>CM050432.1:21367194-21967194 GCA_027564155.1 Gymnocypris eckloni scoliostomus | reverse complement strand
GGAACACCGGGACATTCCGTTCAAATAGTGGAGGGGGGGAGACAGAGTGCATAGGGCCCAGAGGTCTGGGGGAGCCGCGATCGCCTGGCCATCAGGGAACACCGGGACATTCCGTTCAAATAGTGGAGGGGGGGAGACAGAGTGCATAGGGCCCAGAGGTCTGGGGGAGTCAGACCATTCACCCGCATAGCGCTGATGAACAAGCTTCTGCCACGATTTATCAGAGATAAAAAGCACAAGTCGCTTGATCCATTCAGACGAGACAGTCGTGTGGTATGAGAAAGGTTAGTGATGCTGGCTGAAAACAGACACGACAAGGAGGTATAGTGGAAAACGCTAAACGACTTGTCAATTCAGCACCATAGTAATTTAACTTGAAGTTATTAACATCAGTGTTATTAACACTGTACATATATCCAATGTGTTGCAGAAATGTATTTATTGTAAATATTACTGTTATTGCATATTGGAGAATTTCAATTTTAGAAGGTGTTTTGTAATTTCTTCATGTTTATTTTTTTTAACTACAAGTTGTATAGTTTATTATTACTTATAATTTATTTTAAAAACACATAAATATGGTAATGAGGACCATGGTTTTACTTCTTGTGACTTAATAATAACCCTAGTAATACTTGTCAGTTAAACTCTGGATACTTCTTTCTTTTTAGATGTTCAGTTCTAATACATTTTAATTGAAGTAAAATGCTAATTCAATAAGGGCCTGATTAAAGATAAATATCATAGTCTTATAAAAAAAGTAGGTGTTTATTATTTACAAATAATACCGTTCTTAAAGGGAGATTCACCCAAAAATGAAAATTGTCATTGTTTACTCAACATGTCATTCCAAACCTGTATGAATTTCTTTCGTCTGTGGAACATAATTTGAGAAATTCAAGAAACGTTTGTCCATATAGAAATCAAGGGGAACCAAAATGGCTTGGTTACATTCAAAAAAATCTTGTTTTGTGTTCAACAGAAGAAAGTCATTTGGAACGACATCAGGGTGAGGAAATGAGGACAGAATTTATTAGCAGTAACTTTCCAGCAGTCTAGCTCAGAATCAATGCTTTACTGTCAAGTGCTTTTCTATGTGACAAAAAGATGCATTACTAAGTCTGTTGCATTTGCCGTGAATTCAGTGATATCTACCAGTATTTGTTCCTGTCCTGTTTCATATATTCATTTATTTACTGAATTGAAGGCCCTATGACCCATCAAATAATTCAAGGTGGAATTTGTGAGCCGGGTGGAATCTATTTGTCCAGGTCAATTGGACAAGAATGTTAATTTACATTTTGACCTAATGTTGATCTAATTTTTAATTAGAGCCACACTAACATCTGATTGGTCAGCTGTACTTTCTCCAGTCAGGGAGAGATGCACAGATTTATATTAACATTAATGGGTAACAAGTACCAAATTAAAATGTGCATGGATTCAAATTCGTTATGCTTGGGGTAAAAGGTCATTTTTGAGGTGCATTAAGGTTGGTTTAATCCATAATAATATTTTTTTTTCATTGTATTTTATAAATTCATTTTTTTTTTTTTTTTTGATTTGGTTATTAGTACATTGCATTGCATTTTACTCATTTGTAAGAATGGTAAAAAATTTACATTTTGCCAGATTTACAGAATTTTGGGTTTGTGCCCAAGCCATGATTTTAATTCAGAAGCACTCAAAACTCCCAAGCACTTTTTGAAAAATTATAAATGTCAATGCAATTTTTTTAAATAATCCCTTTAATGTAAAGACCATCTACCGTATATACACACACTATATATGCCTGTTCAGCATCCATTATGTGTGGACTGCCCTCTAGTGATATTACTCTGACCCTGCAGTTTCACTTCTCAACATTATAACAAGACAAGTACAGTACATTCAAGACTAAAACACTGCAGAAGCACCTGTAAGATTTTGACAGATGTAGTTTATTTCACTCGCCATCTGACATTGATAATACCTACAGTACATCAGAGGAAGTATTTTTGTACAGCGTACTACCAGTTCAGACTTTATAAAAAGGGAAAACACAAAGTAGACCGAGACACCGGTGCGAATATCACTGTACCATTCCAGTGCAGTTAAGACTACAGTAGGGGTGCATTGAGATCTGTGACGTGTCGTAGTTCCATTGGGAAAATTCACACAAAGAGAGTCTAACTTTGCTCAACAAACATCAGAAAAGAGCTGACATCAATATATAACGAATAATTTAAAAGCATATCAGTCCAGTCCACAATGACGTTAACAAACACGTGTGCTTCTTACGGTAGTATGTAATGCCCAAAGCCCAGCTTTAGGACGGTGCCACATCAAAAAACACTTATTGACCTACGATGTCCCCCGCAAACAGGGCACTTCAACACTGTAGATGAGGAAATGTACAGCAGTTACAGGAAGCTCTCCAGAGTTTCAGGAAAGAACCATCACATTTGTAGAGGGACTTCTTGAAGGAAGCCAAAACCTTCACGGTGACCTCGTGTTCTCATCAGTAAAGGCCGTCCTCTAAAGATCCTTTCACTTGCCAGATCTTGACTGTCCGGTCACTGTGAAAAAGCAACGAGAGAATTCAAATCAATAATTGATACAGTTTTACTATTCCCTTGAAATCAGTGTTAGCAACGCTTTTCTATATTTTCTGAGAAGTTAGTGAGTGGTTATGGGCCAAAAGCTGCCACAATCCAAGGCTGTTGTGAATCCAGAGCGGTTGCTAAGGTGTTGCTACACAATTGCTAGGTGTATATGTATATGTTATGTTCTGCAGGTATGTTATTTATGCAGTTGTCAAGGTGTTGCAATCCAGAGCTGGGTAGATTACTTACAAATTGTGGTCTATTACTGATTATAGATTACATGATTACAATTGTAGTTAGTAACATAATCTAGGTAACTCACTATGTTGTAATTACTAACTTGTTAGCATAAGCTAAAACTAAAAGTGTAAGTTCTGCGTATTTGTATATGTGTGTGTTCTTTGATATCTGAATGCCTGTCACTTACTCGGAGGCAGTAAAGAGCTGACTGCTGTTTGTGCAGATGTCATTGACAGAGCTGTCATGACCCCTTATTTCTCCCAGAGCTCCAAGCGTGTCGGTGTGCCAGAATTTAAGCAGTCCGCCCTTGCAGCCGCTCATAACAGCGCTGGAGCCAGGGACCACTACCAGAGAGCTCAGGAGATCAGAATGAGCCTGTTCTACCTGCTGCAAAATGAAGAAAACATGCAAACAAATCAATTACAGCAGGATAACTGAAAGTGTGAGGTTTTTACTGTACTCAGTCTTTATGTGTGATAGTTAAAAGTCATTTCAGGATTTATTTTTAGATATAAACTCTGTTCGAACTCTAGTGATCTGTTTACTGTCAAAATACAGAAATATCAGAAACCAAGGAAACTCTGTCCCAAATAACTGCTACTAAGATGAATGGAAATGCTAACAAATAGCTTTTTCCAAGTGTTAAAGGCTTTAGGCATTAGCATATTGCTAAGCTAATGACTTAATAAATGAAACGCTAAGAGAATATAGACTGCTAAGAAATTATTTTTAAAGCATGCAGCATGTTATCCTAGTCTAGCATCAAAATATTGACAAAGTTGATTGCAACAGTTTTGTGTTAGCATGTGGCTAAGCTAAATTAGCCTAAATGAGATGAGATCAACCATAAAAAAATTCTAAGAGAACTTATTAGTATTAAAATAAACAGATGTCAATTTATAATAATATTTTATCTTGAGTCCATCATCTTAAAAGACTAGTACAAGGACTGATCTTCAAAGAATACATGGAATGCTGACTCACATTTGAGATCTTAAAAGTATGCACCACAATTTTGCTGTTTGGAACAGATTTCGTTTTGGGAATGATGCCTGAAAATGCTGCTTAGGTAGGCAGCTCACTAGGATTTGGAACGCAGCCATAGCGTTGACCGCAAAGCTGTCTTTCCTTGCAACATTACTTACCTCTTGTAGCTGTTTGCGGGTTAAGTCCCATTTTTTAATGCATGAGTCTCTGGCAGCAGTAAAAAGCGAATCGCCGTGAATGGCCAGAGCCTCCAGCCCATCCTGATGGGATGGGTCGAAGTGATGTGTGGCGCTGATGCTGCCCTGAGCGCCTTCCACCACGTCAAACATCTGCAACACAAGAAAATAAAAGCCTTAGAGATGCATCACAAGTCCCAAAAAGCAAGTCTAAAAAGCATGTTCCGGGATAGCCATTTTGTTTCTTGTTGCACTTGAGGCAATATTAATAGCATAAACTACTGTTTGTGTTCAAGCATCCATAAATGAGCTGCAACAGCTTGTGTAATTGTGCATGAGCCATGACCAAAAGGTGAAAATTATCATATGGAAATCAGCATGTGCACCCATATGGTCTCTTACATTAGTTCACAGAGAGCATGTTAGAATGTCTGAACATACCTTCACGGTGTGATCTTTTGAGCCTGTTATGACCACATCTTGACCTTTCCCCATTTGGTCTACCGTAAGACACTTTACCGGCCCCAGATGTCCCGTCAGTTTTCCAGTAGATACAAACCTGACGACAACACAAACAAATAACGTGTAGATGGAGACTTAATGCTAAAATACACTACAATGACTTTGATAGATTTTAAAAGGTGTCTTATATGTACCTTCTCAAGTCCCACATCCTGACTGTGTTGCCTGATGCAGCATAAAGGAAGGTTCCGGAAGGATTGAGGGCGATCTGATTGATCTGATTTTCTCCTGGAGGAATGGCAACAGAACTGCTTCCACACGTGTCACCTTGAGACACCTGTCCAGAAGATCTGAAGAAGACAGAGAGCTCTAAAAATGATCAACCATAGGTAAAATATTTAGAAGCATTAGAGAACACTGGCTTTCGATAAATTACACAGTACCAGGGTGACTCACGTGAGGGTGCGGATACATTTGGCGGAGTCACGGATGTCCCATATTTTGACATAAGCAGTAGAGACAGAGAAGACCAGGCTGGAACAGTATCGGACTGACACTACACTGCTGGGATGATCTCCAAGAGACATGATCTCCTGACCCGTTACCAGGTTCCACACCTTACACGTGCGATCTGAGATAAAACGGGATGGATGGGAATAAAACACAATGTTTATTATACTGTACTGGCAATGCATGAAGGGTAACAATCTGAATTTCAGGTGACATTTAGTAAAGTTAAATATATATTCCGTTGTATTTTACAGTAGTAAAGACCTGTTTGTAAGGCTGTAACTCTGTATCTGAAAAACAAAACGTTCACTGACCCTTTGAGCCGGTGAAGAGTAGATCATCAGTTGAGTCCACACACAGCAGGGGTTTCGTATGACCCTCGGCCACATGCACACACTGCAGTCTGGCTGCTCGACTGGAGCGGGCCGCCTGAGCTGGGCTTGCTGGACCTCTGGACCAAAAACACATGATACTGATGCATTAACACTCGATCAAATCAGACTAATAAAATACACCGGCTCCATTTCAAACTGTAGTAAGCTGCCTAGCTAGAGATCATATGTTGTTCTAAAGGAGTGGTCAAAATTACAGTTGTTCTTAGGACAGTTGTAATTAGGATGTGTTGTTCACCCAAAATTTGTAATTCTATCATCGTTTACTCACCCTCATTTTGTTCCAAACCTGTATGAATTTCTCTCTTCTGCTGAACATAAATACAGTTATTTTGAAGAATGTGGGTAACCAAACAGTTGATGGTTGTCATTGACTTCCATAATATGTATTTTTCCATATTATGGAAGTCAATGGCTCCGTTACCCACATTCTATCAATACTCTAATTTATTATTTTGTGCTCAACAGAAAAAAGAAACTTGGAATATCTTGAGGGTGAGTAAATGATGACCGAATTTACATTTTTGTGTGAACTGACCGCTTAATACATGTTGTATGTGGAGAGGAAATAATTAATTGGAGAAATTGCTAATAATTTAATAACAATACATTACATCCTCAAAACCACATATTTATGTAATTCGAAGACGTTTATTACAGCAGATATGTGTATGTACATGCCCAAACTGAATACCAGACAAAATATGCAGTTTCACAACAAGAGCCGCCACTCCTACATTAATGCAGGATCAGACAGAGAAAAGAATTATGGGAAGATCAAAGCAAATCAGGTTTTGATATATACTACTTTTGTGTTTCTAACACAACATCAGTCCTTGAACAGAACAAAATCAAAATCGAAAAACCGTGGCTAAAACTTGGAAATAATGCTAAGTGGCTATTTTGTTCTGGGGATGAAAGTATGGATGTTCACTTTAGTAATACAAGACATTTAGAACATCTGCAATCAAATTTAGCAAAGAAGTTTGGAAGGAGGACATGAATGAGTAGCAAGCCATTTCTTACGGTTTGTCCAGGGTTTTGGTTCTTTCTGTAGGGTTCTGGCTCCTGTCCTGAGCTCTTCTGCGGGTGAGAGGCGAGCGGTCCAGAGACTTCCTTTCTGTAGCCGTGGGAGATCTGGCACTGGAGCTACGTATTAGACAAAAGCCAGTGTGTCTTAAAAACCACACATCAGACATGACTGTAATGTTTATTAGGATGTGTCAGCATGTTTATGAAGAGTTTAGAATAAAGGAATGGCTGCTGACTTTTTCAACAATTATTATAAAAATACATGTTTTCATAATACATGGATTTAGATTTTTTCTGTTCACCAAACACTTACACAGCATTTGTCTTGGATGCTAAGCTAGATGTGAAGGCCACTGAGTCTCTGTCCCCCAAGTAGGGAATGGGTGCCGGTTCTTTATGTCCTTCTTGACTCTCCACTACAGGAAGCAGAGGGGCAGAGAAATCCTCTGGAGGGGCGTCAGGATCACCGGTGTTGGCATACAGCAGCTCCATTTGGGTGGTGGTTCTTCTGCGGGCCTAAATTGATCATATACTCAAATAATGAATTTATACATCAGAGAAAATTATGTTTTTGTCTAATGATCTAGTATTCAGCTAATTTAATGCTCTCAACATTCTTTTTTATCTTTGATGAAG
Organism: Gymnocypris eckloni scoliostomus; assembly: GCA_027564155.1. Classification (NCBI taxonomy): domain Eukaryota; kingdom Metazoa; phylum Chordata; class Actinopteri; order Cypriniformes; family Cyprinidae; genus Gymnocypris; species Gymnocypris eckloni. The sequence continues at coordinate 21,960,174 of CM050432.1, read as the reverse complement.
ATAATTAGGGCTTCTGTTATTGTTTTTATTGTTGTATCATGATAAACTATTAGTCTGTAATTATCAATTAGTTAAATCATAATTATGTGGATAACACAGGTGGAAGTAAATCATACAAAACCAAATTAGCTATTTTAACAAGCTATTTGTCACAATAGGTTTTGATCACACTGTATTTGAATTTGTTTCTTATTAAATGTTTTTTTTTTATGTACAGTTGTGCTCATAAGTTTACACACCCCTTGCAGAATATGCAAAATGTAAATCATTTTAACAAAATAAGAGGGATCATGAAAGTTGTATGTTATTTTTTATTTAATACTGTCCTGAATAAGCTATTTCACATAACAGATGTTTATAAATTCTCCACAAGACAACATAATAACTGAATTTATAAAAATTACCCATTCAAAAGTTTACATACCCTTGAATCTTAATAATGTGTGTTATTTACCTGTATTATCCACGACTGTCTTTCTGTTTTGTGATAGTTGTTCATGAGTCCCTTGATGGTCCTGAACAGTTCAATTCCAGCTCCAGCACATTCTTTGGTTTTCCAACATTTTCTGCATATTTGAACTCTTTACAACAGTGGCTGTATGATTTTGACATCAATTGTTTCATATGTAGGACAATTGGGGGACTCATACATAACTATTATATAAGGTAAAACATATACTGATGCTCAAGATGGCAACACAGTGCATTAAGAGCTGGGGGTAAACTTTTGAATCAGTTGATCAAGGTAAATTGCATTTATTTTGTCCTCTGGGAAACACTCAAGTATTTATATAGCTTCATGCTTATGTAGCATTTATGTAGTGCAGTACCAAATAAAATAATAATTAATGTAATCTTTAAACAAAATAAGAAAAATGTACACATCATCCTGTTCAAAGGTTTACACCCTCTGGTTCCAATGCATTGTGTTGCCTATTTGAGCATCAGTAAATGTTTCCACCTTTTTTTGTAATAGTTGTGTATGAGTCCCTCAGTTGCCCTCGGTGTGAAATGATACAGTGACAGTCACTTTTGGAAAGGGTTCAAATATGCAGAAGATGCTGGAAAACCAAAGGATGTGCAGGAGCTGGAGGATTTTTCGAACTGCTCAGGACCAACAAGGGACTCATGAACAACTATCACAAAATATAAAAACAGTCGGGATCATCCAGGAAACGACACACAGTATTAATATGTATGTAAACTTTTGAACGGGGTAATTTTTTATGAATTCAGATATTATATTTGTCTTGTGGAGTATATATAAATATATGTTATGTGAAATAGCTTATTCAGGAGAGTACTAAATAAAAATAACATACAATATTCATGCTCCCTCTTATTTAGTTAAAATGATTAACATATTTGCATATTCTGCAAGGGGTATGTAATCTTATGAGCACAACTCATATTATAAATTATTAAACGCAAGCAAATAAATATGCAGGATTACTGATGTTCTACCTTATTCCTGGCTTTGGTTTCTCCACAAAGTTTCATGAGATCTGAAGCCAAACAACTACAACAGACACAAAACAGACATTGATTGAAATGCACTGGACTGGAACCAAATAACTGTTTACTGATGAAAATGTTATATACAGTATAGTGCCTCCAAAAGTGCACAACAAACAATTTCAGAAGAAGATTAATTTAGTCTTCACCAAATGACTCAATGTCAATGACATGAATGACATCAAGACAGATTTATAATTGAGTTTAAAGAGTTGTATTGGCCTGGCTGTAATGCTTTACCTCTTCTCTGTGGTTGGACTCTGTGCTGATTCGTCGCTGCTGCTTTCATCGCCATTGTCTGAGCAAACACACATACACACACACTTTAGCATCAGAAACACTTGTGCTCCCTCATTTTAGCTTTGTCAGTATGATATCAGTGAACATTAATATTCAAGCGACATGCAACATAGTGTTGTTATCACAATCCTGAATTCAAACATAACTAGAGGAGAGGAGATATGGTCAGTCTACAGCCAGGACACCAGCATTAGGGTTGCAAACATCTTTTTCAAGGATGTGTGGTCATTAAGTCAGACACAGATAAAGGAAACTAGTATGTAGTTCAGATGGATCCATCCATCTATCTACAGTAGTGGCCAAAATTATTAGAACACTAGTATTTTCACCAGCTAAACCACCGTCAGTAGGAAATATAAGTTTAGTCTGACAACAGTCAGTGCTCCACACTGAGATCTGATCTGATCATGATCCAGTCTGTCTGGAATGACATGAAGAAACAGAACAAATTGAGAATAAATCCAGAAGAAGTGTGGCAACATCTCCAAGATGCTTCAAGAAACCTACCAGCAAAGCTACCAGAAAAACTATTCACAAGTTGACTTAGAGCAAAAGCTGCTTTAAACGCAAAGGATGGTCTTACCAAATGTTGATTTAATTTAGTTAATAGAAGTTAATTGATAAAGAAAATCTTATTTTTACAGCATTTTTACACAAGTGCCTAACACGTTTAACAGTACTGTAGCTTTGCTGGTAGGTTTCTTGAAACATCTTGGAGACGTTGCCACAGTTCTTCTGGATTTATTCTGTCTCAGTTTGTTCTGTTTCTTCTTCAATGACTATGTCTTGAAATTATTTAATGAAATAGATTGTTCAAAAGAACTGATTTGCGAGAATATATCAAACTTGCCATATCTACCTACATTTTGCTAATATAGTCACATTTAATCTCTTAAATGTGCTGTTAAAAAAATCGTTTTGTAAATATGCTATTAAAAACATCATTAGGAACAGCCGAGAAACTAAGAAATGTAATATTGTGTAATATCTTTGCAGTATTCACATTATTATTATCACACAGTATAATACTGGAATTAGAGCTGAATCCAACACTATCACAAACTAATAACAGCGACAAGACTCTACATCCTCCAAGGGTCTTCTTCAAGCACTTAAGACTTTTTAAGTGCTTTTATAGTTGATGCTCCATTTGAGAGACATGTTCCTCAAAAAGTAAAGTCCACAAGGGGGTTTAAGCAAGACCCATGCAGCTCTACGCTACTGTTACGGTCTGTTAGTCTGAGGGAGAGACACATGCACTGGTGGACAGCTCTAGTGGCCTCTACTTACCCGATGGCACGCTACCTAGTTCTGTTTGAATTCAGGCAACAAAAAGACAAAAGCAAATCAAAATCAAACTTAAACTGTACAAGTCCAAACAGCTGAATGTGAACATGCGTTTATGTGTGTCAGACCTTGGAGAGCATTCCCGAGCAGAGCGTCCAGTTCAGGGTTGAGTTCTGCTTTCTCCTTCAGCATGTGGAAGAGCAGCTGGTTCTGTGTGGCGTTGTTTATCTCGGTCTGTTTCAAACGGCCCTCCATCACTTTAATCTGCGACTCCTTCTGTGCAGTTTGTAAGCCCTGAGAACAGTTGTTGTTGGAATTACAAACGATATAAACCTATATTGTTCTAGCAATCTTTTGTCGAGATGATGAAATCCATGTGGAAAAAGTCCTGACCTAATTATGGACGTAAAATGTATTGTGAATGTCTTTTTGTGTTATCTAAAGACTTAAATCAGAGATTGTTAATCATTACAACAATGGATTATAACTATTATATCCAAATATGCCATATTTAGGCTGATACCAATATCTGTCAATTACTAAATTAGTGGTTGACTGATATGACAAGAGCCAACATACATAATACAATTAAATATGAGCAAATAAGATGGAATGACATTAAAAATGACAACATTTAAAATACACACACAAAAAAAAAAACATTTTATATTATATGACAAAATCAAAATGTAATCAGAAAATGTTTTATTCAGGTAAATCCAAGACAGTATATTATATTATATCACATTATATGTTATCTCTGTGGTGCTTTTCATAAAAAAATCTCTTTTGCACATGTTTCTGTGTTCCTGTGGCTCAGTGGTAGAGCATTGTGTTAACAGTGCAAAGGTTGTGGGTTCAATTCCCAGGGAACACATACTGAAAAAATGTATAGCCTGATTGCACTGTAAGTCGCTTTGGATAAAAGCATCTGCTAAATGCATAAACATACATATACAAAAGTACACATGTCCAGTATTTATGTAAAGTTCTTGTACAGTCTCTTTCAGATTAGGTGTATGCACAGTCAACTATTTATAGTATATGTATAGTCAGATGGTTAACTGTTGTATATGTTTATAATTGTTTTTCTTATACTTGTATTTTTGTATGTTTAATTAGTATGTAGCACCGTGGTCCTGTGAGACACGACATTTCATTCCACTATATGTCCAAAGTAGAATGTGGAAAAACTCATAATTTTTGACCACTCCTTTAGAACAACCTGTGTTGCCTAAAAGTGCTCTCTAGTAGAATGACAATGACAATAATATATTATATTATATTGCTTATAACATTATATTTTCCAGCAAAATGTCATACAAATAAGTTCAGTAAAAAAAAAAAAAAGTTGGTCCAGTGAGCCAAATGTCAATATTTTAAAGCTAATATGTTAAAACGCAAATATTGACCAATGCAAGTATTATTATTGATTTATTTAGCATCTCTATTTTCAAAATCTCAATCTACTGAGCTCCAGTACCTTATTGATTGCCATTGAGAGAAAGTGGTCGAGAAGGACACGGGCCTCTGATAGAGTGCATGAGCTGATCACAGCAGAGACGTCCACTGTATCTCCCTCCTCCTACAGTGAAAAAAACACTGAATCAAACATTTCTGTTCCACAATGCAATACTGTGCATAAGACAATTTCCTGTTTCACCTTGGCCTCTTCCATCTGCATGATGTTGGCCTGGCAGTCTGCAATGCTGTCATTGACGTAGTCGATGTTAGCGGTCAGCGACTCCATCTCTTCGTTGAGAGAGAGAACAGTCCTGTCTGCGTCAGTGTCTTCGCTGGCGATCTTATCCCTCTTCCTCATCACTTTCTCTCTGCGCTTTGCCAACTCCTCACGTTGCTGTACATGCAGAATAAAAAGAATAGTTGTCAATTAAATCAATCTTGAATTTCCTCAAAAAAAAAAAAAAGACGATGAGTTTATATTTAGTCCTGTTTGATTAAATTTGTTTAGTAAAATTAAAAAAGTAATAATAAACAGTAGTGCAGTCAAATGATTAATTGCGATTAATCGCATCCAAAATAAGTTTTGGTTTATATAATATATACATAATATTGCTTTACTACTATAGGACAGGATGAGCTAAATAAACGTATTACTGCATCTAAACCAACAACATGTTTATTAGATCCTGTACCCACTAAATTATTGAAAGAGTTGTTACCTGTAGCAGAAGAACCGCTTCTCAATATTATTAACTCCTCGTTATCTTTAGGTCACGTTCCAAAACCATTCAAGCTGGTTGTTATTGAGCCTCTTATTAAGAAACCAAAACTAGATCCTTGTGAACTGGCAAATTACAGACCCATTTCAAATCTTCCGTTTATGTCATTTTTTTTTGAAAAAGTAGTGTCTGCTCAATTGTGCTACTTCTTGCAAAAAAAAGTATATCTATGAAGAATTTCAGTCAGGTTTTAGGCCCCGCCATAGAACAGAAACTGCACTTGTTAAAATTACAAATAACTTGCTTCTTGCATCAGACCAAGGTTGCATCTCATTGCTAGTTTTACTTGATCTTAGTGCTGCATTCGACACTATAGATCATGACGTACTCATAGATGGATTACAAAACTATACAGGTATTCAAGGCGAGGCTTTAAGATGGTTTAGATCCTACCTGTCCGATCACTACCACATTGTTTATTTAAACGGGGAGGCATCTCAATTATCACCAGTAAAGTATGGAGTACCACAAGGATCTGTCCTAGGTCCTCTGCTATTTTCATTATACATGTTGCCCCTTGGTAATATCATTAGAAAATACGGGATTAGTTTCAATTGTTATGATGATGACACTCAACTAGATATCTCAACAAAACCAGATGAAACTTCTAAACTATCTAAGCTAACGGAGTGTGTTAAAAATGTAAAAGATTGGATGACCAATCATTTTCTCCTATTAAATTCAGATAAGACAGAGATATTACTTATTGGACCTAAAAACAGTACACAGAATATCTTGGATCACAATTTGCAACTAGATGGATGTAATTTACTTCCTCTACAGTCAAAAATCTGGGTGTTATATTAGACAGCAACCTATCTTTTGAAAATGTGATTCCCATGTTACAAAAACAGCATTCTTCCATCTCAAAACATTGCCAAACTACAAAAACTGTTTCTGATGCAGAATCAGTTAATCATGAAAGCACAAATAGACTGACTATTGTAATGCACTGCTAGGTGGTTGTCCTGCATCTTCAATAAACAAGCTACAGGTAGTACAAAATGCTGATGAGTCCTTACCAGGTCAAGAAAATAGCGATCATATTACTCCATTTTGGTAGAGTACAGTCTCTCCTGTTCTATCTGGTAAGTTTCTGATCAGTTACAAGAATCATTTGCCTATCAGTCACTCAATTATTTAGCTCCATGAGCCTAACCTTCTATCTTCTTAAATGAAACCTAAGGTCACAAAACTCTGGACTCTTGGTAGTACCTAGGATAGCAAAGTCCACTAAAGGAGGTAGAACTTTTTCATATTTGGCTCCCAAACTCTGGAATAGCCTTCCTGATAACGTTCGGGGTTCAGACACTCACTTAAACTCTCTCTGTTTAAATCTAGATTAAAGACACATCTCTTTAGCCAAGCATTTATATAATGCATCTCACAATCTTGTACTGCCAGTCTATCTGAACAAATGCACATTATTATGCTTTAGCTTGGGTTGAACTGATAATTTCATCCAAGGTTATTCCTGGATGGAACAACAGCTATGCTAATTGTCTTTATTTGTTTCTCTGTTTCTGCCACAGGATTAGCATCCCGTGGTAGCTAGGAATTACACAAGCTTCAGTCTGGATTCAAACCTTAAACAATCTGAGATGACCAAACACCTGAAAGATGATGACAATCCTTTCACTCAGAGGAACCTTTGACCATCTGTTTGATTATTGAATTAACCACATTTTGCCATAAGTTAATTAACAATATAAATCTATTTTAGAAACTTAATTTCCTTATGAAGTTGCTTTATTTATCCAAAAGCAGCAAAAATAATTTTTTAATATTTGTACTATTTAAAATAACTGTATGTTATTTGAATATATTTATAAGTAAAAATTCACATCAAAGCATGTATATATTTAGCATCATATGTTATGTTTATCATATGAAATCTATGAATATGAATATATAAATGTAAATATACATGTGTATTTATTATACATAATACACAGTAAATATACATACAGTATCTCACAAGTGAGTACACCCCTCACATTTATCATGACAATAGACATCTCTGAGGATAACAATAAATGTTTGCAATCACATGATCGATTTAAAGCTTCCAGGCTATAAGAAAGGATTGCCAAGACCCTGATAATAGCTGCACATGGAAAATACAGCAGTTTAACAGGACATTTGGTTCCTCTCAGAACATTCATGGTCGACAAAGAAGTTGAGTGTTACAGCTCAGCATATATACCAGATGGTATAGTGGAAATAGATGTTACTGCCAGCATTTCAGAGATTGAAGGTCAGCCTGTCAGTTTATCAACAAATCCTGAAAATAAATTTACTCAATTGTTTTGAATGGCTGATAATAATAAATAAAACTCTTAAACAAAGATGATGCATATTAGCATGATTCTCAAATGGAAGGTGGAGGAGCATTGAAGATCTCTAACATCCACCAGCTCTGTAAATGTCATCATGGATGGTTCACGACTCCAGTGGCAACCATCGATGGTGAACTCATGCCCAGAGGGTTAAGGCAGTGCTGGAAAATAATATGGCCACACAAAAATAATCACGACACGATTTAGGAGTATATCGATCAATATACTTAGGGGTGTACTCACTTTATACCTATTTTAAACATTAATCTACATTTTATTCTCACAAATGTAACCAAAATACACACTGTTACATAAATTTAAAAATGCTACTATGTTGCTCAGTGTAAAAATCTTTTCTACAGATAACCAAATTACAATAATATATAAAATAAATACAAAAGAACAAAAACTGAACAATCAACTTCTTGAGCTTATTGTGCCTTGCAGTCCTTATATCGAGTCCTGGTATGTGATTAATCACGCGATTAATCATAGACGGACAATATGTTCTTGACAGTGGCAAAAAAGCGGCCTTCATTTCAGTCTCCAGATAGTGATATTTTACGCGGAATCGATGATGAATCATCACACTCAAGCCGATCCATATCGATAAATTACATTAAATATATTCAAATAGAAAGCAGTTATTTTAAACTGTAAAAATATTTCATCATTTTGGATCAAATAAATGCAGGATGGAAAGCAGGAGAAAATTCAAAAAAAAATCATTTGACTTGGAATGATGACTTTAAATCATCTCTAAATCCTTTCAAATAGTTACAGCTATCAAACCAGCATTTTTGTAACAAAATATCTTAATTCCCAAACAATCCTGATTCTGTCACCTTGCCTTCCTCAGAGCTTTCTCTTTGAGCCTCGCCTTAGTTTGTTAAACAAGACAGAAAGACAAAAGAAAACAAGAGAATGAGCAGGAATTGTGTCTGAGAATATCCCATAATTTATCAGGGTACAGTGTGAAAGTTTGCGATGGTCTTTCTTGAGTGTGATTCTCGGTTTCTCTGTGGCTCGGGTCCTCCTTGTTCCTTCATCTGTTTTAAACCACCTGAGAACAACAAGGTTTCTTTGATGAATAAAAATTTCAGAAAAACAGCATTTATCTGAAATAGACATCTTTTGTAACATTATAAAATGTTTGTTTAATCACTTATGATCGATTTAAAGCTTCCTTGCTAAATAAAAGTATTAATTTCTATAATATCTTTCCGCAAAAAATACTACACATATGTTGGGAATTTGCACCGTGAACCATTCTGTTCGATATGTGTACTGTTACAGTCCTAATATATATATGATGGTATAGTGGATAATGTTACTTTTTATTTCAGATAAATGCTGATCTTTGAATCCTTCTATTTATCAACAAATCCTGAAAATAAATTTACTCAACTGTTTTGAATATTGATAATAATAATAAAAACAAATTTCTTGAACAACACATTTGCATATTAGCATGATTTCTGAAGGATCATGTGACATTGAAAACTGGAGTAATAATTAGGGGTGTAAATCCGATGGTTCGTCACGATTTGATACGATATCGATTCTCATACCCAGCGATACGATATTTGCCGATACCTCAAAAAATTATACGATACGATTACGATTCGATACAGGAGTATATCGATCAATATATCGATATTATGATATTATATACCTATTTTAAACAACCATCTACATTTTTATTATCTCACAAATGTAACCAAAATACATAACTTGAACATAAATTTAAAAATGCTACTATGGGCTCAGTGCTAAAAATCTTTTCTACAGATAACCAAATTACAAGCAATAGCAGAAAATAAATACAAAAGAACAAAAACTCCAACAATCCCGAGCATCTTTTTGCTCGCCTTGTGCCTTCGGGCAGTCCTTATATCGAGTCCTGGTATGTGAGACTGAATGAGAATGCACGCGTTGGCTGTAATGCATAGACGGACATTATGTGAAAATGTGGACAGTGGCAAAATAAAGGTGCCTTTTTATACGACAGATAGTGATATTTTACGCGTGGAATCGATGCATCGAATCATCATACATCGTATCGATATATCGATCCATATCGATAAATAAATTACATTTTACAATATATTCAAATAGAAAGCAGTTATTTTAAACTGTAAAAATATTTCATCATTTTGGATCAAATAAATGCAGGATGGAAAGCAGAAGAAAATTCTTAAAAATCTTTTCAAATAGCTACAGCTATCAACCCAGCATTTTTATAACAAAATATCTTAATTCCCAAACAATCCTTATTCTGTCACCTCCTCTGCCTTCCTGCGCAGAATGAGCTCCTGCTGTCTCTTTTGAGCCTCAAGCTGCCTTAGCTGGTGCTAAACAAGACAAGAAAGACAAAAGAAAACAAGAGAATGAGCAGGAATTGTGCCTGAGAATATCCCATAATTCTCTGGGGCCGTTCAGGGTACAGTGTGGCACCTCTTGTTTGCGATGGTCTTTCTTGAGTGTGGCGATCTCTCGGTTGCGGCGGGTCTCTGTGGCTCGGGTCCTCTCCTGATGTTCTTTCATCTGTTTCATCAAAACCACCTGAGAACAACAAAGCCGCCATGACAATGATTAGACATCATTGCTACTGTAAGTGTAAACGTCCCCACACACAAACAAGCCTACCTTGGTTTTCTTCATCTCAGTAACTTCCTGCTGTAGCTTCTTCAGCTGTTTCTCGTACTGTGATTGGCTCTTCAGAAGGCGTGCATGTTCCTTCTGTGCCGACTGCAGTTTCTGCATCTCCTTGTTCATGGAGTTCAACTTCTTCTCGTATTCTGACTTTATCTTCTTTGCTTTCTCTTCTGTACATGTCTCCGCTGAGCCTGCACAGAAATGTGAAAAGAAATTTGGACTTTTGGTCTCATTTGATTCTAAGGTTGAATTATCGCCATTAATAATCCATTAACTATGATTTTGCCTTAATACACTTCTAATTTGCTGCTTATTAATAGATAGGTATTGGGTAGTATTAGGGATGTAGAATATGGTCATGCAGAATATATGCTTTATAAATACTAATAAAAAGACAATATGATAATAATAGGCATGTTAATAAGCAACTAGGTTAATAGTGAGAATTGGTCCCTATACTAAAGTGTTACCAACTTTTAAGTAGCAAAGTATTGTGACCTTCTGTGACAGTTAAGCTGTGCAACTTAGAGTACACTTTGCTTATGGTTTGCTTTGTTTAATAGTTGCGGTTTTAAAAAAAGGCCTATAACTTGTTTATTTATGCATTTGCATTTTCATTCGAGCTGTTTCCAAATCAAGCCAGAAGAGGGCACTAGAGATTTACTGAGATTTGAATGCTGAGGTGCATAATTTCATTCAAAATGTGATCATCTTTTTGAAATACTCATTCATTGCATAGTTTGTTTATAGATACTTTAAACCACTGAGTTATAATATGTGTGTATGAGTGTGTATGAGTGTGTGTGTGTGTATTGTACCCATGTTTTGCAGCACACGGTCTCTTTCCAGCTGTGTGTCTCTGATTTTGCTCTGCAGCATCATGAGTTTCTGCTCATACTGTTGTTTGAGTGTGTGCAGACGTCTTTGACTGTTCTCCAGTTCATCGATCAGCCGCTGTTTGATGGCGATCTCACACGTGATGTTAGCCAGATCCGCCTGGAAGTCCTCTGTCAACACACAAATGCACAGAATTAAGGTTTTTAACCTCAACAAGAGCAAGACTTGTCAAATTAATACAATAATACAAATTAAAACCAATTATTTGTATTAACATTTTATTCAATTTTTTGGGTTTTATTTATAGTTTAATATCATGTAATACATATTAAATGCATTTAAAAGCTCATGTGGCACAAATATTGAACTTCTATCCACTACAGATAATGAAAACCATTGACTTTCAGATTTTAGAAAATAGTAAACAAACAAGCTAATTAATTAATTAATTAAAAAATACAATATAGGTGCACAGAATAGATTAACATAGCTTTACGAGGCTATATCTTAGAGGCTAAGATATAATCAACATTTTGCAGATTCTGCAAGGTGTATGTAAACGTTTGACTTCAACTGTATATACTGAATATATATATATATATATCTATATATATATCCCAAACAAGGGACTCATGAACAACTATCACTAAACAAAAAAAACACTGTGGATCATTCAGGTAACAACACAGAATTAAGAATAAAGCGTATGTAAACTTTTGAACAGAGTCATTTTTATAAATTCAACTTTTATTTTCTCTTGTGGACTTCATGTAAACATCTTTTATGTGAAATATCTTATTCAGGTCAGTACTAAATAAACAATAGCATGCATTTTGTATGATCCCTCTTACTTGGTAAAATAATCAACATTTTGTTGGTGTATGTAAACTTTTGACTTCAACTGTATGTAGTGTCCCTTAAATTTCTTTATTTTCCCTTTTTAAATAGAGTTTAAATGTACATGTTGTAATGCAAAGATTTTACGTGATGGATGGATGGACGGACAGACGGACAGATGGATATATAGAGGGATGGATGGATAGATGGATAGACAGATAGACAGATGATAGATGGACAGATGGATACAAAATAAATACAAATAAAAAAGATCTGAAACATCAGAATAAATGCAGACATTGTACCTTTTTCCTCCTCTGAAACAGACTCATCAGAGCTGTCCACCTCAATCTCATCCTCCTCTTCATCACCCTCGGCTTCCTCACCTTCATCATGATCACTCCCATCCTGCAAGAGTATCGGCATTATTAGAAGCAAATGTTGGCCTCACAGAATCACAGAGACAGTAAATAATCGAGAAGATCTTTCATGTACACACAGGAGAGAGTTAAGTTGGCTCTCTCAGAGGCCTCTTTATCCTGCTCATTATCTGGCCCCTCCTCCTTTATGACACTGCATGACATCAATACAATATCATTAAACCTATTACGCCAAATTCAAGTATCAGCATTTACATAAACACCCCATAAAATTAATTACTTGGTTCTAAGATCTATTAATAAATGATTAAATCATTCAGTGTTAGTGAATTAATTGAGCCTATTACACTGTTAAACTATAAATAAAACTCTAAAGGATCATATATTGAGATCAACATGAACGGGAGTTGTTTACACATCTTAAAGAGCTGCCAGAATAAACACCTGACTAAATTAAAGAGATTTTGATAAAATAAGTTGCGTTCCAAACTCTAGTGAGCTACCAACTGTTCCTAGACAACATTTTAAGGTAACAAAGAAATTCTCCTCCTGACATAATTATGCATAATTATGCCTTGGACATTCTTTTGACCCAAATTGAAGGCAGCATCTAATTTAAGGCAATACAATATCCCAAATTGTAACAAGTTCATCGATCGTTTTCACACAAGACATCTATTTGTGTGTGCTATGTATTTTTATGCTTCGTAAAGCATCAAAACATTAGCCTATAGTGACATGCTAATGATAACTTTGCTATAACGGCAACTAATACTTAGATATCACCAAGATTCAATAAAAATAGTTGCCAATTAACCATTTGACCTAATATTTGTTGACTATGTATTATCTATTATGTTTTTAGTAACTGAGTGTTAGCTTAGCAACATGCGCTTAACCTGAAGAGCACTATTTGGTGTTGCTGACTATGTAGATAGGGAGCAAAGGGACAACACAAACACAACACAAAGGGAGCTCACTAGGTTTGTAAACACTAAACTCTCGAACCGTTGATGTTTAAAGTGTTAAATTAGGGAAAAGTAGAGGACAGTACAATGGGTCAAATTTTCCATGATGCGTTGACTACAGTTAGTGGAACAACTACATTCAATGACATTCTCCAACCTGACGTTCTCAAGATCTTCATGAGCACCTTCATCCATCTGCTGGAGTCTTCAAGAGTGAGGGGTTTTGGTGGAGATGAGTGAGAGTAAGAGGAACCACAGTGCCAAAGATGACGGCAGAGAAGAAAATGTGAGGAACAGGAATATGTCCATTTTTTGTTTTTTGAATAAAAGAATCTGATGTAAACAAAACTTAGCGGTGACTACACTCCCATGAATCATTGACAATTACATTAAAAATCTCTCTACACTCTCAAACACTTTTTTGTATTAAACTTAAACTATAGTGTTTATACTTAAAACATATACTTATATTTAGTGCAGGGCAACAATTCATCATGATTAATCGCAGCCAAAATAAAAATCAAATACAAGTTTTTGTTTACATAATATATGTGTATGTATATTTTATTATATATATATATATATATATATATATATATATATATTTAAGAAAAATATGTTATGCTATATATAAAATATATTTATATACATATATAAATATGTACATGTAAATATTTTCTAAATATATACTGTATTTGTGTCTGTAAATATATACACAATACATATATATATGTACACAAAAACTTTTTTAAATATATACCATTTTTTGTAAATAAAATTTGTTGCCCATACAATACTTTTTATTCAAAGTTGTAGATCATTTTGTAAAATAAGGATACAAAATTATCAATTTTACTAAATTACATTTTTATGACTCACTATGACTATCTAATTTAATAACAAGTTGCCATTGGTCAGCTGCCTTGTTGCATGTGGATTTTAGAACTTGCATGCAAAGATTGACAGTTACATGAATGGATTTGTTTTACAGGATTTTGCTAATGTTTCCTATTCGAGGCAACTCATACACAATGAGGATGCCTGTGAGGAAGCATAGAAATTGTATACCGCATATCTGAGGCATACAGCAGATCAGAACAATCCTGACACGCCTCCTTTGTCCAGGGATAAAAAGGAAACAGAGTGTATTGTTCCTCAGCTGCATGGTTAAGCATCAATATCAGTAGCTTACCTCTTCTTTTTCTTCTCTCTTTTTTTCTTCAGTTTCTCCAGGTCTTTCTTTGCAATTTTCAATTATGTCTGTACTTCTTTTTCTGGTGCAAGGAGGCTGGGAGTACGGAGGTTGACCATAAAATGAAGAGCGGGTGGAAGAAAGTTCTTACAGGGTTTTCATTTACAGCCCCTCTCTAGTAGCTTTGCCCTGAAGACCACACCATACACAAGATTACACATATAAAGAGGTTTAAGAACTTATATGGATGTATGTGTACTTTGCATTACCTGAGCTCTCAATCTCTTTGATCTAATTATGGATCATGTTTCCAATCTCTTCATTCTTCACCTGCAAAAGTCACAGAAAATTTAGCTGGGTATGTAAAAAACAGCACAATAAGGTTTTATAGATGAAGGAAATGATCCTCTTGTCTCTAGGATCTTAATATGCCTAGATAACAATTAATCAAATTAGGTGCCTCACATATATATATTTTAAACATTAAAGATGAAATGTTCTTCATTAAAAAGTTTTCTCCACTTTAGATTTATTTTATTTTTTATTTTCACTGCTAACTAAAACACAAAAACAGAGTTTCTATTTTATTTTATGAGTATTTTCACTGCTAACTAAAACATTTTGAAACTATTTCCAAAACAAAAACAGAGTTTCTTTGCCCTTTTTAAATATTTACTGGCACTAAACCTAAACAAAGAGAATAAATAAAATAACGTATTTCAACAAAACTAAATAAACATTAAAAAAGATCAATCGATCAATCAATCAATCAATCAATCAATCAATCAATCAAAAAAACACAAAAAAGCAAAAAAAAAAAAAAAAAAAATGCTGGGCAACAGGATTGGAGTTTGGGACTATCTGATGGATTAAACATGTTGTTAAACACATACACTGATACAATTATATTTCCCATAAAATTTAAATACATTTGACTTTTCTTCTTTATTTCTTACATTCTTTCTTGTTTCATTCACTTAATTAACCATATCAATTCAACAGTTTAATTTCAAATTGCAGCATTAGTATTGTTGATTTTGATTTCTCTTGCTATGTATTAGCATTAACATTACCAGTAAATCTCAAATATCTGATATTTACACATCATTGTTTGTACCTGCTCTGGCGAGGGTCTGGTTGGCCTGGTCGCTGAGTAGCTGGGTGAGTCTGGCTCTCTGGGCATCAATGGTTTCCTGCATTGCCTTCACTCGTACACGCAGGTTATTGTTTTCTGTCTGCAGCATGGAATTCTCATGCACCATATCATTGATGCTTTCCAGACCGTCCTCACCAACCATACGCTTGCCCTGTTTAAAAAAAAAATTATTCAACATTATATTATATTTTTATGTGTTATAGGTAATTTGACTAAAATTGTATTCATGTAAAAAATAAGTACTTTACTCATTTAAATTAAGAAGAGTTCCTTCATTATATTAACAAAATCTTGTTCACAAACATGTTAGAGACATTGGTGAAAATCTAATTCTGACACAAACTTGAAACAAATATAGACACTGCACAAACCGTTTTGTACTCCATGAGCTCCATTTGCAGTCGAGCGATCTCTGTTCTCAGAGCGCTGATCTGTTGACTGGCCCGGTCCTGGTTCACCATCACTCTGTTCTTGATGTTGCGAGCACGATTTGCATATTTTAGTGTGTTAAGCGTCTCCATGAAGTCTCTATCTGATGGACTGGTGCAGGCAATCATCATTGTCTGACTGTAGGTCACAGAAGAGAGGCAATGTTTAAAAAACTGCACAAATACCTGGAATATCTCCTAATAAAATGTCTAAAAATGGAAATAATGTACAGATGCTCACCTGTTTCCTCCTAAGGAATCTTGAAGCAGGCGAGTGAGCTTGGAGTCACGGTAAGGCACATGTGTGGAGCGTTTGCTCCTGTCACCCAGAGCGCTGATCACATTGCCAAGAGCTAACTTTACCACCACAACACAAAGACAAAATTATTAGTTATCAAAGGTAATACAGACCAAATATACAGTAGATGTCTCACATTAAAATAATCGTTCACTCAAAAGTGGATATTGTGTCCTTGTTTACTGCTGTGAACATTCTTATATATATATATATATATATATATATATATATATATATATATATATAATAATATTACAGATAATTAATTATTTAACTATTATTTCATGTTAAGTTGTAGTAAATGTTATGTTTGTAGTAAAACCGGACATAACTTCAGACAGAAAAGGATACCAAGCAATTTTATCATTCTGAAATCATTCTAACACATATTGTTTATGTCTTGTAGCTATACTTGAGAAACTGTGAGTATTTTAGTGATTATGAAGTTCCCATTTTCCACTTCTTTTCTTACCAGTCCACAGTTGATAGAAATGCCCTCTTTGGCTCGGTCCCCTGTGGCCCCTGTCCTCTTCAGACGCTCAGAGCCAGCTAAATCCACAAAGTGAAACTTAGCTGTTAGCGTCTCAAACTCGTTAACTTCTGAGGAGCCATTCACCAGTCTGTTATCAGTCTCCGTGTCCTGAACGAAAACATCAAATTAAAAACTGCTAATGACCCCAAATAATACAAAGCTAACACACTTTTCTTAAACTACAATTTTACTAAAGGTTGTTTTCAATCAAATCTTAAATTTTAAATTTCTTCTTAAATTTCTTCTTAAATTCTCAAATCTTAATTTTTTTTTTAAGATTTCAACATGTGTCTAATATTCAGTGAAGACAATTTCAAGGCGACTCAATTCTGGTTTGATGACCAAACAGTATAACAGACACTCATTCACAGTTGTGTGACAGTGTGATCAGTGTTTTCCAGCTGTATGAGATTTGATAGCCAGGCAACGCCACCTACATTGTCTGAGGCACAGACCCGAACTTGGCACAGGTGGATGGTGAAGATGGCATGAGAGCGTGAGCTCTGGACATTCATCTGAGTGCTGGCGGTGGTGCGGGACAGAGCGCCCAATCTGAGGCACTGCATCATCTGAAAGAGACAGAGAGGAGAATTATGGGTAATCAACAGTGGGATAATTCACCTCTCCTGAGCATAACTGACAATGACGGAATACATGGATTGATGATGATGGATGGACAGGTCATTTAAGCTTTAAAATAACTGATCAAATTGTATTTGAAAGAGAAAAAATCCAGACAATCTTAAAAAATAAAGTTGTAACTTTGTGAATTTATTTTTGTATAAATCAGGAAAATGTAAGCAATACAACTTACTTGAATAAATGTTTTTACTATAAATGTATTTTATTAATATGTTCATTACATAAAATGGACTGATAATTGATTTGTATTTTGTATTAAAAATGGACAAAAATGTAAAAATAAATATAATAAACATACCTTTTATTTAAAACAACTGAAAAAAGCATTTATAGATCAATATAATTATTTTTAAATCACTGCACTTTTTCTATAAAAAATAAAATAAAAAAAATCGAAATTTTTTTCGACACATATTACGTAAACAAAATTGTTTATTTTGTATATGATTAATCGCGATTAATCGTTTGACAGCACTAGTATATATTTAAGAAATATTTACATGTATACATATTTTAAAATGTACAGTATATAAGTATATATTTATGTATATTATACATAAATATACATATATATTTCATACATTTCTTAAATGGATGTGATTAATCGTGATTAATCGAGTTGACAGCACAGGAAAACTTCTAAAAATATTTATTATATATATATATATATATATATATACACACACACACAGGTACATCTAAAAAAAAAATAATATCATGAAAAAGGTTAATATTTTTTGTCACTCATTTCAGAAAGTGAAACCCATATATTATATAGATTCATTACACATAGAGTGAAATATTTCAAGCCTTTATTTCTTGAAATTTTGATGATTATGGCTTACAGATAATGAAAATCCAGAATTCAGTGTCACAGAAAATTAGAATATTACATAAGATCAATAAAAAAAGGATATTTTTAACAGAAATGTTAAAATGTTCATGCTTCTGAAAAGTATGTTCATTTCTATGCACTCAATACTTGGTCGGGCCTCCTTTTGCATGAATTACTGCATCAATGCGGCGTGGCATGGAGGCAATCAGCCTGTGGCACTGCTCAGGTGTAATGGAAGCCCAGGTTCCCTTCAGGTCCTTAGCATTGTTGGGTCTGGTGTCTCTCATCTTCTTCTTGACAATAGAAGTTCTCTATGGGGTTCAGGTCAGGCGAGTTTGCTGGACAATCAAGCACAGTAACACCATGGTCATTGAACCAGCTTTTGGTACCTTTGGCAGTGTGGGCAGGTGCCAAGTCCTGCTGGAAAATGAAATCAGCATCTCCATTAAGCTTGTCAGCAGAAGGAAGCATGAAGTACTCTATAATTTCCTGGTAGATGGCTGCGTCGACTGTGGACTTCAGAAAACACAGTGGACCAACACCAGCAGATGACATGGCAGCCCAAATCATCACAGACTGTGGAAACTTCACACTGGACTTCAAGCAACATGGATTTGGTGCCTCTCCACTCTTCCAGACTCTGGGACCTTGATTTCCAAATTAAATGCAAAATTTACTTTAATCTGAAAAGAGGACTTTGGACCACTGAGTAACACTCCAGTTCTTTTTCTCCTTAGCCCAGGTAAGATGCTTTTGATGATGTTTCTGTTTCAGAAATGGCTTGGCAGCCCTTTTCCTGAAGATGTCTGAGCGTGATGACTCTTGATGCACTGATTCCAGCTTCAGTTCACTCCTTGTGAAGCTCTCCCAAGTGTTTGAATCGGCTTTGCTTGACAGTATTCTCAAGCTTGCGGTCATCCCTGTTGCTTGTGCACATTTTCCTACCAAATTTCGTCCTTCCAAGTTGTAAATATTCTAATATTTTGAGATATTGTATTTTTGAATTTCATGAGCTGTAAGCTATAATCATCAAAATAAAAAAATAAAAAAACATTTGAAATGTTTTACTTTACATGTAATGGATCTAAAATATATGAAAGTTTCATTTTTTTAAATAAGTTACAAGAATATTTTTTGAGATGTACCTGTATATACAGTGCCCTCCAAACGTATAGGAACAGTAAAGACAAAATTGGTCTGTTGGCTGTGGAGTCAAGACATTTACAAATATGATTAAAATATGAATATGAGACAAAACTACAGAATGTCACGTTTTATTATTGGGTGATTCAACACAGATGTTTTACCAGCTAAGAAGTTCAGCACTTTTAGAGTTTCATCCCCCTATCTGATGTGAGCATATGTATTGAAACAGTTGCCTCACAGGTCTTTCTAAGTGATCAGCTGTGTCCTGTTGCTTTAATTCTTCAGGTATTAAACGCAGGGAATGTGTTGTATGAGTTATATCCATTACTTCTGTATTCTGAATCTTGCATTCGATGATGACACACTCAAACCAGGATGAAGACGAGGGAGCAGACTTTGAGAGAAAAGTAAGCAATTTGGATGCTAAAAGAAAAGACGAAGTCAATTAGAGCTATAGCAAAAACAAATGGCATGGAGAAATCAAGAGTTTGGAAACCACCAGCGACACCAGCAACCAACAACGAACTGACCGGCTGAGAAAACAACATTAGTTGATGACAGAGAAATAAAAAGCTATGAAAATGAACACTAAAAGACATGTCTGTAAAATCAGCAATAACTTCCAGAAAGCTGGGGTGATGCTCTGACAATCGACTGTCCTCAGGAGACTTTGACACATAATTACAGATGCTACACAGCAAGATGCAAACCTCTGACCAGCACCAAAAATAGAAAGGCAAGATTAGAGTTTGCAAAAATGCACAAAGCAGGACTCTAGAGTGTGACCAATTTGGTCGCATGTGTGACCTAATTTCCCAATGGTGCGACTAAAAAAAATCTGCGACCAGCCGTTCAAAAAAAAAGAAAACAAATAGTATCCGTGACTCTTAAAGTCTCCCTGGGGTTCAACAATAGCAACAGACACAAATTAGGCTCATATTGTGGTCTAAACCAATCAGAGATGGTGAAGGGCGGACCCTTTTTCTGCATCTGCTCTGTTCAGTGAGCTTTTGAGAGGAGCAACCCAAACCGTTCAGTTAAAAGAGATATTATTGCTTCTCTAAGTTTACATGCAAATATAGCCAAAATCAAAGCACAGGGATTGTCTTTGTCTTGTCTTGTGTATTATTGTTTTTCATCAGACAATGGCTCAATAACATGATAAATTATGATTTTTGTGCAGACTAACTTCTTGGAAGGGAGAGCTGGTTATGTATTCTTAAAGGGTTGCGTTTCAATCACTTTCATATTTATCCCGTTGACTGACAACAGAAAGAGTACAATATATAAAGGGAAACAGTTTAATTGAGAATTTGGCTGCAATAAAATACAGCATTAGCACAGACAGACAATTAGACAGAACAGGTGTTTTTTTTTCTCTCTGTAAATACTTTTTTTTAATAATGTTTAGTGAAATTATTTGGTAGTCTAAGTTGGGATGGGGGCGCCGGATTTTTTATAGGTTTAAGGGGCAGCGTGACCAAAAAAGTTTGAGAACCTCTGCACTAGAGCATCCCTTCGTTCAGACACAGTGGACGATCTGATAAGAATCAGTGTAGAGGGGCCAGATCTGGAAGATTTTGATGCTAGAGAGAGTGTGGCCAGCTGGTTTAGCCAAGGCCAAAGATCAAGAAGGCCAAACTACATGAGTTGGCCATCCGAGGGGCATGTGACTGCAATGGAGCAACAACATGTCCATAAGACATGAGATGTTCAGTTTGACGCCCTTAAAATACTTAATTTAGATTGTATTTTTATTTCATTTATCTTTAGATGTTTTAAGTTTAAATCTCAGCTCAGTGAAGCACTTTATGCACTAACACTTTTTCAGTAAATGACCTTTCTTGTAGAATTGTGCTTCAAATAAAGAACTTTATGTTGACCAGATGTCAATATTGCCTATATGAAAATTTGGGTGCACCTAACTTTTGTGCTGGTGCACCTAAGAAAAAAAGTTAGTCTAGAGTCCTGCAAAGGTGAGCCAGAAGAGATTTGGAACTGTGTTTAGGGACCGATGAGTCAAAGATGAACCTTTATCTAAGTAATGGGAAAGCAAAAGTGTGGAGAAAAAAGGGAACTGAAAATGATTCCAAGCATACAGCCGCATCTGTAAAGCATGGTGGAGGTGTTGTTATGGCATGGGCATGCATGGGCAGCATGGCTGCCTCTGGAACAGGCCCTCTCAACTTTCCTGATGACTTAATGTATGGTGACAGTATGAGTTTGGAAGGGTACAAAACCATCTTGCCTACCAATACTCAAGAAAATGCCACCAGATTCATTGGGAAGTGCTTCATATTGCATCAGGACAATGACCCAAAACATCCTGCCAGTTAAATGAAGGAATTTATAAGGGCAAATAAATGGAAAGTCTTAGATCGCCCAAGTCAATCTCCAGATGTAAATCTGATTGAACATGAATTTGACCAGCTGAAGAGGAGAGTAAAGGCAGAAACTCCCCAAAACAAGTTACAATTGGAATTGGCTGCATTAAAGGCTGGGGAAAGTATTTCAAAGGACGAGACCAAGAGTCTGGTGATGTCTATGGGTCACAGACTCACTGCTGTGATTGTGCGCAAGGCATCTGCAACTAAATAATAGCTTTTAATCTTTTATATTTGCCTTATGTTCAACTGTCCCAATACTTATACTCACATCAATGAGTGGGATGAACACTAAAAGTGCTGTTCTTTTTATTTGGTAAAACATGTATATGTTGAAATGGGTAATAATAAAATGTGACATTCTGTAGTTTTGTCTCATATTCATCTTTTAATCATATTTGCAAATGTCTTGACTCCACAGCTAACTGAGAAATTTTGTCTTTACTGTTCCAATTCTTATGGAGGGCACTATATATATATGTATATATATATATATATATATATATATATATATATATATATATATATATATATATATATATATATATATATATACAGGACCCTTTTCTATTCTAACATGACAGTGCTGAGTGATTCGTTTTTGGCTCAAGGTCTGCATTTAAAGTCACACCAGATGTGTTCAGCTGGGATTAGGACTTGGCTTTCTGCAGACCAGTCAAGTTCCCTATCTGTCGGTCACTACGAGTTATGTCGTGACGACATAGGGGGATTTACCTGGAAGCCCCGAACATCTCTGACTAAAGAGAAAACGGCAATGAAATTGGCTAGTGGATTTTGCATACCTGAGCCACTCCCCGTGCATATGGGTATAAAAGGGCGACAGGTGCATCCACTCATTAGATTTTTGCTTCGGAGCCGAGTGGATGAGAAGAGTGCTGATCTCCACAAAGCCGTTCATCTTTGTTTTGTTCCCGGTTGGCGTAACGGTGCGATCAGCGGAGTCCCTCTCGAGATGAGGCAGGGGTTTTACAGCCCTTACTTCATCGTACCCAAGAAGGTGGTGGCCTTGACAATCCTGGATCTGCGAGTCTTGAACCGGGCTTTGCAC
Source organism: Gymnocypris eckloni scoliostomus (assembly GCA_027564155.1). Lineage (NCBI taxonomy): Eukaryota > Metazoa > Chordata > Actinopteri > Cypriniformes > Cyprinidae > Gymnocypris > Gymnocypris eckloni. The sequence continues at coordinate 21,937,128 of CM050432.1, read as the reverse complement.
AAGCTCCCGTTCAAGATGCTGGCAGGCGCATGATCAAATGCATTCAGCCCCAGGATTGGTTTGCAGCGATCGACCTGAAGGACGCTTACTTTCACGTTTCGATCCTTCCGCGACACAGACCGTTTCACGGTTTGCGTCAAGGTCGGGCATGGCAGTACAGGGTCCTCCTTCGGGCTCTCCCTGTCTCCCCGTGTGTTCACGAAGGATGTAGAGGGCGCCCTTACCCCGTTATGGGAAGTGGGCGTCAGGATCCTCAACTACCTCGACGATTGGCTTATTCTAGCCCAATCCAGAGAGCAGTTGGGTGATCACAGGGACTTGGTGCTCCGGCACCTCAGCCAGTTGGGGCTTCGGGTCAACTGGGAAAAGAGCAAGCTCTCCCCTGTGCAGAGAATCTCTTTTCTCGGTGTGGAGTTAGACTCGGTGAGTATGACGGCACGCCTCACGGAGGAACGTGCCCAAGCAGTGCTGAACTGCCTGAGTTCCTTCAGAGGCAGGAATGTGGTACCACTGAAACAGTTTCAGAGGCTCCTGGGGCATATGGCATCCGCAGCTGCAGTCACACCGCTCGGATTGCTTCATATGAGACCACTTCAGCACTGGCTACACTCCCGGGTCCCGAGGTGGGCATGGCGCTGCGGTACACTGCGAGTAGGTATCTCCCAGCAGTGTCGCCGCTCCCTCAGCCCCTGGACAGACCTTGCCTTTCTATGGGCCGGGGTGCCCCTAGAACAAGTGTCCCGGCATACTGTTGTTACAACAGATGCCTCCAGCACGGGCTGGGGTGCTACATGCAACGGGCAGGCAGCCTCGGGGCTCTGGACAGGGCCCCGACTGCTTTGGCACATCAACTGCCTGGAGCTGTGGGCAGTGCATTTAGCCTTGCGGCAGTTCCGGCCACTGCTGTTGGGCAAGCACGTGCTAGTCCGCACGGACAACACTGCGGCGGTCTCGTATATCAACCGGCTGGGGGGTATACGATCACACCGCATGTCACAGCTCGCCCGCCATCTCCTCCTCTGGAGTCACACGCAGTTCAAGTCACTGCGTGCTGTTCACATCCCGGGCAGCTCAATCGCGGCCGACGCTCACGACAGCTCACGTTCCCGGAGAGTGGCGACTCCATCCCGAGACGATCCGGCTGATCTGGAGTCGATTCGGGAAGCTCAGGTAGACCTGTTTGCCTCCCGAGTCCTCCCACTGCCAGCTGTACTTCTCCTGACCGAGGGCCCCTCGGCACAGACGCACTGGCACGCAGCTGGCCTCGGGCCTTACGCAGCATGCTTTCCCCAGTGAGTCTACTCGCACAGACTCTGTGCAAGCTCAGGGAGGACGAGGAGCAGGTCCTGCTGGTTGCGCCCATTGGCCCACCCGGACCTGGTTTCCCGAACTCAATTCCCTCGCGACAGCACCTCCTGGCGCATTCCTCTGAGGAAGGACCTCCTTTCTCAGGGGCTCGGCACCATATGGCACCAGCGTCCAGATCTATGGAACCTCCATGTGTGCTCCTGGACGGACGCGGCAGACTTGAGTGGTCTACCACGGCGGTGGTAAGACCATCATTCAGGCTAGGGCTCCTTCAACAAGGCAAACCCACGCACTGAAATGGAGTCTGTTCGACCTGGTGTTCTTCTCGCCGAGAAGACCCCCGAAAATGCACGATTGGAGTAGTGCTTTCTTTCCTGCAAGAAAGGTTGGAAAGGTTCCACCTTGAAAGTGTATGTAGCCGCTATTGCGGCTCACCACGATGCAGTGGACGGCCGGTCCCTGGGAAAGCATGATCTCATCGTGAGGTTCCTGAAGGGGGCCAGGAGGATGAATCCCTCCAGGCCTCCCCTTGTGCCCTCTTGGGACCTCTCTATCGTCCTTGCTGGACTTCAGAGGGGCCCCTTTGAGCCGCTGGACTCAGTCGAGCTGAAGTTCCTGTCTCTTAAGACAGCGCTCCTGACCGCGCTCACTTCCATCAAATGGGTCAGGGACCTCTAGGCGTTGAGAGGTACTCTCACGTTGTCTTGAGACCCCGGCCTGGATACGTGCCCAAGGTTCCCACCACGCCCTTCCACGATCAGGTGGTGAACCTGCAAGCACTGCCCTCGGAGGAGGCAGATCCAGCCTTAGCGTTGCTGTGTCCCGTAAGAGCATTGCGCATATACGTGACCCGCACCCGGAGCGTCAGAAGCTCCGAGCAGCTCTTTGTCTGCCACGGAGGGCAGCAGAAAGGGAAGGCTGTCTCCAAACAGAGGTTGGCCCACTGGATAGTGGAGGCCGTCGCCTTGGCGTACCAGTCGCAAGGCGAGCCGTGCCCCCTGGGGGTGAGGGCTCACTCCACCAGGAGTGTTGCCTCCTCCCATGCGTTGGCGCACGGTGCCTCTTTGGCAAACATCTGCAGAGCTGCGGGCTGAGCGACACCGAACACCTTTGCAAGATTCTACAATCTTCGCGTTGAGCCAGTTTCTTCCCGTGTATTGGGTAAGTAATGGGCGAGAAGAACTGGCCGGTGTCACGCTTGCTGCGCCATTCCCCCTCACCTGGGGATACGAGCGCCTTTTTCTCCCCCAGTTCAGTTCCCCGGATGGTGAACCCTGGTGGAATCCTCCAAGCACCCCCGGCAGTCAGACTGGGCGGAGCAGTCTGACGCCAGGCCCAGTACTGGTGTTAGCTCGCCCGGGTCTCCGGTCAGCCCCTGTACTGGGCTAGGTGTCCGTATGGCCTGATTCTCGCCGGTAATCCCATATGTGTATTCTTCCACGGTAAGGTTTCCCTCATGGTAAACCCGTGTCTTCCTGTGACAGAGCTCTGTCAGGTTCTGCTGGCAGCCCTCCTCCCTACTCCTAGGTAGGATCTGCCCCAGAGTCCAGTCGTATGTAGTACTGCCCCAAGCCTGGGCCAGTCCATATCAGTGTCTCCACATGTTACCCATTCGGGCAGGATGTGGCCTCCGTGCGCCTTCTATGGAAGGCTCGCTTCCCCTGCCGCTACGACAAGCTGTAACAACAAATAGGAAAGACCTGAAGCTGTCTTTCACTGAAGGTCGAAATCCCTTCCGATTCCGTGGGGAAAGGAACAGCGGCTTGGCTATCTCCAGCAGCGATGTACTCAGTGGTCCCGGTGGGCACCAAGGTTAGCGAATTTGCACTGGAGCGGTAGGAAGGTTGCAACCTCTTGCATGGCATTTGTCTGTCACGCACTCGCTTGTCAACATCTGCATGCCACAAGGTTGTGACGGGGTTCAGCTTGTGGTGCTTTCCATAGGACCCCTATGTCGTCACGACATAACTCGTAGTGACCGACAGATAGGGAACGTCTAGGTTACGTACGTAACCCCCGTTCCCTGATGGAGGGAACGGAGACGTTATGTCCCCATGCCACAATCTTGAACCATCGCTGGTTGCCAGGGACTCGTCTCGGCTCCTCAGCGTAAAACCTAATGAGTGGATGCACCTGTCGCCCTTTTATACCCGTATGCACGGGGAGTGGCTCAGGTATGCAAAATCCACTAGCCAATTTCATTAGCGTTTTCTCTTTAGTCAGAGATGTTCGGGGCTTCCAGGTAAATCCCACTATGTCGTCACGACATAACGTCTCCATTCCCTCCATCAGGGAACGGGGGTTACGTACGTAACCTAGACGTTCTTCCACACTGACTGAATCATCATTTCTCGTTTATCCTTGCCTTATACACAGAGACACTGTCATGTTAGAATAGAAAAGGGTGCTGTCCAAACTGTTGCTATAAAATTAGAAGCACACAATTCCCTGGAATATCATTATATGCTTAAACATTAAGATTTGTACTCATGGAAATGACTAAAGTAGTCAAACCTTTCATTAGAAGGGGGTGACCCAATACTTTTGGCAATATAGTGTATGTCCTCAAAACCTAGTATATAACCAACCTCTGCTTCTGAGCTAACAGTTCGTGTTGTGACTCCCACTGTGTAAATCCCTCCATTGGCATCTTCATGGATCTTAATGTTGGATTTCTGCTTGCGGGCCTCCACATCTTGAGTGGAATTAAACAGGTCCAGCACCTCCTCATTGTACAGCTATGAAACAAAACACCACACCTTAGTTAGCTGAAAATATGCAGGAGTGGGTAAGTAAATAATTAGCCAAGCTCAGACATGAATGCTAACATGTATCTCCAACGTCTGCCAATCTCTGCCAAAGTTACGACAGGCGTGTTATATTTGTGGCATGCTGTCAACACCACCCTTTGCATGACAGCAGCTCTGTTACACTTATCAGATACATTTAAATGTAAACCTCAGTGCTGATATGGAGAGATAACTCAACATCTTCACTTCCATTAATCTTTTGATGCACAAGCTATGAAAACCACTTCCAATGCACAACATGGGTCTAAAATGACCCGTATAAATTTCCTATGTTATTTCATACTTCGCTGGGCATTTTTTAAATCTGTTTATTCCAGCATTTATAATTCTCTGATCTATAAATTCCATGATCCATGAATATTTTAAATATCTTTTTACAATGACCAAAAATGTATATTTGATTAAAATTAATACATTTAGTATAAATTAATATTTTTTCCCCCTAAGTTTTGTGTTACTACATCAAGTTTACACACATGGGTCAAAAATGACCTATCTATGCAAGCCTGAAAAATAAATTTTAGCTAAAATAATTATTATAATTATAATCAACAGATTTAACACTTTAAACATGTGTTGTTGTTTTTTGCCACGGAAGGACAAATCAACAGCATGATTTAAGGAAGTCAAAACCAAGATATTTAATGTACAGTGGGGCAAAAAAGTATTTAGTCAGCCACCAATTGTGCAAGTTCTCCCACTTAAAAAGATGAGAGAGGCCTGTAATTTTCATCATAGGTATACCTCAACTATGAGAGACAAAATAAGAAAAAAAATCCAGAAAATCACATTGTAGGATTTTTAAAGAATTTATTTGCAAATTATGGTGGAAAATAAGTATTTGGTCACCTACAAACAAGCAAGATTGCTGGCTCTCACAGACCTGTAACTTCTTCTTTAAGAGGCTCCTCTGTCCTCCACTCGTTACCTGTATTAATGGCATCTGTTTGAACTCATTATCAGTATAAAAAACACCTGTCCACAACCTCAAACAGTCACACTCCAAAGAAGGGAAGACTGAATCTGCAATAGGTAAGCAGCTTGGTGTGAAGAAATCAACTGTGGGAGCAATTATTAGAAAATGGAAGACATACAAGACCACTGATAATCTCCCTCGATCTGGGGCTCCACGCAAGATCTCACCCGTGGGTCAAAATTATCACAAGAACTGTGAGCAAAAATCCCAGAACCACACGGGGACCTAGTGAATGACCTGCAGAGAGCTGGGACCAAAGTAACAAAGGCTACCATCAGTAACACACTGCGCCCGCCAGGGACTCAAATCCTGCAGTGCCAGACGTGTCCCCTGCTTAAGCCAGTACATGTCCAGGCCCATTTGAAGTTTGCTAGAGAGCATTTGGATGATCCAGAAGAGGATTGGGAGAATGTCATATGGTCAGATGAAACCAAAATAGAACTTTTTGGTAAAAACTCAACTTGTCGTGTTTGGAGGAGAAAGAATGCTGAGTTGCATCCAAAGAACACCATACCTACTGTGAAGCATGGGGGTGGAAACATCATGCTTTGGGGCTGTTTTTCTGCAAAGGGACCAGGACGACTGATCTGTGTAAAGGAAAGAATGAATGGGGCCATGAATCGTGAGATTTTGAGTGAAAACCTCCTTCCATCAGCAAGGGCATTGAAGATGAAACATGGCTGGGTCTTTCAGCATGACAATGATCCCAAACACACCGCCCGGCAACGAAGGAGTGGCTTTGTAAGAAGCATTTCAAGGTCCTGGAGTGGCCTAGCCAGTCTCCAGATCTCAATCCCATAGAAAATCTTTGGAGGGAGTTAAAAGTCCGTGTTGCCCAGCGACAGCCCCAAAACATCACTGCTCTAGAGGAGATCTGCATGGAGGAATGGGCCAAAATACCAGCAACAGTGTGTGAAAACCTTGTGAAGACTTACAGAAAACGTTTGACCTCTGTCATTGCCAACAAGGGGTATATAACAAAGTATTGAGATTCAATTTTGTTATTGACCAAATACTTATTTTCCACCATAATTTGCAAATAAATTCTTTAAAAATCCTACAATGTGATTTTCTGGATTTTTTTTTCTTATTTTGTCTCTCATAGTTGAGGTATACCTATGATGAAAATTACAGGCCTCTCTCATCTTTTTAAGTGGGAGAACTTGCACAATTGGTGGCTGACTAAATACTTTTTTGCCCCACTGTATATCTGGAATAATAAATGATAAAATGCATTTCTTTCAAAGATTCAGCAAATAATCACTCAGACATTATTGAAAAATCTAAGGAAATGAATAAGGGTCATTTTAGACCCAAGTGTGTAAAACTGATAAGGAAATACAAAAACTGCGTTTGTTTATAAAGTAAGGAAGGAAAAATAAACAAAATGATTTGTGGAAGTCAAAAACAACATATTTAAAGACCTGGAAAAATAAATGCTAGTAAAAAAAAATACTTTCAGAGATTCAGCAAAGAAAAACACTCATCCACAACTGAAATAACATAGGAAATTAATACGGGCCATTTTAGACCCATGTTGTGCATTAGAAGGGTAGTGACACAAAACCGATTTTTAATCAAAAAGTAAGAAATTAAAAATAAAAATAAGGATTTGTGATGATCAAAAACAGTTAATTGGGGAATTCCTGGAATTCTGAATGATGAAATAAATTTATTGCAAATATATAGACAAAATAAACTCAGTCTGGCCACCTTGTGCATCAAAGGGTTAAGACCGGAAATAACACCCCTCTCAGTTGATAGATTGCTTATGGTAGTTTATTGAGCTCAAATGAAACCAAACTACAAGTGAAACTGTCAGTTAAGGTTATTATTTACCTCTAAGAACTGGGCGTTGATCTTAAACTCAGGTACGGGTCGCCCTTGTTCTGTGGCGGCCTGTCTTCGCTCCTCGATGCCTCTAAAGAGGTGGATGATGGCCCGTGGAATAATTCCCAACTCCTCATCATTGATGCTCACATCAAAGCCTGTACCCATGCTATAGGTCTTTCCCGAACCGGTCTGAAAAGATTCAGGAAGATGTGAGGTTAACCAGTTAATTTCAACTTTTTCCTCAGTTTGCACAAACATGAAAATAACATGAAAACATTTACAGTAATGCACTTACAATAAAAGTGAATGGGCAATGCTTTTTGAAACTATTTTTTTTACATGGAATTTAGACGAAAAAGACATAAAATAAACAAATTATTTCACAAATAAAAAAAGAAAGAAAGAACAACAACACCTTAAATAAACAGCAGTAATGCAGTTACATAGTACATAAATTGGGCAAAAGTTCTGGAGGGTTTAAATACAAAAATGTGAAGCTTTAAAAAAAATAGACTTTACATAAACTGACTAATATATACATATATACAGTGCTCAGCGTAAATGAGTACACCCCCTTTGAAAAGTAACATTTTAAACAATATCTCAATGAGCACAATTTTTTTTGTGACTAAGACTAAGTTTTATATAACATCTGTTTAACTTATAACATGAAAGTAAGGTTAATAATGTAACTTAGAGAACAACATTTTCAGTTTTACTCAAATTAGGGTGATGCAAAAATGAGTACACCCCACTGAAAGTCTCTGGAGACTTTTGAAAGCTAAATTTTAGACTCCAAATGTCTAATTTAACAAGAATTCAACCACAGGTGAGTCTAATTATTCATTACACTATAAAAGGGTTATTCGGTTGACTATAAAAGGGTGTTACTTAAAGAAAACCCCTTCCCATTTCATGCTGTCAGCAATGGCACCACATGGAAGAGAAATGTCACAAGAAAATAATTTCTTTACACAAGAAAGGTGAAGGCTACAAGAAGATCAGCAAAGCTTTACTTATCAGTCAGAATACTGTAGCAAAAGTGGTACAAACATTTAAAAAAGATGGAACTGCAACCATCTCACAGAGACGTCCAGGTCGTCCACGGAAGTTAACACCTCGTCAGGAGCATCTTCTGATGAGAAGGGTTGAAGAAAATCGACATGCAAGTTCACTGCAGTTATCTAAAGAAGTAGAAAGCCAAACTGGGGTGACTATTTCCTGTGACACAATATGGCGTACACTGCAGAGGAATGGCATGCATGGGTGCCGTCCACGAAAGAAGCCTCTCCTAAAGCCCAGGCACAAAAAAGCTGACAAAGATGAAGACTACTGGGACTCTATACTCTGGAGTGATGAGACCAAGATAAATGTTTTTGGCGTCGCAAAGGTGAGGAATACAAAGAAAAATGCATGGTGCCTACAGTGAAACATGGTGGTGGCAGTGTCCTTATGTGGGGCTGCATGAGTGCTGCTGGTGTCGGGGAGCTGCATTTCATTGATGGCATCATGAATTCACAAATGTACTGCTCTATACTGAAAGAGAAGATGCTACCATCATTCCGTGCCCTTGGTCGTCGTGCACTTTTCCAACATGACAATGATCCTAAACACACATCTAAGGCCACTGTTGGATTTCTGAAGAAGAACAGGGTGAAAGTGATTCAGTGGCCAAGTATGTCTCCTGATCTGAACCCAATCGAACACCTATGGGCAATTCTGAAGAGACAAGTTGAGCATCACTCTCCATCCAGCATCCAATCTCTAAAAGAGGTCATTCTTGAAGAATGGAAGAAGATAGATCTGGCAAAATGTCGCCAACTTGTTCATTCCATGCCTAGAAGACTTGGTTCAGTCATTAAAAATCATGGAGGCCATACAAAGTACTAGATTTAGTAGATTTTGTTGTGGGGTGTAGTGTACTCCTTTTTGCATCACCCTAATCTGAGTAAAACTGAAAAATGTGTAATCTAAGTTATATTATTAACCTTATTTCATGTTATAAGTTAAACAGATGTTATATTAAACTTAGTCTTGGGCTCATAAGCTCTCATAACACCTGAGCAGTGCCACAGACTGATCGACTCCATGCCACGCTGCATTGCTGCAGTAATTCAGGCAAAAGGAGCCCCAACTAAGTATTGAGTGCTGTACATGCTCATACTTTTCATGTTCATACTTTTCAGTTGGCCAAGATTTCTAAAAATCCTTTCTTTGTATTGGTCTAAGTAATATTCTAATTTTCTGAGATACTGAATTTGGGGTTTACATTAGTTGTCAGTTATAATCATCAAAATGAAAATAAATAAACAATTGAAATATATCAGTCTGTGTGGAATGAATGTATACATTATACAAGTTTCACTTTTTGAATGGAATTAGTGAAATAAATCAACTTTTTGATGATATTCTAATTATATGACCAGCACCTGTATATATATATATATATATATGTGTGTGACCCTGGACCACAAAACCAGTCACCCTCTCTACATAAAAATCCGTCAACGTAACGTGAATATTGTACAGTTTCTTGACAAGGCTCGAGACAAAAAACAAAAAAAACAAACCTTGAAAGCGTACCGATCCCCAGAAGAGATAGCCTACTGTTTCTCAAGCCCTTACCGCGAGCGCGATTTTAGACGGAGTGAAACACGGACAAATGCGTTTCATCCATTCTTTCATAACAACCATAACCTCACCACCCCCAGCGGCAACAGTTTTGCATAGGGCCCGCAGAAGTCTAGGATCTGCACTGGATATATATAATATATAAACAACATATTTTTCTTAAATATATAAATGCATGTGTTTGTATTTATATATACATAATAAATATACACAGTACACACTCATATATTATGTAAACAAAAACTTTTATTTTGGATGCGATTAATCGCGATTAATCATATGACAGCATTAAGATAGACAGACAGACAGACAGACAGACAGACAAGCCACTTTGGGGGAAGTCATGGCCAAATGGTTAGAGAGTCAGACTCATAATTGAAAGGTTGCGGGTTCGAGTCTCGGGCCGGCAGGAATTGTAGTTGGGGGAGTGAATGTACAGCGCTCTCTCCACCTTCAATAACGTGACTGAGGTGCCCTTGAGCAAGGCACCGAACCCCAAACTGCTCCCTGGGTGCCGCAACATAAATGGCAGCCCACTGCTCCGGGTGTGTGTGTGTGTGTGTGTATTCACTGCTGTGTGTGTGCTCACTGCTGTGTGTGTGCACTTTGGATGGGTTAAATGCAGAGCACAAATTCCGAGTATGGATCACCATATTTGGTCGTATGTCACGTCACTATGATAGTGATTCATTTCTAAAAAAATATTGAATCTCTCTATTTTTCCACAGAATGAGTCAAAACTAATTTAGGGTTAAAAAAACGTATAGTCTTAATAAAAAAACGACAAAAAAAAACAGTCTTGTAGAAAATCTGCCTGTGCTGCTGATATGTGTGGTAAATGTGAAGCAGAGACATTTTATTTTAGCCAAGGCAGTGGGGTGGGGGGGGCATTACAGACAAAAGAAGCTTGGGGTCCCGGTCTCCATAGACACACAGAGGAATGACACACAGGGCCTGAGCGCACATCACTCACTGAAAGAGACGCTGACAGGAAGACAAGACCCCAGAACAACAGGGGGAGATTTAACAAAGCCAGAAAAGGCAGACGAAGTGGCATGACTCTCATGAGGGAGAGTTTTTTATATCATTATTCAAAGAAAGCACTTAAGATGTAACACACTACCTCTGTTGGGGGAAAAACACACACAAAAAAATCTGACGCATTTGGATTGAGGGGATTAGACTTTTTAAGTAATCTATTAGTGTTAGATTACTAACAAAAATCCAGAATTCTTGTCTGAACATGTCCATCGTTCAGGTTCTGAGAGAAGTTTCATGGTTTGTTTGCTTTGCTTGCTGTGTAGCATGCTCCACAATTGCTAATATTGTCACTGCTTTGCGTTTGTTAAAAAACAAAACAAACAAAAATGTTACCAAGTTTTTGTCAATATAACAATGATACAGAAACAAAAAAATAAATGATAATACGTTTAAATGTATACATTTATATATTACATAATTATCCCATTACATATGTAGTTAGCAACACAACTTTTATGAATTTTGCAGCCTAAATAAGTCGGCTAAACATAGGCTATAAATGAACTACACCACAATTGCATGTCTTCAACATCAACACTATTATGCTTCCAACAAGTTTAAGTTTCCGACATTTTCCCTGAAACAATCTAAAAACAAAAAATAAGTACTACACTGAAAGCTATTTGAGGCTGCATGTTTTTAAATAGCTTAATTTATTTTTCCAGTGATAATGGGGCACAAAAAAAAACAATTGTAAATGGTGAGGTAATTTTGAAGACCTAACCCTGGAAACCAGTAAGCCTAAAGCCTATTGAAAAATTATATTGGGCTTTGGTTGAAAGAAGGTTAGTGTGAAATTCAGCTCCAGACAAAGTAAGTATCACACGTTTGTTTTCCAAATTGCCTTTCTGAAAGAGCTTCTTGGCACTCTGTAAGGCTAATTGCTAAAGCTACCATCTCTGTTTGTTTTCACCAATGCTGCCTTCAAGTGCTAAATGATTGTAAATAAGAAAGTGGTAGTTAAAAGTTGCATATGAAAGCAATGTGAGTCGATCGCTTGAAGTTGTCGAGCTAATAATCAGAAGTTGGTCTTATAAAGTTTGTGATAGCATGAGACCAGCTATGTTGTTATTGTTATCCCGCCGTGCTCCCTGTCTGTGTAATTCATAAATGCTAATTTTGTCATGCACAGTATAATCAGATGACTAACTTTGAAACAGAGAATGTTTTCTGTATAAAAAACACTGTACTAGTTGTGGAATGTTTCTTTGCAAAGGCTAGCACTAGTGTTGGATCGGTCTTGAACGATTCGTTCACTTTAATGTGACTCCAGAAGAACGAGTCGTCTCGGGTAGTGATTTGTTCAGTTGCGCATGCGCACCATCCTATAGGTTCTGTACTGGAATTAGTCCACATTTTGAGTCTTCCGGTTTTTCGAGTCGTTCGTTCATCCCGTGACAGCCCCGTAAGCTTAACCTATGGGGAAGCATGAAGGTCCACCTTAAACTTACAACCCTAAACCATAAGTGTCGCATAAAATCACTGTATGCAAACTTATGAAAAAGATTCATACAAATTAGCCAAAATAAAATATATAGTTTCAAGCTGACATGAGAGTGTGCTAAAAGTTCTGTTCAGAACATTTCATTAAATAATAATTCCAATAATACTAATGGAATTCTAAGGCTGAAATGGAAAACGTCTGTTCTGGGCTGAAAACAAAAATGTTCAGTGTGAATTGGATTACTTTACTTCAACACTTCCATTTTACAGTCTTACCTGTCCATAGGCGAAGATAGTAGCATTATATCCTTCAAAACAGCCTTCGATGAGTTTCTCAGTGCAGTTGCTGTAGATACTTTCCTGCTGCGAGTCCATATCAAAAACATAGTCAAACGTGAAGGCCTTGTCCTTTCCCAGAACAACCTGGGGCTCCCCAGGGGTCACAAACGTGCAGATGTGACATCCCTCTATCTTTTCCTTTGCCAACTGTGGACGAATCCTGAAAAATAGAGAGTGTTTAAGTTAAAGAGGCAAATTATTTATATGAATACATTTTTTTTTATCTTGAAACAGTATTAGATCTAAAAAAAATGTAAAAAAAATAATTTTGAATGAATATAATGGTGAATTGTTGTATGACAGTTAAAAAGTTGGTATATTCTAATAATCTATTGATCTGATATTTTACATTTATTTATATTGATTTGATATATGTTTTTATTTCATGGATACAGACAAGAAAGTCAAGATCTTTGAGGTGGGACAGGCCAAAATTCCGACTTTTAACAGTCGATAACAGTTTTTTATGTTTATAAGCTATTCATACTAAGTTAGTTGTTACATAATGGTTTATCTAACAAATCTATTTTAAAAAGAGCCTCTAAAGGTTTAAAAACGTCTTCAAGAATACTGTATTCGTGGAAAGTGCCAAAACGAACGGAGTTCGTTCATGAACACAGACGTTCTCTGTTAGAGGAGAGCGAGAGAGGAAGCTCTGGCAACACGATGGGTAAACAGTCACACCCTGGGATTGATTTACTCACGTTTTCTGTTTTCATTTATTAAACCTTTCCTTCAACAAAACCTGCTGCTCTGCCTTTTACTTTTTAGCCCTCATTATATTGATTTTTCAAGGGGACATATAACAGAGCATCCTCTTGGTCCAACCAGATCATATATTGAAAATGAATAACAAAGAATTACAGTAGTAATTTGAAGGTTATTATATAAAAACTGTGAGCTCATTCACATATTTTAGATGTAAACCCCACACACATTAACATTAACAAGTGTGTGGAAGTAAATTGTTATTGTTATACAAGTCCCATGCAGAATTTGCAATGTTCTTGTTTCTGTTGTGTTGTGACTTGTTTCCGTTGTGTTGCGCTAATTTAGTTGTGTTGCGGCACAGCTTGTTTCCATTGTGCTGTGGAGATTTTGTTGTGCTGTGGCTCGTTTCCTTTGAGTTGTGACAATTTTGTTGTGTTGTGCACTACTGGGCCACCGTACAAATCAGTATCCACAGTCCAGGGTTGGGTTTCGTTTTTTTTTTTTTGATACCGGTGACAAATCGATACTTTTAAAATGGTACCGGTGCCTAAACGGTGCCTGAACCGATACATATAAGTGAAAGTGTACATTTTTACATATAAAAATGAAAAATAAACAATTTATAATTGGATTGGCCATTAGCACTAAACACATGGGCCCGGTTTCACAGACAGGGCTTAGACTAAACCAGGATTAGATAATAGTTAAATTAGGACATTTAAGTAATTTTTATAAACATGCTTAGAAAAAAAAACATTACTGGGGTACATCTTGAGACAAAACAAAGGCACTGGATCCACAGATCCAGTCACAGAAGCAGCGAACTCTTGACGCTCCAGTGATATGGATAAGTAAACAGAAGATATAAACGTTTTGAATGATAAAATAAATACAATAAACACTCGACTACAACAATGTATTGTTTATCTGTGTTATTCAAGCCATCTCTGGTATTTGCATAATAATGAAGTATATATGTATTACTTAGCCTATGGAGTAGTAGTAGCAGCTTAGCTAACATAGTTAATGGAAGGCTACCTGCTGCCGTCAGAGCAAGTGCAATCACTGCATTCACGCGCTCCTCGGATGCTCTCATTTCCCGAGTTGTGCTTTTAAGTCAGAATGTGAAAACCGCACACTCGCGTTACTCCAAAGATTTTTTGTACTTGTATTATTAGAGCTTTCCGAATTGAGTTCATGTGCATTTTCTCATTCAGAGAAAATTCACGTGCGGTGCCTTACGTCCGTTTCGGAGAAACAAAGGACAAATATTTCAAACTATCGCTTATGCATGGCACCGAAATGAGGCACCGAAATCTGCGTTCTGATTCGGTTCTAGTACATACCAGTTACATAGGTACTGGTGCCTTATTGGTACCGGGTTTCGGGACCCAACCCTAATCAATACACACAAACAATCTATCGTAAGGTAAGCACTTTATTTTACATTGCATATACTTACATATACTTACAATGTACTTACCCAAGAAAGTACTGGTAAGATAAGGTAACTACACGGGTTAGGATTAAGTTTAGGGGTAGGTTCAGGGTTAGTACCTAGCTTTTGTAATTACTAAAATAAGAACATAGTATGTATACGAGGAACAGGACTGTAAAATAAAGTGCTACCATTACATGAGCGGATGGCATAAATAGTAATCTATGCTCTATACAAAGTCCACTATCGTGTTCCTGCATAAATCATCTCTAAGACTATTTACTACCATATAATACACGTTTTTATATATAAAAGTGAATACTAAATTTAGTTGAATACTGAATGAAGGTTTTCAGATAAACTGTAGTACAATACTTTATATGCAATACAAAGAGTTCACCCTGGCAAGATTGCTCATTCTAGAGATGCCAGGATTCAATGCATTATTGTCTGTGAGAAATGTTAGTCTCCAGTAAAGCTGAGAGCTCTTCAATTATGTTTACCTTTGCTTTTGATTTACCTTTGTTGCACAACAGTTCATGATTTGTTCGTGAAAACACTTGTATGCAGATTTCATGTACAATTCGGTGCATACACACTGCTACTGAATCAGTGTCTAATAATATAAACAGTGCTACTCTGTTTTTGACCTCTGTACGTAACATGATTTTCCAGCTGGAAGCTTCTTTTCACTATTTCAGCTGTGATGTCACTTTTAGGACAGTGATGCTAGTCAAACACTCTTTGTGTGCATCTAGTCTTTTCCAGTGATATCTCCAGTGTCTCCAAAACCCTTTAAAATATTAAATACAGTCACTCAAGGGTTATTTTTTTCCCTCAGTTTCAGAGTTACTTGTGTGTGCCAGCGCATTCTATGCAGCTTAGAGAGGATACATGAACACATAACTCAAAAATAAGCCATATTACAATGACGACCTCTGACCTCTATAAATCTTTAAAGACTTGAGGATATATAAATTGGTCTTGTTGGCCCAAATGCACTTCAAGAACCCCCTAACCACAAATGATGTCAATGTGAGCCCATACTACGCCTCTGCATGTGTAATTATACATACTGTAAAAGATATTGTGAGACATTTATGAGACTGAAATATATTCCCTTTTTCAAAAGCTTCCACAAAACACTCATCAGACAGATTTGAGAATTAGGTTTAAATGAACATCCAGTGCTTATCTGAAACAGGATTGCTTGAGATTCCATTTGGACAGATGCACGCAATACATTTTTATAAGGAATAAGTAATGAATTAATGATCATACTATTGCACCTTGCACATAGAAATCACGTTATAATATATTATATAATATAGTAAAATGAATGAGTAATTTTTGTTTGTGTATTTTACTTTTTTATATATACTGTTATTTACTATAATTTAGTTAAGAAGACTTACAGGATACAGGAATGAAACGTCACTACTGTGTGTTGCTCTGAGACATGCAAGCACTGATTCTACTTTTGTTTTTTAAGAGCAAAACTAGAGAAGATAACTGACAATAATGAGTCTAAATTAATAATTAATCTGCTGTTTAAAAGCATACTCATGCAGTACTATAACTGTTATCCTCAATATATACTCAGTGAACACTTAATTTCTGGTGACACCTGAAATAATCATTTGGTCCAGTCAATAATAATTAAATTTGGCATTTCCAAATACAAAAGAACAAGTAATCAAAATTCAAACCTCATATGACTTTTCTTCTTTTCATATTTTAAACACAAATGTGAAGCACATTTAATCTTCTCTTACCATATTTTATCAGTTGATCTTTTCATTATATAAAACAACCGTGACTCTGCAGACCACTTGAATAATATGGAATACATGTAATGACATATTTGACAACTTCTTGAACCTTTATGTTTGTCGAAATGGACTTTCAATGGATTTTCTCAGGAAAGCTGAACATTTGCATTATCTAATGTTATGCATGAGGTGGGTCACACATTGTTCACAAGGCAAAAAATTGAAGCTCAGCTTCTGACTGATCGCATTAACCTCAACCCACAGGCCTCATTACTGCGATTACAGTGACAAAGACATCGCCACAGCCTACTATTTTCCATGGAAAAGATCAGTAGCTTAAGTGGATTGGACCATGTTCTACAAGTCCAACAGTTATCTAGTCATTAGCCAGAAACACAAGGGTCATTTTTTTATTCTATGGGATCATTTGACCTTTAAAATGTTTCGAGCTCACAATGATTTCAAAAAGTAATCTAACCAAAACTGGCAGCATAAAAACATTAAAACAAAATTTAATAAAGCAGATAGAGACAGATGGGTAAGTACTGATGCATCCTGCGCTGGAAAAACATGACCCTATTAGAGTACTATTATGAGTACATTTTATTTCCTAATCTCATTAACAGCTGATTTATTGATTGTTTTGACACTACCATAATTCGATATGAGATCTCTGTATTCCGTCATCATGAATTGGATCCAAAACTTAAAACCAAAATTAGTCAAGTCTTGGTTTGTCTCAGAAAATCAAAATCAAAATTCATGATTAATCAGTTAATTAATAATAGATTTTCTTAGTTCCGGTGTTTGTTTATAGTATAATAAAATAGTAAAAATGTGTTCCATAGTGTCAACACACAAGAACACAGATTGACTCTTTGCATTGATTCTGGATAGGCTGACTAATAAACATAATGATCGGTTTGGATTCCATTGATTATACTAGTAATACAAAGTAGGGCTGTCAAAAAAAATGTGAATTTAAAATATTTGTCGAATTTAAAATAAAAATCCACATTCGAATACAAAACGCTGCTTTCGAATTGTAGGCATCCGTCAGACAGCTTGGCACACGAGATGCGATGATGAGGTGTCGTTGCATTTTAATGCTTTTTTGTTTTTTAGCCTGTCTAGTTGAACCGATTCGATGCGGTGCTGCACATTCAAAATATTGCAGAAAAAGAGAACATCAATGTGGAGAAGATGTTGTTTACCTCAAAACTGAACCCAATCCGTTTACACAGAACGCATATTTATTGCATTTTCTAGAGGGACATCTATCATCGATGCACTCGCATCTCACACAAAAAAGCCCAAAGCCATGTCAAATTAATGTAAGTTCAACTTACAACAATAACAAAACATGTTATTACTAGATTAACAAACTATCTCGCTAGCGAACGTGCATATTAACAGCGTAAACATGTGATCAATATGATTAAATTATAATAAATAACGTGTTTCAGCAATGATAAATCTTTGAGTTTAAAGCGGCTCTGACAGAAAGGCTGCGTGTGCCCTGACAGTGATGCGCTTGTTTTGAGCTATGTGCTCTTTTCCTAAATGCATAACTTACATTTCACAGGTATATTCTCCATCTGTAAATGTTAGACAGCCATGGAAATATTTCCATCTTGTGATTCTCCGCTAAACCCTACAGACTTTGTTCTGAACGCATGCACGTCAAATAGATAGAGCGCAATGAAATATGAGCGCAATAACTCTGACTAAAAATATACATTTTGCTGAAATGTTTGTAGTTGGATATTTTAAACCTACAAGTGTATTTGTATGATAGCACTAACTGTAAAGTGACTGTAATTGGGTAATCAAAATAGCCTTTTTACTCAATTAGCCTAGTCTGTGCTTTGTGTCATTTTTCATTTTTTTTAAAGTAAATGTAAATTTGTTTTTAGATCGAAATGTTACAATGTTAGAATGCAATGTGATTTTAACTTTAACTTTTTGCACATTATGTATGCCTACATGGTTATATTCACTTTATTTATTTGTTTAATCCAAATACAAAATACCGAGATATGTACCGTATACCGTAAATCAGCCAAAAAATACAGAGATATGAATCTTTGCTCATATTTCCAAGTCCTACTTTGAAGAAATGTGCATTTGATCATATTTTTGCTCGATTCGCCCTCTTGTGGCCTCAGGAGAGAAGCCAAAAGCTTATTTTTTTCATAACTGAATTATGCCTATTAAATTCGAATATAATTCGAATTTTGATAATATTTTAGTAAAAAATGTGAATGTAGTTTGTCAGCCAATTTGACAGCCCTAATACAAAGTAACACAACACCCACATTTAAAAACTATAATGGCACTCCATGACAGTTTAGTTATTATAATAATTAAGATAATAACTTTCATCTATGCAACCTGTATTGTTTTGATAAACAGCCTCATAATGGCACACTCACAAATCCACATGGGGCACAAAATGACACAAAAATGATAAGAAGTGGCTAAAATTAACAGCTAAAAGTCATGGTGCAAAGGTTTTAACCTGTCTGCAAACAATGCGTGTGCTGTTTACAAGTCTGGTGGTTTTGATTAAAAGCTAGTTAAAGAACCTCACAATCTTACTGCACTTTGTAACTATTTAACAGTTTGGCGAATTGTTAGCTAATTCATATCAATTTGTGCAGTTTGTACGTTCATCTGAAATTGCCATCATGTCAAATATTATTCCAGTAAGATTACCTCACTGCAGTTGGTCGGTTAAGATTTGTAATCCAATGATATGTTTTCTGTTCAAAAATGTAACTGCTTAACTACCAGTTAAATACATTTGTTGGAGCCATTATTTATTTTGTTATTTAGGTAATAGGAGTGCTAAAATATTTTTTTTAGCACAGGAAACAAAAACCTCGAAAAATGATATTCGACCCCGCCAAATGCAGGCCAAACCACAGAGATGCCGATTCGCATGTGACTAATATTATCATGGTGTCTGGTGAAATATGGTAGGTAATTTGCTGGGGAATTTTTACTTTACAAATTACAGACATGGCCGATTCCCACGGGTTTACGATAACAGACAACCTGCGCGATTATTACAAATGACTGAAGGTCATCAGGTATTACTAATGCCGTGCAAATAGGGCTTAACAATGCTTTTAAGAAAAACACCCCGGAATTTATATAGCAAATAAATAATGTTTCATTTTTACGATTACCACAGAGGGCGCTATAACAGACATTACTGTATGTTTATAGCTACTTAACTGAATAATAACACCAGTTTAATGACATAGACATTTGAAGGTAACTCTATTGGACTTGCAATGCATTGCATTTACAGCAAGTCCGTGTTTGCATATTTGGATAAAGTATGAAACTGCACAGCAGCCCAGACTCGCTGATAGTCAAAATACTGGCTATGTGAGACTACAAGATTACTTTGCATATGTGAATGCACTGACTATTCAAACATTTCAGAAAATAAACATGATCACTGAACTCTACACGGAACTGTTGTAAAAAACATCCTGTTCATGGAAATCGCCCTTTTCTGTAACTCTGGATAGTTCAAATTCAATGAAAGGTCATCTAAGGTTCTGCAACCCAAGCAGGAACAGAATATTCCTGGGTAACTGAGTGACCACGGCGAGTGCATAGGAGACAGAAATAGCATGTGATGATTTCCCTGCCTTCATTTTCCGTTTGCCATCCTTGAACAGTCAACAAAACTATCACTTTATCTGTGTTGTATTGTCCCGATTAACAGCCTGATTATAGTGTTGGCTTTGCACAGATTAGTTTTGAATTTCAGTGCTTCTATACTGTTTTACTGAGGACTTCATTTAAATGGCCTAATAAACAGGCACAAACAAGCTTGTTTTTTTGTTTCCTATTATTAAGTTTAATGTGCACTGCTAGAAACTAAAACCAAACTAATCAGGGTTTTATGTCCAATGTCTTTAGTGCTGTCAAACGATTAATCGCATCCATGTATGTATATATTTTAGTGGTGGGCATAGATACATTTTTTTAATCTAGATTAATCTAGAAAAATCCCGTTCCACTCCCAGAAGAATGACTCCCATTCCCTCCCGTGTTGTTGTTGTTTTTTTTTTTGCCGATAACTGTCAATTACAGTAAAAATATTGTACAGATCACAGCGTGCCCACCTTATTAGTTGAATAAAAACCCCAAATGTCGTTTTTTGTTATTATATTGAACTGAAAGCCATCTTATGCACAGTGTTGCACAGATTCAATTTCATGTAAATCATCCATGCTAACACACACGTCTTCTATTTTTATTTTTTAGACATTTCACTCTCTATAGATATATTTTTCAAAGACGTTGTTTCAAGTTTCTCGCTCAAGTTCACATGAGACCTAAAGCGCATCCTGTTTGCTTAAAAGCATAGCGTTCGTTGTTATTCTGAGTGCACACAAATAAGCGTAGAGTCTTTACAGATTCGAAAGATGTATTAGGCTACTTTTATCTGTATGACCAAGAATTACGGAGATTTTAAGAGCAAGTGAGGCGCACGGAGCCTGTCCTGCAGCAAACAGCGCTTCCAGTCTCCACACAAACACTTCAATAGCGCACATTTCTCTAGAGTTAACATCATATTGAGCGGCCATGTAAAGTTGCTACTACATACATCTTTCAGATGAAAAGCCATATTTGAGGTTGATGAATGATAGGTGAGCGTTTGGATGTCCTGCCCGATTGTATTACCACACACAGACCAGCCGTTAACAATCTGTCCATCACGGACTCACGAGCCTCTAGTTCAAGACTCGTTCTCGCCCCTACAGTGCAATTCGGCTAGGTATACATCCGCACTAAAATATCAGGGTGAAAGTCATCATAGCTTGCGTGAAGTATAGACCCAACTCCCAACCCAACTTTGAGAATAGATTAACGGCGATATTTTTATGGCGATAAAGAGTCTCACGTTAACGCAGCGCGTTAACGCCGATAACGGCCCACCACTAATATATTTATATAATTTATATTACATATAAATAATTGTCTTAAATATATACATGCATGTGTGTGTATTTATATATATATATATATATATATATATATATATATATATATATATATACATAATTAATATACACAGCACACACACATATTATGTAAGCAAAGACTTAAATTTTTTATGCGATTAATCACGATTAATGCACTAATTGTCTTCAAATGTAAATGCTTTGCATTTCTTTTTACAAACTACTGAATTAATCTTCTGCATGTAACAGATGTTGCACATAAAGCTTAAATTGTTTCAAACTCATCTTGTCAGGATGAACGTGTCTCTTGTGTATTTTAAAAATGCATTTTTAAAGCATCAGCTGTGCCCGATTGGTCTGGAAAGTGCAAATTAGGTTGGCTTGACTTGAACATACAGGAAATGTCCATTCTGGCTAAATGCCTGCTCACAGATCTCACTGCACACATGTAAGGTTATGGACAGGAAGGCCACAGGTGACTGTGATGTTGGTCGACTCCTACCCTAAGGGTCAAGCAGGAGGAAAAAAGATGACAACTGATGAAAACAAGGACCCAAAACATCCACCCACATTTACTCCCATGAGCTCATCGGCACAAAACATCAACAATTATACATGGAAAGAATCTGTTGCTTTTGGATCGGAGATATTAAAAGGTAAAGGTTTTTGAATGCTACAGTACTTGATTTTATCCATTTATAGTTTAAGTTGACATTTTTCTTAGAAAATGAATTCGTTTAGTTGTTTTTACAATTATATTGGGGGTGGAAATTATTTCTAATAATGTATTTTTATAAACTGTATCCATAATCAGCACATTTGTTATTTCAAAAGCAAAACACAAGCTATCTAACTCAATATATCTTTATGAAGTAGGGCCTTGATAAAAAGTACTTTTCTATTTAAACTAGATACATTATATGAGAGAAACAAATGGATGGAAAAAAGAGCCAAATAAAAGACCAGGTGACAGGAGAAAGAAAAACTATACATATCTTTGGCTTTTCAGAATAGCTGTGGTGGAAATTGTTGTGTCTCACCATTTAACAAGGCATTTAACATGCTCCGATGCCTCCTATGCTTAATTAAACATTAAAGCAGCTGTACTAATGTCACCGTCTTTGTATACACAACCACCCAACCCAGTGTGCACGTGAGTCTGTTAACTCATCAATTCACATGACAGATGGTTTCTAGGGTTGGTTCTGCTCAGCTGGCTCATAAATAATCATGAGAAGATCGAAAAAAAGTCAATTTGGGTTGCAACAGAAGGTGGAGCTCTTGATTTCATCTAGTCCACCATCTTTTTCTGAAAATCTGGAAACATGGATTACTCAGGATACTCACAAGGACACAATGGTTAAAGACATGGTGCATATTGAAATTGCATGTTATGTATCTTTCACATACCATGGGTTAAAGGTTTGGAATAATTCCGATTTTTTTATTATTGTTGAAAGAAATCTGTTAAGCTCATCAATGCTGCATTTATTTGATCAAAAATACAGTTAAAAACAGTGTTAAATAGTATTACATTTGAAGCACTACTCCAGTCTTCAGTGTCACATGATCCTTATTAAGATATGCTGATTTCTTATTATATTAATGTTGTGCTGCCATAACCATGCCATTGAATAGTTTGGGGTATTTAAGATTAAATCAAAAAAGGCAAAAATATTAAACAGCAAAACTGTTTTTAATATTGACAATAACAAGAAGAGTTATTAATAATTGGGCACCAATAACATTGATGATAATTGAGCACCAAATCAGCATATTACAATGTTTTCTGAATGATCATATGACACTGAAAACTAGAGTAATGGCTGCTGAAAATTCAGCTTTGCCATTACAGGAATACATTTCATAAAAAAAAATACAATCATAATAATAAAATAATAAATTGCACAATATTTGTCAATATGACTGTTTTACTGTATTTGTAAACAAATGCAGCCTTGGTGAGAACAAGAAACTTCTTTCAAAAAATTAAGACATCTTAATTATTATATTGTTCTGACTGTAGTATTAATATAATACACAGCATGAATTACCACATGACATCATGAGATAAATTTTCAAATACTTAATATTTTAACAAAACTGCTTTACTGCTTATTGACACAGTTATGACCTTGTGCAGAAGGCAACCAAACTGGTTAACTGGTAATAAACTATACATGCATGCCATAAGCAAACAGAGATACATTAATCTGCAACACAAACCTCAGACCAATTCAACAGACTCGGAGCGTAATTCCACAAAGCACCTCGTTGTTAAGACCAGAGGCTTAAAATATTAATGCTGTGACCGGTGGTGTTGCATATACCAGTGGTGGAATCTTACAGGCCACAAGAGAACTGCTCAAACCTATACATGTAAGCCATAACAAACATGCTGTCTAATGCTTTCAGCTTAAAGAAGTATGACGAGTGTTTAGTGCAACGTTTAAAATTGTTTTGCTTTGAGAATAATGCCATAATAACGCCTATCTTTATTGATGAAGTCAGAGCAAAGTCGTGAAGTTTTAAGAATAAACTTGTACTATAATGAGATATAATCTGAAATAGTTTGAAAATAAACTGTAGAATAAATGTGTAGAATTCCAGTATGAAATGAAATCCTATTCCTATAGTGTTAATCATGCATTTTCATATAATATGTAGTTAATTTAAGTACTTTTTGACAATATACAATTATTTCAGTCTCCTAATGTTTCTGGCTTTATTCGTGCAACAAAACAACTTTATTTTCACAAGCTTATTCTCATTTTTCAATGTGGCAGTGGCATTAAAGCAGCATTATATAGGATATATATATATATATATATATATATATATATATATATATATTCATATTTTACATTTAACTTATAGATATGAATTAAACATATTCAGCATAAATATGCGGACATTTTCACAAGCATAAATGGCCCTTGATAGGTTGTAGTTTGAATGTCTGTCAACCCAAAATTCAACATAAACCAGCTGGGACTTATTAAAGATGTTCCCAATGAGCCGCATCTGTGCATCAGAAACCTATTCAATTTCAAATTAGGAGAACAATAGATGAATGAATCCAAGAGTTTCTTAAGACAAGATAAATTACGTGCTTTAGAAAGCAACAGTGTAACTGGTACTATATCAACAACTAACTGCAGCCTGGATAAACTAAAAATGACTAAGTTTCCCGAATCACGTGTTTCTAGCCAGTAAAAACACACGGCTTTGGGCCTCATCAGACGTGGTTTTACAAACAAGAGATACTGTCATTGACGTGATGATAATTAAACAGTTGCCATGATGACTTTGGACTCACAAACAAAGAAGAATGATGGATTGTCTTCCAATAATGTTGAAGATTTAAAGTTTAGATCTCAGGGCCTTTGACCGTTACTTTATTTTAAAAGGACACAAAGACCGCTACTGTCTTTATGATACTGAGCCAGCCACTAAAACGCTCATGTCATTCCCAGTGGAGAGAAAAGCCACTGATACACAGTTTAAAGACATCCCTTAAAGCAATTCTGAGAAATATACTACAAGCTTAAACAAACACTGTGATATCTGCAGGCTAAACCTTTAGGCTTTTGCGGTGAGTGAGATATACTGTAAGAAACTGGAAATGTGGCTTATGTCAACACAAGTAACTTCTTAAAGCCTGAACGTAATTTACACACGCACGCTCCTAATAATGGCTTTCAATATCACACATTATGTACTGAAACGTGTCAAGTAATTCATAAAACTGTATGTGTTGCAATCTCAGTTTTGCCACAAGGGGCGCCATAGTATATTAAATATTGCATTAGCAAAGCTGCTTCTACTAAACTATTAAACATTAACTAAACTATAGCATTAGCTAAACTATTTCCAATTAAACAAATAAGTATTAGCTAAACTATTCTATTATCTGAAATGTTTCCATTGGCTAAACTATAGCATTAGCTAAACTATTCTATTACCTGTAATGTTTCCATTGCCTAAACTATAGCATTAGCTATAGCTGCTCCTACAATATTAGCTAAATTACCGAAACTAAAGTTAAATTACGGTGTTATTGAAACTGCTTCTACTAAATTATCTAAATTAAACTACTAGGCTAAATATTAGCTAAACAATAGCATCAGCTAAACTGCCACTACAAAATTAGCTAAATTAGGGCTAGATTTAGTTTGCACAAGCACAAACCATCGTTTGGCGTTAAAATAATACTGCAGGATAATACTAAAGACGCACAGTGAGGAATTAGCGCATAAAAGGCGTGGACAGTTATTTTTGTGCCTGACCATACTGAATATGCATTTGTAGCAGTTGCAATGAATCACGCAACGTGATTTACTAACAATTGCGCTCGTCAAATTTCTAGCATTTGCGACATTATTTAATTATTTTAAAAGAATGTCTTAAATCAGGTTGTAAAGTGCGCTGCTGTTGGTAGATTGCGCGGGTCATTGTGGAAATTATCTGGCTGCATCGGTTTTCTTTAATGTGCGCATTGTTAGTAAATCACCCGCAGAATTTTTCACTACCATCGGCGCTTTTATGGAATTGCGCTCTAACTGTAATTTACCCTGTTTAGAAAACCTGGTCCTAAAATAGGAGAATGTTACTTAAAGATAGCAAAATTATTGACATGTTTATAGCAACAGTAGCAATTTAAATAATAACAAATTCAGTTTCATTTTGCAGACATCTAAAGAAAACTACAGCCCCCAAACATCAGACCTAGATGCTTGCAATTTATCGGCCAAGATACGTGGCCATGGTAAATGTCCAAAAAAGCATGGTTGTAAGTGTGACCTGCTTACTTAAACTCAGTTTGACAGATTAACACACTCATGTGATCTGTACTGGATTGTTCAAATGCCTACCAAGCACAAACATTCAAGATCAGACCTGTGATTATTTTAAAACACAGTACCATTAACATTTTCTGTAAACAATATATACACTTCCTTCCCTGGCATCAATATAAGACAAAACAATCAATTCTAAGATTGTCCATGTAGTAAGTAAAACCATTTCCATGTGTTCACAATGGATCCTGCACCTGTTTTAGAACATTTCAAGTTTTCTCTCTGACAGGCTTTCATTCGCAAACACGATGCCTTCATAGAAATCTGACAGAAGAATAAAGAGGTAGAGTGAATGACATTAGGCCTACGTCCAAATGTTGAGTAAACTGAGCTGCAGGTCAAAGTCTGTCAGGCTCTAGTAACCAGAGCTCCTGAGGTCTATCAGAACAAAGTAACATGAGCATATAGACGGCCTTTGTTTTCCAACAGAGCCTTTTCCAACCACAAAGAAGAAGCATTCTGTGTGTCCTTTCAGTTTGGTCACAAAAGGATGTGTTTAATGAAGAAGATGATATCATATTCAAGATATTATCCCACATAGACTTTAACTGCAGAGACTGCTTAAAGGGATAGTTCACCCATTCTTTCATCATTTACTCGCCATGTTGTTCCACACCTGTATGTGTATTGTCTTTCTTTGGTGAAACCAGTGTTGTTATAAGTCACTAAAGCTAGTAATTTTGTTTCAGTTAATTAAAATAAAGGTGAAATAACATAAGATGAAACCTGTTGCATTGGGAACTTAAATAGGTTTAAGTCAAAATACTAAACTTACAAAGATAAAACTGAAATAAAATACATTCAAGATAAATAGAAATACTAAAACTAAAAACTTAACTTAAACATTATTACATATTATGATAGTATATAAATGATACTCATAACACCACTCGTGAAACACAAACAATATATTTTGAATAATGAGTCAACTATTTTTGTCCATATACAATAGAAATCAATGGGGTCCAAACTACAGGACATTACACTTTCACTATACAAAAACATTACTGAAAATAGATTTTGTGTTTCACAGAAGAGACAAATGTTTGGAAATTATACATGGATGAGTACACAACAGAATTTTATTTTTTGAGTGAACTATCCCTTTAACATACAATCAAAGGTTGCTCAAGCAAATAAGTTCAATTGACAATACAAATGTGACCTAAAAACCCTGATTACAGTATGACATTTTGAGATGTAGCCCCACATCAGCTCAAGAGACCTCAGTAGAATAATGTATTCTGATAAAAACCTCAGATATACATATCAATAAAACACACATATTAATCATAATCATAACAGGCCCCACAGAGTTACTGTAATTTAAGTTATAGTAACCTAGGCCCAAATGATCAATAGAACTAAACATATAGAAAAAATGAAGGGAAATATATATTTTCATATCAAACATCGAGTCCATGTTTACAAACACAACAAGGTCATAAAGCATAAATTCAGCTTAAAAAAGAGAGTAAAATAAGTTCTAATAAAAAATAGATGTGTGTATGTCATCTTACACAAAGTATTCACACCAGTGCACAAGGGAACAAATAAATATACTGGTTGAGAATTTAAAAAAGACAACCTAAATCCTATAATAAAGTATGAATATAATAATCTAAGCCTGTTTAATAATCAGAAGAGTAAAGTAAAAAGATACTTCATAGTCATATTTGCTTAGTCTTATTAAACAATGCAATATAGACACAATAAGGCCTTACAGCCATACTGTAAAATAACACATGCAGTGACAGTTTTGACCACCTCTTAATCAATAGAAGTCAGACATGAACAGATGGAAAAATAAAATAAAATCTATATCTAAAATATATGTAATCGATAACCCAGTTAATCTTGTATTACTGTAAAACAGCAACTAGCCCTTTAATTCTACATCAGATATGTTTATCAACACAATAAGGCCATACAGCCTGATTTAGGATTACAAATAAGGTAAATAGGGTAAAAGATAATGCCACGTGCATGCATATAATCTTATATGTATTAAACACTTGGAAACACAATGAGCTCGTGCAGAACATAAAGCCCCGATGATGGTGTGACATTGTAGCAGGTACATAAGAGGCGGGCCCATATGGAGCATCAGTGAGACTTTATAGGCTCTTCAATACTACATGTACATGCATATAAAAATGTATATTCTTATACCTGACAGCCACGCGCACTGAGCTCTCATCTTGCCCCGAAGACATGTTCCCGGTCAGGACACAAGAGATAAATATAGCTGATTTTCCTTTTCTTTATCGGCTTAAGAAGCAGACACAAACAGGAGCGTCCCTCCCCGCGTCTATTCTGCCATTATAAAGCTCAAATGATCCAAACGGGTGCTCTTTTGACAGGAAAATAATGCAAATATGAAATAAAACATCTCGTGTTCGGCGCAGCACGTTACGTGTCTGACTGCGCTCACACACACAATCATCTGCCCTCAGTGCCCTGAAGAGCGACGCTATCCTGAGGATGACATCACCATGCCACGCCTTCATCGAGCGCGTCAGACCACGCCCTCCTCTCTACAGCAAAACCACACATGACAGCATAGGTGGCTCGCTTGGGACATTTACATTATATATAATAACATTTCCGATACAAATAAAATATCCAGTACAATATACATGTATATTTGGCTCCTCATGTCATTCATTCATTCAATCATTCGTTTTGTTTTTTAAAGATTATAGCACAAGCCTCTTGAATACATTGTAACTGCTGATTGGCTACAGAGACAGAAAGTGTTAATCCTAAAGCTCCTCCTTTTGGACACACACAGTATTGCACGTATGAGATAGATAGATAGATAGATAGATAGATAGATAGATAGATAGATAGATAGATAGATAGATAGATAGATAGATACACACAACACAAATAATAAAGGGAACTGCTTCTATGATTCCTTTTAAACTGCCATTTCAGGATGAAATTGCCATTTCTAAACATATTAAAAATTAAAAATCATTGTTAGACAAAAGACAGATAGATATAGACAGACAGAAAGACAGATTGATTAATCAGTCGAAATGGATATAGATATATACGTAATATAATATACTTACTCTGTCGACAGACAGACAGACAGATTTCACAAAACACAATCTTTATGTTTTTGATTGTAACATTTTATTTACAGGCTGATTTTATTACAGTGTGTTGATTGTTGACACACTTGACATAGTCAAGCCTCATTCACATATAATTCAAGTATATATATAAAAAAATCAGATTGGTTAAAAACATATCCTAGCATACAGGCAAGGAGTTATACAAACAAGAAACGGTTGTACTGTTCTCCAGTAGTTTCTTGAAATGCAGTATTTTTGTATATCAGTACAGGTATTATCCAGGGACCTCTTTGTGCTTTTACTTAACCTAGTGATTTTATTCCCCCCAAGTCCTAGTAAGCTATTCTTCAACCTAGGTCAGCATATTCCATAGGTATGAATGTCAGGTGACAATGGACTATCAAAAAACGATTTAATTATTGTAATGTTAATTTATTATTTTGGGGGATGCAGATCAAAACTTTACTAATATTTATAATCCATATAAGCACATCATAGGAGTGCACATTTAAGGTTTTGGTTAAATTTGTGTTCTTTAAAAAAATTACGGTAATTTTGAGTCCGGCTTAGTTGTTGTATTTGCTCACAAAGACTAGCAAACTAGTCAATGAAATCTAACCAAGTAGGGATTCAAACTAAATAACAATACAAATTCGGTATTTGAATGAAAAAGTAAAAAAATGTATTAAAGATAAACACATCACAGCTGTCAGACAAACGTCACAGTATATCAGTCTGAATGAAAGGACATAGGGTGTGTAATACATTTTGAAACAACCTAATAATACGACTTGACATGAAATAGTAGAACTGAGAAACAAATCTAAAACATGATGACGAACATGTTTCTCGCTTTGTCCGGTGACCCAGAATCACACATTCTCTGTCTGTATGTCAGCTCAGTGTGGACACAACATAATCACCTGCTGTGTCCTGTGCCCTCACTGTGTGTATCCAGCATATTGTATTTGCTCAGAAAACCAGAAACCTGCTGTCTTAAACCCAGAGCTTGCCAGCTGACTCACACAATGACCTACAGATAAGATAGTCTCATCACATTTTCTCTTTCTATGTTCTTCAAAGGTTGATTGTGTAAAGGCTTGTTTTGTAAATTAACTACATGATTTTCCATTTACTAAATGTTTAGGTAAAAAAAAAAAGTTTGATCACTATTGTTGTTACTACAGGATACCATGTTTTTGTTTCTGGATATGGAGGAAAGTTGTTTAAGTTAAAATATCAATAAAAAATGAGCAATACATCCTTTGAAGTACACTACCTAAATAATAACTAGCTGAAAGAGTTAATCTAGGAAAGGAATAATACATCATTTGAGACATACTTTATACAGCAAAAGTTTTGGGCAATATGTTCAATAAAGTGCTGAAAACATAACAAAAATAAGAAGATCACAAGCAAAATAAACAAAAAAACATTGACATAAAGCAAAACAAAACAAATAAAAAAACAAAAACACATTAAACAAAACAGCAAAACAAAAATATAACATAAAACAAATTAACAAAAACAAAAAGCAAACAAAGAAAACAAAACTAAACTATAAAAACAAAACAAACAAAAGGGAACTTCATATACTCCAATTTAAGTATCGATTTGTCATGTATAGACATAAAATGTTAAAATCATTGCTAAAGTATTAAAAGTACCAAAAGTATTCCTCAACATCAAGTATCTCTGGGTTTCTTTCAGTCCTCATCCTTGTTCTCCACCGTCTTTAGAACCGAATCTTCGCCCAAGATCTTACACAGTTCATTCAGTCTGAGCTGCATCTTAGGGATGCCTGCTAGCTGAGACTCCAAGCGTTGTTTTTCCTCTGTAAGTGAGAGCCGTGTGGCTGTATCCAGCTGCTCGAACCGCCAGCCGCCCTCCCCGTCAAACTGCAGCAGGTGTGTGTGGTATTTCCTGAGGATGGGTGAGAAGAGTATGAAGTTACATCATTTGACGAAATCTTATATATTATGTATGTGTGTACAATGCAGTGTTTGCTGTAGTAACTGCTAAAATGTTCCTTTATGCAAACTCATTCACAACAATTCCCTACTAAATATTTACATTCTTATAAATAAATACTACTATACTTTCAGAGAGAGATGTTCATTTTAATGAATTAATTTAGTGTAATATGAAAATAAAACAAAACTTAAAAATAACATTATATCATGTTGTATTATATTGTATAGAAGATATTGTTTTCAATATCTAGTAAATAATTTACTGTCTACCTAATTTGAATATGTGACCCTGGACCACACAACCAGTCATAAGTAGCACAGGTATATTTGTAGCAAAATTATACATTTTTATTTTATGCCAAAAATCATCAGGATATTAAGTAAAGATCATGTTCCATGAACATATTTAGTAAATGTCCTACCGTAAATATATCAAAACAATTTTTTTTATTAGTAATATGCATTGTTAAAGACAAATTTAAATGCAATTTGTTTCAATATTTTGCACCCTCAGTTTCCAGATTTTCAAACAGTTGTATGTCAGACAAATATTGTCCTATCATAAAAAATGCAAAAATAAAAAAGACACTTAGAACTGGTTTCCAATGATTAACTGTATTCCAGAATCACATCGTTTTGGGGGAAGGGGGCATATTTAATGCAAATACCGATTAATCAATGAAAATTAATTAGGATAACATAATTAATGTATGCTATACAGTCGCTTCTTTCAAGCTTAATTTCAAGAAATGTAAAGTTTTATGTTTCTTACCATAGCGAGGGTCTATGGGTGATGGACAGCAAGGAGATACCGGCATCCTTTGCAGCCTGAAAAATTTTACCCTCTACATCAATGCTGACCGCACTGGTGCACTCATCCAGCAAAGCATACTTAGGTCTGAAAAAAAGGCATCAATTATTATTATTATTTAAATTAAATTAAAATACATTAAAACAATATGTCCAACGACATCTTACTTGTGGTAAAACATGCGTGCCATGCCCATACGCTGTTTCTCGCCTCCAGAAAGAACATCTTTCCAGTCCAGCTCAGCATCCCACCCTGTAAACAGACACAGTAGTGAATTACCTACAAAATGCATTTGCATTAGTGGAATAGATTTTTTTATAAATGACAAAATGTCCTTTTTAATTTGCGGAAAGCTGGGTCAAAAAACTGGAATCCTATTACACAGCAGCACACAATAATGCTTTTAAGAATCAAAAAGAGATTGAAATGGTGAAACACTTTAATAATGCTAAGTGGGAATTACATGTACAAACCTCCTTCCCGGGTAACAATGGGGTTTAGATTGACAATGTCTAGAATAACTTCCAGGTCCTTGTCTCTGTAACCCTTGTCATGCATGTCGTCTAGAGAGTCAGGGTAGATGACCTGGTCCCGTAACGTTCCGATGGACATGTATGGTCTGGAGAGAGGATGACAAATTTTTACTGTAATTTACTGTTATTATGTAAGGTGAAGTTAAGTATTTATGGTTGTGTGGTATTATATATCACAGCCAGACAGACAGACAGTGGATATATAGACAGACAGACAGACAGACATATATATATATATATATATATATACAGTGCTCAGCGTAAATGAGTACACCCCCTTTGAAAAGTAACATTTTAAACAATATCTCAATGAACACAATAACATTTTCCAAAATGTTGACAAGACTAAGTTTTATATAACATCTGTTTAACTTATAACATGAAAGTAAGGTTAATAATATAACTTAGATATTTTTTTTCTTCAGTTTTACTCAAATTAGGGTGATGCAAAAATGAGTACACCCCACTGAATGTCTCTGGAGCAAAGCTAAATTTTAGACTACAAATGTCTAATTTAACAAGAATTCAACCACAGGTGAGTCTAATTATTTATTACACAGGTGACAGTTGACTATAAAATGGTGTTACTTAAACCCCTTCCCATTTCATGCTGTCAGCAATGGCACCACATGGAAGAGAAATGTCACAAGATCTGAGAAAGAAAATAATTTCTTTACACAAGAAAGGTGATGGCTACAAGAAGATCAGCAAAGCTTTACTTATCAGTCAGAATACTGTAGCAAAAGTGGTACAAACATTTAAAAAAGATGGAACTGCAACCATCTCACAGAGACGTCCAGGTCAAGATAAATGTTTTTGGCGTCGCAAAGGTGAGGAATACAAAGAAAAATGCATGGTGCCTACAATGAAACATGGTGGTGGCAGTGTCCTTATGTGGGGCTGCATGAGTGCTGCTGGTGTCGGGGAGCTGCATTTCATTGATGGCATCATGAATTCACAAATGTACTGCTCTATACTGAAAGAGAAGATGCTACCATCACTCCGTGCCCTTGGTCGTCATGCACTTTTCCAACATGACAATGATCCTAAACACACATTTAAGGCCACTGTTGGATTTCTGAAGAAGAACAGGGTGAAAGTGATTCAGTGGCCAAGTATGTCTCCTGATCTGAACCCAATCGAACACCTATGGGCAATTCTGAAGAGACATGTTCAGCATCACTCTCCATCCAGCATCCAATCTCTAAAAGAGGTCATTCTTGAAGAATGGAAAAAGATAGATCTGGCAAAATGTCGCCAACTTGTTCATTCCATGCCTAGAAGACTTGGTGCTGTCATTAAAAATCATGGAGGCCATACAAAGTACTAGATTTAGTAGTTTTTGTTGTGGGGTGTACTCATTTTTGCATCACCCTAATTTGAGTAAAACTGAAAAATTTTGTTCTCTAAGTTATATTATTAACTTACTTTCATGTTATAAGTTAAACAGATGTTATATTAAACTTAGTCTTGTCAACATTTTGGAAATGGTTTTTGTGTTCATTGAGATATTGTTTAAAATTTTACTTTTTCAAAGGGGGTGTACTCATTTACGCTGAGCGTAAATATATATAGACAGACAGACAGATATATATATAATAGATATATATATATATATATAGACAGACAGACAGTTAGATATAAAGAAAGATAGACAGAAAGACAGACAGTGGATATATAGACAGACAGACAGACAGAAAGACAGACAGACAGTGGATATACAGACAGACAGAAAGACAGACAGATATAAAATATATATATATATACATACATACATACAGACAGACAGATAGATAGATAAGTCACATAAGCACAACAGACTGTGTATAAAATATTAATGGGCTTCCTGGGTCTGGCTGCGCTTGAACCTGCAGGAATCGGTAAATATTTCACTACTGAGGACTCTGGTTTCTATCGCTCAGCAGTTCACAGAGCTTTAGTTACTCTGACTATGGTTACAGCAGTCAAATCCTGGCGGTGCAACGTTTGCAATATGTAACAGATATAATGGACAGTAGCTTTTCTGAAACATAGGTGGGCCGTCTACCTAAATGCATTTTAATGCCTCGTAGGTCCACTCTTGACACAAAGTCTGCTACAAAGAAAGCAAAATTGATATGCATAATAAAGTAACTGGTTCTTTTGCGAAAAATCTAAAGCAAAATCACATATACAGTATAGATACATTTTATACTTAGTAGAGTATTTCATTGTTACTTTAGTAACATGCTAACATCAAAACCTATTGTAATTAATTGTGAGTTGAGTCTCCTATGCAATTTATGTAAGGATTGTTGCTTTTCTCATTTTACTGTATGCACACAGTGAATGTGATCTTGTACGTGTATAAATGGTTACAGTATTTTTGGGTCATCAATATGGTGTACAGTTGAAGAGCATTTTATTAATTGGTTTGTCTAGCAATAGATTTGTAAATGTAACACTACTTTAATGATTTGTATAACATTTCTTCATTTAATTATTTACTGTATTTCCATAAACCATATCCTGCAATATATATATATATATATTAGTGGTGGGTTGCTATCGGCGTTAACGTGCTGCGTTAACGTGAGACTCTTATCGGCGATAAAAAATATCGCTTAATCTATTCTCAAAGTTGGGTTGGGAGCTGGGTCTATACTACGCAAGCTATGATGACTTTCACCCTGATATTTTAGCCGGATGTATACCTAGCCGAATTGCACTGTAGGGGGCGAGAACGAGTCTTGAACTAGAGGCTCGCAGTCCGTGATGGACAGATTGTTAACGGCTGGTCTATGTGGTAATACAATCGAGCAGGACATCCAAACCAGAGGCGATTCTAGGGTGAGTGGATATCCGGGCTAAGCCCAAAGATCCAAGATCTGCTATTACTTCATATCGATGATTGGCCAGTTTATATGAAGTTTATTATCAAGTGTATATGTCAGTCAGAAGTACGAGCTTCCGTGGGCGGTTCCTGACGGAAGTAAACTGCGGTTCATCATTTTAATGCGCATGAAAACTCAGTGATGATGATGCGTACATGGTCATAAAAACATTCGGGGCTTTTCTGAAAACATTTCAGAATGTTTCAGCCCCCTTAGCCCACCCCTAGCGCCGCCCCTGATCCAAACGCTCATTCATCATTCATCAACCTCAAATATGGCTTTTCATCTGAAAGATGTATGTAGTAGCAACTTTACATGGTCAATATGATGTTAACCTAGAGAAATGTGCGCTATTGAAGTGTTTGTGTGGAAGCGCTGCTTGCTGCAAGACAGGCTCCGTGCGCCACTTGCTCTTAAAATCTCCGCTATTTTTGGTCATACAGATAAAAGTAGCCTAATACATCTTTCGAATCTGTAAAGACTTACGCTTATTTGTGTGCACTCGTTCATTGAGATAACTTAAAATTTTACTTTTCAAACAGGATGCGCTTTACGCTGAGCAATGATATATGACAGACAGATATATATAATAATATATCTATATATATATATAGAAACAGACATACTATAGACAGAGTGAAATGTCAAAAAAAAAGATAGACAGACGTGTGTGTTAGCATGGATGATTTACATGAAAGACAGACAGGCAGACACTGTGATATAACAGATATAGCTATGCCATAAGACAGACAGACAGACAGACCTCAGACAGAGGACAGATAGACAGATAGACAGATAGGCTGATAGATAGATAGATAGATAGATAGATAGATAGATAGATGGTTCAGAGCACAACAGACTGTGTATAAAATATTAATGGGCTTCCTGGGTCTGGCTGCGCTTGAACCGGATGGGAAACTGTAAATATTTCACTACTGAGGACTCTGGTTTCTAACAGATGTAGCTATGCAGTTCACAGCGCTTTAGTGTACTCTGACTCCTGACCTCACAGCAGTCAAATAGAGGCTGTAGCAACGTTTGCAATATGTTAGAGCGCCCGTGCACCGGAATGGTTCGAGACCCGCCTGACGAGTTGTGGCAGTGTGGACTCTTACATCTGCATAATAAGATGGCTTTCAGTTCAATATAATAACAAAACGACATTTTGGGGTTTTATTGCAAAAATCTAAAGCAAAATCCCATATCTGTATAGATACATTTATACTGTAATTGACAGTTTCATTGTTACTTTAGTAACATGCTAACAATCGAAACCTATTGTAAATAATTGTGAGTCATTCTTCCTATGCAATTTATGTAAGGATTGTTGCTTTTCTGATTGGGACGGAAGAGATTAAAGTTTGTGATGCATTATTGGAAACAGGAGATGAGTCTGGTCTAATGTATTACCTGGCTTGAGAAACCCGCTCTCAAAGACTTACTTTTAGTCATTATTTGGGTACTTATATTCTGAATAGATTTGTAATTCAAATGTAACACTATTTTAATCTAGATTAATCTAGATTAATTTCTTCATTTAATTATTTACTGTATTTCCATAAAACATTACCCTTCAATATATACCTCTAATATATATATATATATATGTGTGTGTGGTTGTGAAAGTGGTCTATGGTGACAAAAGCAGCAGGCGGTGAGGAAATTCTCTGCATGTAGTAACAGTGCTGGTACAGTAGAGGGTTTTTCACACTACGCTTAAGCCCAGGTAAGGATTTGTTTCACAATTGTACTTTGGAAGCAGGGTTGGCACCACTTTTTCCCCAGGCTATGAAACCCTGCTCTGGAGCACCACTTTTGCAGTGTTAATGCCCTTGTGAGAAATGTGAATGTTGGTGTGTAGTACTGCTAATTTTGTACAGGAGTGTGTGTGAGATCTTATGTGTAAATGTTGTCTGTACCTCTGTGGGATGTAAAACAAGTGCTCAGGTGATGGTTTATACAGAAGTCCACCATACACGGGCCACAGGCCACTGAGGATCCGGAACAGAGAACTTTTCCCGCATCCATTCGGCCCTGTGATCAGCAAATGCATCCCTTCCTCTACCTGCACACAATAACCAGTTACAGGAAACTCAATACAGTTCACATGGTTATGTAAAAAGTACAGTATATAACTTTCAATGAAACCCTAACATTTAAAAAGTGTGGTGGTACTTTACAATAACTGGGTTATTTGTCAGATAATGCAAACCAAAATATATGATTGATTAATATAGACACATTCTATATTAATGCAATAATTTGTCATGTAGCTTGGTAACCATAAACAACTAAAATCTGCATTGCCCAATGCAAACAACATTCCCTCATAACCTTGTCTTGACTTGTTTAGCACACTTCATGTTTCTGAGTTGCATGTGTAAATATAAAACTATGATCATCTGATAACACAAGAAATATATCTACAGTATCATCATTGTACATGTATAGCAAATAGTGCATTTGTGACCAAATATGTACTACTAAACGTTCAATGTTTATTCGTGTTTAACTCACCTTGAAGTTCAATGAGGACACAACCACATCTCCATTAGGAGTGATTATAGGCACATTTTCACAGACTATACCTTTATCCACATCAATCACTTTGCCTGTAGAAAGAGTGGAAAATGTATACAATCAAACAGAGTTTTAGAATGCAATCAATTAGAAAGTTATGGCCATAAATAAAGTACACATTGGAATCCCATTACTCTTTTTGTAAAGTATTAGAAGCACATTTTATTTAATCGTGTGAGACCTGTAGGGATGGTTGAAATATAACTATTACCTAAACATAAAATCAACCTTCTACAGCACTGTGGAAAAACAATTAAATGACTCCATTTCCTCATGTGCTTAAAATAAATTGTAGTGTTGACATTATTCATTAAGTTTAACCATTAAACCATTGTGATTTAAGTTACTGTATAAAAAAGGATGAAAATAAAAGAGTTAATTATTGTAAAATAAGTTGGTTAATAAATGACAAACTACCAGTTGATTCCAAACTAGTTGGCTGTTTCCTATTCTGTACTTTTTCTGTAATTTTATCAATTTGATCTGAAGACTTGTTTTCTAAACTGCGAAATCTCAAAAATCAAAGGTATTAAATGCTGGTAAAAGGCTTGCAAAACCTAAAAACTCTGCAGAAATAACTAAATAAACATGTATAAAATTAAAGAAAAATATAATTTTCAACTAATTACTTTCTTTTTGCAAAAAGTGCCTCCTGTGCCAATCAAGTTAAGAATATTCTCTCTACTTCTCTTAATATGATCTCGTTACATTTCATTCCAATAAAATATTATTGTGCCACTCTTTTGTTAATGGCATGACTGAGTAATTAAAGGAACAGTTCACCCCAAAAAAAATATGATTGTTCCAATCATATTTGTTGTTCCTCATTGTTAATGTTCCACATAAGACAAAAAGTCCTACAGGTTTAGACATTGAAGGTGAGCTCATTTTTGATTTTGGGTGAACACAGCAGCAGAATAATGCTATATTCATTAGACCTTTGATTTCCAGAGGCCCATCGATGTGCATCTCAGGTTGGTTATTTTCCCCGCTTATCATCTCCCCTGCGGTCGAGACGGCAGATGAACGTTTGTATATTCCCCTCTGGACTTCGTCAAACACCAAGAACATGTTGTGCACACGTGCCGTGTAGCCAGCCAACTCGGTGACCTAAAGCACACAGAACAAATGTAAGTGATTGGAGTGATAGCGAGTCCTCTAGAGGCTGAGGTGACCCAACAACAGATAGCATTTCTCAACTGCTGTTTGTCAGATCCAAAGCGAGTGGCCAGGTATGTGGGGCACTTATGTAAACAAGTGACCTGAAATTTCTGCATTCTAGCATCAAAATGCTAATCAGTCTTTGCTAAACACATTGTGTGAAGTTTATAGATCAATCCTTTGCACAGTACTGGCCTGAATGCTTAATCTGATCCAAATCATGTGTTAGGAAGCGTTTAGCCAGTGTTTTTCTTTGTTTAGGCAGACACACCACATCCCAAGAGCCTCGGCAAGAAACATTGTGCTTTCCTTTGGGGACTCAATGGAGTCAACAGGAAAGATTTGTCTCCTGAGAGTAACTTGTTAAGTGACCTTCTAAAGGGGTTTGAGAATCTAGAGGTGTTTTTTTCTTTGCTAGCTTGATGTGCGCTGTTATATTAAAAAGCTACTATTGCTTATACCCAACTTATAGTCTCAGAATTGGACATACTATGTTCTCTAGTCTTCTATTGTGACTTCCAATAGAGTAGAACTATTGAAAAGGACAACAAGTGCTTGTCAAATACCCACACTTGTGGTCTTTGCACTTGAAAACATGTCTACTTACAGTAAATTACGTATTTCCTGTATTTGGCCCAAGTGTTCAAGAGGGTGTGAAGACCACAAGTGTGTGTAGAACTTTTCATTGCCCAATGGGACACACTTGTAGTAAAAGTGCAAGTGTTTCTAGAAATGTATTTCTATTTTCAATACTTTGCACTTTAAAATCAACTTCAAAATGTCTTCATGTATAGCACAATTTAATTATAT
Organism: Gymnocypris eckloni scoliostomus; assembly: GCA_027564155.1. NCBI lineage: Eukaryota > Metazoa > Chordata > Actinopteri > Cypriniformes > Cyprinidae > Gymnocypris > Gymnocypris eckloni. Next base: position 21,897,149 of record CM050432.1, on the reverse strand, counting down.
TGTAGTGTTTCTAATTAAGTGATATAGAGCAGTTGATAAAGAGAAGTTGAATTGAATAAAATACATATCTCTGCAGTCTGGACCAATAAAACGTGCATTTTTTTACGTTTTACTACCAAATTATATGTAAAATCAAATTGTTATTTCTATATAACGTACACTGGAAAGGTTTCTGTGACAACTCACGAGATCTCAGCAAAAAAGCATCATGATTTATTTCCACAACATGGTGCATGATGGCATACGGTTGGCCTCGAATACCTCTCTGAAGTGTGGATTTAGTGTCCGTTAATATATATTATAAACCATTTACAACACCCTAACAACATGGCAGCTGGTTTTACAGTAGCAAGCCCCACTCACATTTCTTGAGAACATGTCAAAATATGAATTATTAACAAATCACATGTAACGCTAGTTGACAAGTATAATTAGAACACAATGTGCTATTTAAAAGGTCTGAAATAGAGTGTTGTTGTGCTTTATAGTATCTAACACTGTAATGGACACACGCAGCATCTGTGAAGCGGCTCTGACTGATGCTTTCTATTCAACAGATGGTGGATTAAGTTGCCCAGCAGGCTTAGTCAAAAGAGAGGCAGTTGATACCAACACTGATCACTAGCCTACGTTAAGATTCCCAGCTTTCACTGCTGCATGACATCACATCCTTTGTGGTTTCAGTTCCTGTAGTGGTGATCTTGCCCTTGCTGTTGTACTGCTATACAAGAAAAATGTCATTTTTGTCATGACAGTTTGAGGTTTTTTTGTAGTTCCCATCATTTTGTTGTAAGAAAAAAAAGGTTATAAAGCAATATATATATATATATATATAGTGACATGCGAAAAATTGGGAACCCCTTGCAGAATCTGTGAAAATGTGTATAATTTTTACAAAATAAGAGGGATCATACAAAATGCCACAAGACAAAAAAATTGCTGAAATTATTCAAATAACCTTCTTCAAAAGTTTGGGAACCCTTGGTTATTAATACTGTGTGCAAATACAAATTATATTTCAACAAAATAAGAAACATTTGGACATCTTCATCCCTGTTCAAAAGTTTTCACCCCCGGCTCTTAATGCATCGTGTTTCCTTCAGGAACATCAGTGAATGTTTGAAGCTTTTTTAATAGTTGTGTTTGAGTCCTTCAGATGCCCTCGATTGATTGATTGATTGATTGATTTCAAACTCACACCGTCACTGCTGGAAGTCAGAATCAGAACAAGCTTTATTCAAAGTGTGTTCACACACACAAGGAATTTGTCTTGGTGTTAGGAGCTTCCGGTAAAGAAAGTACAAACATACATAAAGTTAAGGTAATAAAACACTAATATTAAAGTTAGAATATACAATAACTTATAAATTACAGTAGAATAAAAATATACAGAAAAAGGAACAAATGTCCAGAAAAATTGTGAATGTACATATGTGCTAAATACTGAAAAAGGTTTGTTGAGTTGTATACAGATGTCCAGTACTGGGGTGTGTTATGTGTTGTTCAGGTGGGATATGGCCTGGGGGAAAAACTGTTCTTGTGTCTGGTTGTTTTGGTGATCAGTGCTCTGTAGCGCCGGCCAGAGGGAAATAGTTAAAGAGAGAGTGAGCCGGGGATGTAAGGGGTGCAGAGTGACTTTCTTAGCCCTTTTCCTCACTCTGGAGGTGTAAAGTTCTTGGAGGCTGGGCAGAGGGGCACCGATAATCCTCTCAGACTGTCCGTTGTACTCTCTTGATGTCTTATTTGGTAGCTGAACCAAACCAAACAATTATAGATGAACACAGGACAGACTCAATGATGGCAGAGTAGAACTGTTTCAGCAGCTCCTGTGGCAGGTTGAACTTCCTCAGCTGGCGGAGGAAATACAGCCTCTGCTGGGCCTCAGAGAGTTTCTTTGGTTTCTTTCTCAAAAAGAAACCCTTTTTGAAAGGGTTCAAATATGCAAAAGATGCTGGAAAACTGACGAATCTGCAGGACACTGGGGATTTTTTCTGAAGAACAGTGCTCAGTTTAACTGTTCAGAACAAACAAGGGATCATCCATGTAACCACACACAGTATTAAGAACGTCTAGGTTACGTACGTAACCCCCGTTCCCTGATGGAGGGAACGGAGACGTTATGTCGTGACGACATAGGGGATTTACCTGGAAGCCCCGAACATCTCCGACTAAGAGAAAACGCCAATGAAATTGGCTAGTGGATTTTGCATACCTGAGCCACTCCCCGTGCATACGGGTATAAAAGGGCGACAGGTGCATCCACTCATTAGGTTTTACGCTGAGGAGCCGAGACAGGTCCCTGGCAACCAGTGATGGTTCAAGATTGTGGCATGGGGACATAACGCCTCCGCTCCTCCATCAGGGAACGGGGTTACGACGTAACCTAGACATTCCCTATCTGTCGGTCACTACGAGTTATGTCGTGACATAGGGGTCCTATGGAAAGCGCCACAAGCTGAACCCCGTCACAACCTTGTGGCATGCAGATGTTGACAAGCGAGTGCGTGACAGACAAATGCCATGCAAGAGGTTGCAACCTTCCTACCGCCCAGTGCAAATTGCTAACCTTGGTGCCCACGGGACCACTGAGTACATCGCTGCTGGAGATAGCCAAGCCGCTGTTCCTTTCCCCCACGGAATCGGAAGGATTTCGACCTTCAGTGAAAGACAGCTTCAGGTCTTTCCTATTTGTTGTTACAGCTTGTCGAACGGCAGGGAAGCGAGCCTTCCATAGAAGGGCGCCACGGAGGCCACATCCTGCCTGAAGGGAGGTAACATGTGGAGACACTGATATGGACTGGCCCAGGCTTGGGGCAGTACTACATACGACTGGACTCTGGGGCAGATCCTACCTAGGAGTAGGGAGGAGGGCTGCCAGCAGAACCTGACAGAAGCTCTGTCACAGGGAAGACACGGGTTTACCATGAGGGAAACCTTACCGTGGAAGAATACACATATGGGATTACCCGGCAAGGGGAATCAGGCCACGGACACCTAGCCCAGTACAGGGGCTGACCGGAGAGACCCGGGCGAGCTAACACCAGTAGCTGGGCCTGGCGCAGACTGCTCCGCCCAGTCTGACTGCCGGGGTGCTTGGAGGATTCCACCAGGGTTCACCGTCCGGGGAACTGAACTGGGGAGAAAAAGGCGCCGTATCCCCGGGTGAGGGGAATGGCGCAGCAAGCGTGACACCGCCAGTTCTTCTCGCCCATTACTTACCCAATACACGGAAGAAACTGGCTCAACGCGAAGATTGTAGAACCGGGTTCGGTGTCGCCCAGCCCGCAGCTCTGCAAATGTCTGCCAAAGAGGCACCGTGCGCCAACGCATGGGAGGAGGCAACACTCCTGGTGGAGTGAGCCCTCACCCCAAGGGGGCACGGCTCGCCTTGCGACTGGTACGCCAAGGCGACGGCCTCCACTATCCAGTGGGCCAACCTCTGTTTGGAGACAGCCTTCCCTTTCTGCTGCCCTCCGTGGCAGACAAAGAGCTGCTCGGAGCTTCTGACGCCCGGTGCGGGTCACGATATGCGCAATGCTCTTACGGGACACAGCAACGCTAAGGCTGGATCTGCCTCCTCCGAGGGCAGTGCTTGCAGGTTCACCACCTGATCGCGGAAGGGCGTGGTGGGAACCTTGGGCACGATCCAGGCCGGGGTCTCAAGACAACGTGAGAGTAGACCGCCCGAACACAAGGCACTCTTCGCCACCGAAAACGCCTGGAGGTCCCCGACCCATTTGATGGAAGTGAGCGGTCAGGAGCGCTGTCTTAAGAGACAGGAACTTCAGCTCGACTGAGTCCAGCGGCTCAAAGGGCCCCTCTGAAGTCCAGCCAGGACGATAGAGAGGTCCCAAGAGGGCACAAGGAGGCCTGAGGGATTCATCCTCCTGGCCCCTTCAGGAACCTCACGATGAGATCATGCTTTCCCAGGGACCGCCGTCCACTGCATCGTGGTGAGCCGCAATAGCGGCTACATACACTTTCAAGGTGGAGGTGACAGCCTACGCCCAACCTTTCTTGCAGGAAAGAAAGCACTACTCCAATCGCAGCATCTTCGGGGTCTTCTCGGCGAGAAGAACACCAGGTCGCGAACAGACTCCATTTCCAGTGCGAGGGTTTGCCTTGTTGAAGGAGCCCTAGCCTGAATGATGGTCTCTACCACCGGTGGTAGACCACTCAAGTCTGCCGTCCGTCCAGGAGCCACACATGGAGGTTCCATAGATCTGGACGCTGGTGCCATATGGTGCCGAGCCCCTGAGAAAGGAGGTCCTTCCTCAGAGGAATGCGCCAGGGAGGTACTGTCGCGAGGGAAATGAGTTCGGGAAACCAGGTCCGGGTGGGCCAATGGGCGCAACCAGCAGGACCTGCTCCTCGTCCTCCCTGAGCTTGCACAGTGTCTGTGCGAGTAGGCTCACTGGGGAAACGATACTTGCGTAAGGTCCGAGGCCAGCTGTGTGCCAGTGCATCTGTGCCGAGGGGCCCTCGGTCAGGAGAAGTACAGCTGGCAGTGGGAGGACTCAGGGAGGCAAACAGGTCTACCTGAGCTTCCCGAATCGACTCCAGATCAGCCGGATCGCCTCGGGATGGAGTCGCCACTCCGGGAACGTGAGCTGTCGTGAGAGCGGGCCGGCCGCACGATTGAGCTGCCCGGATGTGAACAGCACGCAGTGACTTGAACTGCGTGTGACTCCAGAGGAGGAGATGGCGGGCGAGCTGTGACATGCGGTGTGATCGTATACCCCCAGCCGGTTGATATACGAGACCGCCGCAGTGTTGTCCGTGCGGACTAGCACGTGCTTGCCCAACAGCAGTGGCGGAACTGCCGCAAGGCTAAATGCACTGCCCACAGCTCCAGGCAGTTGATGTGCCAAAGCAGTCGGGGCCCTGTCCAGAGCCCGAGGCTGCCTGCCCGTTGCATGTAGCGCCCCAGCCCGTGCTGGAGGCATCTGTTGTGACAACAGTATGCCGGGACACTTGTTCTAGGGGCACCCCGGCCCGTAGAAAGGCAAGGTCTGTCCAGGGGCTGAGGGAGCGGCGACACTGCTGGGAGATACCTACCGCAGTGTACCGTGGCGCCATGCCCACCTCGGGACCCGGGAGTGTAGCCAGTGCTGAAGTGGTCTCATATGAAGCAATCCGAGCGCGTGACTGCAGCTGCGGATGCCATATGCCCCAGGAGCCTCTGAAACTGTTTCAGTGGTACCACATTCCTGCCTCTGAAGGAACTCAGGCAGTTCAGCACTCGTGGCACGTTCCTCCGTGAGGCGTGCCGTCATACACACTGAGTCTAACTCCACACCGAGAAAAGAGATTCTCTGCACAGGGAGAGCTTGCTCTTTCCCAGTTGACCCGAAGCCCCAACTGGCTGAGGTGCCGAGCACCAAGTCCCTGTGATCGCCCAACTGCTCTCTGGATTGGGCTAGAATAAGCCAATCGTCGAGGTAGTTGAGGATCCTGACGCCCACGTAACGGGTAAGGGCGCCTCTACAACCTTCGTGAACACACGGGAGACAGGGAGAGCCCAAGGGAGGACCCTGTACTGCCATGCCCGACCTTGAAACGCAAAACCGTAGAAATGGTCTGTGTCATGGAAGGATTGAAACGTGAGTAAGCGTCCTTCAGGTCGATCGCTGCAAACCAATCCTGGGGCTGAATGCATTTGATCATGCGCCTGTGCGTCAGCATCTTGAACGGGAGCTTGTGCAAAGCCCGGTTCAAGACTCGCAGATCCAGGATTGGCCAAGGCCACCACCTTCTTGGGTACGATGAAGTAAAGGCTGTAAAACCCCTGCCTCATCTCGGCTGGAGGAACCGGCTCGATTGCATCCTTTGCCAGGAGGACAGCAATCTCCTCGCGCAAGACAGGGCGTTCCGGACTGCCACCGACGCCTCGAGAACGCCGTTGAACTTGGGAGGTCGCCTGGCGAACTGAATGCCGCGAGTCGGTGTGCGCGTGAGCCAGCGAGACAGGCTGGGCAGCGTGAGCCACGCCCAGACGCTGTGCAAGCGGCTCCAACGGCACAATCGACGCACCTGTGGTGGTGCAGCAAAGGGAGTAGTGGATGGCACAGAAGGCGGTGCGTTCTGAGGCATCCTCACCGAACTCCTGGGTCCCGAACGGGACTGGCCAGAGGTGCGTGGGGAGGAATGTCGTCCTTGGTGGCCCTTGGACCAGCGGCGGAACAGAAACAAAACGAAACAGAAGATTCTCCTCCCGGCCCTCCACCGGGGGAAGGAGCGGCGCTGTTCTCGCCGCCTCCTGAGAAAGAGCAACCCAACATCTCCGGTTGCCCGCCAGGGCCGCCGTCCGACTTCCTGGACGACTTGGGGCCTGGCTGGGACGCTGGGGGCGCCGCTCTCCTGTGAGAGGCTCGACGCACCGGCCCATGTGTCGATTCGGCCTGGGGCGGAGCAGCTTTGGAGGACGCAGGAGGGCGCCCACGGCGACGGGCAGACTGAGGCCTGGCCCCGGGGGCAGCGGAGGATGGTGCATCACGCCGGGGCAGGATGTGTTGGATCGCCTCGGTCTGCTGCTGTACCGGCGAGAACTGCTGGGCGAAGCCCTCGACGGTGTCGCCGAACAGCTGTAATAAAACCAGTTTAATATAGAGCTATTATTTCAGCTCCGGGAATTAGTTATTAAATATTAAATATTGCTTGGTTAAAAGTAATATTAATATTTAACTTAGTTATACTGTATTAAGTGATCGTCCACCGAACACTAACCTCAGCATATCAACTTCGAGCTTAGGTAGCTTTCTCTTTATGGCAAATAAGGATAAAACTTCAAATCACATCCCAGAGACAATTCTTTATGAAATGAAAATGGTTTATTCGTAATACTGCTATTCTAACATAAATGGATTAGCTGATAAGACACAAACATACATACAAAGACATGCATAAGGGATTTTGGTAAGTAAACTCCTAAAATAAAAATTTGCCCTTTTTAGCTATTTTAACGCTTGAGTTGACCGGAAAAGCTCACGACAGATGCCTTATGCTCTGTTACTGCATTCAGATCAAATTTTTACCAGTTCAATCAGCAATATAGATTTAGTTAGAGGTACTTGCTTGTTGACAAGAAGCAGGTTGGAAGTTGTTTCGTTTCCTTCAAATGCGTTGCTCTGGTCTTTGTCCTCGGAAACCACGTGGGTTGGTTCGTGCGTCTCGGGTGCTCTCGGGTGGAAACACGTGATATGTGGATGCTGCCGCGTGACGTCACAGAAAGCTTTCCTTTCGTCCGTAGGCGTTCAGCTCGTTGTACTTTGATGTTGTGCCTTCTATCCTTCGCCTTCGAATAGATGGTTGGTTTAGTCGGTGTCGAGGCAAAGTTACGAGCGCAGCTCCAGAGATGTTCAAGAGAGAGACACGAGTCAAGCGCCAAGAGTCAAGCCAAGTTCAAGAGAGCCACGCCATGTTCCAGAGAGTCGAGAGCCAGATTTCCAACTGGCGTTGTTTTCAACAGTCCAACTTGCTCCTCCCCACGGGCGGCTTGTCGAATCCGATGGTTCGTATGGGGCGGAGCCCGCCCATGTCCAGGCTTGCTGGGTGGACCAACAGTTCTGTGATGTCTCATCACTTTTGGGAAGGATAAACTGTATCGATCTTTATACATGTATAATTATGCAGGGTATTAAAATTTAACGGTCATCAACACAGTCTATCACATCTGAGTCTAGCTTTCTTTAGAGATCAAACACCGCATACTAATACACACATTACAGTTTATACCGCTTTAAAGCATGATTAAAAATTCCCACATTGTCCTAAATAATTGGCACTCAAATCATCACATCATGCCTATGAGGGAAAGAGTACACATTAAATATCCATATATTTATTTGTGTAGTTGCAATAGTTATACGTGTCAAAAAGGCAAGGAGTTTGGTTTTCCTTGGTCCGTCCGACGGAGAAAAATCCTGCTTTGTTTTAAATGGGGGTTTTGAACTATGCTCTGGAATGTAGGCTTGACGGTGTCCAGAACCATTCCCGGAGCCGTCTGCATTACCTTTGCACGAGAGCGTTAGTGATGGGGTCAGTTGACCTTCTCACTTTGCATGGAAAGGAGGACTTTTGGGTAATAATTCATTTCTGTTGCTGGGTTTGAATTCTCCTGTGTGTTTTCAGGTTGACATTGTGTTACACATCCCCTTTGTGTGGAGATGTACCCGATGGAACATCTTCAGGCACTGGAACAAGAGGCAGAGAGAATGGACACACACAAGACACCAACGAGATCTCTATCACTGACTGAAAACTGGTGCAGGGTAATTTGGAAAGGAACAGGTGAGAAACTTGAGAAGACATAGGGCTAGTTTGTTTAGCATCGTTGACAATTGGGTCATTTTGACTGGTTTAATTGTCGGGTTTTCACGAGACGGTATAGGCATGATCTCAATCAGGTTGGTCACATTCTCGGTTCGGATTCTAGGTCGAGATTACCACGCCGAAAAGGCGAGGGATGCCTGACGTGCATTTGTTGAGAGACTCTTGAACGACGCTCACTCGCTTGTGTAGGAGGAAGGCCAGTGTCAAAGTCACAACATATCCTACTATAGTAGAGATACAAAGCGCCGTGTCAGCGGCAGACCAGGACCGAATAATTGACGCCAGCGGGCGGAAGGCGAGCGATAGCTTCTAAAGCTGTGTCAACCGGTGTCAGATCAATAAGCTGCGTTCCTTCCTCCTTGATCCTTTCTTCCAATTCTGGATCGAGGACAAAGGAATGCTGCTTGAAAAAGGGTGAGATTTCGATTTCGCCTGATACTGCCGTCGGTGAGGTGATACAATGCTAGTTCGTCAATATGGAGGATCGAGCCCTTAGGGACTGTGATCCATAACGCTTGGTTAGGCAGACTAATGCGCTGAAGCGGTGTCGTGTTGATCATATGTGAGGGTAGCCGTTCGGGCTGGGGTGTTCACCAGCCATCGGTTTCCGACAATTTCGCTTGTGTTACCTCAACCTGAGAACGTGGTGTTGCGTCAAGGGGCGGGCAGCTAGCCGGGTCTCATGGCTTTAAGCCACAGATGCCCTCTGTATTATCGCGTACGAAAGGTTTACTCGGGCGGAGGAAGTGAATGTCTTTAGTGAGCGTACACATCTTTAGGTTTGGAGCCAAGTACAACTGTTCGTTGCTATCGTGATACGCGACGACCTCGGGAGTGTGGATTTTGACATAGGTGTTCCCTTGCCAAAATCCAACATTCACAACATTTTAAGCCGGTAAACATTATTAACGTCAATAATGGGCAAACTGAAAAGAAAACAAAGTCACCTGTTTCCGGGTTTGCGATATGGGAATAACGCTGCCGGAAAGGGGTGAGATGGGTTTGATGAGACTAACGGGCCCGCAGTGGCCGGGTTACGATGTTTGAACAAGGCTAAGAGGTATCACGAGCACGGAATCCTATTCATGGCTAAGTTGTCAATCAAGGAACTTACATCGCGTATCATGTCGCTCATGATTTTGGGCGGGTGGCCTCGATCGGTTGACAACGGTTCTCACAGCGAATTACAACGATTTTACTGACGGCAGTCGATCTCAATTTCAGGACCTGTATTCAAGGATTGGTTAAGGGGTTCAAAGAGAGAGAGGAAAGGAAAACAAAGTGAGACACGAAGGAAAGAAACCAAAAAAATTAAGACAAAAATTCAAAATCAAAATCAAGCAAAAAAATTAAAAACAAAATTGAGGGTAACTCCTCGCTACTAGATTGGTCCTAGCAGTGCTGTGGAGGAGAGAATATGGGTTGTGTCTAAGCATGGTTGCTATATGTTTTCCTAACATATCAATACTAATGCTTGTGTGGTGCATATGGTGCGTGTGGTATATCGGTCTGTGTCAGTGGGTCTGATCTTCCCCTTTCCATGTCGGGTTAGAGCCCAGGGGCCTCTTTATCTGGTTTCGATGGACCCATCGAAGGACTGGCTCGCTGCGCCCTTGTCTGATTTTGATTCGATAGGCAACAGGTGAGAGCTTGTCTACAATCTCATGGGGTCCCGTCCAGTGAGGTAGGAACTTCTTTGACAGGTGATGGGGAGCATTCGGCCTTGGTCGGGCGAAACTGTAGTACCACACTTGATCTCCGACATTGAGCTCATGGTGAGAGGCCTTTTGGTCGTAGTAGGCTTTTCGGCCTTCCGCGCCGTTGTAGCTGCTGTTGCGAGGCGAAAGTTGTTCTCAGGTGCTGATGTAACTCTTCCAGGTACTGGTGAGTGTTGTAGGCGGTGACGAGGTTCAGGTCACCAGGTTGGTACAGCAGGTGTAGTGGTAGCGTCATGTTTCTCCCTGTCATCATTGTGAACGGGGGTATTCCGGTAGATTGATGGGGTGTGGCTCGAGCGGCCATCAGTACCAGAGGGAGTTTAATGTCCCAATCCTTTTGATTGGTGGCTACGTATTTCTTTAACATGCTGACCACTGTTCTGTTAGCCCGTTCCACTTGACCGGAAGAAATTGGGTGATGGCTTATGTGGAGTTTGGCCTGTATGCCCAGGAGTTTCCATACGTCTTGCATAATTTCAGCGGTGAAGTGGGTTCCGTCAGAGTTGACCCTTAAAGGCAGTCCGAATCTTGAGAAGATATGGTTCAATAACAGACAGGCTGTTGTTTCTGCTGTATCGTTGGGAGCTGGGAGGCACTCTATCCATTTGTGAATTCGCAGACCACGGTGAGGAAGTATTTGTTGCCCGCGTCGACCGTGGTAGGGTCCCTACCCGTCTATTTGGAGGTCCGACCATGGGAAGATCATTCTTTCCTTTGCAGTGGTGCTCGGTGGTTTGGATTTGCCGGTTGGAACTGGCAACACACCAGGCATCCTTTAACGTATTCTGCTACGTCCTTGCTGCATGCCAGGCCAGTATGCTACTTGCTTGAGTGTTTCATAGGTGGCCTTGACTCCGTGGTGTCCTGCGCATGGTGCATCGTGTGTGTCAACATCATCCCCTTGGCCATGAGGGACTACGAGCCTTGGAGCAGTGGATGGCTCAGGGACATACGTGAGGACACCGCCTCGTAGATGCAGCATGTGCTTGATCGAATGGAGCGGAGGTCGGATGATGTTGTAGGTCCGAGGTGGAAATGGGATTTTCCAAGGGTCGGACAGGTGTGCTACAATGGACTGTATGGCTGAGTCCGTATGTTGGAGGGTGAGGAGGTCTTCAGCAGCGAACTGAGGCGACAGGGAGATGTGGGAGGAGGCAGGTGTGTGCCCACTGCGTGGCACTTTGGCGGCGGGTCACCGCTGCCACAGTTGGGTGGGGTGGGAGGGCATGAAATGTCCAGGATTCTCCCTGTAATGCCCCTGCTTTGGCGAGGGCATCGGTTTGGTCATTTAAGTCTTTGTCTTGTCCTGGTTGACGGAATGACCTCTGACCTTTTTCCAATAAACGACCATGTCGTGTTCAGTGACGATGGCGTCGCTTGCTTGGAAGAGTTCCTGGTGCTTGACAGGCTTGTTGTTAGCTGTCTTGAATCCATTCCTCTTCCATCCAGTTAGATGGCATATGAAACTTAGACGGGCATAGTTCGAATCGGTACAGATGAGGAGTTCTCTGATTTTGTGGGTTGCCACTTGTAGTGTGATGAGGATGGCTGCTATTTCTGCATATTGTGATGATTGTGGGCCAAGTTTGAGTTGCTGCGGTGGGCACGGGTCATTGTTGAGCCAGACCACACCCGCTCCCGCTTGTAACTTGCCCTCGCGATTGTATGAGCAGCCATCGACATATGCTGTGGGCATTCCTGTACACACATTCTCCTCAAGTACCGATGATTTGTCGCTATGTCGTGGCAGTTCTTTTGGCTCTGCTGAGGTGTCCAGCGTGTCCGTTGAACAGTTTTGGCATGCCGCAAGCCCGCTTCCCAGTGAGGATTTGTAGTTCTGGGCATATCTTGCCACATCCCGTCCTTGGAGTGTCATTAGCCAGGTAGCTATGCGTGCGTTGGTTACCACGCCATCTCTGATTCGTTGACTGTTGAGGAAGGTAACTGGCTGGTGGCAAGTTTCGATGATGACTTTCTGTGCACCGATGTAATTTGAGAAACGCTGAATGCCCCACACAGTGCAAAGTAAAGCTTTTTCGCAGTGTGAAATATTTGCATTCTGGGGAAGCAGCGTTTTGCTGGCATAAGCGACCACTCGCTTGTCCTTATCATGGAGCTGGTATAGACCCGCACTGAGGCACTGGTCAGAGAATCCCGCGTCCAGATAGAATTCCTTCCTGGGTCTGGGTAGGCGAGGCATGGAGCAGAGCGCAGGCACTGTTTGAGCTGGCTCATAGCTGTGTCCTGGGCCTTTGTCCAAACAAAAGGTTCGTCCTTTTCAGGAGGGAAGTTAGTGGTCGTGCGATGTCAGCGTAGTTTTCGATGAACTGTCGTGAGTAATTGCACACTCCCAGAAAGCTTCGCAACTCAGAGACGTTAGTTGGTGTTTTTATGCTTTGGATTGCTTGGGCACGGTTAGATTGTGGCTCAATGCCGTTTCTTCCGACGAGCAGTCCAACATAATTCACCTTGGTTTTGCACCATTGTCCTTTGTGAAGGGCGATTTTAGCTCCCGCTGTTGTCAGCTGGTTTAGGACATGGTCGATTTCTTTGAGGTGGTCTTCCACACTTGAACTTTTCATTAAGACGTCGTCACGTGAGACGAGGTTGCCTCGGACTCTGGCGTCAGGGCATGCTTTGTTAAGGAAAATGTTAAATTCTGCCGGTGAATTGGCATAGCCAAAGGGACACCGTGTGAAGGTGTACTGTCGGTTGCCGTGAATGCCAGCTTATGTTGGTCGTCGGGTGGACAGGGATCGCCCAAAACCCGGAGGCGGCGTCCAATGTGGACAGGATCGTCGAGCCTTTGATTTTGGTATTTCTTGGTCCAACTGGGTCATAGGCCATCGTGACAATGGTACTTGCTGATTCAACTTGCGGTAGTCGATAGTGGGCCGCCATTTGCCGTTGGGTTTTAGGACTGGCCATATCGGGCAGAATATGTACTGTTACAGGGCCGGATGACCCCTTTTCCAGCATGGAGTCAACAATTTCTTGCACTGGCTCATATGACGCTATCGGAATCTTGTACTGTCGCACAAAGGTGGGTGGTGCATTTGGGTTTGTCGGTATGCACCGTGTGGATGTTTGTCAATCCACAATCTAGAGAGTCCTTTGAAAGAGTCCTTGTACTTCAGCAGAACTTCTTTGAGTCCTTGGCGCCCACTTCGTTGTGGAGGGCATCCGCTCACTCAAGATCTGTTGAATTTGAGTATTGAACCCGGCGTAGGGTTCTTCTGCCGTTAAGTCATTAAAGGGGCTTTGGGCCTCGCTGGTCACCCGTAGGTGGTTCTGTCGCAGGCTGGGTTGAGACAGCATAGACAGTGAGGTGAGTGTCATCCATTAGTTCTGACCGGCAGACGCTTTCTCTGGACACTGGCAGGATTGAGGTGATGGCAATGACTTCATGAGGTTTTGTGAATGTTATAGTGTCATTGTATCCATCTGACATTAGTTGGGCTGGTATGGGGCCTATGACAGGTACCATCAGTTCAAAGTCATGGAATGCCTGGTTGATGAGCCATCCCAGGTGGCTTTTTGGGACGTGGATGTCTTGGGCCATACAGTTATTGAACAACACATATATCGCACGAGATGACACTTCAATGAGAGGTGTAGCTTCCAGAGTCAGTCCGAGTTTTAGGCAGGTTCTGGAAGGTTGGAAGAAGCTCAGCTTACTGTTGAGAGTTTGGCCAGGTCGCATGTTGAGGCGGACACTGACGCTTTTGCTGTAGGCAGGTATTGTGGCTCCTTGTTCCGTAATCATAGCGCATGCGTCCGGCATGGTTTGACCGGATTGGAGGTTCTTGAGATTGACTGAAGTTGTCAGTTGGTGTGACAGGGGAGCCCATATGATGTTGTTTACAGTGTCAATGTGAGCATTGAGTCGAACCATGATATCCGCTCCAATGTAGATGTCATGCGGCAGGTCTGGAATGACGAGGAAGTAGTGACTCAGCTGTCTGTTGTTCCATCGTATGTCCAGAGCGCAGATGATCTTGGAGGTGGCCATGGTTGTCGACCAGGGACTGAGAGGGTAACGGCTGTGCTTAGTGACATGTGGTAGACTTTGACAGCTCTGCTTCAATGTTTTGAATAGCTTCAGGCTGATGGCTGAATTCTCTGCCCATAGGGCTAGTGCTGCCTCGGACACTGACGTGCCATGAACCTCTATCGCATTCATGATTTGAAGGAGGCCTGTGTTTGGTTCAGGCTCGTGCAGCGAGCAGAGGAGAGGGTCGTTGGCATTTGTGCTCGGCCCAGACCTGGGCTCTGTTACTGCTTCATCGGTCATTGACTTAGGGGTAGTGTCTGTGACTTGACACTGTGACTCATTGGAGTCTAATGACTTGTAAGGCAGAGGCTCACGGACTTGTGTCCAAATCTTTAGGTGCTTGAAGTCTATTAGGGGTTCAAAACGATTAAGCAAATCTTTTCCAATGAGGAGCGGTACGTGTTGAGTGTTGACACGTGATAATGGATGGACGAAGTCCATGGGTCCCACTGTTAGATGGATTGGGGCCACATGTTTTAGTTGTAAGCCCGTGTGAGAGTATGCTTGTACGCTTTAGTTCGCACCTTTGGAGCTTGAGGGTGCCATTAGTCCTCTTCGTTAATTCTTGGACTTCTTTGAGAAGTTCTGTAGACATTAGAGTGATGTCGGCTCCTGTGTCCAGAAGGGCTTCGACTCTGATGTGTCGCTCGATGATGATGGAAAGGTAAAACTTTCTTGCTATACCCTTTTCAATGAGATCGCCTAGGAGTTGAGGAACTGGAGTTTGGGAGGAAATATTTAGGATGTCAGGGCTGACCTGGCGTTCGGAGGAGTGGCAGATGACTAAGACAGCGCTTTCAGGAACTTGAGGATTTTCAACAGCAGGTGTCTGCTGAATGCTGCTGGAGTTTGGAGTATTGGGTGTTGAGTTAGTGTTTAACTTTGTTGCTGGATTTTCAGGTGGGGCTTCATGTCCATCTGAAGTTAACGTGTTTATTGTACTCTGAGACTGAGGTGAGGCGGTGCTGTTTTCTGTGGCTGGTTCGTTTGTCTTGTCGCTGCTTTCTCGTCCGTCAGCTAGTCAGGCTGAACGGGTTTCCTTTCTTTTCCCACTTCTTATCTTCCTCTTTTCGTTGAAAGAATTCCTTCATCATCATTTCCATCATCTTCTGTGAGTCGAAGTGCGGTGGTGTTTTTCGTTCTTGTATGGACTCAGTTGGAGCTTGGTCACTTTGGAACCTTGGTGAATTCCTTCGTCGATTCCTTGGGCTGGTCGCCTTAGGGTGAGTCTGTCGCTTTCCGTTGGAGTTTCCATTGATTCCCATGAGCGTTGCTCTCTTGGGTTCCGCGATCTCTCCCATTGCCTTTCCTGAGGCCTTGCTTGGTCCCATGACTTATCCCAGTGTCGTCCCAGGTGAGCGTTGGCGTCCACGTGGTCCATCCCATCGGTCATACCTCTGTTTAGGTCGGGTTCCAGCGTGAGTCTCGTTCTGTTGGACGGGGTGCATTCCACTCCCTGTGTGGTGGCTTAGCACTGTCTTGGCGTTGGGTGCCCTCAGCGCCAGTTCTTGGTGTTGAGTGTTGAACTCAAGAACTGCTGGGGTTTTGCGCTCTTTTCTGAGGCCATCTTTTGTTTGCCGTAGGCTTTGCACCAAGTCTCGCAACTGCTGAATGTTCATTGTTCGTGGGCATGCGAGAACGCCAAGATGGTGGCTTATGCCAGGATGAAGGTTCCTCAGGAAGAGAGTTTTAAAGTTCAGTTCCTCTTCCATGTCAGATTCACGAGTTCCAAAATATGCTTGTCTGAGTCGACTGTAGTAAGCTTGAGGAGTGTCGTGACGTCCTTGTCTCGTCTCCAGGGCAGCCACTAAGCCTTGATCGGACTCAGGGTCAGCAAACTCTTTAATGAGGGCCTTTTGAAGCCGTTGATAGTCAGTCTTTGTGTTAACAGGCTGCCGGTCAAGGAAGCTGCGCACTTCAGGACTGGATGTCGCTCGAGTAAGTATAGTTTATCTTTGTCCGTAACGTTAGGTCGCATTTCAGATGGAAATCAATATCTTGCAGATAAGCGTGGACATTTTGGCTGTTTGGCAAGCTGGGGTTGAATTTTCCGATGTTTCGGGCGAGCTTGTCAAGATCTTTAAGGTCCAAGCCGTGCACCGACCTCGCGACTGGCTGCAGCAGATTCTTTGGTTCCGTCGTGATATAGCGTTCTTCCGACGGCGCTGGTGAATGTTTTAACACCATCCCTCTATCTTCGGTTCACGTGTCGGTCTATGAACAGGTGATCCAGTCCTGCTTGACGGGGGTGCCGTTGGTGCACGCCTGTACTTGACGGCTCACGGCGTAGTTCATAAGCATGCCTGAGTTCCTCTTGGAGACTTTCAGACTCCTCTGTGACGTAGTCGAGCTGTCGTGTTAGGCGGCTGATCTCATTCCTTGACTCAGCCAAATGAACTCGAGGGCCTTGATTCTGCTGTTTTGTCCCTGAAGTCAGTCTTTGCCTTCTCCAGTAGCTTCTCTGCATACTGTAGCTTGTCTGCACGATCAGCGAAGTCCTCTTTGAGCTGCTGCATTTCGTGGCTGGTAGCTTCTAGAGTCTCTTTTAGCCTGTTGGTCTCCTCCTCGGTGTCCTGCTCCACCTCATCGGTCCCTTCCTGTCGTACCTGAGCTTCACGTTCCAGCTGCTCTATGCGCGTGCGCGCGCTTGTCAGCTCCTGCTGGCGCAGCGGCGTGCTTGTCGCTCAGTTTGAGGGTGGCGATGAGTGTGGCTTAAAGAACCGGTGATCTTGGCTAATTCTTTGTGACTGTAGTTTTGACTTGGGTCTTGTCTCATAATGCTTGCGATGTTGTCATCTAGTTGATTCTGTGTCTGATGTTGGAGTGTTCAGCAGCTTTAGGGAGTATGCTGTCTGTTGTAACACTTAGCCACATTTCCAGTCCTTCCCAGTGACCGACATGTTCTGTTTTGTGAGACATGTTCTGGCGGGTCAGGAGATCTTGGACCGAACTGACACAGACCTTGAATAGGAAACAAAGCAAAACAAAACACAAACAAAACAAACAGGGGTGTAAATGTGCAGAGTGTAGTGCTAGTGTTGATTGTGTCTCTGTGTTTGTGGTCCTCTGGCAGGTGCTTCTAATTGTAGTCTCTGCAGATAAATTATTGGGCACACATAAGGGCAGCCCGGCTGTGAAGCAGAGAAAGAAAACACACACACAGAATGGGTACACAAGGACAATAGCACTAAACAGGTCTCTCTTTAATAGCAGATTTTCTTCGTTTCGCTTTAAGTCTGATTTAGAAGGGCTTCTAATCAGAGGATTGTAGGCGAGATTTTCTCTTTTGTAATAAGACTGGTATTGCTATTCCAATTTTCTCCTTGGAGGAAAATAACAGCAATGACAGTACTTGTCCCTTAATGGCAGGATTTTATACCGCGACGCTGGTCAGCGATGTCACGCGTGTTAAAACTTTTGCCGATGTCTATCTTCTCATTGCACCTGCTTTAACCTGGGGAATAGGATTTCACAATAGAGGGTAAATGGTAAACAGTTTTGAATGTAGTTCTCAAGTTTCACATACATCTGTTCAATTGTGACATTTCGCCTATTCGTGATTTTCCCGCCAAGTCTTAAGCAAACAAGTCAAATTGGAAGTTAGTAACAGGGAAAAAGAAAAGAGATTAAGATTTATTCCCAAGATTTAAAACTAATACGTTGGCACAAGGTGGTGCTGTTGAGTCTATATGCTTAGGTTGGTTTGGCTGTTTACAAGGTAAACAAACTGACCTAAGTTGAGGAAACCTTAATTGCCTTTTTGGAGTTTTCTAATTAGAAGGTTACGTTTTATGCTCCAGATTGGTGAAAAGTGACTTTGATTGTATGGTGTACTGTCACTTCTCCAACACAACACTAGGGGGAGCACTATCTACTCTCAGGCCTAAGTAAAGAGGACTAATTTTAATTTAATAAAATTATTTTAATTAAATTATTATTAATTTTACTTGAGTTAATCAGATCACCTAAGGAAATGAAGTATGGCCTACAGATAGAGCCAGACTTGTATTTAAGTCTGAAATTACAATTAAAATTAGACTTTGTGGTTTCTAATTAAAATGTATGATGTTATAATTAAAATTAATAGGATTCACTTAGGATTAGAATTTACAAATGCAATCTGCAATTGAGTTGACAAACCAATATTGTTGCAAAATGTAAACAGGAAGTGTAATTAATTATTAAATGTAATTAGAATTTTCGAATTCATAATTAATTATTAAATTAATTTACAGCTTCTAAATCACTAGTTTTGGATTCCCATAATAGTAATTAAAATAATTTCCAAACTTAAGCATTCCTCGTCGTCATTAACACCAAAAAAAAAATTAACAATAAAATAATTAATAACTAATCTGTATCCTACTTGTAAACGAAATTAAAAATTTCCCTCTTGATAACTTAAGGTTTTATTGTAGTGGTCAAATTATAAGAGTGTTTATGGTTCATAAATGGATGCTATTGTTGCTGGAAGCAGGAATTGAAAATTCTATTAAATGAAATTAATTCAAAATTAATTTGTAATCAATTGTGACATTCAACTAACAATTAAAAATTCCTAACAATAGCGCTTATCCATTGATGTGTTTTAAAATCATAAAAGCCATTATAATTGAATGAGGTCAAACTCACCATATAATCAACAGTATATTAAACCAACCTGTGAAAATGTCAGACAGATAAATGGGTATAACCTTAACACAGCCAGCTTATTAACATGTTAGTCTGTTAACTGGGAAAATAGAGGGACAGAGCAAACAGAAAATGTGAGTGGGTTTTTTTTTTTCACACCCACCCACTGCATTCAAGCTTTAACTGCTATGTGCTAATCACTAGCCGTAAGGCAAACCGCATTGCATTTGCTACGCTGCTAAACTTCTTTGTTTCAGTTTAGCTTATATGCGGCTAAATCTCCACGTGGCTGAACTGGTCGCTATGACGACTCAGTGCCTGTAGGAGAGAGAGAGAGAAAACAGACACAACTGTGCTCCAGACTAACCCTTCAGATTAGTCCAGCATTGGTCAGATTTGAATCTTTACAACACATAATCTCACTCGTTTAGGGCGAGATAAATTTATCTCACGGGTTACTTATAACCCATCAAAGCCTCAGGCGGGCTATTATGTGAATATTTGTCTGTTTAGACCGCACTCATAAACACAAACAATCGATTGCGCAATCTCCCCTTTCTCAAAACGACTGGCCACTCCTTTGAGCGCCGTGCGTTTGAATTCACTCGTGAAATCAAATGGCTGAGAATGATTTAAATAGCTATTTTAAACATTCCACACCCGGGGGATTTGAAAATATAGCGGAGTTTGAAAGTGGGACACGCACTTACAAATCAAACTATACAGGCCTTCACTCAGAGCTCAAACGAGGGACAC
This sequence comes from Gymnocypris eckloni scoliostomus, assembly GCA_027564155.1. Lineage (NCBI taxonomy): Eukaryota > Metazoa > Chordata > Actinopteri > Cypriniformes > Cyprinidae > Gymnocypris > Gymnocypris eckloni. Next base: position 21,877,658 of record CM050432.1, on the reverse strand, counting down.
GCTCATTTGTCTCTTTTATGCGCTTTAGAGCGACTTTTAATTATTTACTGCAGTTTCTTCTCACAAACTCGAGTTAACAAATACCCTCTCTTTCATTCAAACACACTGTGTTTCACAAACAAGAATGCAATACCACAAATAACCGCTTTTCCTGTATTTACTCAGTTTTTTCCGGATAAAATTGAGAAATACCCTTTTGCCTCTGGTTTGATTTTCAGATTAATCTTTAATTGCCAGCTTTTTCCTCCACCATTTGTAATAAAACCAGTTTAATATAGAGCTATTATTTCAGCTCCGAATTAGTTATTAAATATTAAATATTGCTTGGTTAAAAGTAATATTAATATTTAACTTAGTTATACTGTATTAAGTGATGATCCACGAACACTAACCTCAGCATATCAACTTGAGCTTAGGTAGCTTTCTCTTTATGGCAAATAAGGATAAAACTTCAAATCACATTCCAGAGACAATTCTTTATGAAATGAAAATGGTTTATTCGTAATACTGCTATTCTAACATAAATGGATTAACTGATAAGACACAAACATACATACAAAGACATGCATAAGGGATTTTGGTAAGTAAACTCTAAAATAAAATTAGCCCTTTTAGCTATTTTAACGCTTGACTTGACCGGAAAAGATCACGACAGATGCCTTATGCTCTGTTACTGCATTCAGATCAAATTTTACCAGTTCAATCAGCAATATAGATTTAGTTAGAGGTACTTGCTTGTTGACAAGAAGCAGGTTGGAAGTTGTTTCGTTTCCTTCAAATGCGTTGCTCTGGTCTTTGTCCTCGGAAACCACGTGGGTTGGTTCGTGCGCTCCGGGTGCTCTCGGGTGGAAACACGAGATGTGGATGCTGCCGCGTGGCGTCTGAAAGCTTTCCTTTCGTCCGTAGGCGTTCAGCTCGTTGTACTTTGATGTTGTGCCTTCTATCCTTCGCCTTCGAATAGATGGTTGGTTTAGTCGGTGTCGAGGCAAAGTTACGAGCGCAGCTCCAGAGATGTTCAAGAGAGAGAGACACGAGAGTCAAGCGCCAAGAGTCAAGCCAAGTTCAAGAGAGCGTCACGCCATGTTCCAGAGAGTCGAGAGCCAGATTTCCAACTGGCGCGTTGTTTTCAACAGTCCAACTTGCTCCTCCCCACGGGCGGCTTGTCGAATCCGATGGTTCGTATGGGGCGGAGCCCCGCCCATGTCCAGGCTTGCTGGGTGGACCAACAGTTCTGTGATGTCTCATCACTTTTGGGAAGGATAAACTGTATCGATCTTTATACATGTATAATTATGCAGGGTATTAAAATTTAACGGTCATCAACACAGTCTATCACATCTGAGTCTAGCTTTCTTTAGAGATCAAACACCGCATACTAATACACACCTTACAGTTTATACCGTTTAAAGCATGATTAAAAATTCCCACATTGTCCTAAATAATTGGCACTCGAAATCATCACATCATGCCTATGAGGGAAAGAGTACACATTAAATATCCATATATTTATTTGTGTAGTTGCAATAGTTATACGTGTCAAAAAGGCAAGGAGTTTGGTTTTCCTTGGTCCGTCCGACGGAGAAAAATCCTGCTTTGTTTTAAATGGGGGGTTTTGAACTATGCTCTGGAATGTAGGCTTGACGGTGTCCAGAACCATTCCCGGAGCCGTCCGTACCTTTGCACGAGAGCGTTAGTGATGGGGTCAGTTGACCTTCTCCCTTGCGCATGAAAGGGAGGATTTTTTTGGTAATAATTCATTTCTGTTGCTGGGTTTGAATTCTCCTGTGTGTGTCTCCAGGTTGAAATTGTGTTACACAGCCCTCCCTGGGAGATGGGGGCATCGAGAAAGCGTGCCTGGTCGACGTCCTTCATCTCTGCCAGGTTGAGCCAGAGATGGCGCTCCCGGACCACCATGGTGGACATCGCCTTCCCGAGGGACCGCGCCGTGACTTTCGTCGCTCGTAGAGCGAAGTCAGTCGCCGTGCGCAGCTCCTGCATCAACCCCGGGTCGGTACTACCCTCGTGCACCTGTTTGAGCGCCTTGGCTTGGTGAACCTGCAGGATAGCCATGGCGTGCAGGGCGGAGGCTGTCTGGCCCGCAGCACTGTAAGCTTTGGCCGTGAGAGCGGCTGTCAGCTTACAGGCCTTGACGGGAGACGCGGACGGTTCCTCCAAGTGGCGGCGTTCGTGGGCACAAGTGCACCGCGACCGCCTCTCCACCTGGGGAATGCCCGCACCACTGGCCACTCCGCCATCGAGGGTAGTGAGGACGGAGGAGGCGGACGGCTTCTGGCCGTGAAAGGGGCCATCCACGAACTCGTCAGCTCCTCATGCACCTCCGGGAAGAAAGGCACCGGGGCAGGGCGCGGTTGTGAGCCGTGCCCGCTCCGAAAACCAATCGTCCCAGCCGCGAGGGCTCGGGATTAGGGCGGTCTGTTGACCTCCAGCCTGATGCTCACGGCTGCCCGGCAAGCATGGCCGTCAGCTCTGGGTCGGTGCGGCGGTGGCGACAACACCGAGGGGCAGCCCCACCGCACCTTCATCCTCAGAGGACGTGAACCCATCCCCGATGCTGCGATCGACATCCTATCTACAGATGGCGCACGAATGAAATGCTGGGCGCCCGTGGGACAGACCAGCGAAATCACCCGGGAACCGGACGGGATGTTCGCTGCGTGAGGAGTAAGAGGTCCGTGGGGCGTGCCCGGCGGAGAGGCTCTTACAGTAACCCTCAGATCTCCCAGAGCGCCAGCCGGCGATCCTCTGCTCGAGCCAGAGAGATCAGCACAGGTGGCGGCAGAGGGTGCCAAACCTTTCATAAAGGAAAGGCGAGATCGCAGCGAAATCATGCTCATACGCCCACAACAGACGCATGAGTCATCCACGAACGCAGCTTCAGCGTGTCGGCGCCCAGACACTGAAGACAACGATCGTGTCCGTCATCCGCAGACAGAAAAGCGACCGCAACCAGAAGGACACGGACGAAGCGGCATCTTGAAAGACGCGACGTCCGTGATTTGCTCTTTTAGAATTTGCTCTCTCAGTTGAAGTGCCCAGGGAATCGCTGATCAGAGGGATTCCGCTGATCGCACCGCTACGCCAACCGGGAACAAAACAAAGATGAACGGCTTTGTGGAGATCAGCACTCTTCTCATCCACTCGGCTCGAGCAAAAATCTAATGAGTGGATGCACCTGTCGCCTTTTATACCCTTATGCACGGGAGTGGCTCAGGTATGCAAAATCCACTAGCCAATTTCATTGGCGTTTTCTCTTAGTCAGAGATGTTCGGGGCTTCCAGGTAAATCCCCTATGTCGTCACGACATAACTTGTTGTGACCGACAGATAGGGAACCATGGGTAGGTTACTCTAAATAAAAGTTATTAATTACTAGCTACTGGTTACTGTGCGATAAGATTACCATACTAATTACTCTAAAAAATATTTCAAAACGTATTATCAACATTGACCATTTGAACAATACAATTATATACATGAAACTGCTCTTAATTCTTAAAACTAAATAATATACAATTGCATATATTATTCTCGAAATGGCATGTGCAATTTTGATGTTAAATCTGCTATTGTTTTATATAGAAATATTCTATAGTTTATCCAGCATTTAACATAATTACATCAGAAGTAACTGTAATTCAATTACAGAAAAATGCAGCCCTGGGGAACATAAGAGTCTTCTTTCAAAACCATGCAATTTTACATAGATCTTAAAACAGCATTTCTATAATTATATGTAAAAAGGAGATAACTGTGCAAAAGGTCAAGAGAGAAGAGGACGTTTAATATTTTACCTCTTTATAAGAAGACATGATCCTTTCAATGGCATCAGCCCCTGAGGCCAGTAGATTGCGAGCTGTTGTAAAGGCCTCTGTTCTTTCACTCACCAACACTTGTGTCTGACCGTCAGCCAGCTCTTTAAGAAACAAATGAATATGAAACATGACATCTTTAAGCAAATACTACTCTATGACCTATATTTATAAAATAGAAGCACTGGAAAGTCCTTAAAATAAGGCACAGCAGAAATTGCAATGAGATTGTATATATACAGTAGTTACACAATCTACACTTCCACATACCATTGTCAGCAAAGCCAGTGGCAGTGATAATGGGCACTGCCACCATAACCAGGCCACTTCCACTCCAGACGTATTTCATGAGGAACTGTTCAATCATGATGTACCACAGACGTTTTGATAGAATGAGGTTCATCTGCTCCGCCAGGACACTATAACACTTCTGCAGCTGCCTCATCTCCACCTGCCACACAATAACAGATTAAATGCACTGACCATTGACAGACCTCAAAAAGAACATGACTAGTTATGGAAATCAGAAATTATAAATTAAAAAGAATTACAAAGTTTGCTTACAATATACAAACATAGACTATACAGGCCTTATTATGTATTGCTATAGAATTTGCAGTATATACCCTGAAAAAATGGTAGCATTGAAATGAACTGGTTTTAAATCAATTAGAAATGGTAACAATTACATGCTACCTCTTTTTACGATGTATAATGTATAGGGTATTCACTTCATATTATCTAGAGACTATGCAACCGGGAAATGCCATGATTGTATAGCCTATAAGGTATACATACATTAAGATTGTGGCCTATATGGCAGAAAAAAAAATTACTATCTGTATGTGTTTCTGTCTATCGGTTGATCTATCACTAAGGCTTTCAAAAAAGTTTAGTCAAACTAACATTCACTAACACTTGTCTTGACAAACCTCTTTGTAGTTAAAAAAAATATATAGTTACATAAGTTTCCTAAAATGACGATTTAATTATATTTCCTTACATTCATTAATGAATGCAATTCAAATTCAGAATTTAAGCCCTGTTCAGTTATGTATGGAAGCTGATTTCTGGCACTTATATGTAAGTAAAACTAAAATATGTCATAAAAGTAAAATAACACGTGACTTTGGACCACAAAACCAGTCACGAGTCGCACGGTTATATTTGTAGCAGTACTCAACAATACACTCACTGTATGGGTCAAAATTATAGATTTTTCTTTTATGCCAAAAATCATCAGAATATTGAGCATGTTCCATGAAGGCTGTAAATGTTCTACTGTAAATATATCACAACTTAATTTTTGATTAGTAATATGCATTGCTATGACTTCATTTGGAAAAATGTAAAGGTGATTTTCTCAATATTTCGATTTTCTTTTCTTTTTTTGCACCCTCAGATTCCAGATTTTCAAATAGTTGTATCTCAGCCAGTCCTATCCTAGCAAATCATACATCAATAGAAAGCTTATTCATTCTTGATGTATAAATCCCCCCCACCCCCCAAAAAAGGACCTTTTGGTTTTGTGGTCCAGGGTCATTTGTACTTCCTCACCATATGTTCCTATACAATGTGTCTTCCTTTGCATTTTTGTAGGCCTATGCACATGTATACAGTGTGCCTGACACGTTTAAAAGTCCTCTGTAATTTATTAAAGCAATCACATTTGCACTATATGATTGATGCAATTCCTCGCCTTATGCCCCCAGAACGCAATTACTACTGTTGTATTGATTTGTATACATGCACATAATGGATTATGCGTTTCCTCACCGTATGTCCCCTATAGAAGGCGATCTCCTCTGCATTGGCTATGATCCTGGAGTGCACATAACGCAAGTAGCCCTTCCTGTTCGCCTCCTCCGCCACCAGCTTACCGAACCTCGGCGAGCAGGCGCGCAGAACCATCGCCGTGACGAACACCACCAGACCCGCTAACAGAGTCGGGCCGGTCGCGTTCGCACCGCGAGATCTCGCAGTCTGTATTAAAGTATACGAAGTCAGTACCACGTCCAGTATGGGTTTGGTGAGGTTCGAGTACAGATGCGCAATGGACTGCGAGAACATCATCACATCCTCGGTTAGAGACTGGTCCGGGTTCGCCAGCCTGCCGTCCATATTGCTGACCTTATAATAGGTCTGATCGGTGAAATACGTTTTATAGGCATGATCCACCAAACGCGTGCGGAACGCGAGCGCGAGCTTGCACTCCAGATAACGGATCGCGCTGTTGACAAAGGTGGCCGGGATGGCGATCAGAAGCCATTTCATCAGTTTGATCATGAAGCTCCGCGGCTGCTTCTCTACGATCGTTTTCACTATTTTACCATCCAAACCTGCCACATAAATAGACAGAAACGTCCGTGAAACCAGAGCTATTGAATGTAAACATAGCAAACCCAGTTCTTTGGTTACAAACCTCGGGAACACGATTTGAACCAGTTCAAGAACCTGCTTGAAGAATTCCGCATTGACACCGGGTGATTTACTAAGGCTAGAGGCAGTCTCTGGTGTAGCTTTAGGAGCAGATATCAATCCATTCTCATGTCCCAGTGCAGACGGGCTTTTCTTGGTGGTTTTCCGTTGATTTATTTGTTTGCAGATGATGGGGTAAAGCGTTTTCGCTCCGTATGCGGCGGCCGCCAGGAACAGCGCTCTTTTCGCCGCAGTGCTCTGATTCCATTTCACTTTTGATGCTGCATGGAGGATGTTGCTCATTTTTAATCCAGCTTTTACAAAAATAAGTAGATTACAATCTCCAGTTTGTTCCGAATTACATCCATAGGGTCACTCAATGCCTTAAACAGAGAATGTTTACATTTAATTCATGGTATCGTAAGCTTGAAACTGCACCGCTAGGTAAGACGTTTCCGTCATTTGGGCTCTTCTCGTTGGTTACGCCCCCACTCCACGCTGATTGGTTGCCGCACTTGACGTATTTAAATATAACAGAATGGTCTGATCCATTAATATAGCTGTGGCATTTCATTATTTAAAATTGAACATTGAAGCTTTAAAAGATCCAAGAAATAAAAAAGGATGAATATAATTTTTGAATCCTTTTTCTTATGGAAATGTACAAGATATACCCTTAAGTCGTTTTTTCCTTATTTCCTCTGTTTCTTCTTTCTTTCTTTCCTTCTTTTTATGTTTGTTCCTTTGATGCTGATCATAGTTTCAAACACTGTGATCCTCTATATATGTATGTTGCATTGTTATGCATATCATTTCATGATGGGCTTTGGCAATAATAGTATTTTAAGAAAATCTAAAACTTGAAACACACGTAAAAATACTCCGTTTTTTATTTTCTTTTTCCCCCCAGTCAAATTATTAATTTATGGTGATTTGATAAAATGTAAACAGTTTCTAAAAAAAAAAAAAAAAAAAAACATAAATCGCTGATGTGGGTTGAGAGAGACGTCACAGTTCTCAAGAAGCACGCTCGCGAAGTTATCAGATACTGTTTACCTTATATCTTATCGGTTGCTGCTCTTAACGACCTAATATCATCATAACCCTATAATTTATAATTTTTACGCTGTCAGTATTTAGTTATCTGTAACGAAAGAGAGTCGGTGGGTGAAAAAAAAAAAAATAAAGCCCGCCTAAACCGAGGGAAACATGAACTGGGTCGGAGGATCTAGGTTTGTGCTAACCTGCTAACGTTAACTTTTTTGAAACTCGCTAATAACTGACTTTATTTCATTACTTGGTAAAAGCAGAGATGCCAGAATTACTTGATATGAATATGAAGTTTAAATATGTATAATGGGGCCTTGTTTTAACTATACAGGAGCAGGTATATCAAAAGCAAAGAAGACACAACAAAACAGAAAGTAACGTTATTTTTCTCTCTCCAAACCAACCGTTTGATACTTTACACTCTTTTTTAGTAACTAACGTTACACATTCTTAATACTACATTTGAATGATAACTTTATTGTAAATACAAATATTAATTAAATTAATGTAGTTGAATGAGGTCACAGGTGGTTAGGTGTAACTTTAGCGTTTTATCTTAAACCTGTGCTTTTGTAATTCTCTGTTTCAACTCAAGGCGTTTTTTCAAAAGCAAAGGATGAAAAGAAAGTCAAATAATGTGGACTCACCCAAAGGACACAACCCTGACAATATGGATCTGCTGACATTATTCATAGTCAACCAGATTTCATCAAAGAAAGAGCAAACCGGTACAGTGATGGTGCACTTATAATAAATGAACACAATGCAAACAATCTTTTATGTCCTTTTAATAAAAAGCTCATTTGTAGAATCACATGTTATCATTTGTCTTCTAGAAAAACCAAAAACAAACCTTTTGACTGGTGTGAAAAGAACCAAAAGAGCTTCGAAAGAACCCTCAGAGTTACCAATGAGCCCTTGTTCTCCTTCAAACCTGAACCTAGTTAGCAGTCAGCCACAGTACTGGTATGTTTCAAGAAGCTTTGTTATTCCTTCTAAGCTATATTTACAAATAATTTCATCTACAGATATTGAGTGTTTGTTTCAACAGTATTGATACGCCCGGTTATAAAGTCAGAAAACATCGTCTCTCTGAAGAATTCAAGTTCACGCCGGTAAGAATGACTAAAATGGTCACTACCACACAATCATTCACCAGTGTTTTATTTAGAAACCACTTGACATAATATAAACTTAGCATTAGTAACATTTCATATGTGTAAGTTTTATCATACAGGATATAATAATGGTTTCTTCATCCGTAGTTGTCTCCTTTGCTTGAATCGAACCTGTCTGATGCCAGTGGCTCAGAAAATCAACCGCACCCACCCTCAACATCTTCTGGCTCCTCAGATCCAATCCAACCCAAACCTGCACCACACCTAGCCTCTTCTCTGCCAACTCTGGAAAACCTTAACAATATGAAGAAAACTCCTCAGGTGTGATCATTTAAAATCCACAGTTTTGGCGACACAACCAAGTAACCCACATTGTTACAGTTTATGACTCTTTTCAGTTTGTGTCATTCTCTCAACCAACAAAGCTGGCTAATCCATGGCCAGATGAAGCTCTCATGCAAGATGTGTCACACGACAGCTCAGCAGCTGGACATCAGTTTGAGAGTACATTACCAAAGTGAGTACAATGATATTACTATATCCCGATGCAAAATGCCAATAAAAGAGAATAGACATGAGAAAGTGCTCGTAACATGGAATTATCACAATGTGTTGCAGCCCAGAGAGGGGAGAGCATTCAGATGCCTCAGTCTTATATCCACTCAACCCTTTAAAGAGCACTGAAGAACCAGAGGAGCCACTGTTCATAGATTTTAAGAGCTTGGATTATAAAGGTAATAATATAGCTTCTAGCACATAAGATAACATACTGTATAAAATTATAAATCAAATAGAACCCATAGAAAAAGTCAGAACTTTCTAGAAACAATATTATATGCAATTATTGATTGACTTACTCAATAATCTTTCCAAAGCTCCATGAGCACTCAGTCCAGAGTATAGTCAGCACTTTAATACATTGCTATTCTTTATAATTTTCACTTCTTTTAGTGCTCGACTCAATTAATTCTTGTGACGGATCACAAAACACGGACAGTAATGGCCATCTCTCAACACAGGTATAAGCTTGTGCACTCTTTTAAGTCTCGAAACACACACACACACACACACACACACACACACACATAATTTTGTTGGCAAAATTGTTGACTAACTTGGTACATTTATTGTATACAAATACTACCCTCTTGTGGTTAAAAGCAACATAGACATACGCTTCAGTAGATTTCTAATAAACTTGTTTTTAGATGCCAACTTGGCTTGTGTTTGACCTTCTCATTTTTGTTTCTTCTTCAGGAATCTGTATATACTGACAGCAATGCATGTACGTGTTCTGGTTATTTTTATTTATGAAGTATCATTTTAACTGCACTTACTCCGAACAAGAAGTTTTATTATGTTTCAGCAGGTGCTGATGGTAGCAGTGTCTTTGTGCATGTTGGTAAATCTTCAAGAGGAGTTCATCTCAGCTCAGATGACGTAAGACATACAAACTGTCCTGTAATTTGAATAATCCTAATCACTGTAATAATTAAATAGGTTTCTGTAATCTCTCCTAATATATAGTGCGTGAAAAATGAGCACATCTAACATAATTCAAGTTGATACCAATTTCACTTCATTCACTGAAAGAATATTACATTTACTGTGTTGATAAACACATCTTTCACTTTAAAATGTGATATATGATATTATCATGTGAAATAAATTATTTATTTAAAGGGGACATATGATGCTATTTTAAAGATTATTGTTTTGTGTATTTGGTGTAACAGAATATCTTGACATACTTTAATGTTCAAAAGACACATCATTTTTTTCAAATACATTATTGTAGTTCCTCTATGCCCCGCCTCTCAAACGTGTAGTTCTCTACAAAGCCCCTCCTTCTGACAAGTACAGTCTGCTCTGATTGGCCAGCTGACACAGTGCATTGTGATTGGCCGAACACCACAAGCACGAGTCGAAAATGTAACGCGTTACGCCCCATACCATAATTGCGAGCTTCAGCTTTCAAAGTAAATATAAAGACAGTTAATAATGTCCTCTGTTCAAGCCCGAGAGGGGAACAGAGTCACAGTGAAATATGTATTTGTAGTACACAAGCCGTGGTTAAGACTGCTGATGTGCTGAAAGCCCTGCTGTGATGTGACCCTGTTTCCCTCACACACACACACATTACACTACTCTACACTGTGCAAAACTCTGCATTTGAACAGTCAATAGCAAATACTTAAACTAATAACAAAACTTACTTGCAGTCGCTGATTCAGAAGCAACAGATTGTCTTAGCAGAGTCAGAATTTACCCTTTTGGATTCTTTTTTTTTTAAGAAATAGCCTTAGTACACAGCCAGCCTTGTACTCTCCTAGGTTCATGAAACTGTCGTACATAAAATGCGTTGCACAAAATTGAACCTTTGGGTTGTGCTGTTCTGTTGTATACAAATCTTAACCAATGATTCTTAATTGCATCTACTCTCGGAAGGCCAAATAAAGTGCATTTGCTTTCGCATCGAAAAAAATTCCTGACACGGCTGCATCAACACTACTGAAGTTACTGAAACCACGCCTTCTTTCTTTGTGTGAACATTTGGGCAGCATTGGGTAAATATTTCCACATCGTGACGTAGACATGTGTGACATTAAACAAATATACAATACTATTTATTTTGAACTATAGTAATCAACACTCAAATAAAAAATAATATGAAAACATGTAAATTGTTTTTAAATTAACTTATAAACTATTTCTATTTGTTGTTAAGATATATTAATTTACAGAGCCATATCTTGTTTCATAAAATATTTATTTAAGCACATAGGCTACATTAAATAATTAAGACATCACTAACAGGTTAAGTAAATATATTGAAGTATTGTCTAATATTTAGCAAAATGCTCTTCGCAAGACTTAATATCTCTAACAAATAACAAGCTGTAGACACTAATGACTCCGCGGTTGAAACACATTACGTGAAGGGTGAGATGTTCATTCATGTATATTTTGCGTTAAATCTAGTAGCCCTAAGGTGATCGCACTCACTTACGCTCTGCGTTGCTGTTAGAACTGAGGCGTTTATACAGTGAACTGCCACGCCGCGTCAAACTTTTTTAGTACGAATATGTGTATCGTTAAACCCCTAATATATATCTCCTTTTGAGTCTGGAAATGTTCTTTGCGAAATATCACCCATTGAATTATTTCTTATTGACGATGAAATTCTAACAGGAGGCAGAATCTAACTGTGATGGTCAAAGTGAGGAAAAATCCAGAGTTTGAGTCCGTCTAAAACAAGTGAACTGTGGACAAAAATCTGTTTGTTTTTCTCATCTGCAGAAAGAAGCACAAAGGCGTGTTGGAACTCGCCCAATAACCTTGGAAACATGGACACAAACAGGAGCTTTATCTTACCGAGATGTCTCAGTTCAGTGCTCACTTATTCATCACAGCAATTCTGTCCCTTTCCCTTCTGCTAATCAGAAAACCAGTACCATTACCACAAGGGGGCAGTATTCTAATTTCAATCGGTTGCTTAATCCAACTACTCGTACTTCTCAAAAAAATAGGCACAAAAGAACAGGAAACATGCCCTCTGGGGCATCAGCAACAAACCAGCAGGCACAGAGACATCCTAAATCACAAAAGGGCTCCTTTCGCAAACTTCATAGTCAGAAGAGCATGAAAAGAGATCTGACGTCAGCTTCGAAACATCCTTTCTGCAAAGCCTCAGGTATATATAACTAACCCATTTTGTGGAACCTTACAGAACACATTTTCCAAATGTTTCTGATCATCATGTATCTTCTTAAAGGAATAGGTCACCCAAAATTTAACATTGTCATTTTTTCATTTGCGGCTCTTTTCGATACAAATAGGACAACAAAGCTTGATAAAATTAGTGCATACAACTGAAGTTGTACAATATTCGAGTAGAAGTATTTTTCTGCATGGCACATTATATTTGGTTATAAAATAAGCAAAATTGGTATCACTAGCGTCAAACCATGATGCAGTGCATCTTGATGCGGCAAGGAGGGGTAGATTTTAGCAAGCAGATTAGGTCCAGTAACATTTTCCTGTTTTTTAAAATAAATTAATGCTTTTTTTCATCAAGGATGCATTAAATTGATCAAATGTTACAGTAAAAACATTAATGTTACAATAAATTCTGTTATTTGAACTTTAGTTTCTATTCATCAAATAATCCTGAAAATAAATGTATAACTGTTTCCAAAAACTATTAAGCAGCACTACTAAACAATAATAATAATAATAATAATAATAATAATAATAATACACGCTTCTTGAGCACCAGATCAGCATATTAGAATGATTTCCGAAGTATCGTGTGACACTGACAACTGGAGTAATGGCATTGTCATTTTCCGAAATAAAATACATTGTAAAGTATTTTCAAATAGAAAACAGTTATATAAAATTGCAATAACATTTCATAGTTTTTCTGTTGCATTATGTTTTATATAATGAATGAAGCCTTGGTGAGCATTTTCAAAAACAATGAAAAAAAAAAAAAAATTGTATGCTTGTCTCATTTATGGGTGAACTATTCCCATTTCATAGCATGATACTGGTTTAAAATCTGCAATAGTATGTTTATGTTGTCCTGACCTTTGTTTACTCCAGAACAGAAAAAAGAGGAAAGCAGGAAGAAAATAGACAAGTGTGACAACCCTCGGTTGGGAAATGTGCGAAACCCTGTCAAGGATGTCAGGCGTGCAGGAGAATTTGTGAAAAAGATGAAGAGATGAAGAACTTCACAGCAGAGAAAGGTGTGAACTGGATTTCTACAGAAATGAAAAAAAAACTTCAAGATGTTGAAGCATAGAAAGCATTAGACAGTAAGCAGAATTACATTTTGAAAAAATGATTGTTACTGCAGTTCAGATTTAATGAAAAACAATACTGTATGTTACATATATATCTTTATTATTATAGTGTATCTCCAAGTACATATTCAAGTTTTCAAAGTTCATATATTTCGTTTTATAGAATATAAATCTAGCAAAACATTTACAGCAACAGTAATCAAATACTGTACAACACAACATTTGTCCTCACTAGTTTCCATCAACAGTATAAAAGCTGCTTTTAATTCACATACAAAACAATAAAATACATCCATACACTTAAAACAGACGTGTGCATTGGCAATAACACAAATGCTGTCAATGTTGGAGCACCTCCAAAGTAAAATCTAAAATTCAAATACGTCTGGTACACATGAAACTGTTCAATAAACCTCTAAATTACATCATACATGTAGACTGAAACTCATTGACTGTTCTAATGTCTCTATTCAGACTTTAGTTGAAGCAATATGTTTTATGTTAGAGATTCAATTGGTGTCTTAAAGGAATAGTAAATTCAAAAATGTGAGATTTGTTGTCCTTTTTTGGAGATTGGACTCCCCTGGTTACATGCTTTTATTATATATATATATATATATATATATATATATATATATATATATATATATATATATATATATATTAGGGATGGTCACGATTTTCGAATATTCTATTTAATTATAGAATATCGATTAGGTTTTGCGATTATTTTCTAAAGGTGTATCAGGGCTTGACAATGTCCGATGGCGTGAAGGACGCTCGGATTTGTCACTTACCAGATCGGGCCACTGCAGGTGGTCACTAAATTGTATCATTTGCATGCGATTTTAAGCCTTGTTTGTTTAAAAATGTAAGCGATTAAAAGGCATTTGGGCGCGAAAGACAACTCCTTTCAGTACATGCGCTGTGTTCTGTTCTGTGCAGACTGCTGCGTCTCTGACACGCGCAAGCCGCCTGAACGGGCAAATACATGAAGTATGTCAAACTACCCCTCTTGGCAAGTAACTTTAGCAATAATTCATCTATATTGAATTTATATACTGGAGTACAGATGCACCGATCAACAGGATATTTGTTTGTTTTATTTTAGAGCATCTTCTGTTCCATGCTTGCACACAAACTGCACTGTCGGCACTCGGGCGCGGCACACATACATAGTACATACACACACTATAGTGTGAGCACTAACCACGCCGGAGAACGGAACTTCTGATACGTGCAGCCTGATTGCGTGAACAATAGACCTGTTAAGCATTATATTGTGAGAGGGCCGTTTGTTACAGCGTCCCAAACAACTCAAAATAATAAACCACAAAGTTAACAAAACGATGCACTCCACAGAGTGCTTCTCTGCCGCCTTCACGTGCTGTTTCCCATTAATGAAGCCGTGATGAGCTCCCTGCATTCAAATTATTCGTTTTTTGCTGAAATAATAGCGTAATATTCCACTGGTTGATATATTATATTTATATGCAAAATATTTGTGTTGTTTTTCGTGTTAAATGTGAAGAATGACAGGTTGGATGCCACACTTATTATTTTTTATTTTTTGGCAGACAGGTGTCATTTTCACTTTAACTTCAGGCAATGTAACATGATTTTATGATCGTAATTTTGACTTTATTCTTAAAATATTATGACGTTAATTATTTAGCGCTGGCCGCTTGGTATTTAAAAAAACAACAACTTGAATTTAACAAAAATAAGATGTTCCAATCATATTTCTAAATTAAATAAAAGGAAACAAAATAATGACCAATTTGCTATTAAAAACCAAAACTGAACTGTTTAAATGGCTCAGCTAGAGAGATTTTCTTTTTAATAATATGAATGTTCATGCTCATTTTTAAAATAGAAATCCTAGCCTTATGAGCAGTTGATGGACTGTTCTGTTAATAAACGCCGTCCTTCGGTTATGTTATATTAATATGTTTCAGCACTCATACTTTGCAACCATTAATTTTCTTGGGTTAAGATAGACTATTCTCTAATTAATTAAACAGTTTGTTATCATACAGATTGAAAGCCTGGATGGTCTCTCCCCCTCTCTCTCTGTGTGTGCGTGTGTGCGTGTGGCGGGTGCATGCTTGGCGGGAGGTGCGATTTTCGAATAATGAATAATACCCAGCGATTATCGAATATTACTTTTGCTTAAAATACCCATCCTAATATATATATATATATATATATATATATATATATATATATATATATATATATATATATATATATATATATATAAGGGCAGCTTAAATATGATTCAGAACCTCTCCATTTATGTTCCACAGAGAAAAGTCATACATGTTTGGAACGACCAAAACATTCCATTTGTGAGTGGACTATTCCTTTAAAGTCTAATCTGATATAATGCCAAACACTGTGCCAATTTGATTTGTGCTTCTCTCAACCAAATTAAGTTTTATCCAATGGACTATATATCAAATTACACATAATCATGTCTATAAACAAAACACACAATACACAAGGCCTGATGTGCACCATTATTTATCACTGAACAGAGTGAAACCTTTAAACAGGAGCTTGAGTCGACATTATTGGTTGCTTTCACCAGAGCCATCAACTTTGTTTCGATAAAGCTACAACCACAACATAGAGATTTTCAGGTCGGTTTGGTACACCTTGATGTGTATTTCTCTATATACTTACAAAGCAGCACAACAGAATATTGGATATTACAATGTACGTGTCAAAACGGTTACCCAACGCTGTTCCATGGACAAGACCAATGCGATGACTTTTGTACACTAGGCTATAAGGAAGACTAATTAAAATGATAATGAAATAAAACAATTTAAAAGCAAATAATACACATTTTGGTAACACTTTAGTACAGGGAGCAATTCTCACTATTAACTAGTTGCTTATCAGCATGCCTATTATTAACATATTGTTTGTTTATTGGTACTTCTAAAGCCCATATTCTACATCCATAATACTACTCAATACCTAAACTTTACAACTAACTAACTAACTATTAATATGCAGCCAATTAGGAATTTGAGGCAAAAGTTGTAGTTAATGGTTTAATAGCGAAATTTGGACCTTAAAATAAAGTGTGACCAAAATTTTACTAGAAATGATTCTTAACACAATAATAATGTAAACTTTCAAAACGTAAATCAAAGTTGCGGAATATTTTATAAGGCCACACTACACTATCACAGGGAACTCCAGAAAGCTACATAAGCCATTTTGTGTCAATAATCTTTAATATACTACAAACACGAAGATTCAAATGACGACAAAATAAACTACTGTACTTCAAAAACTAGACAGTGATCGCATATTACAAACAAGCAATGTGATTTGCTACACATTTTCAAAGCCTCAAAGATTAATGAGTGGGCCAGAGGGACATGAAAATTACGTTTATTTACTTATGAGTTTTGTTAATATTTTGGGAGTTACTTCAAATCACTTAAAGCAGTTGGTTTGGATTATATAGACTACTAATAAAAAAATCTGACACATTTAAATGCCAAAAGCGTGCAAAGCTGTAATATTGGCAATGTGTTGTAATTTGAAATATATATATATATAGAAAATTTTATTTAAATATTTTGTATCTCTACATAATTCCAATAATGATATTTCATATTTTAATGACTAAATAGTATGAAAAATACTATTCAATTATGAGTAGGTGCGTCCAAACTTTTGACTGGTAGTGTAGCTTTTATTTTTCTTTGTGTTATTTTGTTAAGTGTTATTTTCAAATATAACATTTGCATTGAGTTCGCACTTAGACATGACATTAAGAAAAAAATACTATCCTTCTGCATATATATATATTGAATTTACAGCTAACATCTCATTTTACATAAATAAGCAGAGGATATTCATCAGGCAGTGGAGAAACGAGTCAGTAGATCTGCATGTACTGTGACGCAAAAACATACTGACGATAATATAAAAGCTGACTTGGCACTGCGTGTTTGTTTGTGTGTGCTCTACAACCGTTCTTGCCGTCGCGGTGAAGAGAGGCCCAACCTGACCAATACAGTGGGCGGACCTGACATCAGGGTTGAATGAAGCTCAATCGATACCTTCTCATCCCCGTTTACCAACCCAGAGGTTGCACACGAGTTATTCAACATCTGATGCATCATTGTCCGATAGGTGGTAGTTTGACCCTTTAACCCGGATGTATTCCACCTGCCGATCCTCATCAGAATCCGTGATTCCACACGAGCAGAGCCGGTTTTCAAACAAGGACTCGATCTCTTCTAGCCGCCGTCCCTTAGTCTCAGGCAGGCAGCCATAAATGAAAAAGAAGCCAGTTAGGGCAAAACTGGAATACAGGAAAAATACACCTGGGAAATGACAAAGAGAGATTGCTTAAAAAATGGGTCCAATTTTAATAATAGGTCAAATTACCAAAACTATTCAAAACTCAAATAAGATATTTTTTTCCCTGCTCGCCTAGTCAGAATTGTAGTAGCTCTGCCAACATTATCAATGGCCTTAACATCAAACTAACATTTTCCAATGGTGTGAATGTCAGCAGGACAAAAAGTTATAAAAGTCAGTTTTAAGTGCAAAGTAAGTTATTATTTTTCAGTAATGTGCAGTGGTAAGCTGTGAACAGCAAATTCGGGAAAGTCTATTTAGAATATTAATTTGCACAGGGAGTTGTTGACTTCCAGAGGAAAGTAAACTGAGTCATAGGCTTAATTAGTTCTACAATGCCTTTATGCGCAGTATACTCTTGATGTTGAGAGATCAAATACCAAATTGATTACGACAAAAAGGTCATGTTCATGACTGCTGTCGCTCCACTAATTAGAGCATTACCGTAGTAAGTCAGGTACTGGGCCATGTGGAGGAACGTTAGAGACACCAATACATTGAAGGTCCAGTTCACTCCGGCCGAACAAGCATTGCCTGTGCTTCTGGCCCAAAGAGGGTAGATTTCAGAATTAACGGTCCATGGCATCGGTCCCATTCCTGTCAAGAGGTGAACGTGTTTTAAATTACAGCAATGCAATGTCACCATGAATATATTACAGGTATAATTCCCTCAGAGCAACCTCTGGTTATGTCTTGCTGAGTGGCACAATGGTGGTGGATTGCACTGTTATGATTTTTTTATTTTATTATTATTAATTACAAATAGTAATGATCATCTTACCTGGGGCAAAAAATGCAAGATAGAGCACCAATCCCAGGAGCACAACCCATGAATAAGATGTTGGGCAAAAATTATAAGCCCATATACCACTATCTGGCAAATGTGTGGAGTTGGAGCACCTGTTAGAGTTGAAACAAACACACAGTTCATTTTATAAGGTAAATGAATAAATATCAAAATGTTTACCATATTTCAATTTTTCAAAAGAATTTAACGAACCATAGATTCAATCACATCTAATATGAACGAATTAATGAATGATGCGTTTATATAGCGCTTTATTGTGTATTGCTGTACACCCAAAGCACTTTACAAACATGGGGAGGGGGGGTCTCTCCTCAACCACCACCAGTTTTCAGCCTCCATGTTATGATGGGGACGTAACAATCCACTTTTATGTAATATGACTGTAATATCGTACAGTAAAGTCACAGCGTGTTAAAAATATAAAATACAAGTAGGGAAACGCCACTTTTTGAAGAACTTGATGACAAATAGTATTTGATATTTTACATCTGTAGAATTTTACTGTAGAATTAATACGAACGCATAATATGCCCAAATATACACAGAACAGCTCAAGTGCTTGCGCATACAGAGTCTGTTTCAATGGTGACTCACTTGCCCCACGCTGCTCTCTCAGTGGAGGCCGGATTGACAGGCACACAGGAGGAGGAAAACACAGCAGTGTTGTTTTCCTGATAACAGTAACCACAGCTAGGGTCCAACATGCAGGGCTCGCATGACCTGAAACCCAAAGTAATGTAAGAGCAAGACAAATTATTAAAAAACTAAAACCCAACCAACAGACCCAGAATTATTCTTATCTGAAGTCCACAAATAGAAAAGGTCGTAGTGCCAAACACTCGTCCAAAAGTCCAATATAGGCCGATAATATAAGGTGCGTAGATCCAAAAAATACAAAAGGTATAAAGACGAAGGAGATCCAAACTCATCCAAATTTAGCCCAAAAGGCTTATATCAATCATTATTCAGAGGTCACAAAATTGTGCAAAAAAGTGCAAAAGTACAAACGCTTTTGGGGATTAAAGGATTAGTTCACTTTAAAATGTCCTTATAATATACTCACCCCCATGTCCAAGATGTTTATGTATTTTTTTCGGTCATTTTTGTAATTTTAATTTTTTTGACTTGGTATTATGCTGTAACAAATAAGTGTTCCTGGAATTATTTTGAACAGGGCATTACAATTTTAAATAGCTATTTTCTATTTCTTATCATTTTAAAATATACTTTACTTTTTATAACTTCTGCTTTACGTTAGCTTTAAACTGCGTGAATGACTTGCTCAGAAATATGTCATCTCAACATGTATTCAGTATTCATCTTTAGAAGTCTTGGTCAATGGGTCTTTTCTATGACAGTTACAGTGAGTCCATTAAACACTGTATTCCATGCAAGGATGTTGCAAGGGCTTTTGAGACAGTCTATGCACAAATTGGTTTGCTGCTATGATGACAGTGCGGTCACTACGCATCCATTAGCAGGAAAATAAACATGCTTTGTTTTGGTGGTCTGTATGGTGAACTGGATGACAGTGTAAGAGTAAATTAGGATTGAAAGAGAGGCCACGCTCTGTCAGACTGGGAGGGGGGTGTCATTGTTATGAGGCTACACACTTCAGACACTATTACTGTGACATTAAGGAACAGCGAGCTGCTTGGACCCCCTAACACACACCGTTATTGCTGTAGCGTACACGCTAACAGAGCCAAACATAAAATTGATTTTCACTCAGGTTGGAGACCAATAAGTTGTTTGTTGACTAAAGCACAAGGTACCCATTAGAAACTGTATAATTTCACAATTAGATTGCTGATATAGACGCTAGCAATAGTTCTCCACTAGACTCAACTTCAACTAGACACAGATTAAAGTCAACATGAAATGCCATTTGCTACTCCAGAATGTGACGTATTTCAGAGTGAAATTATTAAAATTACAAAAATGCAGTGTGAGAGACATGATTTCATCCTTCTATGGTGATTCTATCACAATTATTTTATTTCTTTTTTAAGGGGGGCTCAAGTAAAAATGTCAGGGTGGGACAATCTAATGAAGGAAAAGTCCTATTAAAATGATTACATTCTTGAAAAGACAATGCAATGAAGTAGTTTGGTTCTTGGTATCTTTTAGTATTATTAACAGTTCCTTTAACATAACTTCGCTATTTAAAATCTATTTAAAAAAAAGCTTTTTGAAAATGTTGTGAGGTGACAGAAATGTGATGCAACCAACATGAAGAAAACAAACAAAAAGCAAGAAATTACACAAAAGATGAACATGCAGACCCTCATGACTATGTGTCAAAGTCAATAAATATCTTGAAATGTCAGATTTTACCTTCTCATAACAAGGCTAGGTTAGTTCAGGTTGTACAATGTATGCGTTATGACTCTCCAAAAACACACTTCACGTATAATTAATGCTATTTGAACCTCCCCCTATATAGGACTACTCCTATCTTGACACTGGCACTTTTGAGGAGATTTTTTTTTTATGCAGAATAAAGAACTGCTTATATCTATTGGGGGGGTGCTTCTATTAGGGAGCCTAGGACCCTGATAGGTTCTTCTCCTATCTGATAACGATGATAGATATAGATGATATTGCCCCTGAAATAAACCTGGGTCAATTATACTGGCAGGTGGTTCTGATGATGTGGAGACCGATAGCATTCATAAAGTCCACAAATAAGAATTGAATTTCACAGTGTTCCTATAACCTCTGAGTGTCCATGTGCATCTCACATAGATGGCTTGATATTCACTTTATTCCAGTATGAATCCCCTAGCAATGCTTCTCAAACTTTTCAATGCTAAGATCTGCCTAGGGAGGTAAAATATAGGTAGAATCCATCACTTTTAGACATCAGTTTGAAATACATTTTCTCACTGTCATACTATTACACTGTAAAGTGTAATTATCGGTTTAATTATTTTAAGGCAGATAAACAGAATACGGATATGATTTAATTTGAGTCTTTTTGAGTCATTCATTCATTAAAAGATCAGCTTTATAAGAGCAATTTGTCCGTAAATTGGACTACATTGGTCTTGCTGTATGTTATGTTTTGCATGCTGCCCTTGATGAGTTCTTGTGGTGTGTAACATGATAAAAATGTATTATTAAAGTTACACCTACCAACAAACTTTTGAGAACTTCTCATATATTTCCTATTTAGACACGAACATCACCGTTCTTTCTGCAGCCAATTTATTTCTACTCCAATCTACAGTTTGAAAAGTGCCGCAAATAATCGTAGTAATCCACTCTACCAAGAGTTGTCTCTCAAAATTGTCATACAGTATGGAATGTCATGATGATAACAGAATATTAGTTTTTAGGTGAACTTGGTCTCTTGATCAATCACCCAACAAGCAAAAAAGCAATGCTGATCAAGACACTCCATCAACTGACTGACAGAGGAAATCTCGTACATTTAGGAACTAAAAAATCTGGGGGACTGTCTCTAGAGTCACTTTTGATACATGCTAAATGACAAGACACTAAATAACAAGCCAGCTGTCGCTATATGGCGACTGAGTATACCATGTCCTATATAGTTTACTCATGAATTATTTATATTGCCATTGGCGAGAAGCTCTAGAAGATAAACCTGCCCATTAAATCATACTCACAGATGTGTTGTGCAGCTGGAGTTGGGTGTCGTGGGGTCTGTCAGATGTAATGTAACAGGAGGAGAATGCTGGGCTGACAGGAGGAAGCCAACAGATAGGATACACAGACCAAAAACAGTACCTGTACAGAAATAATAAACAATCCACTTGTATAAAAACAGATATATTTTGGCATATCTCAAAATGTTCAGAATTGCATTTCAAATAACAAAAAAGTAGTGAAAACTTGGGCACATTGTCATACAGGGAAGTTGCAACAAGGAATATATTTGCCTAACCAGTTTTTGGGTCCAAGATACAATCTAAAGCTGCAGTCCGTAACTTATTTTGGTTAAAAATGATCCAAAATCAATATTTGAGCAAGTACATAATCGGCCAGTGTTCAAAACTATCGCCTTACTTTAGCCAGATGCACAACGGTAAGCTTATAATAATGTTTTCTAATTTGAGTGGTACGGGTAGGTTTTCGCAGGAAATTCTAGCATGGGACTGTCATTAGGTCACATCTGTAAGCATTGTCCCGGCTAATAGACTATATCCCATGTGAGGATCCTGCAGTTAGCAGATCGTTTACTGACTTTTCTCACACCAGCTTGAATAATTAAAAGTATCATTTTGATGGTGGATTGTAATCCAGAAAGGATTGTGTTTATGAAATACATGTGAATGAAATAAAATTATATTCCCGCTTTAAATGTGCTTCTGATTACAGATAGCCTGAGATTACACAAGATTTGTATTTTAAAGAAAACCATTTCTTAGACAGCATAATTAGCTTTTTGGGTAAGAAGAATTTCTTAATATGAAATTCGAATGGTATGACAACTAGAGATTAGTACAGAAATTGAAATCTACACGATAATACAACACTACACTCATTGTCAAGCAATGCTGATGTTGTAAACATTAATACTTTGAGAATAAAGTATAATAATAATTTGCAGGGTTTGATGTGATAGGAGCTAACCGATCTTTAGATTAAATCACCATTGGTAGCACGATTTATTGTAATGCTTCTTTCCTCAGTTGGTCAGAACAAACGTGGCAGACTTGTTACTTACTTGTTCAGATGGCAATATACAGTGAAAATTCTTATTTGGGTCAAATATTCCAAGACGTAGGCTAGAATCTGTGATTGCGAAGTACAGTGAACATCCACACCGGTGCGGTGACTGACATTCACCTCAAAATAGATTAATCCGTGCTGGAGCCATGCCGATTTTCAACCCGCAAAATCAAGATAATTCCGCAAGTAACTGCAATTCCAGGTTTTCAAACAGAGATGTCGACAAATAGGCAAAACTTACGGACTGCAGCTTTAAGTATATCATTCACATAGTGGTAATTTTTTTTGCTTTAATTTAAATAATATCTGTTGGCCAAAACAATTGTTTCATGTTTGTATATTACAAAAATATGAACTAGCCCCAGTCTACCCTAATTAGTGAGTTACAAAAGCACCCAAATGTTACCCAAAATAAACGTTGAATGTGCTGGAATATATTCTGCTTCAAGTATGTTAGAATCTTACCAAAGATGCTTCCCAACGCAAGTCTGCGTCTGCCCACCCTTTCAACCAACCAAACGCCCAGCAGAGTAAACAGGAAATTTGTGAACGCTGTTACAGTCACTAGCCAGATGGCCAACTTGTCATCACGTACTCCAGACATCTGCAGAATGGTGGCACTGTAGTACCTACAGAGTGCAAAGGAAACACACACACATATATATACATATATATATATTCTTGGGGCAACCAAGAAAGGCTTGAAAAGCACCAGGAAGTTTATATATATAAACTTCCTGGTGCTTTTCAAGCCCCGTTTCTTGGTTACATGTCAGGTTACTTTTTATGGATAGATTCCGTTCTGACCGAAAAGCAAGAATACAACCACATCGCATTCTCTGTATTGTTCCTTACAAGTAACGAGAGTATGTTAGTATGCATTTTTGAACAGAGCCAATCAGTGCCACTTCGCCCACATATCATCCTATGAGATTGTGGCCTTGTCACTCGGCCACGTTCTGGCTGATGTCATCTCAACTTTTTCAATTAAAACTGCCTCCTTTTTGAATAAAGTATATTTACAACTAATTACCTTTCATTGTGATTTACAGGGCTTTGAATGCATCAAACAATCATTTTCAGTGGGCAGTGAGCAGGGGTCAAATTATTTTTTTCAGTCAAGCTATTACTCAAAAATCAGCAGGAGTTGTGCATTAATGTGCTTTAAATCCATCGTTACTATTAAAAGAATACAATATATTGTCATTCTATACAGTAATTAAGCATGTACTCAGAAATACAGGCTCACACTCATCTGTGACATCAGCACTTGAACGCCGTATAATGGATGTGAGGTTAAGCGAGAGAGCAACATGCGGGGAAAAGTGTTTTTCTCCACACAAAAGAGTGAAGCGAGAAAACATTAATTAACCCAAAGTAAAATGCCATCTTCCTGCTCTCTTTCGCTCTCTCTCTCAGTCTCTCTCTCTCTCTCTCTCACATTCATAAGGGATTTGCATGATTTTATTCTGCTATAGACTTGCATACCGGCTTATACAGAATTAACTAATCCAAGGATTCAAATTCTTTCACTTACTCACCTTCATGTCATTCCAAATTTACATGACTTTCTTTCAGAATTTTCAGCCCACTCTTTTCCATACAATACAAAGTGAATGTTTACCAGTGGACTGGTCAAGCTCCCAACAAAAATTTGATTCGGTCTCAATCATTCAAGAGATGTCAAATTCTAATATGTGCATATTTAAATAGCATTAATGAGATTTGACAGTAACAGTGGATGGGAAATTTGTAAGTGAATACCAAATTCTGTTCCTCACATAAAGTTATTGTAGGCTTTACAAAACTCAGAATATATTGTACAAGTTATGGACTACTGATGGAATACTTTTTTGGTGGATTTTTTTTCCCCTGAATAGTTCAGCTTGACAGCATTTGCCTCAATTTTCTTATATTGTACATTAAGCAATTGGACAACAATGATTTTTAAGACCAAAACATACTGCAATTAACCTGTAGGCAAGCCCCTCCCCTTGAACGCAGATGAACCAATGGCAGTCAAATATCAGTTGCAGGCGGAGCAGAACGGAGACGGTATGTGGTGACGACATAGGAGGTTTACCTGGAAGCTCCGAACATCTCTGACTAAAGAGAAAACGCCAATGAAATTGGCTAGTGGATTTTGCATACCTGAGCCACTCCCTGTGCATACGGGTATAAAAGGGCGACAGGTGCATCCACTCATTAGGTTTTACGCTGAGGAGCAGAGACGAGTCCCTGGCAACCAGCGATGGTTCAAGATTGCCACATCCTGCCCGAAGGGAGGTAACATGTGGAGACACTGATATGGACTGGCCCAGGCTTGGGGCAGTACTACATACGACTGGACTCTGGGGCAGATTAGGGAGGAGGGCTGCCAGCAGAACCTGACAGAAGCTCTGTCAGAGGGAAGACACGGGTTTACCGTGAGGGAAACCTTACCGTTGAAGAATACACATATGGGATTACCGAAGAGAATCAGGCCATACGGACACCTAGCCCAGTACAGGGGCTGACCAGAGACCAGGCGAGCTAACACCAGTACTGGGCCTGGCGTTAGACTGCTCCGCCCAGTCTGACTGCCGGGGTGCTGGAGGATTCCACCAGGGTTCACCGTCCGGGAACTGAACTGGGGAGAAAAGGTGCTCGTATCCCGGGTGAGGGGGAATGGCGCAGCAAGCGTGACACCGGCCAGTTCTTCACCATTACTTACCCAACACACGGGAAGAAACTGGCTTAACGCGGAGATTGTAGAATCTTGCGAAGGTGTTCGGTGTCGTCCAGCCCGCAGCTCTGCAGATGTCTGCCAAAGAGGCGCCAACGCATGGGAGGAGGCAACACTCCTGGTGGAGTGAGCCCTCACCCCAGGGCTCGAAATTAACTTTTTTACTTGGTAGCACTGGTGCTCCCAACTTCAAGAAGTTAGGAGCACCACAATTATTTTAGGAGCACCCACTGAATATTAAGGAGCAGCACAACCGCCAATTGAGCGGAATTCGGTCATCTGTCTGTCGATTCTGTCATAGTGTTTTATATTAATACCATCATTTACTCACTCAAAATTTAGTTTTAAACCTGAGTGAGTTTCTTTCTTCTGCTGAACATACATGCTATTTTGAAGAATGTAGAAAACCAAACAGTTGCTGGTCCCCCAGTGAGTTCCATAGTATTTTTTTATATCCTACTATCAAGTGGACCAGCAACTGTTTGGTTACCCACATTCTTTGAAATATCTTATTTTGTGTTCACCACAAGAAATAAATCAATAGAGGTTTGGGACAACATGTGAGTGAGTAAATAATGACAGAAATAAAATTGTAGGGTGAACTATCCCTTTAATGACAGTCGGCTGCATGTTTAATACTGTCCCTTTAAGAGCTGCACGCATCTAATATACAGGCACGCTTCGGTTTCACTCACCGGTTTAATTTCATTTTAAACATAACCAACTATATGTAAACCTTGTCTATATGTAAACCTTGTGTGTTTTGACAGTATTGGCTCAAAAGATAACTTAGTTGAGTAATCAGGCGCTGTTAGACAGGCTTTTTAGTTCGCGCGTTTCGGGTGCACGGGCTCAGAAAAAGCACACTTTAGACCAGCGCGCGAATGAAAGCTTAACCTGCTTTAGCTCCCGGTCACGTGGCACATGCGTGCAGTAATTCTTGAACGTTTAGCAGAGAACTGTAGAGGTCGCACCACAGCAATTATTTGCACTCGCACAAATGCTCCCAAATATATTTTGGAGTCGCACAGATTACATTTCGGGAGCATATGCGACCAAAATGGTCGCAATTTCGAGCCCTGCCTCACCCCCAGGGGGCACGGCTCGCCTTGCGACTGGTACGCCAAGGCGACGGCCTCCACTATCCAGTGGGCCAACCTCTGTTTGGAGACAGCCTTCCCTTTCTGCTGCCCTCCGTGGCAGACAAAGAGCTGCTCGGAGCTTCTGACGCTCCGGTGCGGGTCCACGTATATGCGCAATGCTCTTACGGGATACAGCAACGCTAAGGCTGGATCTTCCTCCTCCGAGGGCAGTGCTTGCAGGTTCACCACCTGATCGCGGAAGGGCGTGGTGGGAACCTTGGGCACGATCCAGGCCGGGGTCTCAAGACAACGTGAGTGTAGACCGCCCGAACACAAGGCACTCTTCGCCACCGAAAACGCCTGGAGGTC
Organism: Gymnocypris eckloni scoliostomus; assembly: GCA_027564155.1. Classification (NCBI taxonomy): domain Eukaryota; kingdom Metazoa; phylum Chordata; class Actinopteri; order Cypriniformes; family Cyprinidae; genus Gymnocypris; species Gymnocypris eckloni. The sequence continues at coordinate 21,850,355 of CM050432.1, read as the reverse complement.
CCCGACCCGTTTGATGGAAGTGAGCGCGGTCAGGAGCGCTGTCTTAAGAGACAGGAACTTCAGCTCGACTGAGTCCAGCGGCTCAAAGGGGCCCCTCTGAAGTCCAGCCAGGACGATAGAGAGGTCCCAAGAGGGCACAAGGGGAGGCCTGGAGGAATTCATCCTCCTGGCCCCCTTCAGAAACCTCACGATAAGATCATGTTTTCCCAGGGACCGGCAGTCCACTGCATCGTGGTGAGCCACAATAGCAGCTACATACACTTTCAAGGTGGAGGGTGACAGCCTACGCTCCAACCTTTCTTGTAGGAAAGAAAGCACTACTCCAATCGTGCATCTTCGGGGGTCGCGAACAGACTCCATTTCAGTGCGTAGGTTTGCCTTGTTGAAGGAGCTCTAGCCTGAATGATGGTCTCTACCACCGCCGGTGGTAGACCACTCAAGTCTGCCGCATCCCGTCCAGGAGCCACACATGGAGGTTCCATAGATCTGGACGCGGGTACCATATGGTGCCGAGCCCCTGAGAGAGGAGGTCCTTTCTCAGAGGAATGCGCCAGGGAGGTGCTGTCGCGAGGGAAATGAGTTCGGGAAACCAGGTCCGGGTGGGCCGTGCTGGAGGCATCTGTTGTGACAACAGTATGCCGGGACACTTGTTCTAGGGGCACCGCGGCCCGTAAAAGGCAAGGTCCGTCCAGGGGCTGAGGGAGCAGCGACACTGCTGGGTGATACCCACTCGCAGTGTACCGCAGCGCCATGCCCACCTTGGGACCCGGGAGTGTAGGCAGTGCTGAAGTGGTCTCATATGAAGCAATCCGAGCGGCGTGACTGCAGCTGTGGATGCCATATGCCCCAGGAGCCTCTGAAACTGTTTCAGTGGTACCACCTCTGAAGGAACTCAGGCAGTTCAACACTGCTTAGGCACGTTCCTCCGTGAGGCGTGCCGTTATACTCACAGAGTCTAACTCCACACCGAGAAAAGAGATTCTCTGCACAGGGGAGAGCTTGCTCTTTTCCCAGTTGACCCGAAGCCCCAACTGGCTGAGGTGCCGGAGCACCAAGTCCCTGGGATCGCCCAACTGCTCTCTAGATTGGGCTAGATTGACACCGACCTCCCATAACGGGGTAAGGGCGCCTTCTATGACCTTCGTGAACACACAGGGAGACAGGGAGAGCCCGAAGGGGCGGACTGCCATGCCTGACCTTCGAACGCAAACCGTAGGAACGGTCTGTGTCGCAGAAGGATCGAAACATGAAAGTAAGCATTCTTCAGGTCGATCGCTGCAAACCAGGATTGGTCGAAGGCCACCACGTTTCTTGGGTATGATGAAGTAAGGGCTGTAAACCCCTGCCTCCTCTCAGCTGGAGGGACCGCTCGATTCGCGCCCTTTGCCAGGAGGACAGCAATCTCATCAGCAAGACAGGCGTTCGGACTGCCACCGATGTCTCGAGAACGGCGTTGAACTTGGGAGGTCGCCTGGTGAACTGAATCGCGGCGTGAGCCAGCGAGACAGGCTGGGCAGCGTGAGCCACGCCTCCAGACGCTGTGCAAGCGGCTCCAACGGCACAATCAACATCACAATCCAACAGAAACCAATCGTCCAGCCGCGAGGGCTCGGGACTGAGCGGTCTTTTGACCTCCAGCCCGATGCTCACGGCTGCCCGAGCAAGCACAGCTCTGGGTCCGTGCGAGGGGCAGCCCCACCGCACCTTCATCCTCAGAGGATGTGAGCCCTGCGATCGACATCTCTACAGATGCATCGGTGAAATGCCAGATGGGACAGGGAACCTGGGAACCAGATGCTGTGAGAAAAATGATGCGCTCTGTGCCAGTAGGCTCTCAGAGAAGACCAGGCGAGTCATCCGAGCATCAGCAGAGGGTGGCTGGTGGCAAGAGATCCTCATTCAAGAGACGACAGAGCACTCAGCACGCATCAGCAGTGATGGGTCAACGCAGACTTCAGCTCTGAGTCCACACTCAAATCCAGCGCCGAGTCAGCCAGGACGATAGAGAGGTCCCAAGACACAAGAGGCCTGAGGATTCATCCTCCTGGCCCCTTCAGAAACCTCACGAAAGATCATGTTTTCCCAGGGACCGCCGTCACTGCATCGTGGTGAGCCACAATAGCAGCTACATAACCAAGGTGGAGGGTGACAGCCTCACGCACCTTTCTTGTAGAAAGAAAGCACTATCCAATCGTGCATCTTTGAACAGACTCCATTTAGTGCGATTTGCCTTGTTGAAGGAGCTCTAGCCTGAATGATGGAGGGACTCACGCTGGTAGACCACTCAAGTCTGCCGCATCGAGCAGGAGCAAAACAAAATGGAGGTTCCATAGATCTGGACTCTTCATCCATATGGTGCCAAAGCCCTAATGAGGAGGTCCTTTTCAGAGGAATGCCAGGATGCTGTCACGGGAGTGGCTCAGGTATGCAATCCACTCCCCGTGTTGCATCTGTTGTGACATCAGAGATGTTCGGGCTTCTAGGGCACCCTATGTGAAGGATAACTCGTAGGACCGACAGATAAGGAGCAGCGACATCTTTAGGTTTCAGCACCATAGAGAAACATTGGAAGAATCAAAGCTTTACTCGGTTTGATGGTTTTTATGCTATAAAATCGAAAACGATGTGCCCGGGGTACTTGTAACACTGATTCCAGGTACCCCGAGTGGATAGACTATATAATTTATTTTGTTATATTTCCTAAACCCAAACAAAACAGAGACAAATGTCTTTAAGCATTAAACTAATCCCAATGAAGACGAAAACTTTATTTTTCTAGTTGTCAACTCCAAGCTCTATTGGAGATTTCTAAACTATGTTTGAGTTTTTATTCTTACCTGAAGCCCTGCGCTTTCATGTACCAAGTCCCTGGGACTAACATCTCAGTGTTTACAGAAGTGGGAGGGTCTATTTTGGACATCTGGGCATTTCAGAGATCACACGTTCTATAACAGGGTGCGCCTATAGTCATTCGGATTGATTACATAATCACACAAACACCATGGTGAAGAAATGGCCAGTAAAGCAAAACCATGTTAATGTGTTGTTACTTTACTTTTAGTTACTTTTGTAGTAAACCCGTGTGTTTATAAAGGTAAATATGTAAGCCACCAGAAAGTTGTGCTCGTGTGGCTGATGGCGCTACCACCTGTGGGGTTGTTTCATTATCTCTAATAGTAATTTAAAAAAAAAATTCACCAAATATACTTGAAGTTGAAAAGAAGTTGAGTGCACATGCTCGGCATCATATCCAGAGGTTATGCTTGGTAAATAGACGTATGAGTGCTGCCAGTATTGCTGCAGAGGTTGAAGGGGTGGGGGGTCAGCCTGCCAGTGCTCAGACCATACGCCACACACTGCAACAAATTGGTCTGCATGGCTGTTGTCCCAGAAGGAAGCCTCTTCTAAAGATGATGCACAATAAAACCCTCAAACAGTTTGCTGAAAACAAGCAGACTAAGGACATGGATTACTGGAACCATGTAGACCAATATAATCTTATTTGGTTCAGATGGTGTTGAGTGTGTGTGGCGGCAACCAGGTGAGGAGTACAAAGAGAAGTATGTCTTGCCTACAGTCAAGCATGGTGGTGGGAGTGTCATGGTCTGGGTCTGCATGAGTGCTGCCTGCACTGGGGAGCTACAGTTCATTGAGGGAACCGTGAATGCCAACATGTTCTGTGACATACTGAATCAGAGCATGATCCCCTTACTTCAGAGACTGGGCTGCAGGGCAGTATTCCAATATGATAACAACCCTTGCCATGCTAAAGAAGATGAGGGTAAAGGTGATGGACTGGCCAAGCATGTCTCCAGACCTAAACCCTATTGAGCATATGTGGGGCATCCTCAAATAGAAGGAGCGCAAGGTCTCTAACATCCACCAGCTCCGTGATGTTGTCATTGAGGAGTGGAAGAGGACTCCAGTGGCAACCTGTGAAGCTCTGGTGAACTCCATGTTCAAGAGGGTTAAGGCAGTGCTGGAAAATAATGGTGTCCACACAAAATATTGACACTTTGGGCCCAATTTGGACATTTTCACTTAGGGGTGTACTCACTTTTGTGGCCAGCGGTTTAGACATTAATGGCTGTATGTTGAGTTATTTTGAGGGGACAGCAAATGTACAGTTATACAAGCTGTACACTTTTTACATTTTAGCAAAGTGTCATTTCTTCAGTGTTGTCACATGAAAAGATATCAAATATTTACAAAAATCTGAGGGGTGTGCTCACTTCTGTGAGATACTGTATCTACGACAGTACTGTCTGCTGAGACACATTTTCAGTGTGTAAAAAAGAACACGCTCTGCTCAGAAAGTGCTGATAAGAAGAGCTGCTGTGAAATCACACATTTGGGGTCTCTATTGTTTGGTGTACTGTGTCAGTTTTAAACTAAAAACAATGTTTAATTAGGCAGAGATCCAGGACAGACTGTGTTTGTGTTCTAATTCAACAAAGAGACTTAAAAATGGCCAGATTTGCAGTGGTTTCCTGAAGGAAAAGTTACTAAACATTGATCCAACAAATATAACCATATCTGCCATAACCAACCAGCACTAAAGTAAAACAAGATGCAAAATCACATCCAACACATAAGTGGTTCTAAGTAGCATTTGGCATATTTATTAGCATGAAAGGTGGTGCAGTTGTTTAAACTGGTCTCCCAGTTTGGCCAAGTTGACAGTTACCTCAAACCTCTTCAAAACCAGCAAAATAGACCAGCCTGCAATTTTTTATTGTCTTGCTTGTGTTATCACAAGTGCTGGGAAGTAACTGATTACATGCCATCTGGATTACATAATCAGACTCCAAAAATTAAGTATTGTACCTGTAATTAAAGCATATTACATTTTAAAATACTCATAATCATATTACAGTTACTCTTATGGATTACATAATTACAAACTGTTCAGACAATGGCAGTAAATGAATCCTAATTTATTGATTCTGCCTACTTCCTTTTTATTCTATTTGACATTTTCCTCTCTAAAAATCATATTGTGTCATTGCAGTTAGCTATGACTATAGGCAGGCAAAAACATTTAAAAAAATATATTTTTTGTGTTCAAGTATTCAAATATTTTTTTATTTAAATTATGATTTATATAATTATTAGCTTCTTATCAACTCACAAACTCACTACAGTTCTTACGTTAAGCCAATTTTGGGAAACTCTGGTGTAATGTAAGGATTACTGCATTGTTTGATGTTATATATATATATATATATATATATATATATATATATATATATATATATATATATATATATATATATATAAATGGCATGTTTAAACGTATTTTTAAAGCAAGTTAGATAAAAAGTAGTCCTACCTAAGTAGTTCCTAAAAGTAGTATCCTAGATTACATTACTAACTGCAATTTTCATCATGTCATTTATAATCAGTACAATTTGTAAGTAAAATGCCTAGCTCTGGTTATCACATTTCTAAATAATTTACCACATGAATCACATTTCACATTAAAGAACAAAAAAACACCCTCACTGACAAACACTTTGCTGTGCATTGTTCATAATGCTTTTTCCTTCTTTTTGCATTATTGACACCAATATGTCAAAAATAATTTTTACTGTAAATTGTAAAAAAAAATATTGTATTTTGTTCCCCTGCTAGCATCTATCAGATTGATAAATTACATCGCTCTGATTATTTCCATTAATGTAGCCATTCAGCACATGACATCAAAGGCTCTCAGCTGTGAGACATTGAGCATTTAACCAACTTATTAAAAAGGTCATTTTGGCAGCTAATGCCAATTTAAAGGGAATTAATTCCCACTTTCATGAAGACTGGACTACCGTTAATCTTTTTGATGACTTTCACAGATCCATTGTGTGTGCCTGCCGACCCATGCCTCTGTATCATGTTTGCCTAGTTCTCTGTTCACAGTATTCCCTTGAGTGTACGTGTTTAAAAGTGTTCTGTCTTGATCCTTAAAAGTATCCTGGCTCCATTCCACTGAGTTAATGGAAATTGGAAGCCTTTGGTTGCCCTCATCAAGGGTCTCCTTGGAAAAAAAAAACTCATTCCCTAATTGTCTCTTCTATTGGCCACAAACACACTGGATAAAAACCCTGATAAAAGAAGAAACGGGGTACAGCACCATAGTACAATGATAGATAAGTTAGGTATTGTTTGTGGTAAAAGTGGTGTCAAAGGTCAAGAATTGTGTCGAATGAAGCCTAAGCCTGAGTGTTCACTACAGGGTAGATAATAGAGGTCTTATTCCTTGCACACCATGGCAATTGATTTCTTTCCCTATTTCATAATACAGCGGTTCTGGCAGTGGGTAAGCGACCCCTGTGGATTTGTTCAGATAATCTCAGGTGCAGATCTACAGGTCTTCAAGTGGCTAACACCACCTTCTGCACTTGAATAATGTTAGTATCAATAAATGCAAGATAAGGACAACAAAAATCATATGCAATTGAAGCCTGTGTTAACTACAAGTGTGCCAAAAAAAGAACTTTAGCTTCGCCCATTCCCAAAAATCACCATGGACAACGTAATCAAGTTGGTTTACCTACTATAAAAACATTGATCATGAATCATGATCATTTTAAAAAGATCCGTCCATCACGATCAGCTAAATTACCAGCTGTCTAGTTATCATCTAAAATAGAAACCCGTTTCTTGACTTTTATAGCTTACGTAAGCTGGATTGTTGATGCCGATAGTTAAAAGATTCTCAGTGAAGCTGAAAAATATAAAAACAAGACAGATTGACCTTCAGAATTATACAAGCGCTAACACAGTCACGGTTTTGTGTTATCTACAGTACTGTTAACCTTCCAACAAATGCCTCAGTACAAAAATGATCACGAATGAAAGATCTCGTTAAACACAAAATGGCAAAAGCCGTGGACTCATGCCAAGGTGTGAGATGAATTCTCTGAAAATAGAAACAGTTTGAAGAGCAGTCGGACATAACCCTGCATGGCAAATTCACCCCAGACTTCTCGATGTGAGTCAAAGAATCAACAGAGATGTCAGATGGCGAGCGAGGGATTGGGGAAGGGCTCTGATGGGGATAGAAGAGGTAATTGCTGAGTGTTTGGATGAGATAAAGACTGGTGTGGTCGATGTCTAGACTGGATCTCATTTGAAAGGGCCACGTCAAGAGGATTCACAATTTCTGATCTTTTGAGAAAAATCTTGACTCACTAAACCTACAGTCAATTTTAGAACTCAAGACCTCTCGTTGCAGATCTGAAACTAATCTGGAACATGGACATATTTCTGATGTCAGGAAGATGAATACATTTGAACACAGATGTGGATGAAACATTGTACTAAAATACTGACTTATTTTTGACTCATGAGTATTTTTTTTTGTGTGTGTGAATCAACATACTGAGCAACCAATTCTGATTCCTGATTAATGACTCTTATGAGCCACTTTTTCACATTTATATGTATTCATTTAGTTTTCAGCCAAAGTGACTTCTAACTGCTGGTTTGAGCTGGTCATGTTCTGGTCCTAAGCAGCTAGCTCCTGCTCAGAACCAGCACATGACCAGCTAAGAACCATACCATACCATGCCATGCTTCAAAACATACCTAACCAGCATACACTGTTTTTCTCAACAGGGTGAATCACAAACCCTTAAAAATGATTTAATCTGACTCATTTACTGAACCAACTATCATTAATTTAGCCACGCTTGCCTTGGTGAGCCAAAAACTTATTACGATGATTGTTTTATTTACTGGATCCAAAATTATGCTCTTCAAAGCCAGGTGAGTGCTTGGATTGGGAGGGTGAACTTCACTCGTTATTTTGAAAGTACGTAAGTAGGGTTGTGCCGATTGACAATAGTATCATGTATCTGGCTGGCTGCCTGCTGGAGCTGGATTACTTCCCCTGTTGCAATAGTCGTGTGCCTATGGTTTATGTGCTTTTGCTGAGGTGTTTTTTCCTGTTCTCACACTGTACTCCCTAAGGAGCATAGTCTGGGGGTTATTTTTTTTCTCCTCTCCTTCCTTATGTTATGCTGTAATTTTCTTAAATTCCCTGTCTTCCTGTCCTGTCTACCCCCTTGTCATATATGTATGTTATGTATGGTCAGGTTGATGACTAATTTCGCTGGTACTTGTGACTAGTGACAATAAAGGGCTACTACTATCGACGATAGTCAGAGATATCTCCTGTGGCTAATGATTTTGCTGATACCAATTATTACTATCATTATTATTATTATTAGTCTAGTAATACTTTCCAATTAATATTAGGGCCTATTTATTTTTCCGCATTTTTACAGTGTTACGTATTTTATATTATATGTAATGTAAGTATAAGAGATTTACTCATCATGCAGTGTAGATAGCCTCTGTCATGATTGGCTAACGTTTCTGCACAACATTTGTTGTTCATGCAATTTTTATATATTTTGCAGCAATGTCTATATTGCTCTTTCTTTAATAACAGCTTGTTTTCAAAGTGCATGATTTATGAAGTTAGCTGCTCCAATTGGAAATAGGCCAGTATGGTCAACTAATCAACTAGTTTTCCAACAACTGACCAGTTCATTAGTGAGGCGCATTTACAGAGAGACGCTATTGTGAAATATTGCAGATACAAAACTTTGCAAAGAGAGAAGCTGCATACTAATATTGTGCCTTTGCATATTAATAGTAAGTTTATCTTACAAGTAGTGTTGGGCGATATGCTCAATTTTCATATCATCCTATCGTCAGCCTGTGGATCGCCGAGACACAACATTATCGTGCTAATTTAATTATCTATTTACTTTCCCACAACAGAAAAAATACAACTATTTAGTAACATGAATGAAATGTGTAACAGAAAGGAGTATCCATTATATTAGTATACAGGTTTGACTACACTTATGAGGTATTAATATTAAATCATACTTTTTGATTAGTAATATGCATTGCTATGAACTTAATTTGGACAGCTTTAAAGGCAATTTTCTCAGTATTTGTATTTTTTTTGTACCCTCAAATTCCAGATATTCAAATAGTTGCATCTCAGCCAAATATTGTCAAATCAATGGAAAGCTTATTTATTCAGCTTTCAGATGATGTATGAATCTCAGTAAAAAAAAAAGACCCTTATGACTGGTTTTGTGGTCCACGGTCATATATGATTCATTTGAGTCTTGAATCCATTAGAATTACATTAGTCACTAGAATCCATTTTATAAGAAGTCATCAGTGGTAAAACCCCCTACTATTCTGGAAACATGGAAGTGCACACAGGTGCAAGACACTCACAAATACAAAATGTTCTCTCGTAAGAGACTCCCGCTGGTCGGCAGACTGCCTCATTCACTCTAGCCGAAGGCACACACACCTCACACTGACATTTAAGTTATGAGACTTTCTCAAAGGTCTTCTTGCTGTCACACTCCACAGAGAGAAAAGTGAGAGTTCAACAGCCATTTGTCTTTCTCGCACACAATAAGGCCTCAAAGGCAGCATTATAATGATTGAGAGCTCAACAACAATGACACTGGGTCGTGATTTCACAGAATGTCACGATTACTAGCTTTTGTATGTGTGTGATTAATTACACACTGGGTAGGTTGGTGTCAGTCTTGTTTTAGAGCAACAACTATACCATATACTGAACACTATATAAGTACTACACACAACTAACAAACTGACTCAGGGATCTTACTGTCCTGTGGGAAAGCAGCCATATCATCCTGCAGCCCAAGACCGGTTGCCCACTGAAGCTAAGCAGGGTTGAGCTTGGTCAGTACCTGGATGGGAGACCTCCCGGGAAAACTAGGTTGCTGCTGGAAGAGGTGTTAGTGAGGCCAGTATGGGGTGCTCACCCTGTGGTCTGTGTGGGTCCTAACTAGGGATGTCCCGATCCGATTACGTGATCGGAAATCGGGCCCAATCACGTGGTTTCAGACTCGATCGGAATCGGACGTTACCTCCTGATCAGGACTCGGATATATATGTATATATATTCTCATTATTTTTTAACACATCTATAGTTATGCGGTGGCACAGAGTTAGACCTCTTGACTCCACACGGAAACAGCAACGCGTGCGGCATGACATCACTTTGTTGCAGAGACGCTATTGGTTAAATGCCGGTGTTGTGCCGAAATCTGCAGATTATGCATCCCCTCGTTGAAATCGTACCCGATTGCCTAATCCCAACCCCACCCCTAATCCTAACCCCTTCCCCACACCTACTCCTAAACCTACCAATACTAGGGGGTGCATAATCTGGCAGGCTGCAGAATTCGGCACAACACTCGCAAAGTAGAACACGGAAGTAGCTTGAAGCGGAACGCGCGAGTATGTCTGCGGTCTGGATGTATTATAAAGTTGATGAGGCTGCAGCAGAGCCAGTGAGCAAGGCACCACATCATGAAGCATGTAGCAGCATGGACATCGCCTTTGAGGAAATCTTACAAGAGAGGCAGTCACAGGGATGGTCTGTGAGTACCACATCAGCAGAAACTCAAGTGCAGACCTACCTTTTTTACATTTACTGTTGCACTAAAGTCCAAAAGTGAAGAATTTGTTATTTATTACTTGATTGTTCAAGCTACCTCACAGAAGTGCTCTGTTTGTTAACAGAGTTGTTGAATGTTAAAATAAGGTGAATTAAATAAAAATAAGGAACATCCTGGATCTGTTTCTTCGCTTTTCTTTATTCTTTTTTATGTATTATAGAAGTATCGGATCGGGACTCGGTATCGGTAGATACTCAAAATCAAATGACTCGGACTCGGACTCGAGGGCAAAAAAACCTGATCGGGACATCCCTAGTCCTAACGCCCCAGTATAGTGATGGGGACACTATACTGTAAAAAGCACCGTCCTTCAGATGAGAAGTTAAACCGAGGTCCTGACTCTCTGTGGTCATTGAAAATCCCAGAATGTCCTTTAAAAAAGAGTAGGGGTGTAACCCCGGCATCCTGGCCAAATTTGCCCACTGTTTCGAATATTTGTCGAATTTCAAATAAAAATACACATTCGAATGCAAAATGCTGCATTCGAATTTTAGGTGTCCGTCAGGCAGCTTGGCACACAAAGTGCATTGACGAGGTGTCGTTGCATTTTAATGCTTTTTTTTTTTTTTGCCTGCACATTCACAATATTGTGGAAAAAGAGAACATCAATGTGGAGAAGATGTTGTTTACCTCAAAACTGAAACCAAGCCGTTCACACAGAATGCATATTTATTGCATTTTCTAGAGGGACATCTATCATCGATGCACTCGCATCTCACACAAAAAAGCCCAAAGCCATGTCAAATGAATTTAAGTTCAACTTTTAAAAAACATGCTCTTTTCCTAAATGCATAACTTACATTTAATAGGTATCTTCTCCATCTGTAAATGTTAGAAAGCCATGGAAATATCAGGATAAATTAACTGGAGAAAGCAAAATGACTTGATATATTAATTTTGTTTTTTTCCTGAAAAATTTGTTTTTACTTAGAGTTTGCGTAATGGTATTCTCATGAATATGTCAAAACTGACACGGGAGAGAAAAAAATTGTGTAATCAAGTTGTTATTTTTTATTTCTTTGTGCACAAAAAGTATTCTTGTAGCTTCATAAAATTAAGACTGAACCACTGATGTCACAGAATATTTTAATGAAGTGCTTACTACCTTTCTAGGCCTTGAACATGGTAGTTCCCTTGCTGTCTATGCAGGGTCAGAAAGCTCTCAGATTTTATCTAAAATATCGTAATTTTTTATTTGAAAATGAATGAAGGTCTTACGGGTTTGGAACAACAAGAGGGTGAGTGATTAATGACAGCATTTTCATTTTTGGGTGAGCTATCCCTTTAATGAGGCACACAGTATATAATGACAAGAAACACATAGGTTGTATTTTTCAAACTTAAGAATGTTGTATTTAAATTTTTCATATTCCTTTTTCTTAAAAAAATGACTGAAGGTCTCAGACTTTTGTAGGTCTTCTCTACCTAGGGAGAATATGTGTGTGTGAGAGAGAAAAACAGGGAGATGCTAAGAGAGAGACAGACAAAGAGTTAGAGAGAGAATCACTCCCTTGGGGACTAACCTATTTCACTAATGAAAGGAATTTTGTTTTGTACTCAGAGGATATACGGCATTATATACACACACTGATCTACACCCAAAAACACACACAAAAGACAGACACAACCAAGTATGAAAGCCATTCATCTGACCAAAGTATTAAGGCTGTTGATGCAGACAGCAGCAAAAATGTTGCATAATGGGAATAAAAATGGCTTGCAAAGGCTAAAAATTATATATATATATATATATATATATATATATATATATATATATATATATATATATATATATATATATATATATATATATATATATATATATATATACAGTGGGGCAAAAAAGTATTTAGTCAGCCACCAATTGTGCAAGTTCTCCCACTTAAAAAGATGAGAGAGGCCTGTAATTTTCATCATAGGTATACCTCAACTATGACAAAATAAGAAAACTAAATCCAGAAAATCACATTTTAGGATTTTTCAAGAATTTATTTGCAAATTATGGTGGAAAATAAGTATTTGGTTATCTACAAACAAGCAAGATTGCTGGCTCTCACAGACCTGTAACTTCTTCTTTAAGAGGCTCATCTGTCCTCCACTTGTTACCTGTATTAATGGCATCTGTTTGAACTCGTTATCAGTATAAAAGACACCTGTCCACAACCTCAAACAGTCACACTCCAAACTCCACTATGGCCAAGACCAAAGAGCTGTCAAAGGACACCAGAAACAAAATTGTAGACCTGCACCAGGCTGGGAAGACTGAATCTGCAATAGGTAAGCAGCTTGGTGTGAAGAAATCAACTGTGGGAGCAATTATTAGAAAATGGAAGACATACAAGACCACTGATAATCTCCCTTGATCTGGGGCTCCACGCAAGATCTCACCCCGTGGGGTCAAAATTATCACAAGAACTGTGAGCAAAAATCCCAGAACCACACGGGGGACCTAGTGAATGACCTGCAGAGAGCTGGGACCAAAATAACAAACTACCATCAGTAACACACTGCGCCGCCAGGGACTCAAATCCTGCAGTGCCAGACGTGTCCCCCTGCTTAAGCCAGTACATGTCCAGGCCCGTCTGAAGTTTGCTAGAGAGCATTTGGATGATCCAGAAGAGGATTGGGAGAATGTCATATGGTCAGATGAAACCAAAATAGAACTTTTTGGTAAAAACTCAACTTGTCGTGTTTTTAGGAGAAAGAATGCTGAGTTGCATCCAAAGAACACCATACCTACTGTGAAGCATGGGGGTGAAAACATCATGCTTTGGGGCTGTTTTTCTGCAAAGGGACCAAGGCGACTGATCTGTGTAAAGGAAAGAATGAATGGGGCCATGTATCGTGAGATTTTGAGTGAAAACCTCCTTCCATCAGCAAGGGCATTGAAGATGAAACGTGGCTGGGTCTTTCAGCATGACAATGATCCCAAACACACCGCCCGGGCAACGAAGGAGTGGCTTCGTAAGAAGCATTTCAAGGTCCTGGAGTGGCCTAGCCAGTCTCCAGATCTCATAAGTCCGTGTTGCCCAGCGACAGCCCCAAACATCACTGCTCTAGAGGAGATCTGCATGGAGGAATGGGCCAAAATACCAGCAACAGTGTGTGAAAACCTTGTGAAGACTTACAGAAAACTTTTGACCTCTGTCATTGCCAACAAAGGGTATATAACAAAGTATTGAGATGAAATTTTGTTATTGACCAAATACTTATTTTCCACCATAATTTGCAAAATAAATTCTTTAAAAATCCTACAATGTGATTTTCTGGATTTTTTTTTCTTATTTTGTCTCTACAGGCCTCTCTCATCTTTTTAAGTGGGAGAACTTGTACAATTGGTGGCTGACTAAATACTTTTTTGCCCCACTGTGTATATATATATATATATATATATATATATCAGTAAAGTCTGGTCCACATTGCATGTAATGCTTGCTTTAAATCATGTTGGAATGATTAATGAATGTTAGACAAGATAAGTGCTCATGAATGTCACAATAAGAAGTGTTTGCAAATGTTTGCTAAAACTATGGATTTGGAAACTGCAGAATTGTTGAACTATGTTGGTAATTACTGAATACTTTTGGGAAATGCACCCTAGAACTTGCCGTTTCCAGAAAACTCTCACCATTTTTGTTTCAAATATGCATCAGACGGTCAGTGAACAGACAGTGAGAGGTCCATGGCTGGTAAGCATGAATCATGCACAACTCCATACGGATCAAAAATCACAGAACGCCAAAGACTGGTGGTGCCAGTACTGTCACAAAGCCAATGATCAAGACATAGTGTGCCAGAAAGAACAAAAACAGACCATAAATGTATCACTCGAACAATCAGTATTGCAGAGGACCGCTAGCACCTCTAATTAGCATCCGTCTTTATTAAAACACAGAGATTTGGGATTGTTCTTCCTGTTTTGGCAACAGGGATTAATCTAATCATTTTATCCAGGCACAGATGAGGCTCATTTGCTACACACACATACACATACACATACACATACAGGATGCCATCTCAAAAAACCCATGACCACACAACATCAACAAAACTGATCACTTCACAACTCTTGAGACTTGTTTAAATGCTAGCATTTCTGTGTTAGCGTTTAACGACGATGATTTATACTAAATTATACATTAATTAGTGATTAAGGCATGTGAATAATGGCGTTGGAGTGGGCTGAAGGGAGGGAAAACTGTTTGCAGGAAAGCAGGCATGTTCAATGTCTAATTGGAAGGAAGCATTAGCACTAGCTAATTACACCAGTGCTTCAGCCTACACAGGGGTCTCATCCATCAGCAGGGGCTGCTGATCACTGATAAAACAAATCTATTGTCCTTCTGTCCAAATATATTAAGCCGGCGAAGACAGTGACTTTATCGTAAAAAAAATTAGCAGTTCATTTGCGGTGTTATAATATATTGCTATATATATGTAATGCGATCTAGGAAAACCCAGCACACGGTGAAATTTTACTTGTTTAGGTTTTGATACCATATGAAAGCTGGGTTCAAGCCCTTTCAAAAACTTTATACTTTATACTGGCAAATGCGCCATCTGCTCCTCATATTTCTCTGCAGAAAAGGCCTCTGTCAGCAGCGTGAGGAGCTTGGTAGCAAACGCAGCATCTCGTTCCCTATTCAGAGAACAAGGGTTATGCGAGTAACCCGAGACGTTCTCTTTCATATGTTCACTTGACGCTGAAAAAGCTATGATGCATTGGGAACGATATACCAAACACGCCAAGCTTGTTTGGTATATCGTATTGTTTTGTAGCATCCATGGCTGGTTCAAACGGACAAGAACTGGGAACCAGGAGCCATGTCAATATCCTGATAAAAGTGAGCGGAGAGAAACATCATGCCGCTATACAAATATCATCTAAGGGGACTACTCTAAATGGAGCTTGGGAGGAAACCACACTCCCGGTAGAGTGTAACCAAACGCTAAGAGGTGAAGACCATGTACCTCGTAAGCCAGCGAAATTGCTTCCCTCCCCCCGTGACAAGGTTCAAGGTTCTTTTTATTCGTCACATACACAATTATACAGAATATAATCCGTAGTGAAATGTAAATCAGGTCAGGTCCGCTCAATGGATAGTGCAAAATACGTAACACAACACAAGAGTATATATATAAATATAGGTAAAAAATAAAATAAAGAGTAATATGTGCAATAAAATGAAATGTGCAATACAGCATACTGTGGACTTAATAAATAATAATATAAATAGGGATGTGCAAGAGAAATATTCAAACAGGTTGCAATGGGTATGTACACATAGCAGCAATACGGATGATGGAGAATGGTGGATGTTTTACAGTTTATTAAATTGAGTCCTATAAATGTTACTTGACCAAGTTTGAGTTTAGGAGACTGATGGCCTGAGGGAAGAAGCTCCTCCTAAGTCTCTCAGTTTTTGCCATCTTGCTCCTGAAGTGCTTGCGGTAGTAACATGAAAAGACGGTTACTGGGGTGATTTGAGTCCTTGATTATTTTAACAGCTCTGCTTTTGCAGCGTTTGAGGTAGATGTCCTGCAGAGAGGGAAGAGCAGACCCTGAGATGCGCTCAGCTAAGCGCACAACTCTTCCTGAAGTCCACAATCAGCTCTTTAGTTCAGCTCACGTTTAGAGAGAGACAGTTGTCCTGACACGATGATGTAAGTCTCTCTACCTCATCCAAGTATGCGGTCTCATCATTGTTGGAAATGTGGCCCAGAACCACAGTATCATCAGCAAATGTAATAATAGAGGTGGAGCTGTGTGAGGACACACAGTCATAACCCTGTGGGGCTCCTATGTTCAGGGTGATGGAGTTGGAGGTGAATTGGCCCAATTTCACCACTTGAGGTCTACCGATGAGGAAATCTTGAATCCAGTCACAGAGTGAAGAGTTTAGGCCGATGTCTATAAGTTTAACAGCTAGCTTGATGGGGACTATTGTATTGAAAGCTGAGCTATAGTCAATGAAAAGCAGCCTGACATAGTTGCCATTCAGACAAATTCTGTGCTTTAATATGGCAAGCCACAGCGGTCAGCACCAAAGCTAAAGTGGGTGGGGCCTGCATCCTGAAGGCCAACTCCTGAGAAGTGAGTCTTGACCCCCAAGAAAAGGGGAGATCAAAGGACTCGATGCTATGAATAGCATTCCTGAACTACCACTGCCTCAGCCTCTGGAGGAAACATGTTACAAGGGGGTGTCTGCCCACTGACTGGCCATCAAGAGGGGCACGTTAGACCAATAACACCACCACGTAGACCTTCAGGGTGGAGTGGGTTAACCCTGTGGAGGAACGAGCCGGCAAGAACTCCAGAACTGTACCAATCAAGCAGTTGACTGGGTCGAGCTGGTGACCTCCACACCATGAAGTGAAACTTCTACTTCAGGGCATAGTTTCCTCGTGCTCCAGTGAGCGGAGGCCTCGAAAAACTCTCTGTAGCAAGAGGAGGCCTGACGACACTCGCTGAAACAGTCGAGCTCTTGGAGCGGAGGCCTCAACATGACTAGATCGAGAGGAGGCCTATTATACTCCACACACTGGGCATTGTGTGAGGTTTCCTACCACTCACATAACTGCCCCAGCGGAGCTCTGGTGAGCGGAGGCCTCTAAACCTCTCTGTAGTGAGAGGAGGCCTGACGACACTCGCCGAGACAGCCGAGCTCTTGGAGCGGAGGCCTTAGCATGATGACTCTCTAAATTGAGAGGAGGCTTACGATACTCCACACGCTGGGATCTTGTAAGGAGGCTCACCTAGGTCTTACCACTTACAGACTGTCCCAGCAGAGTTCTGGCAAGCGGAGGCCTCAAAAACTTTCAGCAGCGAGAGGAGGCCTACAACACCGTTTCGAAGAGAAGAAGCCGATAATGATACGCTTTGCCCTCAAAGCAATCTTCAGGAACTCCTGCTGGTCCTCCGCTTCAGGGCACCGAGCTAGCAGCTCTAAGCACTCCAGAGACCAAATTCGAGAGACTGGTTCCCGTCTCGATGGGTCCTGCGTACTGTAGAAGCAGTTTGTAACCCCTTTCATTGGGGTTTCTCTCTAATATGCTGATTTAATATCAGTATTTGGACAAAAAATATGCCGTAATTTTTGCTCATAGATATAATAGTAATATGCCATCTGAAATTGTGAAGAGACTACTTTTAGTTGCATACACTCTCAATATCAAAAAGACGTTGCACTTTTGTAAAATAAATAAAACAAACGGGACATGCTTTCTGCCGTCTCTGTCTGTGTGCACTGAAGCACCACAAAAAACTTAAAACTCAGTGTATTGTCTATCTGCCTCAGAGATGTTAGAGATATATCTACAGAAAGCTTGGACTGTCTACTTTAAAATTAACCAAATCAAAAACAAATACTCTCGGTTTATGCAATCCGAATGAAAGCGGCATATCTCACTAAAGGTGCATCCACTGTATTGCAGCTGACACACTGACTGAGAAAACACTAGTTTATTAATAAATAATTAAAATATATCTTGTTATATAGCAACTACGTTTATCAGTGCTTTGAATAGGCTAAATATTAAAGCCGCATTATGGTTTAGTTCCCCACTACCAATATATTATATTAATTCAATTAATATAAAAGAGCATTTAGTCAACTAATTGCATCTTTGGTCAAATACAAGTCGACTAGAAAATAATCATGTTATAGGACTGAGCTTTTGCTGGTGCACGTGCTGTAGATACAGCATTTCAAAGACTACATGCTTGTCTGAACCAAATCAATATTTCCGACCAACATAAAATCGGCACACGTCCCCCCAGACATTTGCTCCATGAGAGTTATTGACAAACGCTTCTTGCCGAGGTTAAGCTTGACAGACATTACATCCCACAACAACACTTCCTGTGTACAAAGGACTGACATCTGGCAGTGCAGAAACGATTGAGGAGTAGGGGATTGCAGGAAAATACAAAATAGCACATCAGGTTTAAACCTCAAAAATACTTTATATATGTGTGTATGACTGTACCACTCAATTTTAACTGCTCTACTGTCTGTCTAAACCTGCTTGGAACAGATTGATTGAAAAAGACAGAAGGATAATAATGAAAGTGTTTGATTGATCGAGAATGTCATTTTAGGACCCATCTGTCATGACCTGTCATCTTGCAAAATGACAGCCGAGAACAAGTAAACACACACACACACACACACACACACAATTGTCTCCTCTCCCTCCCATAAACACTTCTCATTTTGCCGTGAGGGGTTGCCTAGCAACAGCACACATTCCAAGATTGTTTATGATGCTTGAAAAATAGTTCAGCCCATAAGGAGCGAAAAAGACAAGAGATCACGAAGAGGAAATCACACTTTAGTAGGGTATCCATTAAAGTTCAGCTAAAATTAGAATTATAGGCACAGTCACATATGTGAATATGAATAAACAACTTGTGAATTTTGTATCAATTCTGAATCATCGAGGAAATAAAGGAAAATTAATGTCAATTTTTTTTCGGTATCATATCATCATATTAGGATGGTTCCTTTATTGGTCCCCAAAGGAGAAATATCACTATAGGCACAGCAGCACAATAAAAAGTGTCCAAAAAAAATCCAATAAATGCCTAAACATCAAAAACTTTACAAGAAGGTTCCATGAGTTAACTATGTTAAAGGCATTAACTAACAATGAGCAATGCATTTGTTTTTATATAGTATTTATACATCTTTGTTAACATTATAAATGCAGCTATTCATTGATAGCTTATGTTAGCTGAGGTTCATTAAATGACATTAATAGATACAACTTTTGTATAATGTATTAATACATGTTGGAATCAATTAACATTAACTATGATTAATAAATGCTTTATAAGCATTGTTCATTGCTAATACTGTAAAGTACTAAGATAACTCAATTAAATAAACAAAATTAATAAATACATATACATAAAAACACTACAGTTTATAGATATATTTAAAAAGAAACAAAAAGAAAAATGACAAAAACTCAATTATAAAGGCTTTAACTAAAATAAAAAAATTAAATGAATCTAAAAAAAATCGAATTAAAATTATTAACAGAAAAGATAATAGAAATAAAACTGTTCTGAAGTCAAGTTCCAAGGTAGCTGTCAGACTTTGTCTTCCTCTGCCTTTGTCTCCTCACCCTTATATGGTCCTTCCTGTTCCCCATCATTAGTTGATTAGTCTTCGTCTGTGTCTTGATTGTGTCCCAGGTGTTTCCAGTTATGTCTCCCTTTATATAGTCGGTTCTGCCCCATGTTTGCTGTGGATTATTGTTAATGTCAACTGTGTACCTGTACCTCAACCCTCATCTGTGTCTGTCTACCTCCGAGTAAAAGTAAAGTCTACTATTTATGTCAATCCTTGTCTCCTCGTTCCTGGCTTCCCCGTGCAGCACCGTGACAGAATAATCCACCATACAAGAGCTACTCCGGCGGAATCTTCGCGGAGAATTCTGCTTCGCCCGCGGTGGCGGAGCTCCACGGCGGCAATCCTCCATCTGTTTCGGCTCGGGGTTACCAGCGCCCTATGGATCACCCAGACACCACAGGATTGTGTTGGAGAGGGATCTACGGTGTCTGGGAAGTTACGGTCAGTGAAACCACCCTGAGTGTCTCCGCTGGCCCGTCCAGCTCATCTTCGTCTCCGCTGGTCCTGCTCAGCTCTTCTTCGTCTCCGCTGGTCCTGCCCAGCCTTGCCGTCTCGGCTGATTCGGCGCCGCCCGCGCCACGCTTCCAGCGCCGCGCGACCCGCGCGCCGCCGCGCCAGCCAGCGGCGCCGCGAGATCCAGCGCCTGCTCGAGACTGCGCCCTCAGTGCCTGCTCCGAGACTGCGCAGTGCCTGCTCCGAGACAGCGCCCTCCAGTGCCTGGACTGCAGCCCTCCAGTGCCTGCACCTCGCCAGTGCCCTCAGTGCATGCACCTCGCCAGTGCCCTCCAGTGCCTGCACCTCGCCAGTGCCCTCCAGTGCCTGCACCTCGCCAGTGCCCTCCAGTGCCTGCACCTCGCCAGTGCCCTCCAGTGCCTGCACCTCGCCAGTGCCCTCCAGTGCCTGCACCTCGCCAGTGCCCTCCAGTGCCTGCACCTGAGTGCTGCCTCCAGTGCCTGCACCTCGCCAGTGCCCTCCAGTGCCTGCTCCTCGCCAGCGCCAGTGCCTCTCGTAAGTGCTCACGATGATGCCTCCGCTGGTTCCGTCCAGCTCATCGATGCCTCATTCAGTCAATGAGCCGGCTCTTCAGGCGCCCCGAGTCAGCAGCACCCGGCGTAACGAGTCAGCGGCAGCTATTCATTGATAGTCAGCGGCCAGGCGAGCGAGTCAGCGGCACCCGGCGTAGAGTCAGCGGCGCAGGCGCCCGTAAGCCAACAGGTTCCGCTCCGGCCTACCGCACTCCGCTCCGGCCCAAGAGCCGCACTCTGCTCTGTTCAGGACCCCACGCAGTTCCGCTCCGTTCCGGGAACCCCTGCTGGTCCATCCAGAGCCCCTGCTGGTCCAGCTCTCCAGAGCTGCTGGTCCCGTCCAGCTCTCCAGAGCCCCTGCTGGTCCCGTCCAGCTCTCCAGAGCCCTGCTGGCCCGTCCAGCTCTCCAGAGCCCCTGCTGGTCCGTCCAGCTCTCCAGAACCCCTGCTGGTCCCGTCCAGCTCTCCAGAGCCCCTGCTGGTTCCGTCCAGCTCTCCAGAGCCCCTGCTGGTTCGTCCAGCTCTCCAGAGCCCCTGCTGGTTCCGTCCAGCTCTCCAGAGCCCTGCTGGTCCAGCTCACACTGGGCCACGCTGGTCCCGTCCAGCTCACCTGGGCCTCCGCTGGTCCTGTCCAGCTCACCTGGGCCACGCTGGTCCCGTCCAGCTCATTGGCTCCGCTGGTCCCGTCCAGCTCACCTCTTCTCCGCTGGTCCCGTCCAGCTTCCTGGGCCTCCGCTGGTCCTGTCCAGCTCACCTGGGCCACGCTGGTCCCGTCCAGCTAAAGCTCCGCTGGTCCCGTCAGCTCAACTTTCCCTCCGCTGGCCCTGTCAGCTCGCCTTCCACGGCTCCTGGCGCCCCCTGGGATGGGAGCTTCCCCAAGAAAATTTTAACAGAGGCTACCCTCCATGGCCACCTAAGCTCCCGATCCTCCATGGCCGCCCGAGCACCCGCTCCGCCATGGCCTCCTCAGTTCCCAGACCCTCCGTGGCCGCCTGATTCGCCATGCGCCAGAGTCCCGGATCCGCCATGGCGCCCGAAGTCCCCGGATCCGCCATGGGTCCCGGCAGGCACCGCCCTGGAGGTCACCTGTCGGTCTCCAGGTCCTTGAGGCCTCAAATACCCACCCCTCTTTCGAAATGCATGTGGGCGCACAAAGAATAAAACTATAATATCGAACTGTCTTCCTCTGCCTTTGTCTCCTCACCCTTATATGGTCCTTCCTGTTCCCCATCATTAGTTGATTAGTCTTCGTCTGTGTGTCTTGATTGTGTCCCAGGTGTTTCCAGTTATGTCTCCCTTTATATAGTCGGTTCTGCCCCATGTTTGCTGTGGATTATTGTTAATGTCAACTGTGTACCTGTACCTCAACCCTCATCTGTGTCTGTCTACCTCCGAGTAAAAGTAAAGTCTACTATTTATGTCAATCCTTGTCTCCTCGTTCCTGGCTTCCCCGTGCAGCACCGTGACAGTAGCATTGAATGGGAATAAGTTAATCCCAGAATGCATTGCAACATTTAAAAAAGATTGAAGATAGTTTGAGAAAAAGGTTTTATATAAATTTAAAAAAAAGTTCTACACTGTATTATCAAACTATTTAGGGGTAAATTGTCTCTATTGTGTCTAAAACAATTTTTGCATCGTTTGGAATTGCTGTCTATGTAGAGTCTTCCAAATCAGTCTCTAGCAGTTTCATTTAAATAAGGATGCTTCCTTAAATATAGTTTCCTATGTAGACCACGATGCAGCTAAGTAGGTTTCTAAAACAGAGTTTATGAGTTTTGTTCCAAGAAACCATGAGTGCTTTAGTAAAATGCTTACAAATAAAATAAAGAACTGTACAACACAGTCTCCTAAGAAAATAACAGAATTGATTGTTGGCATCTATTGATCTAGGTTGAGATTTATAGATCACCTGAGAATTGAGCTAAGAATTTAGTAAATGAGACTTACATGACCGTGTTGATGCCAGAAAGCTGCTGGAACATCTGGGCTGGTCCACAACCCACAATGACACGCCGTGCGGAGGTGGTCAACATCGCCAGATCACCAGGCCCTCTGAAAGCACAAATATAAATACATATTTACGTCAACATGTAGACCTGCATCAACAACCAGAATGACTCACTATAATAAGAACTACCTCTTTTAAAGCCTCATTTACACTGACAATGATTAAATGGATTAAATGAGATTTCAGAGCATTGGTGGATTCACGGGTATAGATTTGGGAATGGATGATATTCAGTTTATGGATTAAATTAAAGCCCTTTTACGCCCCCAAAAAACAACCAACAATATTATCTGACCCAATAAGAAGCAACACTAAGAAACGATAGCTTGCCGATCATTATATTTAGTGACATATTTAACTTAAGTCATATATATATATATATATATATATATATATACACATACAGTATCTCACAGAATGAGTACACCCCTCACATTTTTGTAAATATTTTATTATATCCTTACATGTGTCAACACTGAAGAAATGACACTTTGCTACAATGTAAAGTAGTGAGTGTACAGCTTGTATAACAGTGTAAATTTGCTGTCCCCACAAAATAACTCAACACACAGCCATTATTGTCTAAACCACTGGCCACAAAAGTGAGTACACCCCTAAGTGAAAATGTCCAAATTGGGCCCAACGTGTCAATATTTTGTGTGGCCCCCATTATTTATTTTCCAGCATTGCCTTAACCCGCTTGGGCATGGAGTTCACCAGAGCTTCACAGGTTGCCACTGGAGTCCTCTTCCACTCCTCCATGACAACATCACAGAGCTGGTGGATGTAAGAGACCTTGCGCTCCTCCACCTTCCGTTTGAGGATGCCCCACAGATTATCTTTACCCTCAGCTTCTTTAGCAAGGCAGTGGTCATCTTGGAGGTGTGTTTGGGGTCGTTATCATGTTGGAATACTGCCCTTCGGCCCAGTCTCCAAAGAGTGGGGATCATGCTCTGCTTCAGTATGTCACAGTACATGTTGGCATTCATGGTTCCCTCAATGTGTCACGGTCCTGCTGGTGTGCCCGGGCTGGTCACCAGATGTCTCTGTGTTTTAAGCACATGGCTTGTTTTTTGTTGTTGGTGCCATGTGCTCCCATGTCTATTGTCTGCCCCCTCCCATCTTGTTACCTAATCATTGTTTCAGTGGCTCCACCTGTGTCTTCCTCGTTACCTTTGTTTGTCTCCCAATTTAGTCTCCTGGTGTCTGCAGTCCTGTGCTGATCCATTGTCTTACCTCGTCTGCCTGTTTTTCCCCTTCGGGGTGGTTTTTGTTTATCTGTTTTATTTTGTTATTATAACCTGATTCCCCTGCATTTTGAGTCCTTGCCATCTCTCTCCTTACGTTCCCTGACACAATGAACTGTAGCTTCCCAGTGCTGGCAGCACTCATGCAGACCCAGACCATGACACTCCCACCACCATGCTTGACTGTAGGCAAGACACACTTGTCTTTGTACTCCTCACCTGGTTGCCTTGTAACACCTGAGACCTTGTAACACTAACGAGTCACATGACACCAGGGAGAGAAAATGGCTAATTCGGCCCAATTTGGACATATTCACTTAGGGGTGTACTCATTTTTGTGGCCAGTGGTTTAGATATTAATGGCTGTGTGTTGAGTTATTTTGAGGGGACAGCACATTTACACTATTATACAAGCTGTACACTCACTACTTTACATTTGAGCAAAAATCTAGATTAAAAGAATAATCTATGCCCACCACTAATATATATATATATATATATATATATATATATATATATAGGATCATACTTTAAAATATATAAATTAATGAAAACAAATAGTCCTTCACATCATCTTAGACTCGATATCAGATGTTGTATTCATTGAGGACCTCAGTTGCTTCCTTAGTTACCAAATTTGTGCTGCAATTAGATTAAAATGGCACACATATATTTTGCCAGTTTTGTTAGAAAGTAAGATTGCATGCCTAAGTGAATGAAGTTAGCATCTAATTAAAAGCACTGTTCCTCTGTACAGGCCTGATCCGAGCGGTTCATGAATTTGAGTTTGGAGCGGTAATCAAATGAGCGTCTCTAGTTGCTGTCTCTTGAGAATATCCAGTCATCGCTCGGCACGAGAACCTGCAAGCTTCTTCTAACAATATCAGGCTAGCACAGGACAATTTCTCTCCCAATAGGGTTTTATGTGTGAGCGCATAGAGTTAGAGAATAATACACTCAAAAATGAAAGATCTGTCATCATTTTCTCCTTCTCATGTCATGCCAAAGCCCTATGCTGTTATTTTTCTCTCTTTATTTCTCAATACGTATGATTTTTCATTGGTAGTCTTATTACTGCTCTTATTAAATGTTTGAATGTATTAAATGTATTTAATTTATTTTAATACCATGGATTAGCCACAGTGCAAAAGTAAAAATGGCAAAAGGTCACACAAAAAATGTTTTAAGTATTTAAAAGTACCATAACAGCTATACACTAGTCACAATTTGATGTGGATCAGAACCTTTCAACAAAATTGTCTTAAAACCAAAAAGCGTTCTTGTCTTATGACAACTTTGCATTAACATTTTTAATCCACTCCAAAGATTGACTAGTATACCAAACCTTAAAATGTGAGGGGTGTACTCATTCTGTGAGATACTGTATATATATATATATATATATATATATATATATATATATATTTGTCCGTGTTTCACTCCGTCTCGAATCGCGTTTGATAAACAGTGTCTCTTCCCAGGTTCGCTATGCTTTCAACTTGTTGTATTAGTCTCGAGCAAGAGACTTTATCACATTCATGTTACATGATTTGACAGATTTTTTTGTAGAAAGGGCGATAGCACCGCATTACAATAAATTATAATTCATGTTTTCATAGCCGTTGGCCAAAATCAAAATTAAACTAAAATACAATTTCTGAGTGCAAGGGGGCCCCCTGGTGTTTCGGGGGCCCTACGCAGCTTGCGTATTCTACGTATAGGGAGGATCGGCTCTGGCAGTAAGCTATAGTATTTTAATCCGATTATAGCCTAACATAGAAAATATTTGAAGAAGTGCTGTGATAAAGCCCTTGAGTTTTTCTCTTAACATACTTTACACCCTTAAATTTGCAGTCACCCTGTCAAAGATCTCCTCTCTATCTCCATGGAAACCACCAGCCAGTTAGCTTTACTCTTTCCTAAAATCAAAGATACAGTCATTAACTGAAGCACTGGTATGTCAGCAGCACAGCAACTGGTTAAGGCCAGGCCCTTGCGTGTGACATGTGGGTTGAATGGCTTTTTTGAAAAGATAAGGTAATTATTTTCCTTTTGATCATCACTATCATGGAATCCCCAATTTGTGCTCATTTGCTATGACACTAGCCAGAAAAATACCTTTTTACTTAAACACCTCTGTAAGCAATTAGAGTGTGCACTCTTGACTCGTGTGGCAAGAGCTTCTTTAAGTGGAAGTCATTTTACACATCAATTACTGTTACATAATCTCCTTACAGTAAACAGACAACTCAGGAAGCACAAAACTATTTTATAGCATTTTGCAACATTGAGTTTGGTTCCACTGGGTTATGCTGCAGTACAACATTTAAAAAATGTCCTAAAAACCACACCTAAATCTAAGCAAGTAATGTAATCAAGGAATCACATGAAAAAAAAGATCAGTACGGAATGGCAACATTGCATTTTAGTCACAAGTAACAATGTAATGTTCCATATACTTTGTGAAAATGCCTATTGTGATAGTTTTGATTAGAGTTACATTTAATATAACATTATCAGATGTTTAGAGAGAAAATTGGAATGGAAAAATATTTTGGTCATAAGGTTTGTGGAAAATTAACAAGTGCAGTGTTAACAACATAAAAACAACGTTTATGCAACATATTTATAGTAATTTGTTGAATGTGAGCCAAAATCATCACAATTAAAAGAACCAAAGACTTAAACTACTTCAGTCTGTGTGCATTGAATTGATTTAATACACGAGTTTCACAATTTGAGTTGAATTACTGAAATAAAGGAACTTTTTTCCACGACATTCTAATTTGTTGAGATGCACCTGTATATCCAAGGCTAAATGGTAAATGGTATGACAGTAAATGGTAGATCTCTTTTGACACGCTTTTGACCAAGCATCATGTAGAACGGTTGCCAGGTATTTCCATTTTTAGTTACCATGTCAGCCTCTCTATCTCTAGACTTGGTTGAGTTCAAGCCACCCTGCTACACAGATGCACCTTGGCAGCTGGGTAGTTATCTGAGATTGCCCTGGGTGATTGGTTGCTAGGTTTCCAGACGTGCCCAGGAGAGGGAAGCGAGGTCTCGCTTTTGCTTTCTCAATGTTTTCTTGCACTTTTTTTTCTCTAGTACTGTCACCTAGAAGCTTTGTTCATTTAGGCTCTGATTTTTTTGTTTTTTACAAAGAAAGCCTTTATTGCCACAAAGTGCTTAGGTGCAGATACTATGAAAGCTTTTTTTTTTGGTCATTGAATACAAATTAAAAAAGGTAACTTCAAAATTTTATCTCACAGTTTTGGCTTTTTTCTTATAATTGTGAGATGTAAACTTGCATTTTTGAGTTATAAAGTCAGAATTGTGGGGTAAAGTTGATGACTGACATTTTTCTCGCAATTGTGATTTTACAATCTCACAATTCTGACTTCTTAACTTGCAATTGCAATTTTATAGCAAAACTGTGAGATACAAATGTGTAATTACCTCAGGGGGTGGAAATGGGTTTCCTTAAGATATAGAAGAAACTCTATTAGTATTTTACTTGTTTAAAGTGTTGCATGAAGCTAACAAGCTTACTTAAGGTTTCTAAGTGTGTGATCACATTTTAAACAAACAGATGCCATAGAGATTACATTTAGCAAAAATTTAATTTTCCAATTTAGAAATCAGATTATTATTATTTTTTGACCAATACGTTAAAAATGGCAGATGGACTGAAGAAAAAAACAAATTCACTCTCTGACAGTGTGTCAGAATCGCCAAAAGCTCATAGTTTCATGTAAACACAGAGGCTTCTAGCCATGTGACCAAAAGTGCAAATCATACTGATTGGCCAGTTCAGTTGTCTTTACAATCCAATGAAAAATAGATAATTGGTGACATGCAAATGTTTGTGTTGGTCTTAACAGGCACATTTATAGTTATTTATTCATATTAAAATGATTGAATTTACATTGGCACTGAATTTTCATGATAATTTTGGCACCAAACCTTTCTTTTGATGCAAACAGGCCTGTAGGTTTTAAGAATACTATACTACTGAACTACTCTACTAAATATGATTAGGAATTGCATTAGTTAGGTTATTAGTTCAGCCACTCGTTGACACAACTGCAACAATGTGGCATTCAACTGATTAAACCCCAGGAGTGGTTCTAAGATTTCATCCTCTGAACCCTCAGATAGATCAATAGATATAAAAAAATACCTTAATAAACAGTACCTTACTGTGCTTGTGAAAACTGTATGATTACAGTATGATGTTAATACACAAAAATGCCTATTAAAACTACAGAAGATACTTAGTCAAGAGTAGTAAGTGATTCTCTGTTTTTCCTTTGTTGTTTGATTAACATTATAAGCATTAGAAATGCATGGATCAATGATTGACACACATTCAATATTTTCTTTACATTCACTTAAGATGTAATTGACTGTGTTTACTTGGATACTCATCAAGGCAACCATTCTGACACAGTATTTGCTCAAGAAGACGCAAATTAGAACGTGTTAATTGCAAAAGTCCCATCAAAAGACGCATCACAGTTTGTTAGTACCACATAGGTTTTTTTGCACCATCTTGCGCTTGAATGGCTTAAAATCAATTTCAACTGACAGGACTTAAAACACATGAGAATTATAAACTTTTTTTGAGGAAACAGCACTGGTCTGATCTTCAAATAGCTGATTATAGTTTTAAGAGGGTGAGATGACAGACAGGGGAGCCTACGCTCACGTAAAAAGTAGGGATGCACCGAATGTTCGGCAAACCGAAATTGTTAGGCCGAAAATAGAAAAAAAAACTATTTCGGTGTTCGGCCGAATAAGCGAAAAGACAGACTAATTTGTACCGAACAATGATGTTACGCGATCAAATAGAGGCGAGCACTAATGCAGCAAACACGTCTGCAGTGTGGAAGTATTTAAAACTGTCAGAGAGAGAGAGAGACGCAAACATCATTACATGCACGAAACACAGACAGCAAGAGACTGCTTAGTGCTGCTTCTCATGTTTCCGATGAGAAGAGGAAGGGGTGGTTGTTGCTGGTTACTCTGATAATTGAAATCGTGAAATGGATAAGCAAATAAACTACAGAATGTTATGTTTTCTAAAACATGCACAAATGGCATTTATTTCAAACAGCGCTGCTCGAGCTCGCAGCACCAGGGTTCAAAGTCCAAAGCGCGAGGAAATTCTGCGCTGAAACACTCATCATTTGCTCATTTTTATAAAAATGTTTTCATGGCGTGTGACAATGTGATACGTGTGACAAACATCTTCCCAAATTTGTAATGAGATATATCTGAGAAATATCTGCATGCTGTTGTCAACAAACAGAAGCACTTCCTGGTTCCTGCATATTTCCGCCAAAATAAAAGCTCCATCAACATTCATAAATGTTAGTATTGTAATTTTACTCTTGTTCTGTAAAATAAAATAAAAATTAAGACAATAATAATGATATAAATAATTACCCTACAACAGCTGTATTAATACATTTACTATAACATTCACCAATAGTGTTCAAATTTGGATCTGTAATATTGTCTAATGTTTTAAAAGAAGTCTCTTCTGCTCAACAAGGCTGCATTTATTTGTACAGAATAAAATACAAGCCTGATTCAAGAAGGGGGGTCTCAAAAATGGCCGAATAATATTATTTTACTAACTTATTCATTTTAAGTTAAATTGTGCTTTGTTGGTATAGGCTAATGTCTGATAGGATGTATAACAATTTTCAGTGTTAAGTAATTTTTTATTTAATTTGTAATTTTTTTGTAAAGCAGGACAAAAAATTTAAAAGCAGATTTTGGCTATTTAATTTATGCAATAGTGAAAAAAATAGCAAAATAGGCCTACACGGGGAGAACATTTTAGAAAAAACGTTTTCGGTATTCGGTATTCGTTATTCTGCCTTCGGCCCCAGTGTTTCATTTTGTTCGGCTTCGGCCAAGAATTTTCATTTCGGTGCATCCCTAGTAAAAAGGGTCTAGAACCAACCTGCTCAACCCCACCCCCATTTCTATAATGAATGCAACCGATTAATAAAAGTAACAAAAGACCAAAACAACAATTAAAATAAAAAGGTAGTAGGCAGTATGCAGTAATGTGCAGTATATTTTACTATATATTATATATTTTGCAGTATATACTACATATATAATATGCAGTAATTTAAGTACTGCATTACGTTCCCTAAACAGTATAATACATCAGTATTGACAACATGTCAACATTTCCCACCATGCAGACCATAATGGTCTGTATACTGACAGGTTTATCACAGGATTGTCATATAAGGGTTTGCTTTTGTGGCCTTTTGGAAGGTCAGAACTATATGTTCTCACGTGGGCATTGACATTTCACCGGCACAGAGCTCACAGGCATCAGTGATGCAATGAACAAAAGCATATTGTTTGATGATGGCACCCTATGGCCAGTGGGGTAAAAAAAAAGCTTTAGAAAGTCATGACCAAAAGGATAGAAAATGGGAGGGCAAGAATGGTTTACTGGAAGTGTCCAGTAATGTAACAATGCACAAACCACATGTTCATATAAAAGCAGTTGTAAATTAATTGTGCCTTTAAACTAGCTATTTTAATGATTCTATTGGACCAATTTACAAAATAAATATTTGTGATTATTTTAAGGTCCAATTCGAACTATTAACAATCTATTACCTATAACTTTTGCCTCAACTCCTAATTTGCTGCTTATCATGCAGAATATGTGCAATATGTTAATAATAGGCATGCTTTCCATTGACTACAGTTCAGCTTTCAATACTATAGTCCCCATCAAACTAGCTGTTAAACTCACAGACCTCGGCCTAAACTCTTCACTCTGTGACTGGATTGAATATTTCCTCACCGGCAGACCTCAAGTGGTGAAAATGGCCAATTCACCTCCAACTCCATCACCCTGAACATAAGAGCCCCACAGGGTTGTGTCCTGAGTCCCCTGCTCTACTCTCTCTACACACACGACTGCATGTCCTCTCACAGCTCCACTTCTATTGTTACATTTGCTGATGATACTGTGATTCTGGGCCTCATTTCCAACAATGATGAGACCGCATACTTGGATGAGGTAGAGAGACATACATCATGGTGCCAGGACAACTGTCTCTCTCTGAACGTGAGCAAAACTAAATAGCTGATTGTGGACTTCAGGAAGAGACAGCAGCAGCCCTACACTCCTCTCAGGATCAGTGGGACCCCTGTGGAGAAGGTGAGCAGCTTCAAGTACCTCAGTGTAAACATCTCCGAGGACCTGACTTGGACTACTCCCATTCAAACACAGGTCAAGAAAGCCAGGCAAAGACTGTATCATCTGCGACAGCTGAGGAAATTCAGAGTCTCGCCAGCAATCCTGAAAACTTTCTATTCAGGGGCCATAGAAAGTGTATTAACTCAGTGCATCTCAGTGTGGTATGGTAATGCCTCCAATCAGGACTGCAAAGCTCTGCAGAGAGTTGTGCGCTTAGCTGAGCGCATCTCAGGGTCTGCTCTCCCCTCTCTGCAGGACATCTACCTCAAACGCTGCAAAAGCAGAGCTGCTAAAATTATTAAAGACTCAAATCACCCCGGTAACCGTCTTTTCTTTCTACTGCCATCTGGCAAGCGCTTCAGGAGCATGATGGCAAAAACTGAGAGACTTAGGAGGAGCTTCTTCCCTCAGGCCATCAGTAGGGTTGTGTACCGAAACCCGATACCAATGTGGCAGACTTCTGGAGGGGATGTAGATTCGTAATAGTGAGTGAAAGTAGGCGGGTGCTGAGCCTGTGGTTGTTCTATATGCAAGCATCAGTGTCTTGAACTGGATGCGAGCTGCAACTGGTAGCCAGTGCAAGGAGAAAAAGAGAGGTGTAACATGGGCTCTTTTGGGCTCGTTGAAGACCAGTCGTGCCGCTGCATTCTGAATAATTTGTAGAGGTTTGATTGTGTTTGATGGAAGTCCAGCCAGAAGAGCATTGCAGTAGTCCAGTCTAGAAATGACAAGGGCCTAGACAAGAAGTTGTGCAGCATGCTCTGTCAGAAAGGGCCTGATCTTTCTGATGTTGTGTAGTGCAAACCTGCAAGATCGAGCAGTCTTTACAATGTGCACTTTGAAGGTCAGCTAGTCATTAAAGATTACACCAAGATTTCTGACCGAAGCTGATGGGGTAATTATTGATGAACCTAACTGAATCGTGAAGTCATGCTGTAAAGTTGGAGTGGCAGGGAAGACAAGTGAGCTTCCCAGTGAGCTGTGTCTCATCAGCGTAGAAATGTTAGGAGAAGCTATGTGCCTGTATGATGGGACCCAGTGATGTAGTGTATGTGGATAAAGGAGGGGTCCAAGAACCAATCCCTGGGGAACCCCAGTGACCAATCGATGTGCTTTGGATACCTCCCCTTCCCAGGCCACCTTGAAAGACCGACCAGTGAGATAGGATTCAAACCAGCGAAGTGGAATCCCAGTGATGTCCAGTGATGAGAGGGTGGACAGGAGGATCTGATGTTTGAAAGTGTCAAAAGCGGCAGACCGATCCAATTTAGTCTAAGCCCTGTCTGTGAAACCGGGCCCATGTGTTTAGTGCTAATGGCCAATCCAATTATTAATTGGTAAAAAAAAAATTATAAGTATCGGTTCAGGCACCGGTCCCGTTTTAAAAGTATCGATTTGGCACCGGTCAAAAAAAGCCCAAACGATACCCAACCCTAGCCATCAGGCTCCTAAAATCAAACTTGGTCTAATAACATTTGCAGGACTCAATTTTATAAACTGTAAAACATTCACTATTCTCCATCATCCGCATTGCTGCTATGTGTACATACCCGGTACAACCTGTTTGCACATTCCTCTTGCACATCCCTGTTTATATTATTATTTATTAAGTCCACAGTATACTGGAGTGCACATTTTACTTTTTATTTATTTTTTTTTTTTTACCTACATTTATATACATGTATATATATTCTCTTGTGTTTTGTTACGTATTTTGCACTGTCCATTGAGCGGACCTGACATGATTTACATTATACTATGGATTATATTCTGTATAATTGTGTATGTGACAAATAAAAGAACCTTGAACCTTGAACCTAATAATCTGTATAACAGTACTAAAGTATCTCTGTAATATCCACTTGTAGGTGAATTTCTATTAAAATGTAAATGCTACAGTTATGTAGTGCTTTCAAAACATCGGTGCCAGACTGATGAGTTTCACCGCCAACCAATAGTGTGAGTTTGTGGCGTGTCTGTTTGTTTGATTGACCAATGGCAAGCGGGAGGCGAGTTTGGGAGACCTGTTTGGAAAACACTGAAGTTTTAACTGTACAAGTGAACTTTGTCAGTAAATAGGTAAATGACATGTTGGGTAAATAAAAAATAATAAAACTACATTTGGTTGACAGCACACTGCTATAGAAAACCATTTTACTACACAAATGTAATGCATTATTGTGTGTAAAGAAATGTTTGAGTGATGAATGAATAGGACTTTCTAGTGCTATTTAAATAAGCTTCCATATATACTCAATCAAACAGTCTCAAAATCAAAGTTTATTATCTTCTATGGTACAGACTGTTCGTATTTTCCATATTCTAACTAATTACAGCTGGGAATTACCTAGTTATGTATATCTCCCCAAAATCCTCAAGCGTGGGAAGAATCATGCAACTCTGAGACAACTTTTTCCTAATTATGCAGAAACAAGGCTATTATTTGTAAAAGTCGGAAAAAGTTTGCTGACAACTGCAGCTGCCTAGAATATGATCGAGCTTCTGCTGTACTTGTCTTTCATGTAATATTAATAAGCTGAGAAAAATCCTACAGGAGAATAGAGGTCTTTTCGCTCTCTCTTTTGTTCCACCTTTTCCATCTCCTTTTTAATTACAGATATGCTGTGAAATTTGAGACTAAACTGAGACTTTGTTTCAGATAAAATCTGTTTTATATAGTCAGTATTAAATGGTTTGGTAACATCACTTTATATACTCTCAAATACCAATATTTATTTCAATTAAATGATTTATAGACATGCAAACCTAAAGAAACAAGATAAAGTCATAAACAAATAAAACAATCAAGACTGATGACAAAGCAGATGATAAAGAAAAGAGATGTATTTGTAAAAAAGTCTTAAACAAAATGTCACCTTTTTGATTGGTTCGGTATTGAGTGTAAGGCAATAACAGGTCAACAGCACATTACAGCCTGACAATATCCCACAGTATGATGGAAAATTATGTTTTCATAGATGACAGGAGAACATAAGGGACAAATATGCTTTACACAGCTGTCTGTCTGCTACTGCCTTAAACACTCTCCCATTTTTTCGAGACGGATAACAGGGCCACTAAATA
This sequence comes from Gymnocypris eckloni scoliostomus, assembly GCA_027564155.1. Taxonomy (NCBI): domain Eukaryota; kingdom Metazoa; phylum Chordata; class Actinopteri; order Cypriniformes; family Cyprinidae; genus Gymnocypris; species Gymnocypris eckloni. The sequence continues at coordinate 21,816,080 of CM050432.1, read as the reverse complement.
TCGCCTGATCTCAGTGCTGTTGTCATTGGAAACAAGACTTACACAAAAGCTCATCATAAATGTAGGGTTTTCATTTTAGAGCGAGACACCAGCTGCTTATTCAACCGATTATTTTACTTAAAAAATGACAGTAAATGATGGACAGGTAAAATAGATGGGTATTAAACTGTCAAAATTTACTGAATTTAAACAATTATGGCATTTTTATGATTACTGTACTGCTAACCATCTTACCTGATATTTACAGGTTAAAGACCCATATTCGCATACCCCATCAAATCAAATTGAGACGTTTTGACTTTTAGTTAATGTCTAGTTTTGAAGTCATCTACTGTAGATTTTCCTGAGTTGTGACATCAAAGGCAAAAATATAACTCAGCTTTCCATAACTTTAGAATAATTCTAAACTATTAATCAATCAATTTATTTGATAACAGTAATATATTTGCAAATATATTATATATACAAAAAATAAATACCATCAAAATACATGGCTACTTTGAATGACCATCAAATAAATATACATCAATGTTTGAAGAAAAAAAAAAAGAATAAGTTATCTTATATTTTCCTTATCTAAACAATATTTCATATTTTCTCTCAAACTCTTATCAGCATGTATTCAGCAACATTTCACTTCCTAGAGCTCTTTTCAGACCAATAGTGCAAATCCACAGAGCTTTCTCATAACATCATGAGCTATTATATGTTAACTGTATGAAAATGCATGAAAAGCCTCTCCTCTATTAAACATTCTTTGCAAAGCTCAAATTATTCTGGATTTGCTGGACATTCTTCTAACCGACTGTTCTTTTCAGCTTCCCACAATCCTCATAAATGTCACCAAAATTGCAGAATATTCAATGAGAAACTCGTCTCGTATCATAAGACATAATCATTGTGACAGTATTTTTCTGCTAAAGGCGAGTGTGTATGTGTGTATGTCCATTTAGATGTGGCAGATAAGAGATTTCAGGACAATTTGTCAAACCTGTAGCCTCCGTTCCTGCTCATTTCTGAAACATCAACCAAAAGGTCGCAAAGAAGCATACAAGAAGAAAATGGTCTGCAGCCGAAAGATTAGCGGTCTATTTTAACTGTGAGCATTATATTATAAAAGCTATCGACAGAATGTTGAATGAAAGTAACATGGCAAAAATTCCCCGAACTCCTGAATGGATCATTATGCTCTAATGCTCTCTGGTCTTGTTAATATACCGCACTAAAAGCCTGAGATCCAATCCTCTCAAATTATGCTTTCATCAAAAGATAATATAGGTTATTTTCAATGTCTCCCTCTACAATCACCATGATTGTATCAGAACAAACATACCTACAGTATATATACTCATATACAAAACAGGAAACACATCTGTCCAGCGTTTACAGACAATAAGCCCGGAAGGCTTTTCTCATACTTAAAAAGTGCTATATAAGTACATGAACTTAAATACCTCTAGTTGCACAGGCTTGATAATAATTTGCAATTTACAATGCAATGGAAATACACAACTAATTCTCAGTATTGCCACCCGGGGTGCTATAGTGAGCATTGGTTTAAAGTAGTGTAGTGTAAATTAATGACTTCTTTAATTTTCTCATGCAGATCAACTCATTCATGTAAAGCAACAGTTTGAAGAAAATGTTACAGTGGTTGAACCTTTTGAGATGTTTATTGCTTAGTACCTGATAATATTTTATAATAATATATACTGAACAAAATTATAAACGCAACAATTTTGTTTTTGCCCCCATTTTTCATGAGCTGAACTCAAAGATCTAAGACTTTTTCTATGTACACAAAAGGCCTATTTCTCTCAAATATGGTTCACAAATCTGTCTAAATATGTGTTAGTGAGCACTTCTCCTTTGCCGAGATAATCCATCCACCTCACATGTGTGGCATATCAAAATGCTGATTAGACAGCATGATTATTGCACAGGTGTGCCTTAGGCTGGCTTTAAAATTCATTATAAGGAGGTAAGAAGAAAAGAAAATACCATCAAACATTTATGAAGATGGTCAGTTCCTTTCAGAGACACATTTAATAAAGAAATATTTTTCTTCCTGTTTTTCGAATATTGCAAAAAGTGAACTTAATCTGCCAGGGACAGTATTTTCTTCTCTTTACAGAGTTCATAAAAATTCCACACTAATTACATTTTGAGAAATTACTGCAATCCAGTTTGTGTGCAATTCTGGAATAGAGATTGGCCAAGATTAAAAACTGGTTCCGATTAATAGCCAGTTGTCTGGGTCATCCCTAGAACCTGAAACTTCCCCACACTGCTGATTCAAAACAAGCAGGCAGTTCCTCAAGCTCATGTGCGCCATCTTAACTTGCCGTTCATGTTTTGGATTGGTATGTAGATCGTCTTGTAACAAATCTATGAAGCTATTATTTCAGCTCCGGGGAATTATTAGCTTACAGATAAAATATTGGTTGATTAAAGTAATATTCATCTTTGACTTATGATTTATACTGTATTAACGATTCGTCCAGCGATCAGTAACATCGGTATCTCTTTAACAATTTAGTTTATTTTGCTCTTGTGGCCAACGATAAACAAAATAAAGGGTTTTATACCATTTGAGCGAGGTAACACGATCTTTTTGGCATTAAGTTTGAACTAGAAAATCACATGTCAAGACATAGTTCTTTATAAATGAAACAAGGTTTATTTACTAACTGCTATTCTGCAATACATGGACTAACATACTAAAACACATAAACATAGACACACATACATACGGGAGTTTCGCAAGTACCCTCAGAGGAAGGTAAAAAATAGCCCTCTTTGCTATTTCATAACTGAAACCTCATAAGATCACGAAAGAGACGTTGCCCTTTTCTGCATTCAGTTCAGTTAGGATAGAAACTTTGTTTGAAATACTTGCGTTGACTTAAGTTTCCGCAGGCCGAATCTTTTGTTCGTTCCACGTGGATTCCCTCGTGTTTTCATAGAAGTCTCCGATGTTTTCGTTTCGTCGCACGTAGTTACTTCGGGAATCTTCGGGAAAGCCCCCTTTGCGATTGGCGGTTGCCTGGCTCTGTGTTGAGATGGAAAGCGTTGTTGGTCTGTGGTGTTACTGCTTAACGAAGTCTTGAGTTCGCTTAGCTAGTTTGTCTTCTCAGCCTGATGTTAAGGCGAGTGGTCCAGCGCGACCAGCTTCCGGGTCGTCCGCGAGAGAGCACGTTGAAGGGCGTGGATGAAAGAGAGAGAGCCAGGGTGTAGTGTCCACTTTTAAACCACTAGGTTTTAACCCACCCACGGTGGCTTCTTCCAATCAGATTGTTCTTGTGGGGCGGAGCCCCGCCCATGTCTTTGGGGCGTACCATTATGAAAATTCCATGTGACGAGGAATAAGAGTTTTAATACTTATGTACAGTGTTATCACATGTTTACCCATTTATAATTATCACCAAATCTGTTGTACCATTGATTCAAAATAATTATGACAGTCTCTATGAATCTAAACACTTTACAACTTTACAGAGAACATTAATCCGTTATAGAATAAGAAAAATAGCATGGGATATGCACAAATTAAAGCATTCCACATTCTAAATAATCACATTCATACCAAGCATATGAAAGGCAGAGTACAACATTAATATCCATGTTGTTTCTTGAGTGGATGGTTTTAATGTCATGGAATAACTGACTTTCTTTGTTCTCCACGAAAAACGTGCGCTGGGGGAGGGGCTTTATATCCAGACAGAGAGGCGACTTGGAGTTAGTGACGTAGGTCAGGTGACCATCTCACTTTTTGCAGTGAGAGGATGAAAAGTAATTCATACTGTCAGTTTTAATTCTCTGCGTGTGTGTCTCCATGCCGACGTGGCATTACAGTTTTTTCTTCTGCTATTTGTTGTTGTGATGTTTAGCATTGTACGTGCCCCCTTCTAGATTGACCACCTATTACTGACTGGATTCAACATCTGACTTCATGAACCTAACCATGACGTTTTGTAATGTGATGGCTCTGGATGAATAATAAATACTTTTATACCCCTAATTTCCTCGTATTGTATTTAACTAGATTTTCTTGAGGCATGAGCTGCAAGAGTTTCAGAGAGTTCAGACAATTTCTTAAATACTCAAATACTTGTAAAAGCTAGCTGAAATGGCATGGTTTCTTCAGCAAAAGAAGCCCCTCTATGCTTTATCCTGCATCGCTGGTCCAAACACTATCAGGAATATTTTGGAGACAAGCATATGGTGCAGAAAACAGCCTTAGCAAACATCCCTTAGGAAGCCATGGAACTGGAGCTAGATGATTCACAGAGAGAGAGGAAAAAGTCAAGAAAGCCTTAACTAAGATCAAGGGCAATGATAGACGACCTGGGGCCTCATGCATAAACGTTTCGTACACACAAAACGGGCATATAAATGTGTGTATGCTGCTTTCCAAGCACAGAAACTTGGCGTAAATAAGTGCGCCACACGGATGCTCTTGACTGTGCGTACGCAAGTTTTCATTTCAACATACACATTTACATTAAATATTCCACTCTCATCAATGGAGATAAGCACTGAAATTACATAAAGTAATTTCAAAGAAGTTAAACCAAAATTATATGAATTTAGACATATTTGTAGTTGATGCGCGAGTCAGACAAATGTATTTACACTGCTATAAATGGCTTACCTGTTTCCACAAAAAATAGCTAAAATATGTAAACATTTTCAGCAAAACTACATACATTTTCTTTGATTTGAGTTGTTTAAAACAATTTGAAATACTATTTGGTCAGTGGAACGAATGAGGTCAACTATATTCTAAAATAAGCTATTTATCTGAGAACTAAACAGTTTTGTTTGTATGGATAATTTGATATATTCTAAAACATTCTGGTCAATAAAAATTTATGTGGCACAAATAGCATTTAGTCCGTATCTCATATTTCCTTAACTTCTTGTACCTTTGACGGTGTTAAACATGGTGTCACATGGATGGAAATGATATGCAGATGAGGTTATACATCGGAAAACTAGGCGTTGTAAGCTCCTATATGGTGATTTCTGGTAGGAGATGGGGTGGAGATATACGTACGCACAGTCTTCCCCTGACTGGGATTTATAAAGGGATCGTTGTGCATGTTCTGACGTTTTATAAATCTGAAAACATTTGTGCATTTGCAAAATCAAGCATTTGTGCATATGTGCATTTTAGGAAGAAATATACAGAGATTTTATATATGAGGCCCCAGGTGATTGGTTCATAATAAGCGGAGATGCTGACGCTGAACTATTACCAACACTGTTTGTACTGGTTGGGAGAAGGTAGTCATTCCTCAAGGCTTCTGTGATGTAGTGATAGTCTCTATGTGCAAGAACAAGGAGGAGAAACCGGACAGTTCTATATACAGAGGCATCACTTTCCACTCCATTGCAGCTAAGATTCTTGCTTAAGAGTCCTTCTTAACAGCTTTGTACCTTCCACTGCTGAAGTTCTCCAGTCTGACCATCAGCCTGAAAATTCCAGTACTAGAAGCCTCCACATGGTACATATAACCAAGCTAAGGTCAACATCAGTGGCTAAACTTTGAACACAATGGGCCAGTTCACCTACGTTGGCAGTGTCATTTCAAACAGTCCAAATATACAAGAACATGGACCACCAACTTGCCAAAGCCTGCAGCTCTTTTGGCAACCTCCATAAATGAGTCCAGTAGAGCTGCTTACTGCGCTTGTTAACAAAGATCCACGTCTACATGGCTTCCTCCAATAATACCTCTAATCCATCATGGGAATCCACGGGCAGGACTATAAGACAAATACATAGGTCCTGGAAGAAGCAAGTTTGCCAAGCATCAAGGCCAAGCTCTTGCTGCGACAGTTTCATTGGGCAGTTCACATATCACAATGACACCAAAAGTGTTGCTCTATAGGGAACTTTGTCAGGGAAATTGAAACCGAGGAACCATACACAAGCGATACAAGGATCATCCGAAGCAGCAGCTGCTTCAGGCCGAAATCGACCTCAAAAACTAGGATATACAGGTGCATCTCAATAAATTCGAATGTCATGGAAAAGTTCATTCATTTCAGTGATTCAACTCAAATTGTGAAACTTGTGTATTAAATAAATTAAATGCACATAGACTGAAGTATTTTAAGTCTTTGGTTCTTTTAATTGTGATGATTTGGGCTCACATTGAACAAAAACAAATCTCAACAAACTCAAAACACCTGCAAAGTTTTCCTGAGCCTTCAAAATGGTATCTCAGTTTGGTTCACTAGGCTACACAATCATGGGGAAGACTGCTGATCTGACAGTTGTCCAGAAGACAATCATTGACACCATTCACAAGGAGGGTAAGCCACAAACATTCATTGCCAAAGAAGCTGGCTGTTCACATAGTGCTGTATCCAATCATGTTCACAGAAAGTTGAGTGGAAGGAAAAAGTGTGGAAGAAAAAGATGCACAACCAACCGAGAGAACCGTAGCCTTATTAGGATTGTCAAGCAAAATGGATTCAAGAATTTGGGTGAACTTCACAAGGAATGGACTGAGGCTGGGGTCAAGGCATCAAGAGCCACCACACACAGACGTGACAAGGAATTTGGCTACAGTTGTCGTCAGAGGCGTCTTACCTGGGCTAAGGAGAAGAAGAACTGGACTGTTGCCCAGTAGTCCAAAGTACTCTTTTCAGATGAGAGCAAGTTTTGTATTTCATTTGGAAACCAAGGTTCTAGAGGAAGGGTGGAGAAGCTCATAGCCCAAGTTGCTTGAAGTCCAGTGTTAAGTTTCCACAGTCTGTGATGATTTGGGGTGCAATGTCATCTGCTGGTCTTAGTCCATTGTGTTTTTTGAAAACACAATGGACCAATGAATGCGTTTACCAATACATTTTGGAGCACTTCATTCTTCCTTCTGCTTACCAGCTTTTTAAACATGCTTATTTCATTTTCCAGCCGGATTTGGCACCTGCCCACACTACCAAAAGCACCAAAAGTTAGTTAAATGACCATGGTGTTAGTGTGCTTGACTGGCCAGCAAACTCACCAGACCCGAACCCCATAGAGAATCTTATTGTTTTTGTTATTGGTCTTATAAAGTATTATAATTTGTTGAGATAGTGAATTGGTGGGTTTTTGTTAAATGTGAGCCAAAATCATCACAATTAATAGAACCAAAGACTTAAACAACTTCAGTCTGTGTGCATTTAATTTATTTAATACACGAGTTTCACAATTTGAGTTGAATTACTGAAATAAATTACATTAAGTTCCCTGAAATTCCCTGTATTTCCCTGCTTCATCTCTTCTAAAGCATGCAAGTTTAAAATTGCCATTTGCAGTCACCTGAGAGCTTGAAACCAAAGACACAACTTATTCTCATTGATCTTCAGTTAATGAAGAACTCGGCTAAAATAAAGCACATAAACCTTTTAGCGACACTTACCAGGCATTACATTTCTGAACGGCCGGAATATGTACAACTTATGTATTGAAATGCTGCCAGATTCACTTTTCATATGTTTCATGGACATGCTACTATTCAGTACAGCAACATGAGCGTGAGTGTCAAGGCCATTTCACAAGGGGTGCGATGCGTCAAATCAATGCGAATCGCAGATTAATGGTGCTTTCACACCAAGCGTGAAACTATCGATCGCCTTCTTCTATTTCACGCCTGCACGCTCTGTGGTGCTGACCAATAATGCATTTTTCCTTGGTCATGTATCTCGTATATGGATTTAACATTGTCCGCTACTCAATATACATCATTAAATTAAGATAAATAAAGTTTGGTTCTTCACCAGAAACAGACTATCGATAATGCTTACAATAATGCATCTTAAAATACACTGAACAAAATTATAAATGCAACACTTTTGTTTTTGACCCCATTTTTCATGAGCTGAACTCAAAGATCTAAGACTTTTTCTATGTACACAAAAGGCCTATTTCTTTCAAATAGTGTTCACAAATCTGTCTAAATCTGTGTTAGTGAGCACTTCTCCTTTGCCGAGATAATCCATCCACCTCACAGATGTGACATATGAAGATGCTGATTAGACAGCATGATTTTTGCACAAGTGTGCCTTAGGCTGGCCACAATAAAAAGCAACTCTAAAATGTCCACAGATTAGAGGTCTTCACAGGTACAAAAATTCATACCAGAACCCAAAGAGACCCATAAATGTGTTGCACGGAACTGACCCGGACCTGTTTTTTAATTGAAAGTGGGACCCAAACCTGTGCAGACCCGAGGAATGCCCTAAATGTATTACACGGACCTGACGCGTACCCAACCATTATTGGAAAGTTGGATCCGAACCCGGCTGGGAAGACACAGACCGACTGCACTCAATCGGCATATATTGCACAGCAAACTGCTTTTAAGTTAAGAAGTTGCGAAAGAAAATCCCTTACTACTGTTAGTAGCCTTCTCCCTGACTGCGATGCATACAATTATCCTAGCCAATAAATTTACATCCATGTTAGGCTGTTCCCTCTCTCTTGCCGACTAAAAGAGCCTTCTTAATCCACTCCTCATTCCAGCTTTAAAAGTCTACTTGCTGTCACGGTTGGAGACGAATGACTAATGCAACTTTGCAGTTTTTTCATCTTGAGTCAACTTCGACTGTTGCGCAATAACGATACTTGTTGGTTGAAATAAAGACATGGAGCAATTATTTTTTAGCAAAGAATCGCACAGAACAAGAAGTGCATTACATTTTACTGCAGCGTGTTTAAAAACAGGTGCGTCTCTTCAGTTTTGTTTAAGCTTTTTTTTCAACATCACTCATGAAGGAATCAATGATCACTATCCGCTTGCAGTACTACATTAACTCTCCCCGTGCTGTGCTTCTTCTTCATGTTTTTTGTTTGTTTGTTTTTTTCACCCTATTTCCCGCTCACACTTTTCTCATCCTAATTTTACAAACTGCAAGTTACAAAACACACGCATGCTGACTGACACTGATCTCTGGAAGGTGCGGTATTCTCTGATCAACTCGGGAATTACACACAATGTTAAATAACCCAAAGTAATAGATTTACTTGTAAGAAACAAATGCTTGGTTCAATGTTACTTTAAGTTAGAATTAAATGACTGCCAAAATTCTGCATTTTGTTTGCGTACCCCCTCCATTCACCTCACGTACCCCCAGGGGTATTGTACCCCAGTTTGAGAACCACTTAAACTCATCGCGGGGTTCAGCGCTGAAAATGCATTCATGATCCTTCCGTGTCTGTAGGGCAGAGAAACCCATCACTTTTAAAAACAGTTTGGAGATTACAATAATTGTACAAATAATGACCAGATGTGTCTCATTTTAAATAAACACAAAAAATATACAGTCATCTCAGAAAGATAGACAGTGTCTGCCAAGTTCAAACAGACGATATAGAACTGAATGAACATACCTGAAACAGTTTTCGTAACATTTGAATTTTCAGGTTTATACAGTCTCATGCAGAAGACAGCGCAGTGAAGTGAGCAAGTTTTTTCTCATCAATAATGTGGACCAAGCCTTTAACGTTGCTCTGAGACCATCTCTGTTATTGCAACTTGTGCGCGCCCACGTTTCAAAACACTCAACTCATGTTTTAAACCTCTGCCTTTTTTATTAAAAAATTGCACTAAGCAATATCACAATTCGTAATTAATGTTGGTATATTGTGCAGCCCTAGTCTGAACTCTGTGTCATCGAAACGCCAATTTAGCTGCAGCCAAGTGACTTTGTGCGACCCACCATGTCCCACTCTGCGACCTACAAGCGGGTCACGACCCACAGTTTGAAAACCCCTTCACTAGAGGACGTAGTGTCTCATTGATTTCTTAGGCAACCATGGTTACTTAAGTAACCTGAGACGTTTTCACTTTTTACACTGGTTTTCACAACATCGCCACCACTTTTGTCCTTTTGTGCAACAGCAGCTGATTTGGGCATGTAATCTAAGCTGAAATCTAATTGGACGGCACATTTCATCACAGAGCGACAGGGGGGAAAATCGACACACAGAGCGAAAAAAATCCTTGCTTTTTCGCACCACAAATGATCGTGCCTGGTGTGAATAGCCCAGTAGGGATCTATTGTTTTGATTCAAAAGCATCATCACGCCGAACATTCGTAGCAATTGTTCACGTTTAGTGTGATAAAGCCTTAATATTGCCTAAGTTTAACCACAATATACTTACAGCTCAATATAGTTTTATTAAAAAAGCTAAAGAGGCCATTAAAAGGCTCTTAAATTCATCATTGCTCTCGCTGATTCAGTTATATTGCTTTCTGTCTGTCTTTTTGTGTGATGTTTCAGTTTAGCGGTCTCTGTCAGTGCGATCACAGATGGTAGGTTTAACAGTGTCACCTCATTTTCACAGTCGATTTCTCATTACATTCCCTTGATCCTCTCCACATCTATAGTTTATTTTTCTATTAGTGCCGAGGTGTTTCACATCAGGAAAAATCTAAACAAACAAGATGACAAACAAAACAGAAAAACATGCAATCTGTATAACTGCAAGGACACTGTATATGATTGCAACGCAAATATAATTATATTCTGTCGAAATTCTTTGTCACCACTGATATTTTGAAGTGCATGTGAACTATAACCACTGTTTCTGCTGTTATTGTCCACAGATAAGGAGTGAGTGGGACTGGTCAGGTGTTTTTGGAATTTATTTCTGTGGGAGTTGAGCAGCAGAGAACTGTGGGATAGATTTGAACTCAGTATCATGTACAATCAATAATCAATAAAAAATATCAAATGTACGAGTACATTTCAGAATTGTTTGACAATTCAAATGATGGTAGTTGTAATCATAGGGCTTCTATACCCATATATGCAATCAGCTTATTATAAACACTCTAAATGCTCTCATGCACACCTCAGAGTGTGTTAATAATCAGGAGGGTGCCCTGCTTTAAAGCCAACGAGCACTATGTTGCAGTCCATGATGTCAAGAACCCCCTCAACATCTGGCAACACGCAGGCTTCCGATGACAGCGACTCAGAGGTGGAGTCTGTCTACACTGGACACGTCAAAACGAGTGTTAAAAATTATTTTAATACATCATAAATAGAGTGAGGTATCAGTTTACTGTCAGGGATGTGTCGTGACGCACCGCGACGCATACAGTGCAGACAGAGTCATTGATTATAGTGGGTTCTATAGTATTTTGTCGCAATGCTCGCATCAAGTGTAGACACGGTACGCCTAGTTATCTATTGAGGTAATTTGCAAGTCATGTCAAAAAGTTGTTAGTTTTAGATAAATAGCTGTATTCTGTATGTTTGACTCTTGTACGATAATCTTCTTCCAAATATGATCATTTTGAGCTTCTGGTATGATACTTCGACATTTTAAATCTGGCAACACTGCCTTAGACCCGTCCTGAGTGTGCTGTAACAGTCCGATTGCCATTACTTCGATGCCAGAGCAGGGACAGAGACAAGAATGTCTCCTAAGCGATTGAGGTGTTTTGTTGTTGGATGTAATAATGAACATAGCAGTCGTCAATTACTCCCGACATCTGAGATGCTGAAGACACAGTGTATTACACTTGTTTGTGAAGGAAATGTGCCCCGATCTACCTAAATGCATCTATGTGTGCTTGAATCATTTGTGATCCAGCTTCACTTACAGCAGAAGATGTGAGTATATGTTTTTTTTATGAATCTTTGCAATCACTATTTCTAATAACGTTAGTATTAACTAGTTATTCCTAAATAGTTAACATGTTTTGTGGCTAAATGTGGCTAAAGTAAATGTTCTCTCAGAGCACACCTCGTCACCCAACAGAAGAGAGGGGTGGGGCAAGCAGTAAGGATGTAACGATTAACCGCGATTCAGTTAGGGGTAGGAGTTTATATGAATGTATGCCTGAGGGAAACTTACTGTCTTTAAAAATGTTTAGATGGTATTTTTTCTTTTCATCTTGCCTCTGTTTAATGCATATTAAAGGTCATAAAGGCAGCGCTGCTTATTTACTAGTGATGTCCGGTTCGCTAACGAATCGTTCGATTTAACTGGATCTTCATATGGCGCTTTTCCACTGCGTGGTATGACTCGGCACGGCACGGCACAGCTCAGTTCGGGTTGGTTTGCATTTCCACTGCAGTTTAGTACCGCTTTAGAGTGGGCGGGATTATTCACGTGTCATTATAATTGCACCGCCTCTACTGCCCTGACATCATCGTAAACTCGCCACAAACAAACTTACAACAAAGGAGCATATCGACGGAATGTGTTCTTCATTCTTGGCATGTGGATGTTTTTAACAACAACGTAGAGTCCTATGAGAATGCTTGGGATTTACCCCCAGCAGCAGGGACTGTGGTGGCAGTGCCACTGGCTGTAGAGGAGGAGGGCAGGGATGTTCGTTTAGGTGTGCTGCGTTACTTGAATAGTTCAATATTCATGTAGAATGTTCTGTAAAGTCAATTATCAATAAACATTTGAATATTTCAAAATGTACAAATGTATCCCTTGTTTTTATTTTATTTATGTGTTGGTTTGTATCATCACGGCATTTGTCTTTTTCAAGAGGTTCATTACGTGCTCATACAGTAATTAATTTTTTATATAGTCTGGAGGTACACTTATTCGATCAGATTGTTCGTAATTGAAGCAAAACACAGATACAAAGGTAAAAATATAAACAAAACATACTCTAAAAATATACAAAGTGCAAAAAGTATATACATAAGGCTTTTTCATTCCACGCCGCCCCATCAAGCTCTCGCTGGATCCGCTCCTCGGCTATCAACGAGAGGAATGTCTGTACTTCCTCAACAGACAACGAAACAGATATATTTTGGTTGATACATAAGGTGCGTTTGTTCAAACAAAAGTTGCGTCCAATCCTTCGCTGGCTGTGCTGATTTAAATCTAGCGGGTTTATGTTGGGTCTCGTGTTGCAAGTTCAGTGACGCAGTAATGACGATTTTCTCCGGCCAATCAGTGATCAGTAGAGTTTATACGTCATGTTTTAGTAACGGTACGAATCGCTTGGAACCTTGGCCGAGGTGGTACTAAAAAGTACCAGGTACCAGGTACTGTACCCAGTGGAAACCCCCCAAAAGTGAACCGTACTGAACCATACCGTGCTGTACCATGCAGTGGAAAATCAAATCAAATCACTTTTATTGTCACATCACCACAGCACAAGTGCCTTGGTGAGTGAAATTCTTACGAGCGTGCTCCAGACAGTGCAAAAAACAACAATTTACATATGGACAGTACATATTTACAGACTGTACAGAAGACAATGTGCAAAATACACATACACATACTCAGTACACATAGTGTACTATAAAGACATACTTAGTTATCAACTACACATTATACACCGTATGTGCACATCTACATTATGTACACTATCTATACATTATGTAGTCTATACATAGTAATAATGTGAAGGTGCAACAGATTATAAATTAACAGCAGATTGGTTGAGCAGCAGATAGTTGTGCAAAGGTGCAACAGATTATGCATATGCAGTGTCGTGGATGTGCTTTTGTATGGTGTCCAGTGATAGCAGATGTGTTAGTGCAGTGTGTGCGTGTAGTCCGGTAGAATTGTGTCTGGTAGATCTGAGTAGATCTGAGGATTCTGGGGCTCGTTCCAAACTTCCTCAGCCGTCTCAGGAAGAAGAGACGCTGATGTGCCTTCTTCAGCACTGCATCTGTGTGAGCAGACCATGTGAGATCCTCTGTGATGTGAACGCCGAGGAACTTAAAGCTGCTCACCCGCTCCACAGGTGTCTTGTCGATGGTGATGGGTGTGTGTTCTCTGCTTTGTCTCCTGTAATCCACCACCAGCTCCTTGGTCTTGTCGATGTTGAGTGAGAGGTGGTTCTCCTGACACCATTTAGTCAGGGTACTCACCTCCTCTCTGTAGGTCTCTCATCGTTGTCGGTGATCAGGCCTATCACCGTGTCATCAGCAAATTTGACGATGACATTGGAGCTGTGTGTAGCTGTACAGTCATGTGTGTACAGGGAGTACAGGAGTGGGCTGAGGACGCAGCCCTGCGGTGCACCAGTGTTGAGGGTCAGGGGAGATGATGTGTTGTTGCCCATTCTGACCATCTGACTTCTGCCTGTCAGGAAATCCAGGATCCAGCTGCACAGAGATCTGTTCAGTCCTAGAGTCTGGAGCTTCACAACCAGTGTGGCAGGCACTATGGTGTTAAATGCCGAACTATAATCCACGAACAGCATCCTCACATAGGTGTTCTTATTTTCCAGGTGGGAGAGAGCAGTGTGCAGGGTGAAGGCAATAGCATCGTCTGTGGAACGGTTACTGCGGTATGCAAATTGTAGTGGGTCCAGTAAAGCAGGCAGCACAGAGCAGATGTGTTCTCTGACGAGCTTCTCAAAACACTTGCTGAAGATGGGGGTCAGAGCAACGGGCCTTCAGTCATTCAAGCATGTGATTTTATTTTTCTTAGGTATGGGCACAATGGTGGATTTTTTGAAGCATGCGGGAACCACAGACAGAGAGAGGGACAGATTGAAAATATCTGTAAAAACCCCGGCTAGCTGGAAAGCGCATGCTTTGAGCACACGGCCTGGTATACCATCTGGGCCCACAGCTTTACGGATGTTCACCCGTTTGAAGGATCGGGTTACATCCGCGACAGAAAGCGTGAGTGGACTCACCTCTTCTGCAGCAGTCGTGTGAGCGCTCTCTGTGTGGGCGGTGTTATCAGCCTCGACACGAGCATAAAAGGTGTTGAGCTCGTCCGGTAGAGAGGCGGCAACGTTCACAGTAGCTGGTTTATTCCCTTTAAAGCCTGTGATGTTGTTAATGCCCTGCCACATGCTTCTTGGATTATTGTTGTTGAAATGTTCTTCAACTTAGTTTTTATATTGTCGTTTGGCTGCTTTGATGGATCTCCTGAGATCGTAACTGGCTTGTTTCCGATCATCAGTGTTTCCGGATTTAAAGGCCGATGTCCGTGCTGACAAAGCTGATCGAACATCGCTGTTAATCCACAGTTTTTGGTTGGGGTAGATACGAATTGTTTTGGTCGGAACTACATCATCTATACACTTCCTGATGAAACATTTTACGGAATCTGAATACACCTCTATGTCATCATCAGACGCTGCCCGGAACATGTCCCAGTCCACGTGATCAAAACAGTCCTGTAGTGTAGCGTCCGATTGGTCCGACCAGCATTGTATTGTCCTGAGGGCGGGTGCTTCACGTTTCAGTTCCTGCCTATAAGCAGGCAGGAGCAGAACGGAAGAGTGATCCGATTTGCCGAAAGGTGGGCGGGGGAGGGATTTGTATGCGTCCCGGAAAGAAGTGTATCAATGGTCGAGTATACGATCTCCACGCGTGTTGATGGTGATGTGTTGAAAGTATTTTGGCGCTATTGTTCTGAAGTTCGCTTTATTAAAGTCCACCGTGATAATAAAAGCTGCATCTGGGTGCGCGGTTTCCTGCTCACTTATATTCCCGTACAGTTCCCTGAGTGCCTGGTCTGTGTTGGCTTGAGGAGGAATGTAAACAGCCGTGATTATGATCGCTGTAAATTCCCTCGGTAGCCAGAATGGTCGACACGGAAGCATATGAAATTCCAGATCAGGGGAGCAGAAGGATTTAATAGAGTGAATGTTCCTTTCATCACACCACAAGTTGTTAATATAGAAACAAACACCCCCGCCTCTTCTTTTCCGTGTGAGCTCTTTTGTTCTATCTGAGCGGTGCACGGAGAAGCCCGTGAGCTCGATGGCTGAATCTGGAACCATAGCAGACATCCAGGTTTCTGTGAGGCAAATAACGCAGCAGCCCCTTGTTTCTCGTTGGTATGAGATGCGCGCCCGCAGTTCACAGAGTTTGTTATCCAGTGACTGAACGTTGGCCAGTAAAATGGTTGGAAGAGGATGTCGGAAAGCACGGCGTCTCAGTCTGACGAGAACGCCAGCTCTTTTTCCTCTTTTTCGGCATCGGTGGCATTTCCTCGATTGCGCGACCCAGACAAAGAGCTGTGATGCGGTGTCTGTGAACAATCCACCGGCATTCAAAAACTCATTCAAAAGTCCGGTTTGCATTGCGCGACGGAGGAACCAATGTTTAAAAGCGTGTCTCTATCGTAGACAGTTATACTAACAACCTCTAACACGTAAAACAACAAAAAAACTAATAAATTATATGAAAAACTGCAAAGTTTTCCCGGAGCACGCAACACGGCTGCCATCCTCGGCGCCATCTTGACTTAGTACCAAAAAGCGTTATTAGTGAACCGGTCGAACCAGTTCACCAAATCGAATTGAATCATTTGAAAAGGTTTGCATCTCCAATACGCACTAATCCACAAATTACTTAAATTATTCAGCTTATAAAAGTTTATGATACTCCCTCTGAGCTGAAAATAAACCAATATCCTGAGTTATTCAGTTACTCCAACAGTACATTGACTGAACTGCTGTGAAAAGAGAACTGATGAGCACGAGCAGAGCATGTGTGTTTACACTGGAAACCATGGAAAGGCTTGAAGCACTACCTGCAGGCAGAGAGTGAATCTGTGTCTCTAGTTTCACAAAACTGAAGTAAGACCATTCTGTTTTTGCTTCAAATTTCGAAATTATACAATCTAATTTAGATTAAAAATCTAAATCTGTGGCTCAGTGGTTAGAGCATTGCTTTAGCAGCGCAAAGGTTGTGGGTTCGATTCCAAGGGAACACATGTACTGACAATACAAAAATGTATAGCCTGAATGCACTGTAAGTCGCTTTGGATAAAAGCGTCTGCTAAATGCATAAATGTAAATGTATGCAGCATCTTTGTTTGGATCATGATTACAATGCAGTGGTTGACTAATTGTAAATCGAAAGAGCACAGACAAAGCCTTATTTTGTTTAAATGAAGAGATTTATTTTATTTGTGTTACTTATTTATTTGATTTGGGGCTTGTTTTAAAATTTATTTTAGTTTTGTTATTTACATTTACCTTATATTTAAATTTAGTTATTTAGCAGAGGCTTTTATCCAAAGCGACTTACAAATGAGGACAACAGAAGCAACCAAAACCAACAAAAGAGCAATAATATGCAATAAAGTGCTATGTTGTCATATTTCAATTTCACAAATAAACGTGCAGCATTTTGTCCAATAAATAATAAAAGGACACTTAATTTATAATCCGTCTTAAATCTCATTTTGTTCAAATAAAACTGTGAATCGAATCGAATCATAAAATCAAAATTGTGAATTGAATCAAATCGTGAGTTGAGTGAATCATTATATCCCTAGTGAGCAGCGCTCATTAGCATTTAAAGAGAAAGGAGAAAAAAAAGGTTGATTTCTGCTGAGCTGATTTTGACAAGGTAAAGGGGTGTTGTTTTACACTACAATTGAGAAATTGTAACCAAAATATGTTACAGACTTTTCATTAAGACCCTAAAGAATCATATCAACTTGTGAAAAATGGGCATCAGATGACCCCTTAAAAATATGTTTATGAGTTATCTGGAGGAGCTACCAATATGGCCACCAAGTAAAGGGACTTTGGTTGAAGTCTGCAAATAATCACCAATGGTCACATGTAATTTATGTAACTGAAAATTGCCAATTTTCATTGAAAATTAATGACTTTTGTTTCTTGCAAACTGCTGTCTATCTGAACGCCTCTTAGGAACAATCACTAAAATCACTTCTCTTCAGCTCCTGTTACTACTGCCTGCTGTCTCAGTAATTAAAATTTTCCAATTTGAAACCCATGAACAGTGACCTTTCACATGTGAGAGGTGAGAACATGACATTGTCACTATCACAGCTGCAGAACCAGAAAATGTGCATGTTTTTTGTCAAAGGTTAGATTACAAAGGTGTAATCACCATGATGCCTCTAGGGTCTCCGGCTTGTGGCTTTGTTTCACAATGACTTGATTGGAGCCAGAAACCATTAGTCTGGATAAACAATCTCCTTTCTGATTAAGATATCATAGAAAAGTGTCAATCATGTTCAGAGGATGTTCTAAGGGGGCTAAAAGGTCTGATAGATTATGACTGCCATTTGATTGGTTAGTAAATGAGGTTGTATAAGGTCTGGTTAGGGGGTGGGTGACTTCCCATGGTTAGTAATTGCCTCCACCTACGGTCAAATTGGATTTGCTTGGATGAAACATGCTGTTCAAGTACACATGCTATTTAGTAGTCGTTTCCACCCTGCCATGCCATTGACGTGCTGGTAATGTTGCCTTCCATTGCTCTTGACTAATATATGTTGACTCAAATGAGTTTCGGCCATGAACCCCTGTGCCCTCTTCAGGTTTTTATTAATGGTGTGCCATGCACGTACTGGTTGGCTTTAAGAAAACTTTAGTTCCCCATTTATTTCCATTAATCTCCACCAAGTTACCTCCTGGACTATAACAGATAAAAATGTGCAACTTGGTATATTCGAATGTACCATAATAAGACTCTTGTTCTGGATAGAGCTTGAAAACTCTAAGGGACTCCTTCACCTTCAGCTTTGCAGAGGCAGGTGGGATGTAAGGGCCTCTTCAGTCTGTAGTTGGGGACCTCTAAATCAGAGGTAATTAAAGTCAAAAGCAATCCACTTTACCAGAACCTCTTGCGTCTTGACTGTTGACATTGCATCTGCATTTCCCAAACTTTGGATTTCGAGTCTATATGAGACTAGCAACCACATTTTCAATTACTTTCGATAGTTTTTTTGTTTGTTTTTTGTTTCATTCATAAAGATTGAAAGAAGAGTGCGCTGATACCGAGGTTGCCAAATTGTTGTACTGCTGCCTGCAAGTAGATGTTCCTACTCAATTGCTATATCCAGCTTTGGATCACTGGATCACATAAGCTTCACTAAATTAAGCATTAGCATTAGTTCTGGCAGGTCACGTGAGTCAAGCTTGCATCGGCTGATTCTCAGCTGATCACATCTACCTATAGGAATACGACACCTATCTTGGCATTCCTATATAAGCTCTATTCAGTATTAATCAGCAGCTTTTTCCGCTTGCTCAGGAGCAAATCACCCTCCTCCATCCCCAAATCCTCCATTCGCACAGTCAGGACTTGGCTTTCTGATATTCCTTGCTGAATCAGACTTCTTTTCTTGAATTGGTTTACACTTAAATAGCATTAAGTACATTAATGATATCTGCTTTGTTCTGTTCTGTTTATCCTAAGGTGATTAATATTGCTGCTCTCCCTGTTCAGTCATGACGGGCTGCATGGATGGGCAGGGAGTTTTTTGCACAGAACAGAACCATACCATCAAACCAAAATGTTTGCTAAGTATCTATCATTTTTACGATAGTGGTCCTGACAGGACTATATTAATGTAAAACTGTGTTTACATTACTCTTCAAATTGTGCAAATTGAACTTTGAAAATATGCCCAATAGAAACATGTCAATTTCGCAAAAAAATCTTATATATCATAAAACATTTTTTTATGATCAAATAAGGTGGCTTTTCAGGCAATTCGGGAAAAAAGCACTATAACCTCCAAGAAACACCTCATACAGGACCACTGTCAAGTATAAAGGGCTTTCCTTGCCATTAATGCTTTAACAACTGCTTATTTACACTGCACAAATCTGTGGCGCATTATGGCTCCGACACGGCCTCCGGAGCTGATTGCAGCCAATCTAGTCAATGTTTTATACCAGCCACATTGTGACACGTTTCAGAAGCATCCCAGAAACAGCTCTCCATGCTGCTTCACTAAATATACATATTCACAAATATACTATGTCTCCTTCAATTAAAAATAACGGTTAGTGTGGTGGCTGCGATATACATAAACCTAACAACATCCATCATAATGACTTTTCACAAGAGGAACAAAAAATGTTTTAGTCACATAACATCAGTCAATTGATTTTTTGTCGACATTTATAAAATGTCACAAAATGTTTGTGCACATTTGTAATGGAAACGCAGCTACTGTCTGCAATTTGTAGTTGCCATAGTTAGAACCTAAGGCTTATGGATCCAAATTGCACTGCTTTTAATGGTCACCAATGCACATGGAGCATTGTAAAAAAATACTCACAATGTACCACAACTTTGTTGCATTGGAAGCAGTTTCTGATTTCTGAAAGTACCCATTTTACCCTAATTCACCAATTCCCATTGAAAACGAATTACTTTCAGGCAGTTTGATGCAGCAAATCCACATGGTGTTCTCTTGTGTACTTGAGTACTTTCCATAGTTTAATGAAATCACTGAACCATGACTGTTATTTTGTTTCTTTGAGTTATTTGCATATGCGAATGCGTGCAAGACTATTTTATCACCTCCTCCGCAGTCTTTTTCCTCCTCTTCAATGCTGCTTTTGATAGTATCATACTCCTCATCGATGTTCTGGTTACCACGGATTTGGCTGAGCACACGCCGGGCCTTCTGGGTAAGACCTTTTTGGATGAGCCAGCGAGGACTCTCGGGTAGGAAAAGGAACCCTAGGAACTGCAGCAATGCAGGGACCACTGACAGTCCCAGCATATATCTAAACAGATGGAAAAGAAACAATATTGGAAGAGAAATCCGAAAAAAATATATGTTCTTAAATAAGAATACATATATATCTCAGCTGGTGCCTACACTTTGTTGCTAGTTTATTTTTGAGTCTTCAACTGTTTTGAACAAATCATTATATTAATGGTAAAATGGTATAGACTAAAATGGTATGAATTAAATAAAAGTTTTATAATTACTGAATCTTTTACAGAAATAAACCAAATTATTTTATTCAGTTGACAAGATTACAGTGCACATTTTCTAATTCCACTGAAACAATTTGTTTGTTTGTTTTCCTCACTTGAATGGATTATAAAATGAGGTTGCATAAATCACACTAAATTTAGTGAGAATGACAAGAAATAAATTCTGATATTTATGATATATTTCGGAAATGTATGATCTGATTTCAATGTAAATACACTTTGTTTACAATTTTTGTAATTTTTTACGATCTCTACTTTGATTTTTACGTAAATGTATGATGTTTTAATGAGGTTTACACATACATATCAGATCGACCAGATGTAGCTGCCAGTAAAGCCAACCCATCATAATGAGTCAGCATAAAAAGTTGTAATAAGTTGTACAAGTTAGCGGAATCATAAAAATGTGTAGTTAGCTCAAACTAAACCTAGCCATTCAGTCTAAACCTTAAACTTTATGACTGTAATAAAATATACAAATAAAACGAGTCATATTTAAAACACTATTTGCTATGGATTATTGAGTTGGTCATGGCAATTTGTTGGTTAAGCAGTAAACCTTTCATTTGCATAGAAAGATTTGTTGTTTTGCTGCTTGGGTAGATAAAAGTAAATGGCAACATTTCCATCAAGTAGATAATATCTTTATAACATTTTTCGCTCGCACAGCAACAGTTAAACAAAGTGACAGGGGTATTTTACAGCTGGTTTAATGTTTATTATGTATTGTTCTGAAGGTTTGTTTTGACATGCTATAGAGATTGAATCAATTTACAAGATCTGCCCTACACAATCTCATTTACTGCTTATACCATGGTTTTGCTAATTCTCAAAAAAAAAAATATATATATATATATATATATATATATATACACACACACACACACACATATATTGTTCCACATTTGACACCACAGCAAAGCAACAATATTTTTTTTATTCAGTGCAAATTCTGCAACTGGACCACTCATAAAAATATTGCCAAAAACCTTGATACCTCCAGCCTTCATGCTGCATGTAGCTGAAGGCCCCATCAATAACGCTGGCTGTGAATTGGCCTGCTGTGATGAACAGAGTGTTGATGGTGACCAGGCGTCCTCTCAGGTGGGGCGGTGAGGTTTCAGCAATGTACACAGGAACAGTCATGGACGCAATACCTGAAAGGGCAGATGTATAGCAGTCAAATATTCTCTGGTTAGAAAGAGTAATGTCAAAAGGCACACAAGTACATTGAAGGAATAAGTCACTCAAAAATTAAAACTCTACCCTTTATTCAACCTCTTGCTACAAACCCGTATCACGTTCTTTCTTCAGTGGAACACAAAATGGGAAATACATAAGAATGTATTACCTGCTCTTCTCTATAATGTAAATGAATGGAGAAAAGGGCTCCAAAATGACATAAAACCCCCATAAACATTTCATAAAAGAATCATGAAGTATCCCATATGATTTTAAACTATATTTTGGTATTTAACGTGTGTTTTCTTTGCAATTTTGGAGGTTGACAGTCCGAGCTCCATTCACTTTCATTATATTCAGTATAATCTTAAACAATTCTAATTTTGTTCCACACTACTACTACTACTACTAATAATAATAATACATATCTGGAATAACATATAGGTCATGATGACAATGATGAACTCCTTGATTTTAATGAAAGTAAGTTTGATGTTTTATGTAAATGAGCAAATATGCATGATTGAGTCTAAATCTAGTACTGTATTCATGCCCCACATAATACATTTCCCAAACACTGATCTACAAAAGACCTCATCTTGTGGGCTTTGTTTGAGGGTTACACACAAGAATATGTGACATGTATAGTGAATATGCGTTGTGTACCAGTGTTCCCTGCCAATCACATGGCTCTCAAGAGAACTATGATGATCTAGCAATGCCAAATCCTTCTCATTTCCACCAATTACATCACATATGTGTCACATTATGCTAATTTCCAACAAGCTAAATTATTTCTGGAATCACAAGGCCACCATAAAATTCTTTTTTGCTTTCAAAAGATTGGTATGGGGAGGAAACTGTAATGTGGTGTGACGGGACCAATGTTCACATGATATTTACACAGGGGAGCAAACAAAAAGTCCATGCCCACATTTATCTGACAAGGTCTAGGACATAACCGCTTGCTATAAAGTCTATTAATAGCCCTGGTTCACTGTTGCTCTCGTTGCCCAGCAGACAACGTACCTGTTGCCATGGGAACGCCTCACTGCTTGCTTTACAAGGAGGTTAATCAATACGATGAGATGACAGCTGTTATTGGCTATTCATTTACGTTTTGAAAGACACTGACTTCACTCAAGCAAAGGATGTATTCTCCTCAGTGATGCAGGTAATCCAACAATGCCATTCACAGACAATCTTTATTTATACAAGTGGGAAGACCACTACTATGTCACATGGAAGGATCATTCAAAATGACAAAGATGTCTGTGTCGAGCATGATATCTGTCTGTACATGTTCAAAACATGCCACCTAATTTTTCATACATGTACAAAACATCAAAACAGTCACCCATCCAATAAAACCACAACTCTCCTAGTTGTCTCGAAGGGTATGTTCCAAAATCTAGTGAGCTGTTTTGCTTTCTACTGTCTATGAAAGCATCCTAACCAACCCAGTTAAATTGGAAAAATGCGCCTCTTCCTACATTTTTGTCAAAAAACGTACCTATACATACAATTCATATCAGTTACCAGATTAAATGGACACTAAAACACAATGAAATACCATCTACTTTTATTCCTATTCACACAAATTATGACTACATAATCATATTATAAATGTCTGCATCAAACAAAAATGCATCATTCATTCATTAAATCATTCAAATAATCAACCATATACAGTAACTTGCCCAAAACCAGGACAAATTTTATGGACTTAACCAAATACATTAGTAGGTGCCTATTTTAGCCAAAATCATAGCGTGCATCTCAATCAGCTCCCTAGCTCCCAAGCTAGTGATTCAGTAGATCATGGACAAGAATTTGGTTAGTTCCCAAAGTTTACTGGTAAGTTTACAATAGAAGAATAAATGTCATCAGCATGTGCTAGTGGTAAACAAATGAGTATGATGAATTACTCTTCGGCAGTTTTAGTTTTTATTTGTGCTGGAAAAAGAGCGGCAAACATAAACTAACAATAAGCAGTTTTATATTTTAGCACCATGCCGTCATTTTGTATCACATTTTATTGGCTTGTCTGTAAAGGTGAGTCAGATTCAGCAATCACCTGTGCAATGATCATGCTTAATTTCGGACACTGAACATTAAACTATGTTAACAATATCTTTGGTCACAAGACCTTGAAAACCCAAATATATAACCTCTTTCACTGTACACCACATGAGCACTCAGTATTAACCCATCAAATGGTAATACATTTCATACAATATATTTCACTCATGGAGCAATCACCACTGCAGCCATTCAGATAGCTGACAGTTTTCAAACAAATTAGATCAATACTAAACACTATCGCTAAAATGGTTCTCATAAAAAAAATACATCAAATATGTGTATCTGTTTTTGAGCATGTGGTTAGCTTAGCAGCTTACTCTATAACAGGGGTAGATAATCGGTCCCGGATGCCGCTGTCCTGCAAAGTTTAGCTCCAACCCTAATCAAACACACCTGATCAAGCTAATCAATATCTTCAGAATTACTAGGGCTATAGGCAGGTGAGGTTTTTTCAGGGGTTGGAGGACCCTCTGCAGGACATCTGCACTTCAACTGTGAGCTTGGGAGAGTTATTATTGTGCTGCTGGCAACAAGGTTTCTGTGCTGATGTAGAACAGTAACTTATGAGGTTTCCTCTTGTTTAGGAAGCTGCTTCAGAAGGTAGATGCTTATATAGACAGCGAGGCAGCTCACTGGGCTTTGAAAAGTCAATATGTATGTACTGAAAACACAAACAAATGAATTGCAGTTTGCAAGGATATTGATGTTGCATGAGAGATACTGTGTGTTGAGTGTTATATTTCAACATTAATGGCCATCAGTAAATCTGCTTAAAAGCGCTAGGAAATACTTAGCAAGTATCAATTCACTGATATCAGTATACAAAATAAGATTTCCTGTGTAGAGTACATCACAATATCAGTGCTGCAGCTCAGCCCTAATGATGTAACAGTCAGTCTATGGAGGAAGTGGCGGTCGTCTATGTTGTTGTGGTGTTTTCCTTAGGATTGCTGTTCTTCAGCTGCAAAACTAGAGAACGGACTCATTAATGTGAGACTCCCGACTGAAGCTGTAGCTGTCCATAATTATTAGAGACGGTGTTTTAAAGGAAAAACACATCCACTTAATTTAACAGACTACCCCAGACACTCAACGTGAGAGGCCATCGCTCTAATGGCCTTTTGCTCCACAAGGATAGTGGAGTCATGGAGACAGCAGACGTTTGCCAAAAGAGCTTAGCTTCTTCTCTGATCACACCAGACTATCTGAACTGTTACTTTACACCATCTGTGATTAGCACAAAGCTCTGTGTGTGTATTGAAGTAACATTAAGGTGAGGAATTGCCCAAATATCTTGAGACGGGGTTTCCAAAAACTGTATTAGTGGCTTGACAAACATAACGAAAGAACATACAGTATACTCATTTATATACAGTTTGCTGTATTTTGCTGTTTTATCTACGCTAAATAAAGATAATGGGCTGTGGAAAAGGTCATTATTTTGATGGTTTAACTGATCCTGGTTTTGCATCTTCGCAAAGGTCATGTGGAAGTAATTGGGCTCAATCACTTAAACCAGAAGTCAGTGGTCAATTATCAGATCAGTGACCTTTCAAGAATGTTACAAGACAGTTTATTCGTAAAAAGAATTTGATAATAGACTTGAAATGGAAAAAATACGTTACATTTTCAAATTTCCTGAAGAAAGTATACTGTACATGGTTATTGACTACTAAACAAAAAAGAATGATTGGCTTTAAAAGTAATAGTGAAAAATATAGTTAAAATTGCAAATATGGATTATGGTCCAGAGTGTAATGGGTCAAATGCTGAATCTCTGGATTTAAGCAATCAAGAATGCATTAGTCAGCCAGATAATATAAGGATTGAGAAAACACCAATCTTCCCTAATGACACGTAATCCTAGACAATAAGCATCAGGCCAAATTGCTCTTTCCAAATACTCACGGGATATTCAGCTGATTCTTAGATGCTCCGTACATACATTAATTAGAAATACCACTTGAGCTACTGGAGCTCTGTCAGTCTTACCACCCAATCATGTGAATCCTTCTGACTCTGTTCTAATTGCCTGTGTTAAAAATAGGTCTGAATTTTCAATGAAACGCTGCATGAAATTTTATCAAAGCCAGTGATCTTACACTATGACTCACTTGGGTTCCTTTAAGCAAGGCAATTAAAGAGACTGTCTTCAATCATTTAGGAAAATCAACCACATTGAACATACATTAAATAACCTAACTGTATGCATTTATTGAAATGTTACTCAAAAAGCTTCTGTCCTGCAGATTTCCTAGAGTTTCCAACTCCAACAAAGCTGAACCGGCTAATCAAAGGCTGCTGTACAAAGCCGAAAGTTTAGGCTGCTGACTTGTTGACTCGCTGCTTTATGAGCCAATGACTTTGCAGGCAGCATTTGCACACAAATTCCCTTCAAGAAACTGATTCAAGAAACTGAGGCAGAGTAACGATTTAATAATCTAAAGCAAATAGAATGAGCTTTGGATAAAACTAAGCAAATATTTAATTTCTTCAAAATTTTGTCAAAAACGCAAACAGAGCACCTATTGCAACTTTCAGAAGTATCTTTAATTTTTAGCTTAACTATCAAAGAATGGAACGCTTAGGACTGATATCCATTCAGATATCAAAGGCAGTGAAAGATGCATCTATGCTGCCATCAAAACTTGAACAGACCTAATTGAACACACCTAATTCAGATCATCAGCTTGTCAATAGAGAACTCAATGAACTTAACAGAGTGTGTCATCTAATGCTGGGTACACACCACAAGATAATCGGGCTGATTTTAGGCCAATTTCTCCCCTTCTGACAATCCCAGGTAATGTACGGATTATCTTGGTGGTTCTAAAGATTATCTTATCAGATTTTCCCATGGCGTGTGAGGTGTGTTAAGAGTGACTAAATCTGCTCGGAAGAACGTCAGAGGCGAACATGTTGAATATTTATTACGATGAGAAATCCTGATGTGTGGGGGGAACCCCGAGGACAAACGTGCTTATGATCTGCAGATTATCACATGAAACGAAACAATATCCAATCAAAAAGTGAGTTGACAAAGGATGGAAGCATAACAAACACAGTCATGGCGCAGCACAAAAGCATTTGGACAGCAGAGATGGAGGATCAGCTTGTCAATTTGTGGTAACAGCGGGAGAGTATATACAATGTGTCCTGTAAAACATATTTATTCTCAAGTCTCGAGAGATTTTGCAAGGTTTCCCGTGTTCACAGTCAGGACTCTTGTTTGAAAATCTGTTGGGGTGCTATCTTTGTCACATCGCGGCACACCACACACTATAGGAGCCAATTTTTGAAGATCTTATAAGAGTTTAAAAATATTTTAGTGTGTACCCAGCATAAGCAAAATATACAAAATGGGCAGAAAAGGACCAATATTAAGAGCCACTGTACTAACCTAATGACTAATTAAAAGATACAAACCTATCAGGTCTGTATTCTTTTCTTTAGATATCTATAAAATAGTACATTTAGTGAATGCATCTATTCACATCTGTTCAGATAATCATTTGTTATTTTGATTGATTATTGAAGTTTGAGTTGGTGTATGCTTCTGCAAAGCCCCGTGAGACCACTTTAAAATAGATTAAAAACTAAAAACTGTCTCATGGCACTTAAATGTTTTTTGGATGGAGATGGGTCCGGCTGGGTCTGCTGGTCAAGTCTTCTGTCTTGAAGACAATTACACAAGAAATGCAAAAGAAGCCCAAATGCTGAGACTGTATTTCACAGATAAGAGCACAAAGGTATCAAAGGTCTGAAGCCCCTATATTATCACACCAATTCATTAGCCCAATAACGCTTGGCAGCGCCCCTCACGCATATGTATGCTATATATGCGTGCTGCTTGCTATTGCATCAGATTTCAATTCCTTCAGGAAGCGAATCATCTGTCGCCCGTCGGAAAGCATATTTTCTCGTGTTTTCAGCTTTTTTTTCGGAAGAACTGAGCAGTTTACCCCTTTCAGCGGACACGATGAGCCATAAGAAGTGCATCGAGCCGTGTGACAGGTTCATCACAGCGGGAGACACACATGAAAGTTGCGTGCTTTGCTTGGGTCGTAGTCACGCCAAGCGGCGTTTAGTGGCCTATCTAATTGTCTGCACTGTGATAGTCTGCGGCTAAAAGGTTTGCGCTCGAGGCCGTATTTTTTTTAAGTGACGTGTGGCCAAGTATGGTGACCCATACTCAGAATTTGTGCTCTGAATTTAACCTATCCAAGTGCACGACCCCCAACGACAATTCCTGCCGGACCAGAGATTCGAACCCACGACCTCGGGTTACAAGTTGCAGAGGCACCGCATGAAATTTTTGCTTGGGGCGATGCGTACGAGTCAGAGCCTATGGAGAGCAATATGATGGAGTATTCTCCTTATGGAGTATTCGTCATCGATGATTCGTGGCCTACCCTGGAGGCCCGCAGCATGGTTTCCTTCGTGTGTGGCCTGTATGACAATGATGTGTTGTCTTTAATGGTGGAATACGGTAGTTCTCTCCCTCCGAGAAATGCAATTCCCCATCTTATAAATAATTATTAGACATTGTGACACGCGCTCTGGACAAACTGGGGCTTGACTGGGACTGTGAGCTGACGAAAAACCAGGTCCAATCTAAGTTAGATGACCGGTTTAGATGACTAGTCGTACTGCATTCCATCCCGTAGGCCTATCCCCTTCTTTCAAGACCTTCACAATGAGGTTTCGAGGTCTTGGAAGCAGCCTTTGTCGGCAATGAATTACCAATGCCGCTGATTTCGCCATGGTATCTAAAATGGCGGATCACAGTTATGGGGCAATGCTGACCGTCGAAGAGACTCTCGCTACACACCTGGATGCTTCATGCGAGATGTTGTGATGAGGGCCATTCCTTACCTTTATAGCACTTCCTTCATCATCTGGAATCTGATGCAATAGCGCGGCACGCATATAAAGTATGCGTAGGTGGCGGTGCCAAGCGCTATTGGGCCAATTAATTGGCTAGATGGTATAAGGGCTTCAGACATTCGTCACACCATTTGTGTTCCCCAAGCGATGACGTCAACGCAGCATCTCGTTCCCTACTCTGGGATCTATGGTTACATACATAACCGAGATGTTTTCCATTTTCACAAACTTCCACCTAATTGTGGGTAAGATACAAGAACTGGCACGGACTTTTTCCCGTTTTGCCACAAGAGGATGGCATGTGCATGTATAAGTTGTGTGTGTGTGTGTGTGTGTGTGTGTGTGTGTGTGTGTGTGTGGAGAACAGGTGTGAGTGCAAACGAGATTCAGTGGTCCGAGGAATTGGAGCAGAGGGTGTCTGGAGATGGAGAAGCTAATGAGGGCTTAACAAATAATAATCCAAACATAGTGAATATAAGCAATTTGTATAAATATTATTTTATAAATGTTTAAAAAATCTAAACTATTCAACAGCTTTGGCATTATTTTATCGCAAATAATAATTTTGCTCTTACTGAATTTTTTTCTAAAGTTAGTTATTGTACTTACTAAGCAGACAAAAGTCTTGGTCAAGAACATCCTTGATCAAATATAAGACGTGATGTTTTAAAATGATAAGTATATATAAGTATATATTTTTTTAGAAAATTATCCAGATTAATTAACCAAATGAAGTCTACAAAAAAATTTAACCTAAATAAAACTGTTTTCCTCCACAGTCCACTGGGTTGAAATTGCCCAACTATATTTTACAAGATACCGTTTGAAATGAGGGAAAGGAAAAGCTTCCGAAGTACTGCCCATTTTCAAAATAATGGTGCAGATATTCAAATAATAATAGGACAGAGAGCAGCATCTGCATTTATATAGAGTTTATTTAAAAATTTAACTTTATTAGGTGCTTCATATGGTTTTATTTTAAGTCTAAAATTATATTTTCTTACACTAAATTAACCTGACTACATCTGTTTACATAAATTGTGCATGCAATATATATATATATATATATATGTGTGTGTGTGTGTGTGTGTGTGTGTGTGTGTGTGTGTGTGTGTGTGTGTGTGTGTGTGTGTGTGTGTGTGTGTGTGTGTGTGTGTGTGTCAAAATGTTCAGTATCTATATCAGTATCACCATTTAGGCTATATACAGTATTAGTAGCTCTGAATTGCGCCTTTTTTAACCATTGGTCTACTAGACTGAAAATAGTAACTTAAAATGATGCAAATGTAACATCTACAGTAATTTAATTGTTTTATTCAAATCATGTTACAAAAAAAATTAAAATGGATCATAGCCTAACTGAATCAACCTAAATTCAAGGGTATAATATCAGGTAGAAATAGATCTATAAGATAACACGTTTAGAGTAAAGTGATAGTACCATAACATTATTTATAAATCAGCTTGAAGTGTAATCATTTGTATCATTTGTGTTTATATTGCTTAAAATAATTAATACTCAAAAACAACATAATAGGGAAAAACCCCAAACAACCTCAAGTTTACTAACTTTTCTGATGTCAACACTGGTGTCTCACTCACCCAGCCCAAGTCCCACTATGAGCCGTCCAACCAGCAGAGCCTCCTTATTAGGTGCAGATCCTAACACTATCGCCCCAATGGCAAAGGTGAAGCTGGCCGTGAGGATGCACACCCGCCGCCCGAACAGTCCGTTGAGATACCCGCCGAGCAGCGCGGACACCGCCGCCGCGGCAACAGTCCCGGACACCAGCAGCTCCTGCCACAGGGCAGTTACATTCATGTCCCTCTTGAGCAAAAGCAACGCTCCGGACACCACCCCGGTGTCATAGCCGAACAGAAAGCCACCGATAGCGGAGAACACAGCCAGGACGTAGACGAAACCCGGCGTGACATCCTGTTGGAACTGTTTGCGCGCCGCACGCTCCAGCTCCGCCGGCGCGGGGGACGCTGCTGAGGGACCGGCGCTGCTGAGGCTGGCGCTGGACGGAGCCTTGATGAGACTCCGCTCTCCATCATCCGACGATCGCTTCCTCCTCTCGCCCATTAGATTGCTCATACTCCGCAGATTATAGTCATCGCTGGATTTGCGGGACATAAGTGAAAAGCCGCAAGAATAAATGTGCACAGTGAGTCAAAGAGTATGAACTGGAGAAGTGGGCTGATGTGAGTCTAGGTTGATGTGCTGTTTTGTTGTTGATGTGGTTTTATGAATGGTCTGCTCAGTCTGAGTCCTCCCAAGTTGTGTCACGGCTCTGTGCTTGAAGGATCAGACAGTGTGATGAGAGTGAAGGCAAAGGTAGAGCACAGCGTCATCGTGACGTGGGCATGGCGTCCAAGAACTACACATCCACACACACACACGTGCAAAGAAATAACAGACTTTGTCTGGAAAAACAAATGCCATTATATGAAAAGGTCTGTTATATTAAATTCCTATAACAAAGTGGCCTAAATGTTATTGATTTCAATTCGTTAAATTATGCCCTTAAAATAAATTGGCTTAATAAGTATTTGAAAAATCAACATTCAATCTGGTATATTTTTCCACAACAAGCATTCTCGTTTGTTGGAGGTATTACATTTCTGTTGATGTGCAATTATAACATATCCAAATTACCTGTTAAGCTTTCAAAGTTCCGTCAACAGGTACTCTTGGCCTGGGTGTTAATTTATAAACCCAATTTTACCCCCCATACATTTTTTATTTGGAGTAATCAAAATATTTTATATA
Source organism: Gymnocypris eckloni scoliostomus (assembly GCA_027564155.1). Classification (NCBI taxonomy): domain Eukaryota; kingdom Metazoa; phylum Chordata; class Actinopteri; order Cypriniformes; family Cyprinidae; genus Gymnocypris; species Gymnocypris eckloni. The sequence continues at coordinate 21,784,479 of CM050432.1, read as the reverse complement.
AAAACAGATCTTTGTTTTTTAATCAGTGGTTTAATAATGGTTTGTTTTTAGTAAGTCAGTTATTTAACAGCAGAGGTTTGTTAATGACTTCTATAGAATTTATTTCAGAATATAACATACCAGTTAGTCCAAGGGAATTCGCCATTGTTATGGGAGCAATAACATCAGGAATTTGTTTGCTCTTCAAAAATAGAAATTACTCCCCACTTAAAAAGCTTATTTTCCTGAACCAATAGATACCACTATAGGTAAAATATGTTTTCTACTAAAAAATATATAAATTATAAAATTAGATCTCTTTTTATTGAAAAAAGTACTACTTTGTCGCCTGTAATTTCTTACTGGAATGGTTTATTTAGAAATTTGAATTGAAAAAAATATGGTCTCTGCAACTGAAATATTTCCTCACTAATAAAGTAAAAGAAGTATCTTTCAAACTAATTAATAAATGTTACCCTGTTAAACATTGTATCGAGAAGTATAAGGCTAACATTGATACTAAATGTTCATGTTGTCAATTTCATACCGAAACTGTTTTTCATTTATTTTGGACTTGTCGTCATTATACTGAACAACTCTGGAATAAACATTGGTTCATTTATTAATGAGAATATCCAGCAAGATGTATCCATTACTTTCGAAGGAATTGTGTTTGGACATTATGAGTCTGACTCTACTAAAAGCAATTCTTGTTTTATTAGAAATGTAATATTTTTCTTTGTAAATTTTACATTCACAAATGTACATTTACCAACAGAAAACCGCATTTTTTTTTTTTAATCTAAATACCATTTCAATGTCAGAAAATAAGAAATCAAGAAAAACTATTTCATTATGCAATGACTTTAATTTGTATACTGTAATTGATATGTAAATGTCTTACCCTCAAGTTCTAATGTTTTTGTCTCTTTATTTCTTTTTTTCCTACTTTTATCTTGTGATCTTTAGTACTTGATTACAGTTGACATGTATATTAATGTATATTTATAATACATTGTATATTGTGTACAATCATTATTTTAATGTCAATTCTGTGTTTTTGTGTTGCAATAAAAACCTGTGCAAATAAATACATATATTGGCCAAATAGCTTCTTCTTTGACACATTTTTTTTGTATGTATGTAATGTATTGCATATATCTACTTTTTACAGTGAATGTTAAAACATTTATTTATTTATTGTTTGATTGTTTAAGCCCTCCATGATATACAACAAGCGATTATGCAAACATTTTGTAAATTAAATGATTAACTAATATTAGCCTAGTTAATTATATTTAAGTGTAATTAACTTGAATTTTAATGGATTATTACAAATAATTTCTAAATTTAGAAGTAAAAATAATTTCAACCATTTAAAGCATTTAAACCACCAAAAAGGACTATTTATTTAATTTTTACAATATCAATTTTATTAATAAAACACTTACTATGAGTGATTGTTTTCCACATCCAGTATCTCTCTCTCTCTCTCTCTCTCTCTCTCTCTCTCTCTCTCTCTCTCTCTCTTCAGTTCAATTCAATTCATTTCTAATGAGCTTTATTGAAATGCTTGCACAGTATTGCTGAAGCATTGCCCATTATACATGAATAAGGAACAAACGATTATATAATAGGCTACATATAACAAGAACAGATCTGTAAAATAAGTACATGCATACTTTGGTTTAGTTTTGTCCACAAACAAGAAGCAATGTAAATATTTAAGATATTGTTAAAAAAAAACTTTAAGAAAAGATCTTGCTTCAGTTTTGTCCACTGGCTGACAGTCTTGGTTTGTGACAGGCTGATACATATCTTAGTGATGTTGTGATTATTTTGGAATTTTCCACTAAAATGTGACTTAATTTTTCTGCTTTTGGTAATGCCATAAAATTTGGTTTAATTTGTTGGAATTTGGGGAAATGTTCAGCTCTAATGTTGTGATAGTAATCACAGTGCAGAAATAAATGTTCCTCTGTTTCCTGCTCTTTCTGCGAGTACAGTGAACACAGTCTCTGTTCTCGTGGTTACCATCTTTGTCTGTGCCATCTTTGTCACAGCTCAGGTATTCTGCTGGTGTGTAGTCTCTTTTCAGGTGTAAAAAACAGCTCCATCTTCTAGAGTATTTTAGTGGCATCTTTCCAAAAGGCAATGTCGTTTTGTTTTTGTAACCGTGATAAGTTATCCGTTATTCGTACATCGCTTAATACATCTGAGATTATTTCAGAGATGCCAGATCTTCTAATCGTGATAACTGATCTCTGGCTAATTTGGTTCTTCAAACGAATTTGCTTATTATATTTAAATACCTGGATTAAGTTGTCTAAGATTACTGCACTTTCTAGTGTTCTCCGAAAAGGGCAGATGTATCAATACTCGAAACCACGATCAGCAATGCAGCGATTGGCAATGTAATGACATCATATCATTAAAAAAGAAACCTGACAAAAAACTTGACACATTTCTGGACCTTTATAAGGAAACAGCCAAGTGAACAAAAAAACACATACATGTATTTAGCTATATAAATAGACAAACGAGATGTAAACAGACAAATTAAATGTGCACAGTTTTTAATCAATTTGTAATTTTTTACATGATTGCCAATTATTTATATTTATGATTTCTAGTATTTGCACAGGCTTTACATTTTCACTTCAGTGTTATAATTAACAATTCATTGTTAAGTTTATCTTTGAAACATATTTGTTATGTGACAGCACGTAAAAAGATGCAATCTACTTGAAATAAGCCTGCTCCTGAGCTAGGTTTAAGCTTATGGACCTGTTGCTATGACAGCACCTTCACTATGAGCAGACATGATCCAAGATCAAGCGAAAACGGCAACAATCAAATCCAGCTAACTGAGTTAGAACTGTGCTGTGCTGGTTTGGGTGTAGTTTGAGTACCAGCTGTAAAAGTGCGCTCTTCTGCAGGTTCTGCTCCTGCCACTGCCACTGCAGGACTTCAGCCTAGTAAGAGCACGGATCACTTCATTTCAGGTGCTGGTGGAATTTCACAGCTTTCTTTTGAATACTAAAGCTGTTCCTGTGGCCCAGTGGTAGAGCATTGCATTAGCAACGCAAAAGTGTGTGGGTTCAATTCCCAGGGTACACACATATTGATAAAAAATGTATAGCCTGAATTCGCTTTGTATAAAAGCGTCTGCTAAATGCATAAATGTACTAATCAATAGTGGGTATTTTCCTAATGCAGCTCTGCATGAGTTCCCTATCTGTCGGTCACTACGAGTTATGTCGTGACGACATAGGGGATTTACCTGGAAGCCCCGAACATCTCTGACTAAGAGAAAACGCCAATGAAATTGGCTAGTGGATTTTACATACCTGAGCCACTCCCCGTGCATACGGGTATAAAAGGGCGACAGGTGCATCCACTCATTAGATTTTTGCTTCGGAGCCGAGTGGATGAGAAGAGTGCTGATCTCCACAAAGCCGTTCATCTTTGTTTTGTTCCCGGTTGGCGTAGCAGTGCGATCAGCGGAGTCCTCTCATCAGCGATTCCCTGGGCACTTCAACTGAGAGAGCAAATTCTAAAGAGCAAATCACGGACGATCGCGTCTTTTTCAAGATGCCGCTTTGTCCGTGTCCTTCTGGTTGCGGTCGTTTTTCTGTCTGCGGATGGCGGACACGATCATTTTCTTCAGTGTCTGGGCCGATACGCTGAAGCTGCGTTCGTGGATGACTCATGCGTCTGTTGTGGGCGTATGAGCATGATTTCGCTGCGATCTCGCCTTTCCTTTATGAAAGGATTGGCACCCTCTGCCGCCACCCGTGCTGATCTCTCTGGCTCGAGCAGAGGATCGCCGGCTGACGCTCTGGGAGATCTGAGGGTTACTGTAAGAGCCTCTCCGCCGGGCACGCCCCCACGGACCTCTTACTCCTCACGCAGCGAACATCCCGTCCGATTCCCGGGTGATTTCGCTGGTCTGTCCCATGGGGCGCCCAGCATTTAATTCGGTGCGCCATCTGTAGATAGGATGTCGATCGCAGCATCGGGGGATGGGTTCATGTCCTCTGAGGATGAAGGTGCGGTGGGGCTGCCCCCCCTCGGGTGTTGTCGCCACCGCCGCACCGGACCCAGAGCTGACGGACATGCTTGCCCAGGCAGCCGTGCGCATCGGGCTGGAGGTCAACAGACCGCCCAGTCCCGAGCCCTCGCGGCTGGACGATTGGTTTCTCGGAGCGGGGCGTGGCTCACAATCGCGCCCTGCCCCGGTGCCTTTCTTCCCGGAGGTGCATGAGGAGCTGACGAGTTTGTGGATGGCCCCTTTCACGGCCAGAAGCCGCTCGTCCGCCTCCTCCGTCCTCACTACCCTCGACGGCGGAGTGGCCAGGGGGTACGCGGGCATTCCCTAGGTGGAGAGAGCGGTCGCGGTGCACTTGTGCCCATGAAACGCCGCCACTTGGAGGAACCGTCCGCGTCTCCCGTCCAAGACCTGTAAGCTGACAGCCGCTCTCGCGGCCAAAGCTTACAGTGCTGCGGGCCAGGCAGCCTCCGCCCTGCATGCCATGGCTATCCTGCAGGTTCACCAAGCCAAGGCGCTCAAACAGGTGCATGAGGGTAGTACCGACCCGGGGGTTTATGCAGGAGCTGCGCACAGCGACTGACTTCGCTCTACGAGCGATGAAAGTCACGGCGCGGTCCCTCGGGAAGGCGATGTCCACCATGGTGGTCCAGGAGTGCCATCTCTGGCTCAACCTGGCAGAGATGAAGAATGTCGACAAGGCACGCTTTCTCGACACCCCCATCTCCCAGGGAGGGCTGTTCGGTGACACCGTCGAGGGCTTCGCCCAGCAGTTCTCGGCGGTACAGCAGCAGACCGAGGCGATCCAGCACATCCTGCCCCGGCGTGATGCACCATCCACCGCTGCCCCCGGGGCCAGGCCTCAGTCTGCCCGTCGCCGTGGGCGCCCTCCTGCATCCTCCAGAGCTGCTCGGCCCCAGAACGAATCAACACATAGGCCGGTGCGTCGAGCCTCTCGCAGGAAAGCGGCGCCCCCCGCGTCCCAACCAGGCCCCAAGTCGTCCAGGAAGTCGACGAAGCGGCCCTGACGCGGGCAACCCGGAGATGTTGGAGTTTGCTCTTTCTCAGGAGATGGCGAGAACAGCGGTGGCCCTCCAGCCTCCCCCGGTGGAGGGCCGGGAGGAGAATCCTCTGTTTCGTTTTGTTTCTGTTCCGCCGCTGGTCCAAGGGCCAGCGGTACCCACCTTCTCAAGGAAAGAGCAATTTTCTTTTCCTCCGGGTTCTCAGGTCCATGGGACGACAGTGTGCGACACCCTGCCTCCTCACTCTCGTCTACGACCCATCAACTGCCTGGAGCTGTGGGCAGTGCATTTAGCCTTGCGGCAGTTCCGGCCACTGCTGTTGGGCAAGCACGTGCTAGTCCGCACGGACAACACTGCGGCGGTCTCGTATATCAACCGGCTGGGGGGTATACGATCACACCGCATGTCGCAGCTTGCCCGCCATCTCCTCCTCTGGAGTCACACGCAGTTCAAGTCACTGCGTGCTGTTCACATCCCGGGGCAGCTCAATCGTGCGGCCGACGCGCTCTCACGACAGTTCATGTTCCCCGGAGAGTGGCGACTCCATCCCGAGACGATCCGGCTGATCTGGAGTCGATTCGGGGAAGCTCAGGTAGACCTGTTTGCCTCCCCTTAGTCCTCCCACTGCCAGCTGTACTTCTCCCTGACCGAGGGCCCCCTCGGCACAGACGCACTGGCACACAGCTGGCCTCGGGCCTTACGCAAGTATGCGTTTCCCTCAGTGAGCCTACTCGAATAGACACTGTGCAAGCTCAGGGAGGACGAGGAGCAGGTCCTGCTGGTTGCGCCCCATTGGCCCACCCGGACCTGGTTTCCCGAACTCATTTCCCTCGCGACAGCACCTCCCTGGCACATTCCTCTGAGGAAGGACCTCCTTTCTCAGGGGTTCAGCACCATATGGCACCCGCGTCCAGATCTATGGAACCTCCATTTGTGGCTCCTGGACGGGACGCGGCAGACTTGAGTGGTCTACCACCGGCGGTGGTAGAGACCATCATTCAGGCTAGGGCTCCTTCAACAAGGCAAACCTACGCACTGAAATGGAGTCTGTTCGCGACCTGGTGTTCTTCTCGCTGAGAAGACCCCCGAAGATGCACGATTGAAGTAGTGCTTTCTTTCCTGCAAGAAAGGTTGGAGCGTAGGCTGTCACCCTCCACCTTGAAAGTGTATGTAGCCGCTATTGCGGCTCACCACGATGCAGTGGACGGCCGGTCCCTGGGAAAGCATGATCTCATCGTGAGGTTCCTGAAGGGGCCAGGAGGATGAATCCTCCAGGCCTCCCCTTGTGCCCTCTTGGGACCTCTCTATCGTCCTGGCTGGACTTCAGAGGGGCCTTGAGCCGCTGGACTCAGTCGAGCTGAAGTTCCTGTCTCTTAAGACAGCGCTCCTGACTGCGCTCACTTCCATCAAACGGGTCGGGGACCTCCAGGCGTTTTCGGTAAGCGAAGAGTGCCTTGTGTTCGGGCCGGTCTACTCTCACGTTGTTTTGAGACCCCGGCCTGGATACGTGCCCAAGCTTCCCACCACGCCCTTCCGCGATCAGGTGGTGAACCTGCAAGCACTGCCCTCGGAGGAGGCAGATCCAGCCTTAGCGTTGCTGTGTCCTGTAAGAGCATTACGCATATACGTGACCCGCACCCGGAGCGTCAGAAGCTCCGAGCAGCTCTTTGTCTGCCACGGAGGGCAGCAGAAAGGGAAGGCTGTCTCCAAACAGAGGTTGGCCCACTGGATAGTGGATAGTGGCGTACCAGTCGCAAGGCGAGCCGTGCCCCCTGGGGGTGAGGGCTCACTCCACCAGGAGTATTGCCTCCTCCCATGCGTTGGCGCACGGTGCCTCTTTGGCAGACATCTGCAGAGCTGCGGGCTGGGCGACACCGAACACCTTCGCAAGATTCTACAATCTCCGTGTTGAGCCAGTTTCTTCCAGTGTATTGGGTAAGTAATGGGCGAGAAGAACTGGCCGGTGTCACGCTTGCTGCGCCATTCCCCCTCACCCGGGGATACGAGCGCCTTTTTCTCCCCCAGTTCAGTTCCCCGGACGGTGAACCCTGGTGGAATCCTCCAAGCACCCCCGGCAGTCAGACTGGGCAGAGCAGTCTGACGCCAGGCCCAGTACTGGTGTTAGCTCGCCCGGGTCTCCGGTCAGCCCCTGTACTGGGCTGGGTGTCCAGATGGCCTGATTCCCCTTAAAATCCCATATGTGTATTCTTCCACGGTAAGGTTTCCCTCACGGTAAACCTGTGTCTTCCCTGTGACAGAGCTTCTGTCAGGTTCTGCTGGCAGCCCTCCTCCCTACTCCTAGGTAGGATCTGCTCCAGAGTCCAGTCGTATGTAGTGCTGCCCCAAGCCTGGGCCAGTCCATATCAGTGTCTCCACATGTTACCTCCCTTCGGGCAGGATGTGGCCTCCGTAGCGCCCTTCTATGGAAGGCTCGCTTCCCTGCCGTTACGACAAGCTGTAACAACACATAGGAAAGACCTGAAGCTGTCTTTCACTGAAGGTCGAAATCCCTTCCGATTCCGTGGGGAAAGGAAAAGCGGCAGCTATCTCCAGCAGCGATGTACTCAGTGGTCCCGGTGGGCACCAAGGTTAGCAATTTGCATTGAGCGGTAGGAAGGTTGCAACCTCTTGCATGGCATTTGTCTGTCACGCACTCGCTTGTCAACATCTGCATGCGACAAGGTTGTGATGGGGTTCAAGCTTGTGGCGCTTTCCATAGGACCCCTATGTCGTCACGACATAACCTCGTAGTGACCGACAGATAGGGAACGTCTAGGTTATGTCGTAACCCCGTTCCTGATGGAGGAGCGGAGGCGTTATGTCCCCATGCCACAATCTTGAACCATCGCTGGTTGCCAGGGACTCGTCTCGGCTCCTCAGCGTAAAACCTAATGAGTGGATGCACCTGTCGCCCTTTTATACCCGTATGCACGGGGAGTGGCTCAGGTATGCAAAATCCACTAGCCAATTTCATTGGCGTTTTCTCTTAGTCAGAGATGTTCGGGGCTTCCAGGTAAATCCCCTATGTCGTCATGACATAACGTCTCCGTTCCCTCCATCAGGGAACGGGGGTTACGTACGTAACCTAGACGTTGTTTGGGGTCACTCTGATAATTTTTAAGATGTTTTTACAAGTTTGGGTAAGCATGATTTTAATTTATTCTTTTTCCCATTTAGAGAAATTTGGGTTTTTAGAGGTCCCCACATCTCGTCATATATAATGCAATTGGTTTGATTATTGCTTTTAGGATTTCTCAGGGCCTTTTCATTCAGTTCATTCACAGCCAGATTGATGTTTCCTTTTGAGCTGATTTTTAGTTCCATATAGGTGTATTCATGGTTATGTTGGACCTGTATGTACAGGTCCTGGTGTCCTTCTCTGAAAGTGTATCTATTTTCCTTACACCTGGTTCTCTTTAGAAAATATTTTTGTTTTTGTTAGATTCATTTTAAGAGCCAATTTTTGACTGAAAGTCTCTATGATGTCAAGGAGCTATTGTAGTCCCTCTTTTGTTTTTGACAGAATGACTAAATCATCTGCAAAGAGGAGACATTGGATTTCTGATTCAGTTAGGGTTGGGCCGGGGCAGTTGAATTGTTTAATTCTTTGGCTAATTAATTTATATAATGTGAAACAGAGTGGGGCTCAATGGGAAAACTTGTTTAACTCCTTATTGTTGAGAGAAAAATAAAGTTTGTGAGTTCCCTATTTTTACCGCATGTATTGCTTCTATACATGGTGCTGATTAAATCGAAAGTTTTTCCTCCAATCCCATTTTCCAGTAGTTTAGAAAGAGTCATTCATGCCAGACTGAATAAAAAGTCAATAAAGCAAGCAAAGATTTTGTTTATGTTTTGGTGTGCGTGCTTATCAATCATAGTGTGGAGGGTATAAATGTGGTCAGATGTTCTGTGTTTGGACAGAAATCCCAAACAGGTTTGGAACGACATGAAGGTGAGTACAGTGTTGCCAACTGCTTTCAATTGAAAGTAGCTAAAACTGGTAGCTAAATGTCACTAGATGACATCATAATGGCAAATTCACCGATCTATATAAAGATGAAAATAGATCAGTGGGCAAGATGAGAACTTAGATAAGGTTTGTCCAAGAGTTGGTAAAATTGCTAAATTGCTAAAATTGCTAAATTTTTAACACTGGGTGAGTAATTAATTTTATTTTTGGGATGAACTATCCTTTTATCATTGTCCAGTCTCTTATTTTGTCTACCCTATTATTGTTTGGTCCATCATACAATATTAAGATGATTCCAGAAGCAAACAAGGATCCAACACCCTGTCCACCCTTGCACGAAACAATTCTAAATTAGGTTCCCTGCTCAGTCTTTTAAAATTCTGCTAACGTTTACATTACTCGAGGAGTAGCACCATCTACTATGAAAGCATACAGATCCCCCTTGGACATTGTTCACAACGTATTGTTTCTTGTTTCAAATTCCTTTACTTCCAACCTTAATCTCGACCGTTTGCACGTTCATAGTATATTTTTTTGAATCGCGTCAGTTGAAGATTGCTACAATTCGCATAATGCTGGCCGACTTACAATAACACGTCTTTTCACTTCACCTTCAATTAATCTACTACTTTAAGTCATAGATAAATCCACTCTAAAGGTTCCTGACAAACGTTTACCAATTACGCTCAGTATTTTACATAGATTAGTTTTTTCCTTACGTAACGGTCAATTTTCCGCTTATACAAACACCCTCTTAGAAGCCGTGTTTTTAACCGCATTCTATGGCTTCATGCGCATTGGGGAATTCGCCTCCGATTCAAAATGTTTCAAACCAGATTTAGGCTTGTCTTTCTCTGATTTATGATTTTCACCTGTCTATTTTTTGCTATTTATTAAACGCTCTAAATCCGATTCAACTGGTTCAAGCGTCACGATTTCAATTTCTAAAATTACTACTCGCTTTTACCCCTTTATATCTATGCTCCAATATCTCAGAGTATGACCTCATACATCTATCAATTCACCTCTTTTTATTCTACCTAATGGTTTTCCTATGACTAAGTACTGGTTTAAAACTAATTTAGCCACAGTCTTAACATTCTGCGGTCTCTCCCCGCACTCATATATTGGGTACTCCTTCCATATTGGAGCCGCCACTACAGCAGCCGAAAGCGGTATCCCAGACGCTACAATCAGAATGCTCAGCAGATGGTCGTCCAAGGCTTACGAGATCTACCTCAGATCTGACCCCCGAACCATATTGGTTGCTCAGCAAACTCTCTCAAGCTACAATCAAGGTACGATTTATTCGCTAGCTACTGGTGGTGGTTTTCCTTTAAAAGTCTACGACGTCAGTCTTTTCTTTATTGCTAGTTTTATCGTAGCCAATTTCATAACGTTGCCTCTTGTTTCTCTCAAGCATGTATCTTCCTCGATTTCTTTCTATTGCCTATCGAAGCTCTCACTAGCAGCTTATCATAGTGCTTAACACGACCTACATGAGTCAGAATATGGCCTTTAAATCGATTCTTCATAACTGCTTATTGCTGGCCTTTATACACGACACAGCTTCGCGTTTGTTTTGTTCAGTTTTAGCCTATCAAGGCTTTCTGTCACCATTAAATATCAACGAGTTTCGTGCCTTTTGTCAAAAAAAATTCTAATGTTAGCACGCTGCCTTTTGTGGCTTTGTTTTTTAGTTTACTTTTTCTCACTATCGTTTATTTATGGTCTAACTATGACAGATGCACCCTTCGTAGCTCTAATACGTTTCACTTGCTTCTTCGTCCGATTTGTTTATCGCAACAAGTCGTTTCGTGGCTCGTTTACATGTTTATTAGCATCATCCAACATGGCCATAAGCAGCCTCATTGTTATTTGCTGTCATACACAATCAAATTACATTTGTCCATGGCATGGACTTTTGTCACTCGTAGTTCAATCAACCATAACAAATGGCTTTTCAGTATATTACGTTTCTATTCAGTTGGCTTATAATAATCTCACTTAGTCATTCTTAAAGTACTTACTATCATTAAGATGATTTTATCTTCCTACAAGTTATCTTTGCTGTTTCATTTATGACCATCCTCTTATTTTTCAGGTTTCTCCTCTTAGTGATGCTATAGTGGGAGTTTTTGAATCTGGTCTTTCATTTAATTTTGGGGGGTAGGATCCACCCCTGCATGCATCTCCAGGCAGGACCTTTTACTAGCATCTGCCTCTCTGTCTCCTTGACCAGTATGTGACAGAAGACCAGCTCTAAAAGAAAGAAAATTGAAGATTCCTTGGATCCTCGGGATGCATCTTCACCCGAAGCCTTCACCAAGCTCGTGCATACACTCCGGGAATCGCTCATTCCACCTCCCGTCACCGTTATGCCTACAACCAGTCCCATGGCTCGCCCCACAAGCTTTTCCGGTGAGGCGGTCACCTGCAATGGATTTTTGCTGCAATGTTCCCTCTACTTCGAATTACAGTCTCATCAATTCACGACAGAACGGTCAAAAGTCGCGTTCATCATTTCCCTGCTGACTAGCAGAGCCTTGCAGTGGGCGGAGGCATTGTGGAGTTCACAGAGCCCGAGAATTAGCTCACTGGAGGACTTCGTTGAACATTTCAGGGAGGTATTCAGCATAACCGCTTGCCATATGGATGCCATACCCACTGTTTCCGCCTCACCCAGCCGCTCACTTCCCGTTCCAGAGCCCATGATCACAGATAGTTACCATCTGTCCGTCCCGGAGCGATCCCGTCGACTCACCCAAGAGCTCTGCCTCTACTGTGGCTCCGCTGGGCACCAGCTCCGTAACTGTCCCATTCGTCCACCACGCCCGGCGGTGAGTACTATCCAAATTACGCCTGATGTTTCTAATATGCCTCTAGTGGATGCTCTCCTCAGGTATCAGGACCAGTCGTACTCTGTTAGAGTCCTAATGGATTCAGGAGCTGTGGGGAACTTCATCTCCTCCCGCACTCTCGCTGGATTCAGCATTCCTCGTTGTAAGAACAACACCACCTACCAAATCACCACGGTCCAGGGAAAACCGCTGGGCAGAGGGCTGGTGCGTTCCCACACACCTGAGGTCAGTATCCATATCGGATGCTTCCATGTAGAAAGGATCTCTCTACTAGTGCTAGAGGAGGCGGTCGTGGATATCATCCTGGGACGCCCCTGGCTCGCCAAACATCAACCTACCATAGACTGGAAATCAGGGGAGATTCTTAAGTGGGATAGTGGTTGCAAGCAGAACTGCCTACAGGACCTGCCGGTCCCGATATCGAACAATGGCCGTCTCTCCATCTATTCTACTACCATAGAAAGCCCAGAAACATACCAGGACATGCACGTTCCTCCCGAGTATCAGTCATTTAAGGACGTGTTCAGCAAGGAAGCTGCCACACACTTACCTCCACACCGACCGTGGGATTGCTGCATCGACCTACTACCCGGAGTCAACACCACCTCTACCTGAAAACCGAGAAGTGTGAGTTCCATAAGTCCACAATCCACTTCCTGGGCTACATTGTTACCCCTGCCAGTGTGCAGATGGACCAGAGGAAGGTGGAGGCGGTAATGAATTGGCCACAACCCACGACGATCAAAGAGATGCAGAGATTCTTAGGATTCGCCAATTTCTATCGCCAGTTTATCGCCCATTACAGCCAACAAGCAGCACCTCTTACCTCTCTCCTCCGGCAGAAGACCAAGTCTCTCACCTGGACCGCGGAGGCTCATCAAGCATTCACTCGACTCAAATCGGCCTTCTGCACCGCCCCGGCTCTGTCACATCCAGACCCCAACACCCGTTTTGTGGTCGAAGTGGATGCAGCGACCCTGGGAGTGGGTGCGGTACTCTCCCAATGGAAGGGTGAACCTCCCGTGCTCCATCCGTGTGCCTACTTCTCGAAGAAACTGTCACCGGCTGAGCAGAACTACGATGTGGGTAATCGGGAGTTACTGGCCATCAAGCTCGCCTTGGAGGAGTGGCGGCATTGGCTGGAGGGGGCGCCTCACCCCTTTGTAGTGATCACCGACCACAAGAACTTACAGTACCTCCAAGAAGCCAAGCGTCTCAACCCCAGGCAGGCCAGATGGGCCCTGTTCTTCACCCGGTTCCGGTTCACGATTTCTTACCGTCCGGGAAGTAAGAACATTAAAGCAGATGCTCTCTCCCGCCTGCACCAACCTGACCCAACTCCAGAGGAACCAGAACCCATCCTGCCTCATTCTATCTTCACGTCACCCGTCCTATGGAATCTCGACAACCAAATCCAAGCCGCCACTCTCCTCGAATCAGCTCCGCCCAGAGGTCCAGAGGGGAAGAAGTACGTACCCTCCAACTTACGCCTAACCCTTCTGGACTCAGTTCACACCTCGCCGGGATCGGGACACCCAGGCAGTCACCGGACCCTTTCACTCCTCCGGAACCGTTACTGGTGGCCCAACATGACCCGAGATGTCACTCGTTATGTCAAGGGGTGTTCGATCTGTGCCATCTCCTCCACACCACGCCGTCTACCCGAGGGAAAACTGGTCCCGTTGCCCATTCCTCGCCGACCCTGGTCTCACCTGGGAGTAGACTTTGCCACCGATCTTCCTCCTTCAAACGGATTCACCACCATCCTGGTTGTCGTGGACCGATTCTCCAAATCCTGCAAATTAATCCCACTACGCGGATTACCGTCGACCCTAGAAACAGCTGAGTCCCTCTTCCAACACATATTCAGGAACTTCGGTCTCCCAGAAGACATAGTCTCCGACAGGGGGCCCCAGTTCACCTCTAGGGTCTGGCGAGGCTTCCTCCGCCTCCTAGGAATATCGGTGAGTTTATCATCCGGGTACCATCCACAAACCAATGGCCAAACCAAATGTAAGATCCAAGAGATCGGGCGGTATCTTCGGGCATACTGTCACGACCATCAGGACAACTTGAGCCAGTATTTGCCCTGGGCTGAGTACGCCCAGAACTCACTACGCCAGGAAACCACCGGACTCACCCCATTCCAATGTGTCCTGGGATACCAACCGCCATTATTTACCTAGACCGAGGAGTTATCGGAGGTCCCAGCAGTAGATCAATGATTTCGAGAGAGCGAGAGGGTATGGGACTAGAGGGTATGGGAGAGGGTATATCCATCTGCAGCGGGCAGTTTGAAGACACAAGGCCACTGCAGACACTCGCCGGTCAACCAATCCCGTCTACCAGCCCGGGGACCGTGTCTGGTTATCCACCCGGGACATACGTCTCCGACTGCCCTGCAAAAAGCTGAGTCCCAGGTATATAGGTCCTTTCCAGGTGATGCGGCGCATCAACGAGGTCACATACCGGCTCCACCTACCAAACCAGTACCGGATCTCACCCACCTTCCACGTCTCCCTACTCAAACCCTTCACTAATCCTCTTCTTCCTCCATCCACAGAGCACGAGTTACCCCCAACCCCCCTCCACCCGAGGTCGCTCCCACCGAAACCATCTACACCGTCAAGGAAATCCTCGACTCCAGACGGCGGGGCGGTCGGCTTCAGTACCTCATAGATTGGGAGGGGTACGGCCCTGAGGAAAGATCCTGGGCGAACAAGGATGACATCCTGGACCCATCCCTCATCAATGACTTCCACCAAGCCCACCCAAATCGCCCCGCTCCCAGGGGACGCGGCCGTCCGCGCCGTCGATCAGGAGATGCCCGTAGGGGAGGGGGTAATGTCACGGAACAACCTGCATCACCAGTCGAATCAACCACCTGCACCCGCTCACAATCACCAGAGTACTGATCACGAACACCTGCAACCACTTACCACCACCATTCATAAGCTCACTCACCTCAGTCACTCTTCAGCTGGTCTCAAGGTTACACAGCTCTGAACACTGTGACCACTGTAAAAACCACTGTAAAAGGAGGTTTATTCAATATAACTCAGGCAGGGCTTCCAACATAGGAGATATAACAGAGAAGGCTCTGGAAGCCGGATGTGCAGTCTCACAGTACGTGAACTGGCGTTTCCTCAGGCGGTGACAAGATCTAGGATGGACGGGCAGATAGGCAGACATCGACAAGTGTTCAGAGCTGTGTAACCTTGAGACCAGCTGAAGAGTGACTGAGGTCAGTGAGCTTATGAATGGTGGTGGTAAGTGGTTGCAGGTGTTCGTGATCAGTACTCTGGTGATTGTGAGCGGGTGCAGGTGGTTGATTCGACTGGTGATGCAGGTTGTTCCGTGACACTGCCAGAAAGACCTAGACGAAGGACGGGGCCTTCACCAAAGGTTTGTGATAATACCCTAATCGAGGATCTCGATTCAATTATTTTAACCATAATACAATTCTTGCAAACATGTGCCTGCCTTCTGAGTTTTTATTGGTAGAAAAACATTTCTGATAGAGGGTAAAGGTGTTGGTTAACTAATATGACTGTTTTTCTCAATTTCCATGTTTCATGCTTTGATAACAGTTCTTGGAGCCTGAATAACTAAATTAACTTAGTGCATGAAATGAAATAAAAATGCATTTGCTGTTAAATTCAGTTCAATTTACCTGAGATAAACACAATCCATTTTGTATCTCCTTTTCTTTCTTTTTTTGGCTAGCATGTTTTATAGACACAAATGTAAAATCAAACTGAACTTCTGCTGCACTTACATGATAAATACAAATTACTGTTATTCCCAGACATTTATGTTCCCACAGCTCTGTAAACAGTTGGGTGTGCCTGCAGTAAACATGATAATTCTACATTAGGCTGTAATAGTGCATCTCAGCAGTTCCCATGGGAAAATGGTATTGATCAGAGTTTGATCTTTCATAGCTCAGGAAGATAAGTTCACATTTATGTCTCATTTAAGTCTCCTTAAACACAAATAGGCACAAATCTATATGTAATAGAGACAATTCTTAACATACAGTACATTAAAACATTGAGCACAGAATTAAACAATTTTGCAATCTCTTCTGGCACCAGAGGAAGCACATGTTAGATTTATTTATGTACTGTATTTATTTACTTATTCTGGAGGAAAATCAAAGCAAATAACTTCAGCAAAGTCTCCATTTGATCATTTAATGTATCTGTTTTTAGGAGAAACAGTTAAATATGAAATATATTTGTCTTATTTATCCAATGTATACAAATAAATATTTGCATCTATTGAGAAAAGTAAGTACACAACTATAAACTTACTAAGTACAAACTAACTGTAATAAATATACATTTCTAACATAAACAAATTAATAAATGTAACGTGATGCATTATATGTATTTATTTTAACTATAATTAGAATATTTAAATTATTAATTATAGACAGTTAATTGTACTTGAATATTACTTGTTACACAGTTAGCCATAACCATGTTAAAATAATTTGTAATCAAGATAATTTAGAAGCTGTTTTTGTTTGTTTGTTTTTGTACAATGAACTGATTTATACTGATTTTAAAGGGGTCATCAGATGCCCATTTCCCACAAGTTGATATGATTCTTTAGGGTCTTAATGAAAAGCCTGTAACATAGTTTGGTTCAAATTTCTCAATAGTAGTGTAAAACAACACTGATTTTACCCTGTCAAAAACAGATGTGTCTACAGCAAGCTGTTTTATTGCATGCTGCTTTAAATGCAAATGAGCTCTGCTCATCCCGCCCCTCTCTTCCCGAGCTCTCAATGAGAGACTGTAAACTTTAGCCGCATTCATCGTGAAACTTGCTAACTAGCACATTATTAGGAAAGGCGATTTGCAAAGATTCATTAAAAAAACCTTACACTCACTTCTTCTGGCGGTGTAGCTGGATCATGAATTATTTGTGTGAAGATAGACACATTTATGTAGATCGGGGGAGCATTTCCTTAAAAAACAAAGGTAATCCACTGCGTCTTCAGCGGCTCAGGTGTTGGGAGTAAATGACAACTGCTATGTTCATTATTCCATCTAACAACAAAACACCTCGCTTAGGAGCCATTCATGTCTACATCTACTCTGGCGGTGAAACAATGGCGGACTGATGACAGCTCAATCAGGGCGGCTATAAGGTAAGACACCAGTAAAATCTGTACTGAAACACTAGGGTCAAACAAACAATCGCGGGAGGGGCCTGTGAGTTTGATGTCCCACAGACAGGCATCTGAGATTAGCTCGATTTAGAGAGGGGAAATGATTTAACGAGATAAAAAAACACTGGGTGGATCTTTATCATGATAGGGTGATTGTGTGCACACACTGCCAACACACATTTCAGTTCAAATTACTTTTGAAAGTGTATATCGCATCTGATGAATCCTTTAAGCAATTTCAATAAATGCATTTGGAACATTTTATTATTTAAAATAAATTCAAATGCATTGTTATGAAGTGCCTGTGACTTTCTTTTGTGTTCGGAATTATCTTGTTGAGTGTCCTGCTTCCCGTGGTTGCTTTGTATTCCATTGTAGTCTTCATTGGTTACCTCTTGATTGTCTCCCTAGGTGTTCCTTGTATTTTTTCAGTTAGCCTTAGTGTGTATGTAAAGGTGCATTTACGTCTTGTCCTAATTACCGTAATTATGAGAGCTACGACTTGTTCCACCTGACCGCCACATATTTTTTGGGCACTATGTTTAGGCAGTGAAAATGTTGCCATAGAAATGCATAATTCCAATTCCGAGGACATTAACATCTCGGAGTAGAATGTCAAATGTTTCTATCATCATTATGACATAGCATGAGCACAGTATAAGTTTCCCTTGTTTTTGGTCAGTTGTTGTTCAGGCGTTTGTGAGCTTGGTTTTGTTTGTATGTCTATTGAGTTCCTTTTGTTTTGTTGTTGTTGTTTTGAATTGTTTTGTTTATTTAACAATTGTGTGGTGGTGGCATCCACCACGGCTCCTCCCAAGCCGCCGACATCTGCAACAGCTCCCCCTGAGCCATCTTTTCACTTTGTTATGGCCATCAAGGCCATCTTTGACTGATGGGCCATTTACACGACACTGTTTCCAAATCAAAATTGAAAAGTTTCAATGAGTTGTGGCTTTTCATTTACACAAAGCAGCACTTTGGTGTCCTTAAAAAGCAAGCCTTTGAAAACAAGTTTAAAAATGCAAGTTTCTGAAAACTATACTGTTTTTGTCTCCATGTAAACAAAAAAAAAAAAAAACATTTTTGGAAATATTTATGTCATATACTTGCTCAATTTGTGTTCAGTCTACAGAAGTGCGTATGTGCACAGACATGTAGTGTTTCTTTACAAAGTGTAATCTCCATCTACTAACCTGGCATGTAAAATATAGTAGTTTTTGTTGTCATATGTACATGAAAAAAAAAAAAAAAATGCAGAGGAATCAATGTGACATTGAGTGCCATCTCTGATCTCACTGTGTAAGCTGCTTGCTCTGTCACAGCCTGTAATGCCACTCCTGCCTGTTTGGTCACGGCGGCCAAGGCCCTTCGTGAACTGTCTATGCTCCCTGTCTGCTCTGTTTTGGCCACATAGGCTGTCCCTGGGCTCCATGTGTTCCCTGTCTGCTCCGTCACAAACATAGAGTCCATCCCTGAGCTCTCTGTAACGCTCATGAACTCTGAAAGCAGGATCCAAATGCAGAAGACAACACACACACACAAAAAAATAACAAAACACAAGGAACGCAAAGGAAAGAGAAACAGGACCAAGCTCACAGAGTGTCATGAAAAGGACAAAAAGTGACCAAGAACAGGAAACTCTAGGGATTATAGAAAGATTACAGGATACTTGACTGACAAGATAACAAGGAACCAGTGTTGCCAGATGTACAACTATTAGCATATTTGTATGATCATTTTGACCTCTGTATGATGTACGATTAATAATGAAAAAGATATCATAATATACTATAATTTCATTTTCATTTTGTAACACTTCAAATGATGGTCGTTGTAATCATAAGGCTTCTTATACTCATTGATTGTGCACACCTCAGAATGTGTTAAGAATGCGGGAGAGTGTGCTGCTTTTAAGCGAACGAGCACTATGTTGCAGTCCATGATGGCTTCAAATTTGTACTGCAAAAAGAAACCTAAACATCTGGCAACACACAGGATTCCGATAACAGTGACTCGGAGGTGGAGTTTGAACCTTTCCACTAAGGTACACCTAGTTATTTATCTATTGTGGTAATTTGTAGGTCATGTAAAAAAAAGTTGTTGGTGGATACATAGCTGTATTCTGTACTTTTGACTCATGTATGATAATTTTCTTCTAAACACAATATTTTTTTTGCTTCTTGGACAATTCTTGAACATTTTCAATCTGTCAACTCTGCAAGGAACATCTGGGGAGACCAGGAGATCAACGGTGTGTTATCGGAGGGCATATATCACCCTCCGAAGGACACTTTGGAGTGAAAACAATCATGGCCGCCATATTGAAGGGTCATTACAAACCTCAAAGCTGGCCACTTCAAAGGGCCCTTCGGAATTGAGGATCTCGAAAGGTACAACTGATGGACACTTTGGCCCCCATGATTCTTTGTAAAGATTCTTTCCATGATGATGGCGCCTCCATGTGGGCACAGGATGATGAAGGGCACTTCAAGAAAATTGGTTGGTCCCTTCAACCCTTTGAAGCTCTCATTCCCTAGGGTAAATCCTGAAGGGATTAGGGCTTGAGGATGAGCTCTTCCGAATGGAACACAGAGTAAGATGGACCCAATGAACTAGAAGAGAACAAAGGACTACAAAACAAGCACGATAAACAGGAAATAAAGCAACGCAAAAGTCTAAACTCAAACAAAGGCATAAAGGACATGTACTATGTAACATACTGTACATGAAAACAGTTAATAATAAATCCCAGTTTAATTTAAGCTTTTTTTTTTCTTTTGTTTGTGGCATTCCAGACTACAATATGTAAACAGATAGTGTTTTTTTTACATTTTGGTGACTTGGTGGTTATGAATTTGTACAATCTTATGTGTACGTTTCGGGACTATATACTCACCACATAGGGTTAGGTTTAGATTCACATCATCATTTTCTCTTGAAAATGGAAGTGGAGCTTTTAAGTGCGGGTTGAATGCTCTGAGCGAATTTTCTCTCGCTAATAGCATGGAGCAGGAAATGAAATATCTTGAGTAGAGCTGTTGATCAAAACCATTTGATCAACTGACATACTAATTAATGGTCTTTATTTTTATCGATTCAAGAATAGTGGGGAATCAGGATATGAGATTCTACAATCTTCAGAATATATTGTTTGGTCCACTGCTCTTGAGAATCAATATGATTTGAGTGGTTTCATACACCTCTTAAGGACTTCATACACAGAATTGTTGATAATGGCATATCAGTATTCACTGATTGTTTATTATCTGATTAGTCCAGCATTCATAGCTACAGCTGGGAAAACACAAACACACACACACACATGCGTTCTTGAGCTTGTATTTGTAGGCTACATATTGGGTAATCTGTCTTATTACAAAAGAGCTTATTTTGAGGTTGAGAGTCTTGATTGATCTGACTTTCATCTTGTCTTCCGTCTTATGGTTGTATTAGCGGCTTTCAGCTGACACAAAAGCAGTTCTAGCTGTGCAATTAGTGAATTCAACAACATTTTTCCTTTGATGTAAGTGTATTGGCCCATCAGACAGCTGGTCTCACTGTGTAAAGAACTAGATGTGAAGCTATTTATTGTAAACACTGCTTAAAGGTTATATATACTCACTGCACTTTCTTTTATAGTTTGCAAGTGTGAAAACCCATGCAGAACATGTTTCTGGGTCCAAGAATGTAACCAATTGTAACCATCTCTGTGAAATCCAGGCTAAAGTCTATACATTGATTTATGAGAAAACAAGCATCAAAGTTTGATTTCTACCATTAATTTCACTATAATTTCAAACTTTGACATGACTCTACTCCGTCAATATTAAAGATATAAAGGTTACATTTTCACAGAATGTTCTTTACCATTTGAAGGATGATTAAAAAAAATAAAAAAGCAAATCACAAATTAATGACTTAAGCTGGGTTTTCACAGAGAGGGTCACAATTGTTCAACACTATTGGGGACCAAAAAGTAAACTGTTAAGACATAATCACTGAAAACAATTAAATTGAATGTGAATATTGAAGGGGATGTGTTAGTCAATGTCTGCATTGACCTTGGCTGTTTTACAGCTAAGTAAATTTCCTTTAACTAGAGAAATGGCACAATGAGGAAATGTGTCCATTATAAATACTATATACACTAAGTGCATATTAAGGGATAGTACTTTTTAAATTTGGAAATTAACATAATTTGTTTTACAGCAATATGAAATGTATTCATTACTGTTTACATTTGAATTTGTATCATACAAGGATACAAACTGAGTATGCCAAGGCCTACAAAGATTTTGTGCAGCATGACAGGGTCCATTTTCTTCAGGGGGGTATGTGGTCTGCAAAAATCTTTAGGTATGTGGTACATGTCAAAGTACCATCCACATTAATGCCAGGACCCAACGTTTCCCAGCAGAACTGACTGTTCACATGCTGCCTGGTGTATCTCACCTCTTGAAAGGTGCCATCGTAATGTATAATCAGTGTTATTCACTTCACCTTTCAGCGGTTTAAATGTTGTGGCCTGTAAGGAGTTTTAATGTTTCTTATTCATGGTTCAGCAGTATTCCACCAGAAGCCTGCACAGTCACCTAGGTTACCGGCTTCTCATGATAAGAGTCCTAATCTGGGATGAGTATGGTCCATGTGTGTGGTTATTTAGATTATAGGAATTGATTGTAAATCAACACCATTTCACTGAGGACACGGGTATGCTTGGACACAGCTTGCGCTGATGAAGTGATTGTTGGTGACAAGCTTACATTTTGAAAACAAAAACAACATAAAAAAACAGCTTTTTGCATTTGGATACAGCTTTTTGATGAATTATTGTAAGATATTCTGAACATTTTTATCTCCATTTACTATAACAGTATATAATAATTGCAATAGATTGGATTTATATTGTAGATGAGACTAGACAAACAGATATATTGCCACCTGCTGGACAGAATAGACCCTGTAAATGGCACCTAAACTCCTCACAACCCTCTTCATTGTTGTAAAGTATAGTGATTATTGGGAAAACATTCTTGTCACAAGTCTAGCAGCTGCTTTGGTGTCCAAGGACAGCTGAGATATACAGGTTTGTTTTTTAAACACATACATACATACACACACACACACACACACACACACACACACACACACACACACACACACACACACACACACACACACACACACACACACGTTGGTTTTTATGGTTTACGGGGACTTTCCATAGGCGTAATGGTTTTTATACTGTACAAGCTGTATGTGCTATTGCCCTACACCTACCCTACACCTAAACTTAGCCCTCACAGGAGACTGCATTTCTATTTTCCCTCAAAAAAACTCACTCTGTATGATATATAAGCATTTTAAATTATGGGGACACTGAAAATGTCCTCATAAATCACCTTCAACTTGTAATACCTATGTTATACCCATGTCATTATACAAATTTGTGTCCTCATAAACCACATAAACATGCCCCCCCTCACACACACACACACACACACACATCACAATATCACAACTTGCACTGAAAAAAAAATCTAGGTTACACTTTACACGTTGTCCTTGTTACACGTTATATGTACTTACTATTTTAATAACCATAAAGTAGGCATAATTACATGCAAATAACCCAAAACCAAACCCAGTACATGTAGTTAATTAACATTACTCAGTACTAAAGTGTATAAATTACACGGTAACGAGGACACCTTAAAGTTGTAACTCAGAAATTGTTAGTACATTTCTCAAATAACTACAAAGAAACACAAGTAATCCTGAATCATACATACGTTTTTATTGGAGAAAGACTGGGAGATTATTTTCCAAGAATCTTGGAAAAAAACATACTCCTTTGTTTTATTTACAGCTGAACAAATTCATGTAAAATGAAATACACCCATAAATAGCTTTTGACATTTTATGTAGTTTTTTTTTCCTTCTTCATAATAGCATTGAATACTGTTTTGAATGCATTTCTTACGGATGTCCTTAACCAGCTTTATCTGTTTAGGTAATATTTATCTAATATTAACCCTCTATCACAATTTAATAGTCATGTTGCTATAAGGATATTTTCTGTTTCTTGGCATGTACATGCATAATTGTCTCTTATCCTGGAGCAGAAGGATGTAATAATTCACCTATTTGGGGGGTGGGAGGGTGAAGGACATAAAAGATGTGTATCTCCTACTTAAAACTGTAACTGCACAAGACTACAATGAAACCTGTGTTATTCCCATACAGCAGTTTTAATGATTTTTGGTAAGGAAACATACATCAATGAATACGCAGTTTTGAGATTAGTGTTACGAATGTCCTTTGAGCACACATTTGAAAGGGGATTTACATTTTTTTCATCAGGGAGCTAAAAATATTCCTGTTCCTGAAATCAAATCCACCTGATTTGAACCAGGTACAATGCCAAACAGAATATGACCTACACACCATTGCACGTAAACAACAAAGCGGTACCAAATAAAGGCATTTCCAACATGAATCTTTGGCTTTTCTCCACGGTCTAAAGTGAGCACTTAAAAAACCTTTTGTTCACTTTTGTGTCCCAAACCCCCTTATTAGTTCATGCAAATTATAGTCAATGTTTAATCTAGCGGTTGTTTCCTCATGTTATTCAAATTAGAGAAGTAGATCTCATCATAAAAGGGCTGCGAGAAGAATTTCTGTAGACCTGATGCAGTTGTGCGCCAGTGGGAAGAATGGCTCTACGGGAGGCAACACTTTTAGGAATAATTATTGTATTCTCAGGTTAGCTGATTTTAGATTAATTTCATAAATAATTTATATTATTTAATTGAATGACAAATAATTTATATTAAATGTAAATGTAACTATTTTTTAATGTAAGTTTATTACTTTGTTAATTTATTGACTTATGTATTTATTACTTTATATTACATTTTCTTAAATTAAGTGTTCATGTTTTAATAATTAAGTTAAATATTTCATTTTATCATTGCCAATATTATTATTTATTTATGGCTCGACATAAATGGTACACATCTGTTTGTGTGTGTGTGTGTGTGTGTGAAAAAGTAAGGTAATTTAAATGGAATCTAATATTATTTTGATTTTTTTCTCCTTTTATTCACAGGCCACATTCACTCTGTATTTACAACACAAAGTAAGAAAGTATTGCATTTTATCTTCTTGAATACATTTACATTTATGCATTTAGCAGACGCTTTTATCCAAAGCGACTTACAATTTCATTCAGGTTATACATTTTTCATTAGTATGTGTGTTCCCTGGGAATCAAACCCACAACCTTTTGCGCTGCTGACGCAATGCTCTACCACTGAGCCACACTGAGCCACACAGGAACAGAATACATAACTTATCACGTCGAATTACGTTAATACCGTGTCCAATATTTGTTTAATATAACTGGGAAATTATTTTGTTGTTTTATTTTGAAACAAATCACTCATCACATGTTAAAGAAAGAAAGAAAGATCTGCTGTCCACTATGATATTATTTATTCTGGGCATTTTATTTCAGATGAATGTAAGACATATGGCAGCGGCATCTTTTATACCTTTAACAAAACTGCGTTTCATCTGAAGACCACATGTCCTGTAACGCTTACACGCTTCAGTCATGCTGGAGTGGACTGTCATATCATCGTCCAGCGTGGATTCAATGGCCTGATGAACAGAGTGGAGATCATTGTGAATAAAGTCACCACCCTCGTTCACAATAACACTGTGACAGTGGAAAGCAGCAGGTATGGGATTTAAGAGTCACATGTGTGACTAATATTTAGATTTTAGATGGATAAAAGTTCTGAAATGGGTTGTTCATGTTATCTAAAGAGCATATAGTGTTGTAATTATAATGTTATAGCACTGTAATAATATTTTTTATTTACCATTTCATTCAAGATACCATTTTGGAGCATGTAAATACTGTAAACATACATTTTAGAAGTATTTATTGATAAAAAAATTCTTTGTAAGTATATCCACATACATTATTTATGAATCTTTTCACAGAATTTCCCTTCCATATGACCACACCTATCAGCACGTGTTTCATTATGGAATCTATACCAGGCTCCAAAGCAAAGTTTTGCCAATGTGACAAATGGTACAGTGTAGCTAAAGGTGTCAGTTCACTTTGGGTGAGTTACCATTAAAGACAATGATCTGCAAGTGCAAGATTACAACATTTTTAATGTAGAATTCTTGATTTGACCAATATAATAAAAATTTGTATTTTGTATTTGTGTATTTTGTATGTAATTTATGTTTTTGAGCACATCTCTTACAGGTGCAACTGAACCAGGATTTAGTGGAGGGTATGAGTGGACTCTGTGGGCACAAGAACAGCTCAGGTTAGTGTGTTGACTTGTCACTTGCCGTTTAAACAATGAGTTTGATGATATAATCACGGAATGCTTTCCGGTGATGTTTAATCTTTTTTTTTAATTTTATAGAAACTATGCAGCATCTGATATCTACTAGTGTCTTCTCTGATGGTCAATGCCTGACACAAGATTCTGTTAAACAGACAAACACAGTGAGTTTCTGCACAGAGGAGTAAAAATGGACTGTAAAAACAAATATACATTTAAAATATGGCTTATAGGTTTTGAAGGACTGAACTTAAAGGGATAGTTCAGTATCAGAAACTGAAGGTGAACTATCCCTTTTATTTTACCAAACCAGTTACCTTTTTTTTTCTCCATAGCATTTTTGTCGTTTTTTACTTTTACAATTATAAACAGTTTTACTGTGCACCACAGCTTGTATAATGCATTATCAAGGTATCTCTAAATTAAATAACTTTTGTGTTGTGATGTATGCAATGGATTTCAAGATATTAAAATACTTACTACCATATCTGTTTCTTTAGGTTTGCAGTAATCTTATGTCCCATGCTTATGAATGTCTCGCTGCTAAATATCAAACCTACCTCAATCTGTGCTATAAAAATATGAATGGATTATGGCATCAGGAATCAAACTGCTCATTTTTTAAAGAGCTCTCGCTTAAGTGTGGGAGCTCCAGTCCAGTGTGGTCATTGTGGAGATCAATAAGCAACTGCCGTAAGATCCACAGTTTTAACAAGTCAATCAGAAAAGTTATAATATTAATTGTTGCATACATACACATTACAGTGTTACTAGTAATACTAATAATTAATCTTGTTTGCAGCCCAACCTCATTGTCCTGGAGACCTGCACTATGTAGAAATGGGTCCCGCTTTCCCGCCAACCTGCAGCAACCCACAGAATCACACAACAGAACTCACCAGCACCTGCCTGCCTGCTGAAGGTTGGTGCTTGGTTAGCAGTAAAAGGGGAAATGTTATATTATATAATATAATATTATATTTTACTGAAAAAAACTCTGATCTTATGTAAATGCATCAATGATATGCAAATCAGAAAATATTGTTTTATTTCATTAATATCTGTACAATTTTTTAACATTCTCTCTGTCTCTCATAATCTCAGGAAAGGTCCTGAATGACCGCGTTGATGGTTACCGTTCCATTAATGTGGAGAAATGCCCATGTGTGCATGCAAAGTTAATGTATGCACCAATGGAGGAACGCAGAACAAAGTGCCAGACCTGGTAAGACATTTTGGTAACACTTTAGGAAAGAGACCAATTCTCACTATTAACTAGTTGCTTATTAATATGCCTATTGATAACATCAGCTTTTTATTAGTACTTATAAAGCACATATTCTGCATGACCATGTTCAACATTCCCAATCCTACCCAATACATAAACTTAACAACTACCTTACTAACTATTAATAAAGTTAGCAAATTAAGAGTTTATTGAGGCTAAATTAATAGTTGATGGTTTGTTGATGGCTATAATTGGACTTTAAAATAAAGTGTGACAAGTAATTTTTAATGAAGTGTTACTGTTTTGGTTGTAATCATACAAGAACACAATCATACAAGGTTTTTCAAAATATAACCTTTTTTGTAAGCACAAAATGTACGTAAATATTGTGACATTTGAATATAATCTGAAATTTTGAAAACTGTTTTAGATATTTGTGTTGTTTTTATCCCCACAGTACCTGCATCAGAGGAAACTGGGCATGTTCTGCAAACACATGTCCAGCCAAGTGTATTATTGAGGGCCAGTTCATAACTACATTTGATGGCAAACAGTATTCTATGCTAGACAAATGTACCTTTGTGGCTGCAAGGGTAAATTAAATTGAATATAGCATATTTCCTCTTTGCAATGTGATGTTTGGTGATTTTCTGACATTAAAATGTAAATATGTTTGGTATGTTACACAGGGACTTAACTGGACATTGAACATTCAATATTCTGGGCAAGGTGTTGTCATAGAAAAGGCATATCTTAATATAAACCAGGTTTGTCTATTTTCCTTACCACATTTTGTATGCATTTTGCAGACTCTATATAACTTGCATTATCTACTGTACGTATATAGTATGATTTTAAACATTTGATAATACATTTTGATACCACATCCGTATGTCACTTCCCCTATAAACTGACTGCTTTTTTAATTTCAGGAAATATATACCTTCTCTGCAAACAGCATACAACTGAACAACATAGAAATCATTGACCTATCACAGACTGGTAGGCTCTTATGGAATTTGTTGTATTAAGATGAATATATTTGAAATATTCATATTAGCTTGACAATGTTTGAAACATGCACACTACTTTTACAAAACTGCTATTCTTTTGGCCTTTGTTTCAGAGTCTACCACAGTCTTTTGGCAGTCTTCAATGTTCATTCAAGTTCGGACTTTATTTGGCCTGAAAATGCAAGTTCAAGTCTCTCCAGAAATTCAAATATATTTGAATTTGCCACCAACCGAAAACACTAAAGGTTGGAGTAATTTATATTCATACAAGCCACCATAAAACCACATACAGCATTTTAGCAAAATGTAATTATACATAGAATTCAATGAGTCAATACAATTTGAATATTTTTATTAAAGCAAGTGTTTTTATTATAGGTCTTTGTGGAACTTTTAATAATGACACAAGCGATGACTTCACTACTTTTAGTGGCATCATAGAAAGTTCAGTTCAGCTTTTTGCCCATTCCTGGTCAATGGGCACTTGTACCCCAATTACTGGATGTATCAACACTGACAATGGTAAGTGTCATTTAGACTAACTGCTTAACCATATTAAAGCTCTGGCTCCTAGAGAGTTTAGCATTGTATTGTACAAGACAGGATTAATGTGTTTGGTCTTGACGGAATAGATCTTCTATGCTGCTGCCACAGCAGTAGAGCAAGTACTGATACTTGCTACTACCAATACATCCACATACATGCTGCTTTGAGATGAAATAACCCCCAAATATAATATACATGAGATCCCCCTGTAGCAGATATATACAGGTGGAGCTGGGGAAGGTGGGGGGTTTCTGAAGCTACAGCAAACACTAGCCGATTATTTGAAAGTTGAGCACCAAGCTCATTGGCTGTTGATACGAAAAGAACCAATCAGCTGCGCCATTTGAATAAAGATGTCATAATGTCATATTGAGTTGCAACCTATTGGACTGCGCCATCTAGAATTTCATTATAGAACTTTGGATTTATTTTCCAAGACAACAACTTATATTCATTCCATTTGTAGAGATATTTGCTGAGGAAAACTGTGACCAACTGAAAGATCCAGAAGGAGTGTTTGCTGTGTGTCATGATTACGTACCTGTGTCGCCCTTTGTCGAGGCAAGGCTATATTCATATCCATTAACACATTTGATCATTTTTAAATTCATGGTTATTTTCTTGTCATTAATCTGTTTCTAATTATTTTTAGGCTTGTGTAAAAAGAACCTGTCAGTGCTCGACTGCGTTACGAGAATGTGTATGTGTCTCCTTTGGCAACTACGCAAAAGCCTGTGCAACTCAGGGAATCACTGTTGGGGAATGGAGATCAGAAACAAACTGCAGTGAGTGACAAGATTTTATTCAATGTGAAAATGATGCAGTGAATTTCATGGATGTTAAATTGTATTTATGTAGCTGTCCGTGCCGCTGTCTCAGATAACTATTAACAACAACAACAACAAAAAAGCTTTTATATAGCAAAATGGTTGAAAATGTTGTTGAAACTAAATTTACACAAATTAAACTTTATTTTTTTTTCTTTGTGATTTATTTGCATTTTATTTATGATTATTTGTGTAATTACACTGTAACAACATTATTATTGAGCATCTGAGCATGACTCATTCCATAAATGATCATTCTGGCTTTCAGTTCCTTCGTGTATGGGCAATCTGAGGTTTGCTTACGCCACGTTGGCGTGTAACCATACCTGCCGTTCCCTCGCGGGCCCTGATCCCACCTGTGAGGTGGAGGATGACCCAGTGGAGGGGTGTGGATGCACATCAGACTCACACCTGAGCAACCAACAGACCTGCAGCCCTCGCCCGCTGTGCAGCTGCCACCACCCAGGAGGCGTCACACCTCCAGGTCCTGTGGTTATCGGTGGACGCCAATGGTAAGGATGAAAACAACTAAGTTCAAAGAAATGTTTATGTTATGTTGAGTAATTATTTTTTTACTGATGCTGTTTATAAAATGTTTGCTTTGTATTACAGCTTGTGTGAAAATGGACAACTTCATTGTCCTACAGTTTGCAGTGAGTGAAATCACTTATATATATATCATTTATATCAACATAAATTTTTATATTTTAGAAAAACAACAACAAAAACACACTAAACAACAGAATACAGAACCAGTGCATATAGCACCGTTTAGTACGTGTATTTAGACTGGATAGCCTCTGTGGAATTCTATTGCGGTTCTGAACATAGATATATTTGACTCAATAATTTATTTATAACAAAACAATAGACAAGAAATCATCTGTACCTTTAAGTTGGTGTCTCTGTACTTTTATAGCATAAAGACATTAAGAGTTTCAGAATGCACCTTATCCACAAAAATCAATGCTGTTTGCCTGCAATTACTGATGTGATAATACTCTCTGCGTAATTCATTAAACTATGTTTAAATATCCAGGCATTGTGTAGCTGAGCGGCTTGTACCTGTATTTAGTCACTTTTTAGTGAACTCCACCCTTGATTTTTGAGTAATGTAACATCAACTAATCTTGTGAACCATTAAAATTGGGAAATCCCATGAAAAATTGCCAAATATTTCTATTGAGTTCTATTATTATTTTCTAGATTGCACAGTGGGAAAGATTTGTGTGGATTGCGCACAAATACCAGTGAACACAGCCCATAGGACATGTGAAAGCTTGACCAAACCTTTAGTAAGCATTTGTCTATAATTTGACACCCGTTATCACATTTTACAAATGTTATAGTGTTAATTTTCTGCAGAAGTCTAAGTGAAATTGCTGATCTATATTTACAGATTGATGATAATAGCTGTATCAGTGGCTGTTATTGTCCAGATGACTTTTTTGAAGATCATAACGGTGGTTGTGTGGTTCATGAAAACTGCACCTGTGAATTCAGCGGGAGGGTGTATGAAACTGGGCAGAGCGTTGACACCAACTGTAAAATATGGTAAGAAACGTCCCAGGTTACGTATGTAACCCTGGTTCCCCGAGGGAACGAGACGCTGCGTCGAGACGCTAGGGGAACGCCATCAGCGTTGTCCAGCTCTGAATCATATGTGTAATCAGTCAAAATTGACGGCCAGGCGTCAGGTGCGGTGACGTCACGACCAGGATGCTTAAAAGCACGTGATGTGCAGCCGGCGCCAGCTTCCAGGAATGAAGCATAGCTCTAGTAGGGATGCCGGAAGTATGGCCCTGCGACGCAGCCGTCTCGTTCCTCGGGGAACCAGGGTTACATACGTAACCTGGGACGTTCCCCTCCGGGAACATCGAGCTGCGCCGAGGACGCTAGGGGGCGAGATATCCACGCCGCCATACTTGCAAATCCCTGCTTAGTGTGTGGAGTGCACAGCTATGGCAAGGGAAAAGACAAGCCAGGGTGGCTCGCAGAGCCAGGTCGTAGAACCTGGAAAGTTAGTAGCCCACCCACCAGCGTCACAGATGTCCTGCACAGGTACACCTGCCAGAAGGCCTTGGAGGCCGCCATACCTTAAGTAGAGTGAGCCTTGATTCCCAAAGGCGAGGGAGATCAGAGGACTCGAGGTCATAGGAGAGCATCCAGATCCACTACTTAGCATAAGCACCCTGGCCTCCACCGGAGGAAACGTAAAGAGAGTTTGCCTATTGAAAGGCCACCAAGAGGGGCGTGGTAGGTGCTATAGCCTCTCAGCAACCTCAGTTGAGAGACCAGAGGCTATGAGTTGTGCCCCCTCGGGAGCCACACCCATAGTTTCCACAACTCCGAGCGGGGTGAAAGATCATGCCCGCTGCCAGTGAGAGGATATCCCTCCTGGACGGGAATCCCCCATGGAGAGCCGTCGAGGAGAGAAATCGGGTCAGAGACTATACTCGGCCCGGCCAGAACAGGGTTTTTCAATAGAAGGACCCTGTCCATGCTCTCTAGAACTCCCAGGAGCTGAGCGATCGGGGGAGGCGTACAGACGAAGCCTCAGCCACGATTGTACCATAGCATCCAGCCCCTTAGCGGAGCTGGATGCCTGCCTCGACAGGATGGCTGCTCCTATCCTTTACGAAGGGAAGAACCCGATATTATGTCGCTTTGCCCCCAAAGCACATTTCAGGAACTTCCTGTGATGGGGAAGGAGTATGCATCTTTAGATCGCTCGTGACCACCAGTCCTCGGATCTGGTGAGAGAAGCGTTCGAAGAGAGCTTTCTGAACTTCAGTCGTGTGACTGAGCGGTTCAGTTAGCTTAGATCTAAGACGGACGCAACCCCTTTCCCGGAACAATGAAATGCGGCTGTAGAACCTGGACTCTTTGTCTAGAGCAGGGACCACCTCGATGGTCTCCTCCCTCAGGAGAGTGCCCACTTCTTGTTCCATTACCAGAGCTTGCTCGCCCGTAGAAAGGCTGCGGCAGAGCGCCACATAGCCTTGTTCTACAGTGTGCGTGACCCATCGAGACACATTTGGCAGCAGTTCCACGCCGAATAGTCTACTAAGGGAACCAGTCTCTCGAGACTGGTCTCTGGTGTACTTAGAGCGGCTAGCTCGGTGCCCTGGAACGGAGGACCGGCAGGGGACGGCCGATCTAGCTGTTCTAGAGACCCCCGAAGGGGTGGCGAGCCTCCCAGCTCCGCTACATTTCTGGGCGGAAGAGACTGAGAGAAATGCTCGCTGGAGACCGCTGCGCCCTGGAACACGGCAGGGTTAGCAGACTGATCTCCTGAGGGCACTGAGGAGAGACGGGCACCGTGTAATGCGGTGTAAACCGCTCTTCCCCAGAGGGGCCTGCCCTCATAAGTCCTGGGATGTAGCATCAGGACTGCCTTAGAAGTCTCCTATTGGAAACGACGGTCCTCAGACCCGCGTCATCTCTAGGAAGACTAAGGAACCAGAGTCTGCTCAGGCAGGACCCAATAAGACACGCTTGGCAAGGGCTCCCACACCGCCAGATGACTTACTAAGGAAACCAGTCTCTTGAGACTGGCCTCTGGTGTACTTAGAGCGGCTAGCTCGGTGCCCTGGAACGGAGGACCGGCAGGGGACGGCCGATCTAGCTGCTCTAGAGACCCCCGAAGGGGTGGCGAGCCTCCCAGCTCCGCTACATTTCTGGGCGGAAGAGACTGAGAGAAACGCTCGCTGGAGACCGCTGCGCCCTGGAACACGGCAGGGTTAGCAGACTGATCTCCTGAGGGCACTGAGGAGAGACGGGCACCGTAATGCGGTGTAAACCGCTCTTCCCAGGGGCCTGCCCTCATAAGTCCTGGAATGTAGCATCAGGACTGCCTTAGAAGTCTCCTAAGGGAACGACGGTCCTCAGACCCTGTGTACTTAGAGCGGCTAGCTCGGTGCCCTGGAACGGAGGACCGGCAGGGGACGGCCGATCTAGCTGCTCTAGAGACCCCCGAAGGGGTGGCGAGCTTCCCAGCTCCGCTACATTTCTGGGCGGAAGAGACTGAGAGAAACGCTCGCTGGAGACCGCTGCGCCCTGGACACTGGCAGGGTTAGCAGACTGATCTCCTGAGGGCACTGAGGAGAGACGGGCACCGTGTAATGCGGTGTACACCGCTCTTCCCCAGAGGGCTTGCCCTCACCAGTCCTGGGCCTTGGCATCAGGACTGCCTCAGAAGCCTTCTAATGGAAATGACGGTCCTCAGACCCACGTCATCTCTAAGGCCTCAGACTAGGAACCAGAGTCTGCTCAGGCAGATCCCAATGAGACACGCTTGGCAGGGGCTCCCAAACCGCCGGGTGGCTACTAAGGGAACCAGTCTCGAGACTGGCCTCTGGTGTACTTAGAGCGGCTAGCACGGTGCCCTGGAACGGAGGCCGGCAGGGGGCGGCCGATCTAGCTGCTCTAGAGACCCCGAAGGGGTGGCGGGCCTCCCAGCTCCGCTACATTTCTGGGCGGAAGAGACTGAGAGAACGCCTCGCTGGAGACCGCTGCGCCCTGGAACACTGGCAGGGTTAGCAGACTGATCTCCTGAGGGCACTGAGGAGAGACGGGCACCGTGTAATGCGGTGTACACCGCTCTTCCCCAGAGGGGCCTGCCCTCACCAGTCCTGGGCTTTGGCATCAGGACTGCCTCAGAAGCCTCCTATTGGAAATGACGGTCCTCAGACCTCGTCATCTCTAAGGAAGACTAGGAACCAGAGTCTGCTCAGGCAGACCCCAATAAGACACGCTTGGCAAGGGCTCCCACACCGCCAGGTGACTTACTAAGGGAACCAGTCTCTTGAGACTGGCCTCTGGTGTACTTAGAGCGGCTAGCTCGGTGCCCTGGAACGGAGGACCGGCAGGGGACGGCCGATCTAGCTGCTCTAGAGACCCCCGAAGGGGTAGCGAGCCTCCCCTCTCCGCTACATTTCTGGGCGGAAGAGACTGAGAGAAGCGCCGCTGGAGACCGCTGTGCCCTAGAACACTGGCAGGGTTAGCAGACTGATCTCCTGAGGGCACTGAGGAGAGACGGGCACTGTAATGCGGTGTACACCGCTCTTCCCCAGAGGGGCCGGCCTCAAGGCCCTGCATCAGAGCGTTCTGGCCGAAGACTATCGATCCGCAGATCCGTCTTCGCCCGGGCGCTCACTCTGACTCCGATTCTGGCGAGTACGAGAAGTGACATTCCCCGAATAAGGAGCTGGAACACAATTGGGGCTGCTCCGCCCAGCAGCCCAAGCTGACCACCTCAACCTCCTTGGAGGAAGAGAGGTAAACATTGTGCTCTCACTTGAGAAGCATCCCAAGAGGCTCTTGTATGTCATATACGATATATAATTGTATATATTTCTCTACAATATATATATATATATGTATAAATATATATCTAACTTTCATAGTCGGATAAAATGCATAGTTAATTATTCAAAATTAAATGCAGTCAAACACCCAGACAAGTAAACACGGTCTGAAGTGCATAAATGAACCGAGAATCACCATAATGCGCGCGTTGCCTCGGCAACGCGAGCCGAACAAAACAAATAAATCTTCTTGAGAGAAACTGCTGCAGATTAGCGCACTCTCACTCAAGGGGAAGAACTACAGCTTAGGCTTCCGCCCGGAGAGCGCTTAGACCTGGGGAATACAGGTGGAAATAGGCGAACCCGTCTCCAACCCGTCCGCCAGATCTATGTGCGATCCCGTGATCTCACTCGCCGCGGTGCCTCAGCAGCAGCGGAGCGCGAGATTCATAGGCGCGACACACTCGGAGCGTGCCCGGCGGGCGAGCACTGCATTGCAGCGGACGCTGGATCTGATGGGAAAAGAAGATAGGGATCACCCGTCTTAATCTCCCATCTAATCCATCTGCGAGCACAGCCACTGCTCCGCCTCAGCGGCAGCGTGGCAGGTGCTGCGAGGAGCGCAGGTGAAAACTCCCTCCTCAAAGAGAGTTTTCGCCTCCAGCCAGATCATCGCAAAAACTGTGTGTATCCCGAGAGAGCGCTAGACCTGGGGAATACAGGTGG
Source organism: Gymnocypris eckloni scoliostomus (assembly GCA_027564155.1). Lineage (NCBI taxonomy): Eukaryota > Metazoa > Chordata > Actinopteri > Cypriniformes > Cyprinidae > Gymnocypris > Gymnocypris eckloni. Next base: position 21,749,387 of record CM050432.1, on the reverse strand, counting down.
AAATAGGGCGAACCCGTCTCCAACCCGTCCGCCAGATCTATGTGCGATTCCCGTGATCTCACTCACCGCGGTGCCTCAGCAGCAGCGGGACTGGAGATCATAGGCGCGGACACACTCGAGCGTGCCCGGCGGAGCACAATGCATTACAGCGGACGCTGGATCTGATGGGAAAAGAAGATAGGGATCACCCGTCTTAATCTTCCCATCTAATCATCTGCGCACAGCCACTGCTCCGCCTCAGCGGCAGCGTGGCAGGTGCTGCGAGGACGCAGGTGAAAACTCCCTCCTCAAAGAGAGTTTTCGCCTCCAGTCAGAGAGGAACACACAGTCTGTAACGTGATCTACTTTCGCCCTCATTGGCCTTTGATATGTCTGCTTCTAGTCTTTCTTTGCCTATCTTTTAAGAATAAACTTTCTTATTTCCTATCTGATAGTAACAGACTCACAGAACACATTCGACTGACACACACAGAGAGCTTTGCTGAATGACAAAAAGCTGGCGCCCGCTGCACATCACGTGCTTTTAAGCATCCTGGTCGTGACGCCACCGCACCTGACGCCTGGCCGTCAATTTTGACTGATTACACATATGATTCAGAGCTGGACAACGCTGATGGCGTTCCCCTAGCGTCTCGACGCAGCTCGATGTTCCCGGAGGGGAACCCTGTCTTCTAGTTCACATATTTTAAAAGAACAAATTACCCAGCTTCATTTCATTCCAAAGCCATAGGTTTTTCCTTTTGTGGAATACAAAAGAAGATATTTTGCTCAGAATGCTCTTTTTCTGACTGGGAAAGTAAATGGATATTGAGGTTATACATTGTAAGTTTATACATTTTAAAAATCAGTTTTTTAATATTTGTATTCTTGTTTTTATGTTTGAGCTTATATATCTCAATATTCATAACAGTCAACAGCAACAGCAATTCTGATTCTTCAACAGTAAACTTTGAATTGTCAGCTTTGTAAAAACATTTTGATTATGTAACTAGTCAGAAAGACCAGCAACCTTATTATTTTGGGTATGCCATTTATGTCTCCATGCCAACATGGGGGCTTGAGAAGGGGTTTATCTCTTAAAATTACATCAACAGAAACACAATATCATATTAAAAGTAGTCCAGTCAGCCTGTGCATTATTTTTCAGATGTTTAGAGTTGATGTTTACTGAGAATCTTCCTCTCCACTGTAGCACTCAAATCTCACTTGTGCCTTTATATATTCGAACTTGGCACCTCAAGATTCTAAGCGATCACAAGTGTGAATGACATTTAAGAGTTTTAAGATTGTATAATTTGAGATATACCGCATAGCCTGCAAAATTACAATGAAGTAGAAAATCACCTGACAACTGGATTTGAATGACGTGATTTTGTGTCTCGCAGCACATGTAGAGGTGGTGAATGGTCTTGTATAGATGAAGCATGTTCAGGAGTATGTGAGGTGTTCGGAAATGGCCAGTACCGCACCTTTGACTCCAAATGGTACAGATTCGATGGCCACTGTCAGTACACACTAGTAAAGGTGAGTGGTTGCAAGCTTGTAGCAAAATTACCTTTTTTCACAAAGATAGCTTTAGCTCAAAATATCCTGACTTAGATTATGTACAGTATACTAGTAAAATTCTCAAGTGCTGTAAAAATAGCACTCAACAAGTGAAAAACATATTTAACCTCTAATATTTATTGTATAAGGACGCTGGTTCAAGTGAGCAGTTTGCTGTTAAAACTGAGAGTGTTCCTTGTTGTGACGAGTCTTTGACATGTTCCCGCCATCTCAGTGGAGCTATTGGTAAATGATCACCTGTGCATATATACATTGTTACTGGATGTTGTCAGTATTTCAGCTTTCTATTAAGTAAAAATTATAATGCTCTAAGTAATTAGGAAATTGTAAATAGTTGCTTGATGTTTGACAGGGTGCAGTGACTCTGATGTTGAGTGACATGAAGGTAACCGAGACATTTCAGGCAGGGGGCGCATTGCTTGCAGAGCCCCTGTACTCTATCCAAACTGTGGGCCTTTACATCATCATCTCAGTTCCTGGACTGGGGATCACTGTAATCTGGGACAAACATACCAGGATCACCATTCAGCTAGAGCCTCAGTGGAGAGTAAGAAGTTACATTTAATTAATTTTATTGTCTAAGATTAATATTCAATATTTTCATTTTGAACTAATAAGATGTGATGCAAAAAGCAGCAAGCTGTCCAGATGATTTCCTGCTCTGCCATAGTATCCAGCTGCATCAAGTACGGTCTCTGTTGCTCACGTTGCCAGAACTGTTATGGAACATTTTTGCCGGTAGATCACTTAATCTGCACATTAGGCCATTAAGTTGTGGCCTAATGGTTAGAGAGTCTGACTCGTAATCTAAATGTTGCGAGTTTGAGTCTCGGGCCGGCAGGAATTGTAGGTGGGGGAAGTGAACAGCGCCCTCTCCACTCTCAATACCACAACTGAGGTGCCCTTGAGCAAGGCACCGAACCCCCAACTGCTCCCCGGGCACTGTTCACGGTGTGTGTGTGTGTTCACTGCTCTGTGTGTGTGCACCTTGGATGGGTTAAATGCAGAGCACAAATTACGAGTATGGGTCACTATACTTGGCCGTATGTCATGTCACTGTCACTTAGCCACAAAGTTTGAGCAAATTGCTTGAAGAAGAAGCAAACCTTTTTTTTTTTACACTCGTTGCAAGCAAAACTGTTATAATTGGATATTTTCTGGGATTGATGCCAAATTTTCACATTAGGTGTGAACACACACACTACTTCTTGCTGATATTTAGTTGCACTGTGCCTGGTTAGGACATGGTACAATTGTTGTACTAAAATCATTTATTTGCTCAAGTTTTGAAATTAAACAATTTCTCTTAAATAAAAATATGGAATTTTGGTGAGAGGTGACTATGAATGGCAGATGTTATAACAATGGCTAACACTGGTTAAATCACAAGTAAAATGTCCTAAATTTCAGGTGATTTTGAAATCCTTGTTGGCCCTGGATCAAACTAAATTTCAACAATCTTTATTTTTAACTTAGTTTCAAGGTTGGGACTTGAACAACATTATTAAGAATATATCTATCTGATCTCCTCTTTAGGGCAAGGTTACTGACGGGAGTGTCAGGGCTCTGTCACAAAACCCATGAATGACACCAGACCGAAGTGACAGAACCCTGACAGGTTAGGCATGGAATGGATATGTAATGTCAGGACTATGATAGTTTGATAGGAATGTTGGTTCAGGAACAACAAGGAATATAGTTTCTGAAACATGTGCTACTGAGTGGTAAATACATGCAATATTCTCTTTCAACTGTGGAACATTAGGGCCAAGTGTTGGGGCTTTGTGGGAACTTTGATGGAAAGGTATCAAACGACCTTTTAACAAGAAGCTCCTCAGAAGTTTTCAGTGTTTTGGACTTTGGGAATAGTTGGAAGACAGCAACTCCGCCATGCTCAGATGTAACCCATGAAATATTTCCTTGTGAGCGACACTCCTACTGTGCAGCCTGGGCCCAGCGGCGATGTATGATCCTGAGATCGGACACCTTTATAGATTGCCATCTGAAGGTACTTTGCAGTGCCATTAGTTATTCAAATATTGTTGTTTCTGATGTTTTAACTTGGTTAATTTACTTTAACTAAACAAAGTACTATTTCAACATCAGACATTTCTGAACTTTATGTTCAAGTTTATCAAACTGTTTCTGAGTTTAGAAGTTGGTACAGGTACACAGTGTACTCGCAGTTCTTTTTTGTCATGAGGAAAGGTTAAACCTGTATTGAACCAGGCAGTAACTGTTGTATTCTTTTGACTACTAGGTGGATCCAGAGCCTTTTTACCAAGCCTGTGTTTTGGAGTCCTGTTCTTGTGAATTTGAGGGAAAGTTTCTTGGTTTCTGTACTGCTGTGGCAGCTTACGGAGAGGCATGCAGTGCAAAGAACGTCTGCATCAACTGGAGAACCCCAGATTTGTGTCGTACGTATTGCATTCTATTATAATTATGGGATTGGATTTTGGAAACAATTAAGTATTTTCCCAGCATGAGCATTTCCTGGTATGGCATAACTGGGTTATTACTGAGTTAATAAAGTGATTACAGTGTTTGTTCATCTCCACAGCCGTGTATTGTGACTATTACAATGAAGTGGGCCAGTGCACTTGGCATTACAATCCCTGTGGCCAGGTTAAGACCTGTGGCACTAATAACCACTTTACAGGAAAACTTGAAGGTATTTTTTCCCTTTCCATTCCTGTTTATTAATCTCGCTGTTGTTCTGCAGTAATATGTACTGCTAGAATTTAGAAACACAGAAACTACTTAAACATTCACCAAACAATGTATGGCATTTAATTTCAGGTTGCTACCCAAGATGCCCTGAGGAGACTCCATATTATGATGAAAACCTAGGAAAATGCACTGCTTTGGACAACTGCACTTGTAAATTCATGAACAGTGTGTTGTCACCTCCTGATGAAATGTGCACTTCTTATACATGCTGGTAAGCCATTTTTTGGAAGGACGTTTAAGATAAAACATTTACAAACTATAGACTTACTATTAATTCAAATTTGTATTATTTTTCCTTAGTAAATGCCTCGATGGACAAATTGTCTGCACTCCTACATTTACATCTACAACTACGACTACAATTTCTTACACATTAACAGCTCAGCAATCTACAAAATAATAACCCACACAGCCACAACACAACCACCAATAACTCATATCACAACACAATGCATAAATACAACAACAGAATACACAACGAAACCAACAATTGAGAAGACAACAGAATCTTCGACAACTCTAATTATAGAGACAACTACAACACCACTACCAACAACAAAGAGAACAACAGAATATACAACCACAACACGTCCATCAACAACTGATAGTACAACAAAAACGCATACAACTCCAATGGAAGAGACAACCACAACACAACCACCACCAACTGAGAGTACAACAAAACACAAAACCACAACATGCCCATCAACAACTGAAAGTACAACAAAACAATATACAACTCCAATAGAAGAAACAACCACAACACAACCACCGCCAACTGAGAGTACAACAAAACACAGAACCACAACACGCCCATCAACAACTGAAAGTACAACAGGACAATATACAACTCCAATGGAAGAAACAACCACAACACAAACAGCACCAACTGAAAGCACAACAAAGCACATAACCACAACACATCCATCAACAACTGAAAGTACAACAGAAAAATATACAACTCCAATAGAACATACAACCACAACACAACCACCACCAACTGAGAGCACAACAAAACACAGAACCACAACACGTCCATCAACAACTGAAAGTACAACAGAAGAATATACAACTCAGATGGAAGAAACAACCACAACACAACCACCACCAACTGAGAGCACAACAAAACACAGAACCACAACACGTCCATCAACAACTGAAAGTACAACAGAACAATATACAACTCAGATGGAAGAAACAACCACAACTCAACCACCACCAACTGAGAGCACAACAAAACACAGAACCACAACAGGTCCATATACAACTGAAAGTACAACAGAACAACATACAACTCCAATAGAAGATACAACCACAACACAACCACCACCAACTGAGAGCACAACAAATCACAGAACCACAACACATCCGTCAACAGCTGAAAGTACAACAGAACAATATACAACTCCAATAGAAGAAACAACCACAACACAACCACCACCAACTGAGAGCACAACAGAACACATAACCACAACACGTCCATCAACAACGGAAAGTACAACAGAAACATATACAACTCCAGTAGAAGAAACAACCACACAATCACCAACTTCAGAAAGTACAACAGAATACAAAACACAACCTCCAACAAGTGATAGCTCGACTCATCCAACCATGCCAACAAAACAATACACTACCACAACTCAGCCAACTACTGAAGCTACAACCACAGTAAAATATAGCACTTCAGTGTCAACAGTATCTACAACAGGTGTGGAAGCCACTATAAATATAAACTTGTGCTAGAATAAACATTTTAAATATAACACCAGTAATGTCATAATAAACTCAAAGTATCAAAACACTTTGAATGTGTTAAAAAACTGCCACACAAATACATTTTGTACTTACAGTTGTTTTTTATCTCATTCCCACTAGAATTAATAATAGTCACTGGCCCTACTGTCACCAGTCTAACTCTAAACAGTCCTCAAGAAGTGACAACTACTAATCCTACAACAACAACTTCTTCTCTGACATCTGTGCTAAGTACTACAATATCTACCACTGAACACAAAACTCCAGGTAATAATACTACTATTTCATCCTACTACAGCTCAATTTGACATATAGAACACATTTCAAGCTTTAAATTTAGGCCCCTTCTACACGGATACGCGTATAGCTTTATATTAGAGGTGGGCATAGATTAATTTTTAATCTAGATTAATCTAGATTAATTTTGGAATTAATCTAGATTAATCTAGATTAAAATGGCTCATTTGAATTCTGCCAAGGCATTCAGAATATGTGTGTTACCCAAATAATGACTAAAGTAAGTCTTTGAGAACGGGTTTCTCAAGCCAGGTGGCGATTAGACCAGGGGCTCATCTCCTGTTTCCAAAATGCATCACAAACTTTAATCTCTTCCCGTCCCAATCCCACGAAAAACTGGAGGAAAATCCTGCTCCACTCCCGGAAGAATGACTCCCATTCCCTCCCACTCCTGTGTTGTTGTTGTTGTTTTGTTTTTTGCCGATAACTGTCAATTACAGTAAAAATATAGTACAGATCACAGCGCCCACCTTATTAGTTGAATAAAACCCAAAATGTCGCTTTTTGTTATTATATTGAACTGAAAGCCATCTTATTATGCACAGTGTTGCACAGATTAAATTTCATGTAAATCATCCATGCTAACACACACGTCTTCTATTTTTATTTTTTGACATTTCACTCTATAGATATATTTTTCTATGTACTGTATTTTTAGATATATTCGAGTTTCTAAGTTTCTCGCTCAAGTTCACATGAGACCTAAAGCGCATCCTGTTTGCTTAAAAGCGCAACGTTTCGTTGTTATTCTGAGTGCACACAAATAAACGTAGAGTCTTTACAGATTCGAAAGATGTATTAGGCTACTTTTATCTGTATGACCAAAAATGACGGAGATGCAGAGGCTTCGCTGCTTTCATAGACGCACGCACGCACACACATATCAGAGATCGCGCACAAACAGCACGGAAACTTTTATTAGTAAAATAGCTTCGACAGGCTACTGACTCGCAAGTCACAACATTATATTTATCTGCAATGAGGCGGCAAAATCGCTGTTTTTGAAGTAACTAAGCCTCATTGCTTGTAGAGAGAGACGCAGACGCAGGTTCACATGCACGAACTTTCCTCGGTCTCTCGCCGCTCGGTCTCTCTCTCTATCGGTCTCTCTCTCTCTCTCTCTCGGCCTCTCTCTCTCTCTCTCTCTCTCTATCGGTCTCTCTCCTCTCTCTCTCGCCGGTCTCTCTCTCTCTCTCTCTCTCTCTCTCTCTCTCAAATAAATGATTAATTCATTCAAATAAATACAATCTTATTTAAGAGCTTATGTATGATTTAAAGTAGACAGAATGCTAACGAGCCTTAACTGACAAAAAATGACCATAATTTGCACGGTCATCATCTTCTTGTCCAAACAAAATTCATAAACTCGGCAGAATGTATGCGACCGCTGCGCCTGATGTTCACAAACTTTCATAACTGGTAAATGTTTGTGAAATGGCAAAGCCTTGATTAATCCGTTTCTTTGCATGCAATCGTGAAATGCAATCTTTTCCTTTTTATTCGTTAGGCGGTGGGGTGATTTCGGTCGGGTTCGGGCTCTAAATTTAACTGTGCCGCTGGTCGGGTCGGTCGGGTCAGACAATCTCGGTTTCGGGCTTCAGTTTTGAGCCCTGCAGACCTCTACTAGGTATACATCGCGCTAAAATATCAGGGTGAAAGTCATCATAGCTTTAGTATAGACCCAGCTCCCAACCCAACTTTGAGAATAGATTAACGGCGATATTTTTATCGCCGATAAGAGTCTCACGTTAACGCAACGTTAACGCCGATAACGGCCCACCACTACTTTATATGTATACATTTTGTATCGTATAGGCGTTTCATCGAGAAGGATCCGTCATTTTGGGAGAGTGAAACCGTTATTTTTTTAATAAAAAGATTGGATAGATAAAGCTCTGGTTTCGTGTGGACGAAGCCTCTGTGTTTATTACAATGTGTTCAATGTCTTAAACTCAGTTAAATGTGCAACATGTTTTGATTTATTGGGATCTTATGTTTGTCTCTTTTTTTAACTAGTGTGTGAGTGCAAAGATGTGATACGAAATCAAAGCTGGTTTTGCGGAGAAACTTGGAGAGAGGATTGTGCTGATAAATTCTGTAAGGCTGGAGTGATTGAGGTAAAATCCATTAGCTGTCCAACATCCACAACCAGGACTGATTGCCCTAGAGATAAAAAGTATTTGGTGAAAGATGAAGAGACTTGCTGTGAGAGCTGGGAGTGTGACTGTAAGTAAACTGACTTGTCATATACACATTGAAACCTGACTAGTTAGTGGTGTGGCTATCTATTTGTCCCGCCAATGGAAAATAAGATGAGTGATGGGGATGCTTGTACATCAACTTTGGTCTATTTCTCCTGTTGTCTTTGTCAGGCCAGTGTCAAGTTTATGGAGATCCACACTACATCTCCTTCCAGGGGATTTCTTTTGACTTCATGGATAACTGCACCTACACTCTAGTGGAGGAGCGAGTACTGCAACACAGATTAAGCATTGCTGTAGACAACTACTACTGTGTGCCGGAAATTGATAATTCCTGTTCCAGGGGAATCACATTAAAGTACTGGAATGATGTTGCCACACTTATGGTAACAGAGGATTTCACAGTAGAGGTAAGTTTATAATTAAATTGTAATGTGCATTTCTAATATTTTTTAATGTATTAGTCTCACAGAGCCATACATCTGTATGGGGATCAAGTGTGGCCTATATTTATCCAAAAGACAAGAACAGACTGATTTAAATATAAGTGACTAATGACTTTTTGACTTTTTTCTGTCAGCTTTTTAATCATCAATACCAAATTACTGGGGATGACAGTTCCCTTGAGCTTTGATGATAAGCAGATTGTCTCTATCTTTCCCCAGTGTACTTTAAACCAGGAGATTATAAAACCACCATATGAAGATCAGGTCTTCATCTTTGAAAGCAGTGGTAGCCAAGTCTACATCTACATCAAGCCTATACGTTCCTACGTTTCTCTTACACCTTTCAACAGTCTGTTAATAAACCTGGCAATGGAGTACTTTCAAAACAACACCCAAGGACAGTGTGGTACGTCATTCAAGTCAATTAACTACCGATGGAAAGTAACTGGCACATTAGATGTGTGTTTCAATGTGTGTTTCATGGTTCATATGATATCACAGACCACAAATAGATTATGTTAACCTTACACTCTTGACTTTGCAGGTGTCTGTGGTGGGCAGTCATGCATACGAAGAAATGGTGTAGTTGAAGATGACAACTGCTGTGATAAGACTGCATATGACTGGGTTGTAGAAGATCCTCTGAAACCCTACTGCAAATCTGTGCTCACCAATGTTCCTTGTGTACCTCCCCCTTCACCTCCACCTCCACCTCCGCCTCCGCCTCCCTGCAATCCTACAATATGTGACCTACTTCACGATGAGTAAGTCACTGTTGGGTATTTTTAAATCCCCAAATTCAAATAAAAATCTTGTTTTTTCATAGAAAATAACAAACAACTTTTTCTTGGCTTGTTGCATTGCGACTATAAAAATAGGTGCTAATATTTTTTACACAGAGTGTTTGCCGAGTGTGCTGAAAGGATCAATCTTATGTCTGTGGAGAAGAATTGCCGGTTTGACTACTGTTCATACAATAGTAGTGTTGGTGCCTGTTCCTCTCTGGAGTATGCAGCATCGGAATGCAAAAGGATTGGTATTTGTGTGGACTGGAGATACCTTACTAATGGCGCCTGTGGTAAGAAAACATTATTAATGCACATTTTCAGAAAATAGTAGTAGCATGCGTATATTTTTATACACTGATGTCTACAACATATCATCATCATATTAAAACCTAAATGTTTACATATAAACAAGTTTAAAGACCTGAAAGTCTTTACGGATACTTTGAGGTTCATAACAGTTTGAATTTGTCGAATTCATTGCTTGATTTTGTAGTATATGTTACTTTAATTTTATTTCCTGAAACATTTAGTTTTCTATGTAGACTTTCAAGGCATTGTTCTCTTTTAATACCATTCCACTATTTTAGAGATAAAATGTCCTGAAGGAATGATGTACAACGAGTGCCGAGAGTTTCCAAATGATGTCTGTCACGGCAGGTGAGAAATATTCTACTTAAAATGATTCAAGCATTCTCACAGTTCAAGGCCTGCCTTATATTTCACCTGGCAATTAGAAGGAAAAATTTCAATGCACCACCTTTTACTTTGTCTAGTTAACCGAATACTTGTATTAACCGATTGTTGGATTGTTAGGACTAGGATTGCATGTCTGCTTGTAGGCGTGATGATCCATGTGTGACCTCACGCCCATCACTCTATTGTCTCCTCAGTGTTCGTGTGTCTGCAACCTCTGTGGTTGGTCTGAGATCAGGCTGCTTTTGTCCAAATGACCAGATGCTTGCAGAAGAACACAAACAAATCTGTGTGTCTGAATGCCCAAGTGAGTTAAGAATTCAAACAAATATTACAAAATATTTTTTTTTATAAAAAGTTTAGTTACAGTAATAGTTAAAATTATATTTTAAAAGGTAATTAATTTTGTTAGCAATTGACTTGGCAAAGATACTTTGCCAGTTTTCCTAAATTAGTAAAGTTTTTTGCAAATATGATCTAAATTAAGTAATTTAAATATGAATTTCATATGATTTTTTTTTTCAGCATGTAAAGGGCCATTGGGTGAACCCATGCCGGTAAGAGTTAATTTTACAGTAAAAGCACAAACTCCTGTTAAAAATATTTTCAAATATATGTTGACTGTGAATACTGCATAACAGGAAACTTTTGTCTTTCTATAAGGTGGGAGCAGTATAGGAATCAAACTGTCACATATGCACATGTAACAACCGGACTAGGACTGAAGAGTGCATACCCAAACCTCGAGAAACCTGTCCAGTCTGCAGTGCCTACTCCATCCTGGTTTCTGACTGCTGTGACAATCAGATTTGCGGTAATGTTGCAATCTTTCCACAGAGCAGCATAGTGTAGAGTGCCACTGGTGCTTGGAATAAATACATATTCTTTTTTAATTAATTATTGCATACAATGGAAGGACATACAATGTAAAGTAGTTCACATATTTACTCCAAATGGGAGTTTTATTTGTTTTCTATAGTTTTAGAGGCCCCTTTAAATTACCTTGCAGTAAACAAATTTAGCACAAAATACATTGAACAATGCATGTATATGCTCTCGCTGTGGTGGATTCAGGTGGGTGATCAGTGGACAGACCCTTTACGCCCGTGTGAGTCTTTCAGCTGTAGTCAAACAGGAACTGAGGTTGAGAAAACCGTGTGTCCGGTGCAAACCTGTGCTAAGGTGGGAATGACCAAACTCACATCAGTATCACAAACTGAATCAAGTTTGTTGCTCATACGCATCTTTTTTTTCTGGTTCTGTCTTCTATAAAGTTAACGTATTATGTTTCTGTGTATCCAGGATTTACGAGTGTGGGATGAACATCATTGCTGCTATTCATGTAGGTTTACACAAATATTTCACTCTAGCTTGTCTTGTAATGGAACTGTACCATAGCACAGTGGGGTCTAGTTCTTCCCTGATGTGAACTCCATACGTTAACTGAAAGACCAATGTTAGTATCAAGCCAAGGCAACTGTCCACTTTTCCAGTGATCACAGTGATGGGCTATTTCTCATTCATTGAAATGCAGTATTAAATCATCTCCTTTAGAAATCAGTTGCAATATACTTTTTTCCATAAATGGAAACTTCAAAAGAACATAACCCAATTCCCTTGTGATGGGAATGGCATGTTATGTCATGGGGTTGACATTACATGAACACAATTTGATTTGTCTGAAGGAATATGCAAGTGCAAACATGCCTGAAGTATAGTGGCATAACCCTAAGCCATTACCCTGGGATGCGTTCACGTTCTGCCCTTTAAATCTCATTCACCATGCTCCATTAGAGAGTAAAGAGGTTTATTCCAAAGAGAGGTCCATAACAAAATATAACTGGGGGGCAGTTGTGGCCTAATAGTTAGAGTCGACTTGCTCCCCGTATGCCACATCACAAATGGCTGCCCACTGTTCATGGTGTGTGTGTTTGTTCACTGCTGTGTGTGTGCACTTGGATGGGTGAAATGCAAAGCACAAATTTCGAATATAGGACACCATACTTGGGCACATGCCATGCCCTTTACTTTAAGGAATAGCCTCTAGCTACGCCAAAGTGGGCAACAGATAAGATTAAAGAGGAATGCCATGAGGCAGTCTACCTTCAACCTATCAGCCCTCCTATCATAGCTTATATCTCTGTGCATCAGCCTCTCAGCAGTGCTTTCTATTGTCACAGTGCATTCGTCAAGGAACCATGCTTATGCTTCTCTAGGACAACTGATAAAAGCAAAAAGGTAGAATCATCTCAACATGAAAACACCTTCTGTAGAAAGGTTGTCCCTCAGTTGTCCTTACAAAAGAGAAGCATTGCATTGCTCTAGACCAGATTAGCTATCAGATCGCCTTACCTCACTGTGACTTCACGCTCTTCTTATAATATCAGTCCATTCTCTAGGCCTAAGCGAAGGACTGAAGGACCAGGGGCCTCATTTATAAAGTGCGTATTCTCAGATTTGATCTTAGAGAGTGCGTACACTTAAATCCACTCTAATGCTCATATTTGTAAAAACTGCCTTTGACGTGGAAAAGTGCTTAGCGTCATGTCATGGTCTGAGATGACATATTATTATTTTTTGTCATAGTACTGCAGGTTTTTGAAAATGTAAGCTGTTTTTGCAGCTCACTGTTCCAAATTAAAGGATTTTGATGATAATGGTGATCTTTTACATGTTAATGTCCTTAAGAGTTATTTGCAAGGCAGAGAGCAGAAACCATTCAGTTGAGCTTAAGAATGCCCAGTTCAAGATAATTTGCGTTTCGCAGATTTCTCATCTGAAAGATATGTGTACATGCGTTCTCGACGGATCAACAATTTAGGATAGTTTCTGCGCAACATTTTATAAATGAGGCCCCAGGACTGTGGTGGGGAATTAATTATTAAATACTGCTGATTGATTCCTTGCCTCTCTGAAGTTCTAGACAACTGTTCTCATGGCAGTACCAAAAAGACCAGAGGGTAAGATCAGGATATCAAGCAGAAATAATTTCTTCTTCACTTCAAACTTCATTGTCAACTATAAATGCCACTCTGTGGCAACCATTACGGCAATGGAGCAACCGATAGCATGGACCATGTGCTTGATCGCATGGAGATCAGGAGAGCTCTAGGTCTACATCTAGAGACAATCCCTAGACTTGTCTTGGCCAAAATCAGCCTACAACACCGCCATGGTGTGCATTGCCCCATCAGCCTGACCTGCTGCAGCATATGTATTGCCCACCAGCCGCAAAATGGTTTGAAACAGCTTTGATGGCAAGACCGAGGGGGGGATGAAGGAGATTGGCTCTCTGGATACATATGCCTCAACTCCCATCACATCTTTCACCTTTGAGCTGGTAACATGCTCTCAATTAGATCACAATAGACTACAGAGTGGGCTTCATGACCCAGCCTGAGAGCATCATAGTGATAGTATCACCATAGTGATATGGTGTTCGATAAGGTCTCTACATCAGAAATGTTAGATGCAGAATCGAATGTCGGATCCTGCCAGAAGATATCATTTTTTTCTTGTATTCAAAATCAAGTCAGCTGTGTTTTGTCAGATATCCAAAACCCATTAAATGCAAGTCTTGTCCGTGACCCAAAACCAGTTATTTGTCTGCATAGTTGCATGTTTCGATGTTTAGACATTTTCTGATCAGCACAAATCCAACAAGTGTTATTATCTCACAAGCGGTCCTATTTTATATTAGGTGGCCTTAACTACTATGCACTTACATTTAAATTAATAATTTCATACAATTAACACTTTGTATAAATATATGTTTACACTGACTTACATTATATTTAAAAAACACCTGCATGAAATTACATCTGTAATTACATTTATAATTACACTGTTCACCCATCCCTTACAACTTAACTAACACTTAAAAACCTACCAAACCTGTCCCTAACCTTACCCGTATCCCACCTCAATAGCGATATAATATGAACACAATAGTACAATGTACTTTTTTGTTGTTGTTGATGTAAGTACATTAGTTAAGCACAAATACCGTTTTTTAAGGTTATACAAATCTGTTTTATTTTTACTCATTTAAGTATGTAGCTTATTTTGTTCTGTGTATCATAGGTAATGTTACATGCACTGCCAGATTGACGAGGATGAACCTCACGATTGCTGACTGCTCACGGGAAGTCAAGCTGCCTACTTGCGAGGGCCAGTGTGAGACACACAACAGGCAAGTCTAACATCATCAGCCTGTTTATTCTAAAATAAGCTAGAATATTTACAATTTTTAATTATTTTAGAGACTTTGTTAAACAGACACTTTGTTAGTTGGATGTTCATGTAAAGGCCTGTTGTAGTATTACAAAGATAATATGCCGCTAAAAGCAACAAGCACACATCTGCCAATCATTCATTAGTTCCCTGACAAATAGCCTTTGGCCACTAGAGGGTATTGTCAGAACGTTTGTAAAACTATTTCAGCACAGGATTTGTTATATTTTTCTCTCGATTGTAAATATTTGAATATTGAGTCTCATCCCCATTTTAGAAATATTTGGGCATGAAAAATTATTGTATTTTCATATTGGCCAATTATTTGCAGCTTAGATAACTCATGCAAAGCCATGTGCTTAAATTATAGAAATGACGAAAGGAAAATATAGAGCTATACAATATTAACAAATACAATATTAACAAATTAAGTTAGATATTTAGGTAAAGTAAAAACAAATACTAAAAAAACTATTAATAAAAATAATAAGGTCCAGTGGGGTCTAATATGTATTTTGCATGTATGTCCATGTTACATTTTTACAAAACATTTCCTTAAGGGAGGCATTTAGCCCCATGCTCAGCTGCAAGTCATTTGCTAATATAAAAGCCCCGCAAATTTGGGGCCAAATAGTAGGGCACATGTTTGTGATGCATGCTTTTAAATACAGTACATATTTATTTAAAATAGTAACCATAGCAAAATTGGTTGTCTTGGAAATGTTAGCCCTGTTATACACACACACACACACACACACACACACACACACACACACACACACAGAGAGAGTATATATCATTGATATATGTGTCCCCTGAGTTCTATACTTTATTTGTTGTGTTTTATTGCAGGTGGGTTCATACCAACAGCACACTTCAGCTTGAACAGAGTCACCAGTGCTGTAAGGAGAGAAGTTATGAGATGAGAGAAATCACACTGACTTGCAGTAAAAACTCTCTGAGCCACTTCACATATAGACACGTCACAGGCTGTGAATGCAGGGTTGAAGGTTAAGTTCATCTGACACACAAATCTTCGAAAATGTTAGTTAATGTTACATCTGATTTATTTTGGTGTGTATGTGAGTGTTACATGCACAATTAATAATTAGCTGCTGATGTGTGTGATGATATAGTTTACAGCCAAACAAACACATTTCTGCCATTTGTACTTTTCAGCATGTTTTAAGTGAATCAGCTTCATTAACTGTCATCTTGTCTGTGCCAAATCAATGCTTTATCTTGTTTAAATAATAATCACTATTTCATTTTGTTTTGTCAAAAAACTTACTGCAATTATGTGCAATATATTTCAGTTATTACTTTGGTATCACTTTATAACAGAGGACACTTATTCACTATTAACTATATTTTTTCCCTTAATAAATTCCTAATTTGCTGTTTATTGATAGTTAGTAAGGTAGTTGTTACATTTATGTATTGGGAAGGATTAGGGATGTAGAACAAAGTCATGTAGAATAAGGCATTTATATGTGCTTAATTACTACTAATAAATGGCTAAAATTATAGTAATACGCATGCTAATAAACTATTTAAGAGACCTTAAAATAAAGTGTTACCATTACTTTAATTAGATCTGTGTTATGTTTTCTGACTGTCACATATGAAAAATGCCATGCTTGCGTGTGTCTGTACTTTTAATGTTGATTTCACGACCAAATCAAACTAGTGATTGTAACCTGATATCAGGTGTCAAGGCCTCCAAGGAATTTGTAATCCACTTTATGGAGTCATAATTAATAATAATTGTTAATTCAATAAAAAAATTTATTGACAAGTGATATTTTAATGTGCATTTACTTTTACATTGCCATGTAAAAAATTTTTCAGGATAATATATATATATATATATATATATATACACACACACACTCACCGGCCACTTTATTAGGTACACCTGTTCAATTGCCTAGTAACACAAATTGCTAATCAGCCAATCACATGGCAGTAACTCAGTGCATTTAGGCATCTAGATGTGGTGAAGACGACTTGCTGAAGTTCAAACCGAGCATCAGAATGGGGAAGAAAGGTGATTTAAGTGACTTTGAACATGGAATGGTTGTTGGTGCCAGATGGGCTGGTCTGAGTATTTCAAAAACTGCTGATCTACTGGGATTTTCACAGACAACCATCTCTTGTCAGGGTTCTGTCACTTCGGTCTAGTGTTATTCATGGTTTTGTGACAGAGCCCTGATACTCCCATCATGTCCGCATTTTCATGTGAGCGCGCGGCTTCGAGTGTGCTCGAGTTTGTTTCATGTTGGAGCGTGGTGTTTGGATCCCGGCACTCATGTTTTGAGTTTCGGTCACGTGACGGGTTCGGACACTCGCGCTCCATTTTCTGTCATTGTGTGAGTGCGCGGTCTCGAAGTTCGCCGGCACCGTGCACTCTTGTCCACGTGTGTTTTGTTGTGTTGCACGCAGTTCGTGTTTCTATCGGCTGCGTGCATTTATGTTATATCTTGTGCTGTGTGGCACGCAGCTTGTATATTCATTGGCTGCGTGCTTTCATGTTGTCATGTCTTGTGTGAACACGTGGCTTATGAGTTTTCTCATTAGCTGCGTGTTCATGTCCTGTTTTGCACATGGCTGGTGATTTGTTTGCTGGCCATGTGCTTGTGTTTCTGTTTTGTGTGAGAATGAACCTTTGTATGAGAGGTTCAGCGACGCAGCAGAGGGGTTGGGGTTCAACCATGCGGCACTGAAGGACATGTTCAACAGTGTCCTCGATGAGCCCCTCAGCTGGTGGAGGATGAGGGGGCTGGATCACCTTCCGTTTGGGGAGTTTGTGGGGTTCCTGGCTCGTTCCCCAGCGACGGAGGCTGGAGCACCTCCAGTGGCAGTCGAGGAGGCCATCCAGGAGCTCGCTGTTCCAGAGCCTGTTCCAGTCCAGGAGCCCACGGAGCCCGTTCCATTGGAGGCCAATGAAGCTGCAGCGCCCCCAGTTGTGGCCGATGGAGCTCCAGCGCCCCCAGTGGCGGCCGACGAGGCTGCGGCATCCCGGTCTCAGAAACGGAGGAGGAGGAGGAAGAAGGCTTCTTCCACCCTTCAAGGCCTGGAGGCCGTTCCAGAGCTCTCTGCTGACCAGGAGGCCGTTCCTGAGCCACTCCAGCTCATCGCCCTGCCGGCGCCGCCCATGCGCCTCGCCCTGCCGGCGCCGCCCAAGCGCCTCGCCCTGCCGGCGCCGCCCAAGCGCCTCGCCCTGCCGGCGCCACCCAAGCGCCTCGCCCTGCCGGCGCCACCCAAGCGCCTCGCCCTGCCGGCGCCACCCAAGCGCCTCGCCCTGCCGGCGCCACCCAGGCTTCCTGTCCTGCCGGGTCCACCCTGGCAGCCTGCCAAGCTGCTGGCTCACCCCTGGCCTCCTGACGGGCTAGAGCCGGCCTGGTCTGTCCCTCCGGCCCCGCCCTGGCCATCCTCCAGGGATCTTGTTAGGCCGGAGCCTCCCTGGTTCGTTCCTCCGGTCCCGCCCTGGCTATCCTCCAGGGTTCCTGTTTGGCCGGATCCTCCCTGGTTCGTCCCGCCATGGCCATCCTCCAGGGTTCCTGTTCGGCCGGATCCTCCATGGTCCGTCCCTCCGGCCCCGTCCTGGCTCCCTGCCAGGATTCCTGGACTGCCTGAACCTCCCTGGCTCAACCCTCCCGTCCCTCCCTGGACATGCTGAGCTTCCCTGCTGGCACTGGCTTGGCTTCCTTCCTTCCCTCCCTCCCTCCCCTCTTTGTCTCTGTGTTTGATTGTTCTTGTCTGGTCTGTTATTGTGTGTCAGTCTTTGTGTAGTCAGGTTCTTGTGCTGTCATGTTTCTGTCTTGTTCTTGGTGTCCCTCATTAGGGACGCCAGGTGGCGTCCCTTTTGGGGGGGGGGTAGTGTCAGGGTTCTGTCACTTCGGTCTAGTGTTATTCATGGTTTTGTGACAGAGCCCTGATACTCCCATCATGTCCGCGTTTTCATGTGAGCCGCTGCGGCGAGTGTGCTCGAGTCGCGCCGCTCTCGCCTGCGTGCCTTGTTTCATGTTGGAGCGTGGTGTTTGGATCCCGGCACTCATGTTTTGAGTTTCGGTCACGTGACGGGGTTCGGACACTCGCGCTCCATTTTCTGTCATTGTGTGAGTGCGCGGTCTCGAGTTCGCTCGGCACCGCGCACTCTTGTCCACGTGTGTTTTGTTGTGTTGCACGCAGTTCGTGTTTCTATCGGCTGCGTGCATTTATGTTATATCTTGTGCTGTGTGGCACGCAGCTTGTATATTCATTGGCTGCGTGCTTTCATGTTGTCATGTCTTGTGTGAACACGTGGCTTATGAGTTTTCTCATTAGCTGCGTGTTCATGTCCTGTTTTGCACATGGCTGGTGATTTGTTTGCTGGCCATGTGCTTGTGTTTCTGTTTTGTGTGAGCACGTGGCTTCTGTCCTAGTTTTCTGTGTGCCACGTGCTCTCATGTCAATTTGTCTTGACCCCACCCATCTTGTTACCTGGTTATTGATTAATTTTCCCCAGCTGCTTTCCCTCATTACCCTCATCATTTGCTCCCTTTATAATCTCCTTGTGTTTGCAGTTCCGTGTGGGTTCGTTACCTAATGTTTGATGTCGTCTGTGTCCTGTCCAGCCTTGTCCAGCTCTGCCTTGCCTAGCTCTGCCTTGCCTGCTAACCAGCCAGTTTAGTTTTTCCCCTACGGGGTGGTTTTCGTTCGTTTGTTTGTTTGTTTTTGTTAATAAAAGCCTATTTTCCTCCAGCGATTGGGTCTTCGCTCTCTTCCATTCACCCCATCCCTGACATCTCTAGGATTTACAGAGAATGGTCTGAAAAAGACAAAATATCCAGTGAGCGGCAGTTGTGTGGATGAAAATGCCTTGTTGATGTCAGAGGAGAATGGACAGACTGGTTAGAGATGATAGAAAGGCAACAGTAACTCAATTAACCACCCGTTATAACCAAGGTATGCAGAATACCATCTCTGAACGTAAAACATGTCGAACCCTGAAGCAGATGGTCTATTTTGATATTTTAGGATATAGTGATTCCTGCTGCAAAATTATTCCAGAAATCCAATTTGGAATTTCTGGAAATCTAGCATCAGTGTTAGTTCTGGCAGGTCACGTTAGTCAACCTTGCATCAGATGACTCTCATCTGACCCACATCTACCTACAGGCATGCAACACCTATCACAGCACTCATATATAAGGTCCATCAGTATTATCTCCAGCTTTGCGTTGCTCAATAGCTAATTACCCACCTCCATTCCCAACTCCTCCTCTGTCATTCAGGATTCAGCCTTCTGATTATCCTTTAATCAGACTAATTTCTAAAATGTACGTTAAATTATTGAACTTTAATGATATCTGATATACATTTTATGTTGGTTCTGTTCTGTTTTCCCTCAGGGGCTATTGCTGCTCTCTCTGCTCTTATCCATGCTAGGCTGCATAGATGCACATGGAGTTCTTGTACAGAATAGAACAATGCTGCCAATCCAAACTGTATGCAAATTGCCAGTCATCTTTGAGGACAAGTGGTCCAGACAGAACTGTAATATTCTGACCAAACATGTGGAGTTGGTTTGGAGTCAGGGGTGATTTTACATGGAAAGAGTGAAAGTTCTCACTTTTCTCAGTTCACACACACACACACACACACACACACACACACACACACACACACACACACACTCACACACACACACACACACACACACACACACACACACACACACACACACACACACACACACACACACACACACACACACACACACACACAGTTTCCAGTGATTGCATTCACCTTTCTCTGCAGCGTCCCATCTCTATTTGTCCAAAGCATATGAGACAGCATTGGTCTGCGCTGTCCTCTGTACCTCTGAAAAACTCCAGCCCCCTCGCTGTAGAGAAGTGACCTGTTGACATGATCAGCAGATGGACATGATTGTTTGGTTACTGATTAGATGTCATGACACTGAATGATAAAGCCTTACCTGTAAGCAAAGCACTAGAGTCCTTCATCCATTCTGAGGGACACAGGCTACGGCAGAGGTATGTATAATCTCTGTATCTCTCCGGTTTCGTGTTGTTTACAAAACAGTCATGTTTTCACATGTTGCAGAGATCTGTATTAATATGAAAAGTAGACTATGCACATTAACAGGGTTATTTTTCACATCTGTCAATACATTTTTATGTCTGTATGTATAAGCTTGTGTGATAAATTGAGGTATGCAACTTTCAATCCAAAGAACCAAACAATGGGTTTTGTGTTCAAGATCATTTTATTCACTGTTTCGTCTCACATGTGTAGAATGGAAGGTGCACATTCCATTGCAACTCATGTTTGTCGGTCTTAGCCTTTTGTGCCTGTAAATAAGAAAAAGGTGAATGTAAATTATGTCAATTGTGATTTGTTTGTTAATGGTGAATCTCTTGTATTACCTTCTTCCTGGAATTTTCTAATAGGAGGGGCTCGCGAACAGGAAGCCTGACTTATACCTTCCCAAAGGAGGAGGAGTTCAAGTATTGAGAATATTGAAAATTATTACATTGAATGCATGTCTTTTAATATTCTCGTTGGTTTTCATGATGAAAATGGAGCTTGATAAAGAAGATGCTAATATTCATGTTTGAATGTTGAGGTTAAACATGATCTCCTAAATAAACTAGGTAGATTGTATCGGAGATAGCCTTGCCATTGGTACGTTTGAATTTGAGGGGAGGAGCCTCAACTATAAATAGTCTAATTGTTTGGACCAAAAGGGGGGGGGGGGGAGAGAGAACAAAGGGTGACTGTTGGGCCAGTAGCCAACGTGTTTGATGTTCTCATGTATGTCTTCACATTATACTTTGTTTTCCTATAATCGAGTTTTGGTGATGGAACTCTGTTACACTGTTTGGAGCATGCCCCGACAAGATAATTAAATCCCCTTTAAGAAACTTAAGAGTTTTTCCTTTTTTTGCTGCCTGCTTAGCCACAGCTAGGACCATCCTTACTACAATTGGTGTCAGAAGTGGGATGGACGTCTCTGCGGGAATTGGCAGTAGAAGAGAAAAACTGGAAGTAGTAAGATGATGGCTAAAGGGCATTTTGGTCCTCAACGGACAACCAGAGCACACCCTGTTTTGTTCTCAGAGGGAGAAGAGGATACAGTTGAAACTCAGGTTGGTGATTTAGAGCTGGCGGCTGGTGCACAGGAGGAAGCCATTTCAAGCATGTTTCACCAAGCAGGCAATATTCAAGAAGAAGAGACTGATCTGGTGGTAAGACCCAAGACTGGAACAGCTAGTACTCCTCGAGATGATAAAGACAATGTTGTTATGGGACAGGAATTTTTGACAGAAATGAGAGATTTCATGAGACAACAACAAATAAATGAGAAAATACTGTTTGATGAACTGCATGATTTGAAATCCACTATTTTTCAGAAACCTAGAAATGAATGGGGGTTTGAAGAGCAAGTCAGCCAACATACTCACCACCCCTTGCCTACACCAAGAACTTCCCATCCACCACCACTACGAGGTATGATGTATTCACCTCAAGCTCACCCTGTTGTTGATAGCATACAAGCTATAAGTCAATCACTGGTAGTACCTTATAGACGTTATCATGAACCACGAATTCCTGACTTTATTGAGGGGGAAGACGTGGAGAGTTTTTTGATTCGTTTTGAATGTATTGCAAGAACGTGGGGATGGTGAATGGATGAATGGGCGGCTCGAGTTGTCACTCTGTTGACAGGCAAGGCCTTGGAAGCTTATGCTGGGATGGATGAACAACGATCCGATTTCTACGAGGACATCAAGGCTGCAGTACTAGCTAAGTACAATGTAACAGAGGAGACTTATCGCCAGCGCTTCAGGAGTCTCACAGTGCCATCTGGTGAGAGTGTCAGAGAGACCTATAATCGAATTAAAGGGTTGTACAAGAGGTGGATGCGACCCGAAGTCAAGGCTAAGGATCAGATAGGAGAGACTATCATTCTTGAGCAGTAATTGAGGATTCTTCGTCCAGATGTGAGGACTTGGGTTAAAGAAAATCAACCCCAGACGGGAGAGGAAGCGGCGAGATTGGCAGAGAGGTATATGGCCGCACATCGGGAACCGCAACGGACTTACAGAGGTACTGTGGCTAAGGGTAAAACTGAGGAGCCCAGTGATCAGACTGTGGGAGTAGTGGGGAAAACTTCTACTTTTGCTAAGGGGCCTCTGATCTGTTTTTACTGCCAGCAGCCTGGGCATAAGGCATCTCTTTGCCCATTAAGAAAACCCAAGGTAACGAACATGTGTTATGTTCCCCGAGAGGAGTGGTCCAATGAACTGGTGAAATCCACTAACAAACATAGACATATCTTATCAGTAATTGTTAATGGTCATCCTGCTCAAGCACTTGTAGATACGGGGAGTACACAAACTTTGGTAAAATCGCATTTACTGAACTGTGAAATGTTAAACTATGTGGATACAGTATGTTTAGGATGTGTACATGGGGAAGAAAAGACCTATCCAACTGCTGACGTATCCATGGTTATTGATGAACAGGCATTTTTGCTGAGGGTGGGGGTAATTGACAATCTGGCATATGATGTGGTGTTAGGTGATGATTTTCCTTCTTTAACTGATCTGGTCAATGTAACACCCAAAACTTGTGCAGTAGTAACCCGATCTCAAACTAAAGGGCTACAACCCCTTTCTAATGCCCATGCGGATTTGTTTGGACCTGGGGGGAAGATTAGAAAGAGTAAAAGACAACGAAAGCAAGAAAAACATAAGGGGAAAGTTAAGGCCCAGGATGTTGTACCACGTCTCCCTACACCTGAGTCAGATTTCATTGATTTTCAGTGGAGGGTGCCTGGCAATTTTGGGAATTGCAGAGGTCAGATGTTACCTTACAACCTCTGTATCAAAAATTGTGTGAGGTAGATGGTAAGCCTGTGGGTGTACCACAGTTTGGTGGGGATCAGTATATCTTAAAAGATAATCTTTTGTATGTGGCAAACACAGAGAGTCCCAGATTGGTTGTGCCTACTGAACTGCGTAAGATGATCTTACATCTGGGTCATACTATACCCTGGTCTGGACATTTAGGTCAGCAGAAAACTTATGAGCGAATTAGTCAACGATTCTACTGGCCCAAAATGTATCAGGAAGTACAAGATTACTGTAAGACATGTTCTGAGTGCCAGCTGGTAGCTCCTGTCCGTAAGGCAGATCAAAGTTATTTGCGGCCCTTACCAATCATTGGTACCCCTTTCGATCGAATAGGTATGGACATAATTGGTCCTTTAGTGAAGACTAGTTCAGGTAACAAATTTGCCCTGGTAATTTGCAACTATGCAACTCGATATCCTGAAGTGTACCCTTTGCGATCAACCCAGGTTAAACATATTGTGAAATGTTTATTTGATCTGATCTCCAGGGTTGGAGTACCTTCTGAGATTATTGCTGACCAAGGGACTAATTTCATGTCTAATGTGATGAAATTACTGTATAACCAATTGGGCATTAAAGGTATCCGAACTACACCGTTTCACCCCCAAACTGATGGGTTAGTTGAGCGTTTTAATGGCACACTGAAAAGCATGCTTAAAAAATTTGTGGCTGAGACGGGTAGAGATTGGGATAAATGGATTCCTTTTCTTTTATTTGCATATAGAGAGGTGCCCCAATGTTCAACTGGTTTCTCTCCTTTTGAGCTTTTGTATGGCAGGCAAGTTCGAGGTCCCCTGGACATGCTCAAAGAGGAGTGGATGGCAGAGAAACCAGCCCAGCGCAGTTTCATCTCTTATGTATTGTAGATGAGGGACAAGTTAGAGACATTCCGGACTTTGGCCAAAGAAAACTTACAAGATGCCCAGAAGAGAAAGAAGGTATGGTACGACAATCATGCCAGAGAAAAAAAACTAAAACCTGGACAGAAAGTTCTTGTATTGTTACCTTCAGGTGCATGCAAACTGTTGGCCAAGTGGCAGGGTCCATATGTCATAATCCGAAAACTTGGCCCTGTAACATATGAGATTCTGTGTCCTGAAAGAAAGCGTCCTAGACAGATCCTTCATGTTAACCTGTTGAGGGAGTTTAAGGAGAGGGGGCTTGAACCTAAAGATCAAGTGGTACTGATGGTGTGGGCAGTCGTGGAGGAAGAAGAGGAATTAGAGATGGAACCCATCCGACTTTCAGTGGAGGATCCTGGCCTGAATAACAACAACAAATCGGAGAGGTACGTCAATCTTTCAAGAAAGACGGTGGACTGAGGTTCTGTACAGATTTTAGAAAATTGAACAGCGTATCCTGCTTTGATTCCTACCCAATGCCTCGAATAGATGAACTGATTGAAAGGCTGGGAAAAGCACATTACATGACTACACTAGACCTATGTAAAGGATACTGGCAAGTGCCACTTGACCCCTTTTGTAAACCATATACTGCTTTCCGTGCCCCCACAGGACTATATCAGTATAAGGTTATGCCTTTCGGGTTACACGGAGCGCCAGCAACGTTCCAGAGACTTATGGACAATGTACTTGCTGGGTGTGACCAATATGCAGCAGCATATTTAGATGATGTAGTGATTTATAGTGGAACATGGCGAACATTTAGATCATCTTAGGGATATCCTAAGGCTTCAGAAAGCTGGACTCACAATTAACACCACCAAATGCTCGTGGGCACAAACAGAAGTGAAGTATTTGGGATACCTCATTGGCCATGGTCAGATTAAGCCACAAGTGGAGAAGCTTAAGTGTATTCAAAACATTCAAAGGCCACAGACAAAGAAACAAGTGAGATCATTCCTTGGTTTAATTGGGTGGTACCGTTTTATTCCCATTTCGCATCTCTGGCTACCCCATTGACTGATCTAACCAAAAGAGTCCTTCTAAGTTTCACTGGACGGTGGAGTGTGAAGGAGCTTTCACAGCACTTAAAGATATGTTATGTCAAGAAGCAGTTTTGCAGGGCCCTGATTTCTTGAAGAGGTTTCTTGTACAGGTGGATGCCTCGGATGTCGGACTGGGAGCAGTTTTGGCCCAGGGAGAGTCTGGGAGTGAGAGGCCAGTACTGTTCTTGAGCAGAAAACTCTTCGACAGAGAGAGAAGATATTCAACGGTTGAAAAGGAAGGCCTTGCGATCAAGTGGGCTATTGACTCTCTCCGGTATTATCTACTTGGGCGGGAATTCACCCTGCAAACTGACCACCGAGCCTTGAAATGGATGCAAACAATGCAGAATAGTAATGCGAGTATACTGCGCTGGTGTCTGGCTCTGTAACCATATAAATTTACAATTGAGCATTGTCCAGGTAAGAAAAATCTTATTGCTGATTACTTATCACGGTTACCAGACTAGTCCCATTCAGAGGGGGAGGAAGGGAGAAATGTGATAAAGTGAGGTATGCAACTTTCAATCCAAAGAACCAAACAATGGGTTTTGTTCAAGATAATTTTATTCACTGTTTCGTCTCACATGTGTAGAATGGAAGGTGCACATTCCATTGCAACTCATGTTTGTCGGTCTTAGCCTTTTGTGCCTGTAAATAAGAAAAAGGTGAATGTAAATTATGTCAATTGTGATTTGTTTGTTAATGGTGAATCTCTTGTCTTACCTTCTTCCTGGAACTTCCTAATAGGAGGGGCTCGCGAACAGGAAGCCTGACTTATACCTTCCCAAAGGAGGAGGAGTTCAAGTATTGAGAATGTTGAATATTATTACATTGAATGCATGTCTTTTAATATTCTCATTGGTTTTCATGATGAAAATGGAGCTTGATAAAGAAGATGCTAATATTCATGTTTGAATGTTGAGGTTAAACATGATCTCCTAAATAAACTAGGTAGATTGTATCGGAGATAGCCTTGCCATTGGTACGTTTGAATTTGAGGGGAGGAGCCTCAACTATAAAGAGTCTAATTGTTTGGACCAAAAGGGGGGGGAGAGAGAGAACAAAGGGTGACTGTTGGGCCAGTAGCCAACGTGTTTGATGTTCTCATGTATGTCTTTACATTATACTTTGTTTTCCTGTAATCGAGTTTTGGTGATGGAACTCTGTTACACTGTTTGGACCATGCCCTGACAAGATAATTAAATCCCCTTTAAGAAACTTTTTTTTGCTGCCTGCCTAGCCACAGCTAAGACCATCCTTACTACAGCTTGTTACACTATACAATGGCCATTCTGCCAATAAATGAAGTGATTTGCATAAATAATTGTGTTATTTTTTTATATAAAGCATGCAAAGAAATGACAAACTATCTTGAACAATTTCTAACACCCTTCCTCTTGCAGGAAATGTGGTGCAATTTTTGAATCCACTCTCAGCTCCACACTCAGGGGTCTTTCCCCTCAGATGATGTTTTTCATACTCCTGTAAACAATGGGCCTTGGAACAAATGCTGTTTGCACGAAGATAATGTGATATTGTACATAATGATCCTGCTGTTAACACACTCTGTACTGTTCTGTCATCTGTCATTCGTATTGTTCCCAGGGCATCATGAGTGTGGAAAAGAAGATGGCACAAGAGCCTTGCTGCTCCAAATTAAAGGTAATTTTGACTTATCTTCTGCTTTTCATTTATTTTATTACATTGGCCCATTATGATCAAAGAATGAATGAATCAATTATGCATTTATATAGCACTTTATTGTTTATTGCTGTACTCCCAAAGCACTTTACAATAATGGGGGGGTTACACCCTACTCTTTACGAGAAGTGTCATAGGATTTTTAATGAACACAGAGAGTCAGGACCTCGGTTTAACGTCTCATCCGGAAGACGGTGCTTTTTGACAGTATAGTGTCCCTGTCACTATAAAGATACCAAGACTATATTTTCACAGAATATTCTTTACAATATGTAGGATGATTTTATGCAGAAAAAAAGACTTTAGCTGGATTTTCATAGAGAGGGTGACCTTTATATAACAATACATGATTCATAATTACATGCAAGTAACCCTAAACCTAATCCTAACCATACCATATAGCAAATAGCCTACATGTAGTTAATTGCCGTACTATTACTCAGTACTTAAATTAATAATTACACTGTAACAATACCTTAAAATAAAGTTTAACCAAATTTTTCCATCATTTACTTGCCTTCGTATAATTACAAATGAAAAAATAGAATAGAATAGAATAGAACAGAATAGAATAGTTATTGAAAGGCAACCTGTGAGTGATTGTCAGTGGTTCTACAAGCCTATACAAAAAAGTACTACCGTTTGATGCACCAAAATAGCTAAAACTAGCATAAGATGGTCTTAGCTGGTAATACTGGTTTGTTGGTTTGTGTTGGTGGGCACTTTTTAGCTGGTTAGCTGAAGATCACCTTGGTCAGCCTGGAAAGACTAACCTACACTAGTTAAAACCTTCTTAAACTATCTGGAATGGGGTTTTAGTTGGTTTTTGGTTACATGAATTGTTATTTCTCTGTTTTATTGTAATCTCTCTCTCTCTCTCTCTCTCTCTCCTTCAGATGTTTTTGGCTGCAATGTGTTTTGTTTACTTTGCCAAAGCATTTCAGGGCAGCTACATGAAGAGCTCTATCACACAGATTGAGAGACGTTTTGACATTCCCAGCTCACTGATTGGATTCATTGATGGAAGTTTTGAAATTGGTGAGAAAAAAAATATATATATATTTTGGGTCTAGATATAGCATAAATCTTCATATACCCACACACTCTAATGGCAATTTTAATTATTTTACACTTTGGTGAACTGATGGCTAATTCATATGATCTCATTCATGTGTTTCCATACAATCTTCTTATGCCCCACTGAAAATTATCTATAGGGGTGGACCTTCATTCTAAACGGGGGCTTCCCCTTAAAAAAAAAAATAAACTTTATGGTTAAAATGGGTGGTGATGTTAATATGATACCATTTTTTTTTCATTTCAGGTAATCTGTTTGTAATAGCATTTGTGAGTTACTTTGGTGCTAAGCTTCATAGACCATGACTCATAGGAGCTGGATGTTTAATCATGGCCATGGGATCCTTTATAACTGCAGCACCACATTTCTTCCAAGGACCGTACATTTACTTGGTGAACTACTCTTTAAACCGTATTTAAACCTATAAGTTACCATATTTGTGAAAACAAGGATATGTTTCTGATGCCATTATAAGACAAAAATATGTTCATGCATTTTCCACAGGTATAAATACGAAACAAAAATTTCACATTTCTCTGCCTCTAATGGTACAGAGAGTATTCTCTCTTGCTTAATCAATGAGAGTCTTGCACAAGATGAAATTCCCACAGTGGAAACTCAAGCAGGTAAGTTGTTTAACCCTGACCCTGAGACAGACCTCAGATAAGATATTAAAGGCAGGTTAAGGGATTTCTGGAAGCCAATGTTGATATTTGAAATCACCAAAACAAACACGCCCCTACCCCAGAAGGGACTCACCCATATTTTGATAGATCCGCCCCACATATACGTAGCCTACGCAACCCAGGCAACAATTAGTTCTGTGAAACATAAGCTGCTTTTTCACCGAAATTACTTTTTTTCCCCCATAACATTTTTTCCCCCAGACCTGTTGCTGTCTGTGTTTCCATCGCGGTCTAAACTACAGAGAAGATTAGGCAAATAGTCTGGTGACTTAACAATAGGTCTGTGGGTATTTCTCAATACCAATTACTCAAATTTCGGACTTGCATCCTCAGTAGTTCAAACCTCACAAGCTAGACTGCTGGAAGTGTGAACTCCCGCCAGAGCCAGACGAAGCAAGTCCGGTAATTCTGCACAGAGCTGCGTACTTGATAATGTCAGTCAGCTAGCCTTGGCTGCTGCACTGTATCTTCCTCACTGTATTTACATACAAAATATAGCAAACACCACTGCCTCTTTTCGCTTTCATTTAAACATATTAATAGCCGCAGAAATGTAGTTCATGGAATACATTACAATGAAACAAAATATTATATCAAACACTGCCTGTTTTAATTTATATTTTAACATACAGTTGCATCTTAATAAATTAGAATGGCATGGAAAAGTTCATTTATTTCAGTAATTCAACTCAAACTGTGAAACTCATGCAATAAATAATATCAATGCACACAGACTGAAGTAGTTTAACTCTTTGGTTCTTTTAATTGTGATGATTTTGGCTCACATTTAACAAAAACCCACCAATTCACTATCTCATCAAATTAGAATATGGTGACATGCCAATCAGCTAATCAACTCAAAACACCTGCAAAGGTTTCAAATGGTCTCTCAGTTTGGTTTACTAGGCTACACAATCATTACATTTTACATTTATCAGACGCTTTTATCCAAAGCGACTTACAGTACATTCAGGTTATACATTTATTGTCAGTATGTGTGTTCCCTGGGAATTGAACCCACGACCTTTGCGCTGCCAACGCAATGCTCTAACCACTGAGCCACAGGAACAATCATGGGGAAGACAATCATTGATACCCTTCACAAGGAGAGTAAGCCACAAATATTCATTGCCAAAGAAGCTAGCTGTTCACAGAGTGCCGTATCCAAGTATGTTAACAGAAAGTTGAGTGGAAGGAAAAAGTGTGGAAGAAAAAGATGCACAACCAACCGAGAGAACCGCTGCCTTATGAGGATTGTTAAGCAAAATCGATTCAAGAATTTGGGTGAACTTCACAAGGAATAGACTGAGGCTGGGGTCAAGGCATCAAGAGCCACCACACACAGACGTGTCAAGGAATTTGGCTACAGTTGTCATCAGAGGCGTCTTACCTGGGCTAAGTAGAAGAAGAACTGGACTGTTGCCCAGTGGTCCAAAGTCCTCTTTTCAGATAAGAGCAAGTTTTGTATTTAATTTGGAAACCAAGGTCCTAGAGTCTGGAGGAAGGGTGGAGAAGATCATAGTCCAAGTTGCTTGAAGTCCAGTGTTAAGTTTCCACAGTCTGTGACGATTTGGGTTGCAATGTCATCTGCTGGTGTTGGTCCATTGTGTTTTTTGAAAGCCAACGTCACTGCACGCGTTTACCAAGACATTTTGGAGCACTTCATGCTTCCTTCTGCTGAACAGCTTTTTAAAGATGCTGATTACATTTTCCAGCATGATTTGCCACACTGCCAAAAGCACCAAAAGTTGGTTAAATGACCATAGTTTTGGTGTGTTTGACTGGCCAGCAAACTCACCAGACATGAACCCGATACAGAATCTATGGGGTATTGTCTAGAGGAAAATGATAACAAGAGACCAAAAATGCAGATGATCTGAAGGCCACTGTCAGAGAAACCTGGGCTTCCATGCTACCTCAGCAGTTCCACAAACTGATCATTTCCATGAGACTCCGAATTGGGGCAATAATTAAAGCAAAAGGAGCCCCTACCAAGTATTAAGTACATATACATTAAATTAACATACTTTTTAGAAGGCCAACAATTCACTAAACATGTTTTTTTCTATTGGTCTTATGAAATATTCTAATTTGTTGAGATAGTGAATTGGTGGGTTTTTGTTAAATGTGAGCCACAATCATCACAATTAAAATAACCAAAGACTTAAACTACTTCAGCCTGTGTGCACTGAATTTATTTAATACACAAGTTTCACAGTTTGAGTTGAATTACTGAAATAAATGAACTTTTCCACAACATTATAATTTATTGAGATGCTATTAAAACAATATAATAAAGACCAAAGATTACCTGCTAGATTTACCCCAAAATAAGTATATCTTATGTTTAACCACTACAGAGATATCAGAGCCAGCAGCATATGTCAGAAGAACTAGCCGAGGTTATGCTCCTTTCTTCGAGATACATGAGCACTGAGCGCCCCGTGATCGCGTGGAGCTCATGTCTCTGAAATCGGCAAAGCACATTTTCAAATAGGTGCTGTTTTTTATAAATAAACTACAGATTAGAGATTTAAACAACTACATTCTCGCCTGAAATATCCGCATCCGTTGTAGACACGGTGTTACTCACCTATCGAGAAGAAACTAAGCAACCTCGGCGTCCGATCGCAGGCCTTCCGCTCCTTGAGTTCTCTCCAGTGCTGGAAAGCCGATCTGATATTTACACGGGTCCTACTTTTTGCCTTATCGGTCCGCAGACGGTTTCCTCTTTTGTTTTTTATCCGCCATCTCTATCTTTCTGTCACTCGACTAGGCTGTTCACTGAGCGTTCTCATCTCCATATCATGAGTAGACATGCCCTTACTTCAGATTGGCTCCAAGTTTGTTTTGGTACTCGGCCCGACTCAGTTTTCTGCAACGTTTTTGAAAAATCGCTTACCCTGCAATTAAACCCTATATAGGGATACTACAACCAATTTATCACAATAATAAACTTATGGGCCTTGATCTTCTATATCTAATTGATCCAATTAAGTTTCTTCTTACAAAAAATATAAATAAAAAAATTAACAGAAATATAGGATAATGGATGAATTGAAATGTTTTGGGTCACTTTAGGTTCACCCCATATATTATTTTTCATTATGCATAATATTTTATTTATGCATAATAACAACTTACTTACTAATTTTTGGATGATCTATGCCCATACAATATTTGTAAGCCTCACTCTAATACTGGCCTCCACAATAAATAACTCAGAAATAAATTAAATCTCAGAAAACATGAGATGATAAAGTTAATCAATCAAATATAGTAAATATAATAAAGCAATCAAACCCAATACATTAGGCTTCTCAAAGTTAAAAGTTCAGAAAATAAAAGCTTGGTATAAGCAATCTAGAGTGACAGATCAGTGTTGCAGGGGATTGTGGGTAGCACAGACACATTATAAACCAAACATGACAAATGATTCCACAACTCAACTTTCTCATCTTATGTTTTCTGAGAATGAAGTTATATCTTGTGGATGCCCATATTAGAGTGGGTCTTACAAAAATGTAAACCAACAACATAATAATACATTAAGAGTAGACTTTGTTATTTCGATGAGATCCTGATATTGTAGTGTGTGACAGTGTGAGTGCTTTTGTTTTTGTAGCATGTGAGAAAGCAGCCAGTTCCTCCTTGTGGCTCTATGTCTTTCTTGGGAACATGCTTCGTGGGGTAGGAGAGACACCTGTCATGCCTCTTGGATTGTCTTATCTGGATGATTTTTCGAGGGCGGAAAACACTGCTCTTTACATGGGTATGAATGATTACCAGTTTCAATCATTATATTACCAATTCTGGCATACATTCAAGCCTTATTCACATACTGCTGGTTACACTTCAAACCCATTATATGTCAAAACATACCAATTTCACTATACCACTTTCATTTAAAACAGGGGTCACCAAGTTCGATCCTGGAGGGCCGGTGTCCTGCAGAGTTTAGCTGCAACCCTAATCAAACACAGTTGAACCAGCTAATCAAGATTTTACTAGATATTTAAAACTTCCAGGCAGGTGTGTTAAGGCAAGTTGGACTTAAACTCTGCAGGACACCCGCCCTCCCGGATCAAGTTTGATGACCCCTGAATTCAAATGTGTATTTTACATATTGATCATTAATATACAAACTGAATTCTGGAAATGTTGGGATATTTGTTTAAATTTGAATAAAATGAATGCTAAAAGAATTTCAAATCACATGAGCCAATATTTTATTCACAATAGAACATAGATAAAATAATACATGTTTAAACTGAGAAATTTGACAATTTTATGCACAAAATGAGCTCTTTTCAAATTGAATGCCTGCTACAGGTCTCAAAATGGTTGGAACGGGGACATGTTTACCATGGTGTGGCAACTCCCCTTCTTTTCAAAACAGTTTGAAGATGTCTGGGCATAGAGGTTATGAGTTTCTGGAGTTTTGGTGTTGGAATTTGGTCCCATTCTTGCCTGATATAGGTTTCCAGCTGCTGAAGAGTTTGTGTACGCCTTTGAATCATGCCGATGAGTGATGCAGTGTCCTCTCAGGACCCGAAGACCACAGGCATCCAACAAAGGTCTTCGTCCTTGTCCCTTACGCACATAGATTTCTCCAGTTTCTCTGAATCTTTTGAGGATTTTATGTAATGTAGATGATGAGATTTACAATTTGACATTGCGGAACGTTGTTTTTACGCACTCTTTCAGAGATTGGAGAGCCTCTGCCCAGCTTTACTTCTGAGAAACTCTGATTTTCTAAGACATCCCTTATATAGCTAATCGTGTTACAGACCTGATGTCAATTAACTAAATTATTTGCTAGATTTTCTCCCATCTAGATGTTCTCCCATCTGAATCTTTTCAAAATTTCTTGCTTTTTCAGTCCTTTGTTGCCCCCGTGCCAACGTTTTGGACACCTGTAGCAGGCATCAAATTTGAAATGGGCTCATTTAGTGGATAAAAGTGTAAAAGTTCTCAGTTTAAACATTTGTTATCTGTGTTCTATTGTGAATAAAATATTGGCTCATGTGATTTGAAAGTCTTTTAGTTTTCATTTAATAAAAAAAAACAAAAAAAAAACCTTCCCAACATTTCCAGAACTCGGATTGTACATACTTACAGATGACATTAAAAAAGTAAAGTGCCATTTAAGTTTACTTAAAGAGAGTACACTTTCATGACTGTTTTTTAACACACTGCAGTACAGTTATAAATAATGAGGTCAAATTAAAACTGTCACGAATCAAGCCTCTGTGGCTCCCTCCGAGCACCACCAGAGGGATCTCTCACCCGAGTACTAACCAGTTCATCCAGACTTCAATTCCCACAAACCCCATGCCTGGGACTGATCACCCGTACAGGTGTCAGTCATTAGCTGGGCTACTTAAGCTGAGCTCGCTCACGCATCAGTGCGAAGTCTTGTTCTGCCCAGCTGACATTTCCGAGCGTTATCCTGTTTCGATTACCTGTTGCCTACCTGATCTGTTTACCCACTCTGACTGTCTGCCGCCTGCCCTTGACCCCGCCTGCCTTGCGTTTACGATTCAGCCGTTCTCGATATCCAACGAGATCCCTGACGCTGTTACCAGATCTGTGCCTGTCTGACTCGTTGTACCTCTAATAAAGCTGCTTATGGATCCCAACGCCACTGACTCTGTGTTACAAAAACGTTTACTTTAAATTGATAATTGTTTTATTAGTGTGTTTGACTGTTTGCACTTAAGTATATTTTATGTACTTTACATACTTTTAAAAACCTATATTTTATGGAATATTACTTATGTAGTAAGTACTCTTGTTAAAAGCTGTGTAAAAATAAGTGTACCTTTTTCACAAGGCATAATGTCTCAAAGGTTACATATGTAACCCTAGTTCCCAAGGGAACAAGACGCTGCATCGAAAGCTTTGGGAATGCCTTCAGCGTGACCAAGCTCTGAAACATGTCTGTAATCAGACCAATGGAGGGGCGCGACATCACGGACGGGGTAACATATGACCAGGAAGCTATGAAAGCATGTGAGGTGGAGACACCGGCAGCTTTTGCTAAATTAGGGAAGTGCTTGCAGGGATGCCGGAAGTATGGCAGGAGATGCAGCATCTCGTTCCCCCAGGGAACTAGGATTACATACATAACCTTGTGTTGTGCTCCTTCAGAAACTCTAGCTCCGTCGAATGCCTTGGGAACAAGATGCTCAAGCCACCAGACTTTTCAAATCCCTGCATAGTGTGTATGAACTTCAGCACAGCTACGAAAAAAGAATGGAAGAACCAGAATGTCGAGGTTGTAGTACCTGATTAAGGTAGACCAGACCGCAGGGTTACATATATCCTGCATAGCCACACCCGACAGGAAGGCCTTGGAGGCCGCCAAACTTCGAGTGGAGTGAGCTTTGACCCCCTAAGCTAGAGGGAAGGTCAGATGACTCATATGAGATGTTGCTGTAGTCAGTGAGAGAGGGACTAAAGAGGCGGGCTGAATACGGTCTTGCGTACGATCTCGAAACCTCAGTATGGAGATTGGGGAAAACACAGACTAAACTGCTGCTTACTTTTATTAACACCCTTATTAGTCTTTGACTTAGCATTTGGCATGGCTTTATTAATCTCAAAAGTGACAGACAACTGTAAATAAGACATACAAACACAGGGCACTTCGCTGATTGACAGAAGCCACTGCTGTCTCCACCTCACGTGCTTTTATAGCTTCCAGGTCATCCATTCCCCATCCGTGATGTCGCACCCATCCATTGGTCTGATTACACACCCCATCCATTAGTCTGATTACACAACGTTTGACGCAGCTTGAGTTCCTTAAGGGGAACTATGTCACATGATGTGTGTAGACATGCTTTAAAACAAAAACGAGACAATATGATGACATGCAGTATATGAAAACATGACCCTTGAAGTAAATTAAATAGTGATTAGATAACTTGTTTCTGTGATGTAGAAAATGAAATCCATTTTTTACGGCTAACTAAGCAAATGATCATACACACAACAATCCAACCTTTTTTTTTTAAGTTATTCTTGGTGGTGATTGTGAATCAGTCTTTTTGTACAGATTTTTTTTTTCAGCTCTCATACAAACTGTTGGAATAATGGGGCCCATGATTGGATTCATGTTAGGATCTTTCTGTGCCAAGCTCTACGTGGACATAGGAGCATTGGACTTAGGTATCCACCTGTTTGTTCAACTGATAATGGCTCTTTGCCCTACACTGATCATATGCCAATGATGTTTTGCACATTTCTAGAAAAAAATCCCAGCAGCCTTTCTTAAAGGCATTTGACACATTTAAAAAAGCATTTGTACATTCAGTTTTACTATGTCATAGTTGCTTGTTGCATGAGAATTATGTGAAAAGTAGATGTTTGTCTTTTAGTCTGACCGATTGACAAGGTCACTTCTACAAATTTGGTTCAAAAGTTTAACTTTGAAAAAGCACTCTGATTGCACAAGATAATAACCCTGCATTAACACACACTATTTTCAGTGATCATGATTTTTTAATAACTATGATAACTAGTCTTATATATATTTACTGACCCAGTAAGTTACCCTTTGACTTAAGAGGTCTTCGGTCTTCCTGTTTGTTAGGATTTAAAATTATAAACACTTCTGACTCATTTATGATATGCTCACATCTTTTTTTTTTTTTTTGAAGATACCATAACCATCAACCACAAAGACTCACGTTGGGTTGGTGCCTGGTGGCTGGGTTTTTTATTAACTGGTGGAGTTATGCTACTGGCTGGAATTCCTTTTTGGTTCCTTCCCAAGTCTCTTCCTAAGCAGGGTGAGACTGAAACTGAGAAAGAATCTAATGTTCTAGAGGGTGAGCGGAACCGTTTTATTCCCGATGACAACAAACACAGTAATGCTCCTGACAAACCAGCTCCGGTTTCAATGGCAGCTCTGGCTAAGTGTGTGCATTTCGTTAAATATTTAAATCAGATTTTTCTTTTCATGAGGTTTGCTTATTGAGCACACATAACCCTTACATGAAGTTCTTGATATTTTCTAGATTTTCTGCCATCACTGAAGAAACTCTTCAGCAATACAATTTACATGATCCTCATTTTCACCACTATCATACAAGTCAATGGTTTTATAGGACTGATGACATTTCAGCCAAAGTACATGGAGTAAACGTATGGCCAGTCAGCATCAAGGGCCATTTTTTTAATAGGTGAGTTTACATTTGCCTATATTTTTATCTGTTTGAATATTAATTTCCACTTTGTCAAAATACACATCGGAAGCCTTTATACAAAAGTAGTGCCACTTGTTGTAAAATTATTGTACTATGTATGAGTTTTAATTAAAATAAAAAAATACATTCATGATAAATTACACTTTAAAATGTAGTTACCCTTCAGAAAGCATATTCATAATCATGTCCAATACTGTATCATGAATTGTATTCATTTTTTCTTTCCAGGCGTTTCAAATTTACCAGCTGTGGCTTTGGGAATTGTCACTGGGGGGTTTATAATGAAGAAGTTCAAACTTAATATTCTTGGAACATCCAATTTCTGCATTGCAGCATCTCTTCTGGCTTTCTCTGCACTGCTTATTCAGTATTTCCTGCAGTGTGACAACTCACAAGTGGCTGGACTTACAGTATCATATCAAGAGTAAACACTCCAGAAATATTATTACAATTTATTGTGTTTGTTATTCTCTCTGTCAGCTTTGAGCAGTCAGTTGAATGATGGCATTAATGTATTGCATCTTTTTTTTTCTTATGTTCTGTTTGGTCTCAGAGGCTCAATTTCTTAGTGTGTAAAAACAACTATGGCAATTTTGACATTAACGTTTGTCACTGCACATTTTATACACTACTGGTTAAAAGTTATCAGTTAAAAGTGATCATTTTTAGTGCCAGTGACACACGATCATTCAGAATTTTTCTAGCATTCTAATATCCTGATTTGGTGCTCAATTATGAATAAATTTAAGTAAATAAATTACAACAGAAAAGAGTTATTTTAAACTGTAATAATGTTTTACAACATTCCTGTACTTGTCACAGTTTCAGCCTGTTTAGTTTCTTTACATTTCGGTTTTAATATTCAAAAAGAGGATGGATATCCCTGCTGTTCACCTGCTCCTCCCAGAGCAGAGGGAATTAATTGGAGCACAGTCCACCATACTCCTCCTGCCGAGGTCGAGTTGCATCTGGCCTCTGTACTATTTTATGAGAATTTAGTAGGGGTGATTTTTAAAACCTTTCTTCCTTGCTGGTTCCGTCCAGCCTTGAATCTTCTGTGACTCCAGTGGTCCCACTCAGCTCAAAGTCTTCTTTATGGTTGAATTTCTCCTCCTGTTACTAAGCTTCCCAGTTCTTCAGCTAGGGCTTCATTCACTCTTATCATTCTGCTCCTCTTTGGCTCCACACCCCCAAAGCTGCACCGGGGATCAGTCAGTTCTCGGGGGCCCCACCGGGCTCCATCTCAGTTAGTTGTTGACCTGCCTCCATCCTGAACTAACACTCCCCTTGGTATGCCCCGTACCTCCATCTCTCTGGTTCTGACAAGCTCCTCCTTCCCTCCAGCTCCCCTTTGGTCCTTACATCCTCTGGATATGCTCTGGCCTGCCTGCAGGTCCGGCTCTTGCATCAAGGCCTCCAGTGTCCCCCTGGGTCTTTGCCTCCTCAGTTTTGCATAGGTCTCCACCACACAGATTCCAGTACCCACCCTGTCTTCTCCCTAACATTGGACTCTGCCATGGGACATCATCCTGGCTGTGCTCTGGGAACTCGCCTGGTTCTTTCTGCTCTCTTCCCCTCCCTGGCTCCTCCCACTGTCATCTCCACCCTTCAGTATTCTGCTGTGATCTACTGTGGTGCCCTGCACTTTGCTAGTCAATCATTCACTAATAATTCACTAGTTTCCATGATTCTAGTTATCTATGTTCCCATTATTATCATGTCATGGTCACTGATATGGTTACCCTACTATTGATACATTTCACCTGTGTTACATCTTGTAGCTCTGTGTATTTAAGCCTTTGCTTGTCTTGCATTAACATTGCTTGTTTTGGTTAGTGTTGCTTTATTCCTGTTCCTGTATTCCCCTTTTTTGAGATTCAGTTTGTTAAAGACTATATATTAGGTGGCAGATATGGCCTAATGAGTCATAATTATAACCCAAAGGTTGTGAGTTCGATTCTTTGTGCCAATAAACATAACCACACACACACACACACACACACACACACACCTATTATACTCTGATCAGACCAAGATTGTGAAAATAAATATTTTGTTAAATATTTCTGAGACATTATTTGGGGCTCTCTTAGATCCTAAACAGAGCATCACAATGATTTAAAGTAAATGCACATTCAACCATTTTTAACTAAATATAAAGTAGCTTAATTATTCTGTGTATTTCAAACAGGGCTCCAGAGGTGTCCTACCGGCAGAATACACTAATTTCTCAATGTAACATGGGTTGTTCCTGCTCTCTTAAGCACTGGGATCCCATATGTGCCAGCAATGGTTTGACCTATGCCTCCCCGTGCCTCGCTGGCTGCCAAACCTCCACTGGAGTTGGCAAGGAGATGGTAAGCTATTCCCACTTTTACAGAAATGTTGCTTGTTGCTCAATCTGTTTTAACCACAGACTTCCATGGTTCTATACCTTTGTTGTTTTAGTTATTTATATAGTATACAACATCAGTATATACCTACAGTGACACATTTGTGTAGACAAACTAAAACGTCAAATGTGAAAATGCTTTCGTGATATCTACCCTTGTGAAACAAATTTTTCCCTATTACTTTAGGGGGAGCCACAGATTGTATACAAAAATATAAAATTAGAATATTAGTACTAGCAATACTTGTATTGTATTGATTATTTACACCACTAGTGAAAATGCAAAAATTTGCCAAATTAGATTTGTATATTTTATTCAACGTTTTGAGTAAAAAATTGTAGGGAAAATATGTATATAATATATATATATAATTAGATTTTCAATATGTTTCTGTATTTGGTAGTCCCCCTTTTGACAGCAGAACTTGAGTATTTGTGTAAACCTGATCCATGTGATGCCTGTTGTGTGCTTCAAATCTGACCTTTTGTACAAAAGCCTGAACATGGTTGGTTACATTTGATTAGTGACCTTGAATTAGAGTTGAATGTTGTTTAAACTAAATTGCATCACTGTAGAAATGATCAAATCCTAAACCTAAACCTTGTTTACTACTATGTTTTAATGGGAAAGGAAAAAAATATATAGATACTGTAGGGTTTACTGTATTAAGACCCTACTGCATTTGCTGTAGTTGACACAATCTGACTCTTTTCAAAGGTATTCCACAACTGCACCTGTATTGGCTATTCACCTCTCCCATATGCAAACATGTCAGCAGTGCTGGGCCAGTGATTGTGACTACATGTTTAAGTTCTATATGGCGGTGACAATCATGGGTTCCTATTTCCCAGCTTGTGCAGCCACACCAGGTTACATTATTCTGCTCAGGTAATGATTGTTTACAACAGTGTAACAACACCTTTAAAATAATTTATTGTCTTTAAGAAAAACGTCTCGGGTTACGACTGTAACCCTTGTTCCCCGAGAAAGAGAACGAGACACTACGTCGGTAACGACACTTTGGGGAATCCCCTCACCGTAGCGTGTCTGAAGCATGAATGAAATTATTCCAATCCTGATTGGTGTTACGTCATGACGTAACATGTGACGGCATACTCGGAAGATAGGGATTGGGCACATAGCCAGGCCTATGGTGTAAAATGGCCTTAACTCCTACAGGGGCAAACCCCAGGTAAGATAGCCAAGGCCTGGAGATTCCCCACTCTCTTGAGCGAAGAAATCTCTAGGAGGAAGACCATCTTAAAGGTCAGGTTCTTCGAGCCGACTCGATAGGTTCGAAGGGGCAAGTGACAGCCCTTCAAGGACCACAGCCAGATTCCAAGTTGGGACTCTGGAACGAGTCGCAGGCCTCATCCGGCATGCACCACAGAGGAAACGCACGACCAGCTGGTACCTCCCCAGAGTCCCAATATCTAAATGTGGGGTGTGGAAAGCCGCAATGGCAGCCACGTACACCTTTAGTGTGAATGGGGTAAGACCAGCAGAGAAACGATCTGGGTAGAACTCAGCACTGAAGCCACCGGTTAACTGGGTCCAACCCACATTCTCTACACCCTCCTCAGAGGGATCTGCCATGGCTGGCCCTGCCAGGAGTGACATGATGTCTGAGAACCATACCCGGCCGTCAGAACGAGACTACCAGCAATAGACTGACCCCCTCTTTCCGGACCCTCTCCAGAACTCCAGGGAGCAGAGCGATCGGGTGAAAAGCATACAGGCGTAGTCTTGGCCATGTCTGCACCATGGCGTCCCACCCCAGCAGGGCTGGATGTGTGAGAGAAAACCACAGTGGACAGTGGGTCAAATCCACTTCCAATGGGCCGAACCTCACACATTTCGAATTTACCACCTCGGGATGAAGTCTTCATTCCCCAGGCTTCAACCCCTGCCTCGACAGGGCGTCTGCTCCCCGATTCTGGTTCCCGGGGACATACATCGTTCTGAGAGACAACAGTTTCCCCTTGGACCACAGGAGTATCTGGTGTGACGGTCTGCACAGAGGGCGCTACCTCAAACCCCCCTGATGGTTCAAATACGAGACCACTGAAATATTGTCTGCTCGTATTAGGACATGGTGACCGCTGAGATCTGAGAGAAAGCTCCTCAGAGCCTTGTAGACCATTATCATCTCTAGACAATTTATGTGCCATGAGGAATGCTAGGTCCCACCACAGACCTCTCACAAAGCGGCTGTCTATGACCGCCCCCGACCCGTAAGGCGATGAGTCTGTCGATACAACTTTTTGTTGACATGACACTCCCAATACTGGGCCTTGGGACAGAAACCAAGGTCTCTTCCATATGGACAGGGCACGAAGGCATCAGCGTGTGACCCTGATCATCCGGAATGGATTCTCTCTTGAGGAAACCCCCTTGGTTTTCAACCACCACTCTAGGGGTCTCATGTACAGAAGGCTAACATGTATGTAACCCTGTGTAAAAAAGCATAAAAGAAAAAAAGCCTATGAGTAATAGGGTTAAGACAGTTCTTTTATTATTTGTTTACCATTTGTATGTGCATTGGTTATCATTTCTAAATCAGGGATGATGTTTTAATAGATTTGTATACTTTCACATTTTCTACATTTGTATGTCATTATGTTATGTAATGCAAAGTTTGTTAGTAATGTACATGTGCAAAACTTGGTGGGTACATGCAAACTTGTTGTGTGTTTTATGATTGGATGTTTAGTAGCTTAAACCTGCCTCTTTATTGGTGAATGTAAGGCTATTGTGTAATCTAGGGAAAAAAATGCGATAAAGAATAAGGACGGAAAAAAATGAGAGCCATGAAAAGATGGTCATGAGTGCAGAACTGACAAAATAGGAGATGAAAGGGATTTTAGTTTTATGTAACTTTGGTAATAGTGAAGTATATTTGTTATTAGACTGTTAAGATTCAGTTAACACATACGATGGGTTAATAACAAGTTTATTTTAGTTATTCTGAGTTGTTACGGACAT
Organism: Gymnocypris eckloni scoliostomus; assembly: GCA_027564155.1. NCBI lineage: Eukaryota > Metazoa > Chordata > Actinopteri > Cypriniformes > Cyprinidae > Gymnocypris > Gymnocypris eckloni. The sequence continues at coordinate 21,706,741 of CM050432.1, read as the reverse complement.
CGCCGTCTTTAAACGAGACTTTAAACGTGTTTTTTTGTTGTTGTGTTTGCTCATTTGAGTGAAGCGGACAGTTTCAGTTTTTAAGGCCTCAACGCACTCAAGCCACGACACAGGCATGCAACGAGGGGGGAGGGGAGTGTAAGTACTGTGTGTGTGTGTGTGTGATTGGTGTGATTGTGTGTGTGTGTGTGTGTGTGTGTGTGTGTGTGATTATTAAGGTGTTGTGTTAAATACTCTGTTTTAAGTATATTTCTACAAAGTGAAATTTGAGTTATTCGTTCATTTAAGAACGCTGTAATCTTTGAACATAACTAAAGTTTTATTTTGTATATTTGCCATAAGTGTACAGTTTTGTCGAGGGTTTATTGGGGTTAGTACATTTTTTATTTCATAAGTCATATACTTGAACATTTAAGTATTTTGTTTTATTTTCATATCTTCATATTTCTATTTCATTAAATGTTATATTTGTATTTATTTATGAGTAGTGTTGTATTTGGATAAGTGCATCTTATTCAAGTAGAGTGCATACACGTACAGCAAGGGAGATAGTTTAGTGTAGAGAGAGAGGAGGGCTTTAATCCAACATTCGCAAAGCATTTATATTATGAACCTGGAGCTGTTTTTAACCAATTTCTAGTTCAGAAAGGTAGGGGCGCTACATATAATACGTCAGACGCAGCTGCCATGATCCCCAGCAGTCTTTGGAACTGCTTTACAGTGATAGCGTGGCCTAGCTTTATCCTGGAACCCATCGCCAGGATGGACTTGATAGGAGTGGGAGATAATTGTGCCCGCATCATTATTGAGTCCCATACCACCCCCAGGAATGTGGTTCTCTGGGCAGGCGACAACACGCAAATTGTTCTTGTTGAGTTTTAACCCCAAGCTCCGAATGTGGCCAAGGATGACATCTCGATGCCGAGCTGCCATCTCCCGAGACTGGGCTAGCATAAGCCAGTCATCAATATAATTCAGCAGACGGATGCCCTGCAGCCTCAGTGGTGCTAGAGCTGCATCCATGCACCTGGTTAGAGAGAGCTAGGCCAAACAGAAGAACCCAATATTGGAATGCTTCGCCCCCAAAAGCGAACCTTAAGAACTTCCTGTGAGAAGGAACTGATGGACACATGGAAGTATGCGTCTTTTAGATCTATCATGACAAACCAGTCCTCAGATCTGATGTGACTCACGATGGTAGGAATCGTGAGCATTTTGAACATGAATCTCCTAAGAGAACGATTCAAGTGCCACAGATATAAAATTGCACGCAACCCCCCATCCTTCTTGGGAACTATGAAGTACCGTCTGTAGAACCCGGACTCCCTGTCTGGCAGAGGAACACGTTCTATGGCCTCCTTCACCAACAGGGAGTAAACTTCCTGTTCCATCACCTGACCCTGCTCTGGGTGCATTACAGTCCAGACCACCTTATTGAACTTCGGGGGGCAGTAACCGCACTGCAGTCTGCACCCCCTTTCAACTATACGCAGGATCCATGGAGATATATTCAGAAGGCATTGCCATGCGCCATTATAATATACTAAGGCAATCAGCCTCTCGAGGCTGACCTCAAGTGTTCTTCGAGTATCATTTACGATCCCCTGAAGAAGAATACGCGTACTGGACGGCGGGATACCAACAACTATTTCCTGAGAGTTACGAGGTAAAAAACACATTGATCGCTCCACCCGTGGGGGGGCAACCCTCAGAGGCCCTGCGAGAGCTAGGACCTCTTTCCCGCAGCCTTTCTCGCCTGAAGGACGGTCCTCAAATCGACCTTCGGCTCAGCGGGCTTCAGGCGAGAGCGTCGCCTCTGTTGCCAAGATCACTGAGGAGGGGCTCTAGAAGCGACACTCTCTTTTTTGTACGAGGAGCTTGATGACGGCCGGTGCCGCCCACGTGGAGCAGCCTTCTTAGATTTAGAGCGGCGAGGAAGGTACTGCTTAAACACTGCAGACTGCTTTTTCGCCTAATGAAACCTGTTGACGACCATATTGACTGCGTTGCTAAAATGTTGCTATAATCAAACACAGGAGGGTTAGACAGTCGTGAACCATACGGTTTATTCCATAAATTACACAACTCATTGTGTAAGTCAGGAAAAAAGGGTAAATCCCGGCATTGAGGCTGAAACCTGTGCTGCAAGAAGCACTCATTCAATTTAATTTGCACTTCCTGCTTTTCTTATGACCAGTTAATATTAAGTTTGGCCATAGCACACGACAACACATCAACAAGCTCCTCATATGTGGGTGAATGCAGTGGCGAGCTCTCTGCAATTTCACCTGCCTCGGTGCTGAGCACGTCTAATTCATCAGAATCAGACAGCTCAAATATCGGGTCCAACTCCCGTGCGGATGAAACCGCGGGGCGGGCTTCCGCACGGGGATTGAGAGCATCGGAACTATCAGACGAGGACTGAGAATGTGCCGCAGCAGTCTCGAGCCCTTCTGACAGATCCATCTGCGAGCCCCACAATCTAAGCCGCCAGACCCGAACCGTGGGGCATGCGAGCCTGGCCAGCCTCATCAAACACAGCCAGGTGGGAGCGCAGCACTCTGATCGGCAAAGCTTCACAGCCCCCTCGAGAGCTGCCCGGGCATGCTGCACTCCCAAACAATGAACACACAGTTGACACATCACTTAAACTGTCCACTAGCCATGATAATATATATATATATATATATATATATGAAGAGCTCTTTTCCAAAACGCTATAAATCCATTTTAATAGTTTTCATGAAAATGACATTTGTTTACCTAGACCCATACATTTTGTTAATATTCAATTTATCCTGTTAAAATGGTCTGTTGGCTCAGTCTGAACATGTTAAACAATGATTGTTAAACCCCCCCGGGTCCGCACCATCACACCGAGCGGGTCTCGAACCCAGGTTTCTGGCGCGGGAGGCAGGCGCTCTAACAAGGAACGCCAAAGGCTACAGCTTCTAGCGTCAGTCGCTAGAGCGCCTCTTTGTGAGGTCAGGAGAGTGAGGTACATTTTAAACAAGGAAATATAGCGATTTGGCATGAAACATTGATGGAGCAGTGAATAGGTTCAGTACACAGCAAAATGGCATGACGAACTCATTTTTTTTTTATTTGGCGTTTATCGCGTTTTGGAAAAGAGCTCTTCATATATATACTGCTAGTGACAAACAACACCAAATAAGACACACAATCAGGGGTATAGCCATCATTTCAGAAGTGAGGGGGACATAAATGTTATAGATGTAATATATAACTGTAATATATATATATAATATATTGTAACGGGGTAAAGAATCACACGACAAGGGGAGTCAGTAAATGCCCCGGAGGGTGAGTTTATTGAGGGTTTCTGGGATGTAGACTTCTCTCTGTCATGGGTTGGTGATCGGTGCTCCCCAGAAGACTTGTGCTCGTGCTCTCCAGTGGCTGTCCTCCGTGCCGTGATCGTGCTTTCCAGTGGCTGTCCTCCGTGCCGTGCTCGTGTGCGGGGGGCTGGCCGGTCAAACGCTGCTTTCTGGAATACAATGCAGATTCAGAGTTAACATGGAGTCTTCTGGAGACATGTCTCACCAGTGTGTGTGTTGCGGCGGCTTATCAAGCCCTGCCGTGACGAGCCTCAGGTGTGCCCGGCCAGCCCGTGATGAGGACGTGCAGGTGATCCTCGTTGGTTTCAGGGCGACGGTAATGAGCTGGGACACCCAATATATATATATATATATATATATATATATATATTGTGTGTGTGTTTGTTTGTATGTAAAACATTACAACATAACATTTCTGTAAAATACCCTATATTGCCAAAAGTATCGGGCCACCCCCTTCTATTGAAAGGTTTGGCTACTTTAGTACAAACCCGATTCCAAAAAAGTTGGGACACTGTACAAATTGTGAATAAAAAAGGAATGCAATAATTTACAAATCTCATAAACTTATATTTTATTCACAATAGAATATAGATAACATATCAAATGTTGAAAGTGAGACATTTTGAAATGTCATGCCAAATATTGGCTCATTTTGGATTTCATGAGAGCTACACATTCCAAAAAAGTTGGGACAGGTAGCAATAAGAGGCCGGAAAAGTTAAATGTACATATAAGGAACAGCTGGAGGACCAATTTGCAACTTAATAGGTCAATTGGTAACATGATTGGGTATAAAAAGAGCCTCTCAGAGTGGCAGTGTCTCTCAGAAGTCAAGATGGGAAGAGGATCACCAATTCCCCCAATGTTGCTGTGAAAAATAGTGGATCAATATCAGAAAGGAGTTTCTCAGAGAAAGATTGCAAAGAGTTTGAAGTTATCATCATCTACAGTGCATAATATCATCCAAAGATTCAGAGAATCTGGAACAATCTCTGTGCGTAAGGGTCAAGGCCGGAAAACCATACTGGATGCCCATGATCTTCGGGCCCTTAGACGGCACTGCATCACATACAGGAATGCTACTGTAATGGAAATCACAACATGGGCTCAGGAATACTTCCAGAAAACATTGTCGGTTAACACAATCCATCGTGCCATTCGCCGTTGCCGGCTAAAACTTAATAGGTCAAAAAAGAAGCCATATCTAAACATGATCCAGAAGCACAGGCATTTTCTCTGGGCCAAGGCTCATTTAAAATGGACTGTGGCAAAGTGGAAAACTGTTCTGTGGTCAGACGAAGCCAGAACGAACACAGAGAGTGAACGCTGAGACAACCGAGAGAGTTGATGTACCGAGGACGCGCAGAGTGCGCACCTTTTGAAGTTTATATTCGAAAACTAATAAATCACCCGAGTCTCCACGAGCCAACCTTGTCCGCTTCCTTCCTTCTTACGAACATTGTTACAATAACATATGGCTCTTAACACTGAATTTTTATAAGCAGTGATTTGTCATATTTCGAATACCACAACTGAATTGAGGTAATTTTTTTAATATTTTATTACTGACTGTTTAATTATCTTTTTTTGTAAATTCAGTTCAGTTTGAAATCAAGCTTCTTTCCTGTAAACTTTTGCAGCAAAGTTACCCTATTTTAAAGACACAAATTCACAGAATGAGCAAATGTTTAAGATTGAGATTTTTGTAATGGTAATTCATCAATATTTATATGTAGGCTATGCAAATAAAAGCCTATATTAAAATCTGTTCATCGTTTAAAGCGAACATGTTTTATTCGAAGACTTGGATTAAACCATTCAAAGCTTGAAATAATGTTTGCCTTGAAAAAAATAATGGATGGACAAAACAATTTGAAATATTGCAAATATCTATATGGCAGTATACAGTATGTGGTAGTTTTGCCAATGGTATTGAAAATGATTGAAGTCATGAAGTCGTCATGAAATCAAAAATGACCCAACTTACTTTTTTAGTACATATGACTAGTCTTGTGGTGAATAATTAAACCGTGCAAGTCAATACACCAGGAAAAAAAATTGGCTGCCGTCGTAATATTTAATAAAAAACTGAAAATTTGCTTCTGCTCTGGAATGGCGTTCTTGCTCTGATGACGTAAACACAATGAAAAACTTACAAGGCAAAATAAATAGTTCACATATTTACTATCAATGGGAGTTTTTTATAGCTTTAGAGGCAACTTAAAAGACCTTGCTGTAACTAAGTTTAGCACAGAATACATTGAACAATGTATGCATATGTTTTCTCTCTCTGGTGGATTTGAGTGGGTGATCGATGAACAAACCCTTCACGTCCATGTGTATCTTTCAGCTGTAGTCAGACAGGAACTGGATTTATGAGTGCAGGTAATACTATAACCCAACTATAACCTTGTTTCCTGAGAGGGGAACGAGATTCTGCATCAAATGATGACACTTAGGGGAATGCATTCAGCGTGACAGCGTCTACAGAATGTGTAAAACTAATCTAACCTCGATTGATGATGCATCATGACATAACATGTGATGGCATACACGGAAACTACAAAGATAAACCGGAACAAAGCAGTGTTCTAGATACAAAGCACAAAAAACTGTTGGTCCGACTTCCTCCATCAAGAGGACCTATGTACAGCATGCAGGACACTTTGGGCACATAATGCAGTCTTGGGCGAGGACAGCTTTAACTCTCCCCAGAGCGAACTCCAGACAGACGGGAGCAACAGGAATAATAAGTTCCAGACTCTTTCAAATGGACATAAAAGCCAAAAACAAAAGCCTCCTTCAAAGTGAGGAATTTCTTTATCACTGAATCATTTGGTTCAAAGGGTGCCAGGGATTACCCTTCCAGACCCAATACCAGCCCGCAAGCTGTTTCATGTGCCTCATCATCCAATTGCCAAAAAGGAACCAATCTATCATATACTGTCTTCCCAATGAACCATCACCTAATGGTGCATGGAAGGCAGCTTTTGGCTGCCACATAAGCATTAAGCATGGATGAGGACAGACCCACAGAAAAACGATCCTGGAGGAACTCCAGAAAAGGACCCTCCTGACTGGGATTACACATGGCAAGCCCGCTAGGATTGCTGTAAGGTCTGAGAACCAGACTCGGGCTGGCCAGAGCAGGGCTACCAAGAGTAGACTGACCCAGTCCCAATCCTCTCTAGAACTCCCTGGAGCAAAGAAATTGGGAGAGCATAGCAGGATGCGTGAGGAAGAACCATAGCAGACAATGGGTGGCCTCTCGAGATGCAAATGGATCCTACTACTCCACTGTCTCAGGGTGAAGTCTCTATTCCCTGGGACGTAGCCCCTGCCCAGACAGCCATCATCTCCAGGCAATTTATGTGCAGTGAGAGACCCCTACAGACAGACCCCTTGTAAAGCGACCATCCATTACCGCTCCCCATTCTGAGAGATGCATCAGTCGTCACTATTTTTGCAATGTCAAGCTACCCCCAACACAGGACCTTGAGACAGGAGCCACAGTTTTTTTATGGCCATGGTTTCATATCGCCAGGGAACGAAGGCATCTGCGTGTAAGAGCACCTTTGTCCTAAGCAACCAATGGCCAAGCTTAATCCCAGACACTGTACCCAGGATGAACTCGATATGAGCAGAAGACAATTGTACCTACATCGTACTAGAGTGCCTCATAACCTCCAGAAACATAGTCTTCTGCAGGGGAGACAAATTGCCTTTCTTGGTGTTTAGCTTCAATCCCAATCACCTTATATGGCCAGCGATGACATCTCAATGTCGAACCCCAATCTCTTGTGACTGGGCTAAAATTGCAACATTTTCTCAGCCAAGATTGACTGTACATCTTGTTCCATCACTTGACTCTGCTCGGGGTTGACTACAGTTCAAACCACTCTGGTGAACTTGGGTGGACAAGATACTAATTGAATTATGTAGCCACTTTCCACTGTACACAAGACATAATTATATACATTGTGTAGCAGCTTCCATGCTTCTACATAATCTACCTGGGGAATAAGTCTCTTGAGACTGACCTCTGGTGCGTTGTAAATACTGGGTTCGGTGCCCTGAATTAGCTGACCTGCAAGGGAATCCCAAACTACTTTTTCTACAGCTCTTATTTGAGTGAGCAAAATCTGCAGGGCTGCAACGACTTTGGGCGGACACTGTGATTTGCATTCGCTGGAAACCATTGTGTCATTGAAGAGACTTGATGGCATAAATGGGGCATCAAAGAGGAACAATTTATCCTACTTCTTGATGTCTTTCCATAGCCACCAGAGTTGCCATGGAAAAAGACATGGGGTCAAAGACACGGGGCGTTTCCTTGTGGTCTGGAAAGACAGGTCTGTGGCCCAATGAAGCTCTTTTACATTATCAGACCTGACCTCTTCACCCTCATCCAAGTTCCTTGCAGGTCAGCCTTGTACACCTGCATTCCATGTAAGCCTTACCCAACAGTACAAATATTGTTTGGCAGGGCTTGGTGTGAAGTGTATGGGCCTTCAGGGATGATGCAATGACATTGAGAGATAAGTTGCTAATGTCTCTTCAACCCATGGCAACATCCCATAGCCGTTCTTTTTTGCCCCCAATATGGAAGAGTAATTGCTGGGCTTGATAGATGGGAAGAGAACGGCCTTTTCGATGATCCCAATACCTCTGTATGAGAGAAACGAGAAAGAGAAGGCAGGTCATTATGTGGAAATTGTGCTTGTCTAAATACTCATCGAGATTACTTTTTTCTGCACTTCCTGCTTTTCAGTTGTCCATTGGATATTTAACTAGTCCACCACACAAGTCGTAACCTCTATAACTTCCTTGTAAGCTGGGGATAGAGGCGTCAAGTCCTTAAAATCCCCTGCCACGATACTGTCACGCTGAGTGCATTCCCCAAAGTGTCGTCATTTGACACAGCATAAGTTCCCTCAAAGGTGAACTGTACCATAGTGCAGTGGGGGTCTAGTTCTTCCCTGATGTCACCTTCAAATGTTTACTCCAAGACCAAAATTGTATTATCAATGTTAGTGTCAAGGTGACTGTCCACTTTTCCAGTGACTACACAATGTATGTGTCTGTGTGTTTGTTTGTTTGTTTAATTTCTAAGGAAGAAGGGGAAAAGTAAGTAAAATAATACAAATAAAATCAGAAAAACTGTGTAAGTGTTGAATCAAGTGTATCGATTCAGGATTTCAATACAATTAAATCAAATAATTAAAAAACACAAAAGCACAGAACTATCTTCAAATTTATGAAATGTTCCGTGCTCACTGAAGCTACATTTTAATAAATAAATAAAGTAATAAATATAAAACTGTAATATTCTGAAATAATATTATACTGTATATGTTTTATAAATTAAACAATTATATTATAATATAAATAATTTTGTCTTTTGAAAAGCATGATATATTTATTTTTCTTTGATTAATAAAAATTCAAAAGAACTACATTTTTTGATATAGATTGTTATATCATATTAATATATTAAGAGCAGTGAGGACAAGTTTACAACTTATCATTCAAATAAGATTTGTATTGTTTGGCGTTGAACATCCAATCAAATGATTATAATTTTGTTAATTATTATACAAATATGTTTTACTTGATGAGTCATGATTTGAGTATGTCATTTAATTTTGTCTATCATAGGTAATGCTACATGCAATATCAGATTTTACAGCCTGTTTATTTTCAAATAAGCTAGAATATTTTAGTCATTATTATTTTAGAGACATATTGTTAAACAGACACTGAGCTGGATGTTGTAGAATCAAACGCAAAGATCTGCCAAAAAATGCCTTCCTTGACAAAAAGCCTTATGGCCACTAGAGGGTATTGTCAGTCATTTTTCAACACATTTTTTCATTTTATTTGCAGCTTAGATAAAACTACAATGCAAAACATCAGAAAAAAATATTTTTATTTAAAAGTAATGGACCACAAATTTGTGCAACAGGAAATAATAAAATAAGTTTGTTTTGTCTTCATATTTAAATATGAAGGCATAAATGTGGAGAAGCAGGGGGAGGCTTTTAAGTCACATTTGAGGTGATAACCCCAAATGTGTGAAAGTGTACATTTTAGGGCCTTAATAATAGTGCAAAATATTTGATTTTACAAATCTGATTTTACAAACCTTTAGCTCTGTTTAGCTGTCTATGTGTGGCCCCTGAGTTCGATGCTTTATTTGTTGTGTTGTCTTGTAGGTGGGTTCATACTAACGGCACACTTCAGCTTAAACAGAGTCACCAGTACTGAAAGGAGAGAAGTTATGAGATGAGAAAAATCATGCTGACTTGCAGTAAAAACTCTCTGACCCACTTCACATTCAGACATGTCACAGGCTGTAAATGCAGGGTTGAAGGGTAAGTTTACCTGACACACAAATGTATGAAACTTTGGTTTTTATTGTTTAAATAATAATCACTATTTTATCTTGTTTTGCCATAAATCTAACACATAACATAAATCAAAAATTATTGTGTGCAATTGCTACTTTATTTTGAACTGTTTTATATTTCCTGACCATGTAACATATGAATAATACCATATCTCTCCTCTGAATGTGATTTCATGACCAAATCAAACTTGTAACCTGATATAATTTGTCAAGGCCTCAGAGGCTTTTGTATATTTTGTAAATTATGGATTCATAATTCATAATAATCGGAATTTAATGATAATTGAATTTGATACTTGTGTTTTTTTATTTTAAACTGTATTTCCTTTTTGCATTAGCAAATTAATAATAACAATAGCATAGTGGTAACCTTTATTTTATCATAATAATCAATATACGTTGGATTGACGGACGGACGGACGGACGGACGGACGGACGGATGGATGGATAGATAGATAGATAGATATCCTCATATTTAAGAAATCCAATAAACATATGGAGTGTTTAAATTGGAGTGAAGGGTGACTTCACAGGCACAGGAACTTGAGTAAAAGTTTTCACTGTTCAATAAACTACACATACTGTTTCCAGTGACTTGGAAAACGGATGATACTGTGGTTCTGGGCCTCATTAACAACGATGACGAGGCCGCATACTTGGATGAGGTGGAGAGACTCACATCATGGTGCCAGGACAACTGTCTCTCTCTGAACATGAGCAAAACTAAAGAGCTGATTGTAGACTTCAGGAAGAGACAGCAGCGGCCCTACACCCCTCTTATGATCAGTGGGACCCCTGTGGAGAGGGTGAGTAGCTTCAAGTACCTCGGTGTTAACATCTCCGAGGACCTAACTTGGACTACACACATTCAGACTCAGGTTAAGAAAGCCAGGCAAAGACTGTACCATCTGCGACAGCTGAGGAAATTCAGGGTCTCACCAGCTATCCTGAAAACTTTCTATTCAGGGGCCATAGAAAGTGTATTGACTCCCAGTGTGGTATGGTAATTCCTCAAACCAGGACTGCAAAGCTCTGCAGAGAGTCGTGCGTTTAGCTGAGTGCATCTCAGGGTCGGCTCTCCCCTCTCTGCAGGTCATCTACCTCAAACGCTGTAAAAGCAGAGCTGCTAAAATCCTCAAAGATTCAACTCACCCCGGCAACCATCTCTTCTGTTTACTGCCATCTGGCAAGCGCTTCAGGAGCATGATGGCAAAAACTGAGAGACTGAGGAGGAGCTTCTTCTCTCAGGCCATTAGGCTCCTTAACACAAACCCAGTCTCATAAACACTTACAAGATTGTTACTGAAAAATATCCATATTCTCATCACCCGTATTTTTGTGTACATACCCTGAACAACCCGTCTGCACATCCCTCCTATTCATATTACTATTTATTAAGTCCCAGTACACTGTTTTTTGCACATCTTATTGTTTTGCACATCTTATTGTTTTGCACATCTGTGGTTTTGCACTTTTTATTCTATTGCACATTTTACTCTTATTTCTCTTTTTTTTACCATATATATGCTCTTGTGTTGTGTTACTTTTATATAATTCTTAATTTTTATTCTTTTGCACTGTCCACTGAGCGGACCTGATTTGATTACATTTCACTTCTGATTATACCCTGTATAATTTATTATGTGACAAATAAAGAAACCTTGACCTTGACTCACTTTTCGCTGCAGCATTCCGTCTCTGTTTGTCCAAAGCATATGAGACAGCATTGGTCTGCTCTGTCCTCTGTACCTCTGAGAAACCCCAGCCCCCTCGCTGTAGAGAAGTGACCTGTTGACATGATCAGCAGATGGACATGATTGTTTGGTTACTGATTAGATGTCATGACACTGAATGATAAAGCCTTACCTGTAAGCAAAGTGCTAGAGTCCTTCATCCATTCTGAGGGACACAGGCTACAGCACAGGTATGTATGATCTCTGTAGTTCTTGTTGTTTTTTAAAATATATTGTTTTCACGTGTTACAGAGAGGATTTATCTGTATTAATATGTATTGTATTTTGTTATATCACGCACATGATCGGGGCTTTTTGTCATATCTGTGAATATTTAGTTTTATTTATTAATTACTTTTCTGTAAAAGCTTGTCACACTATAATGGGTTACAGTGGCCAGTCTGGCATTACATGGTGAATTATGTGATTTTAATCAAAGGTAAAGTTATGTTTTTATATAAAATACAAAAGGTAGCATACAAAGAAATGACAAATCATTATTTTCAACATTGTAAAAAATGAATAAAAAATAAATAAATAAATTAAATAACATTAAGTTATACTTGTCCCAAACTGGCAGTCATGCCAACAATTCTTATTAATATTGATGCCGTTTACAATTTTCATTTAAAATTTGCCTTCAATATATTGTTGATCTTTGCCTGACTGCATATCTGTGCAGTTTTATTGTGTTCAAAACCTTTTATATAACATGTGGCAACTAGCCCTTTTAGTCTCTTTTAGCCTAAATAAACACTTATTTTCTTTTGCCAATCATTGGCAAAAAGATTAATTGGGTTTTTCTTTATCTTTTTTTCTTTTTTTACTTTCTTTAAAAAAACATTATCCACATTACGTTTCATTGTCTTCAGCATTAAACTAACACATCAAAGTTAGCCTTGCTGTCCATGATTCTTGAAAACTTTGATTATTTTTTTTTCAAACACCCTTCCTCTTGCAGGAAATGTGGTGCAATTTCTGAATCCACTCTCAGCTCCACCCTCAGGGGTCTTTCCCCTTAGATGATGTTTTCTTACTCCCGTGAACAATGGACCCTGCTGTTTGCACAACAATAATGTGATGCTGTTTAAAATGATCCTGCTGTTAACACACTCTGTACTGTTCTGTCATCTGTCATTCGTATTGTTTCCAGGGCATCATGAGTGTGGAAAAGAAGACGGCACAAGAGCCTTGCTGCTCCAAATTAAAGGTACTTATCTTCTTCTGCTTTTAAGTTTCTTGATTACATTGGCCCATTATGATCAAAGACAGGGACGTGATAACAGCTTGTTTAATCTCATCACTATGCAATTACTTTCTATTGCCTTTCTCTGCATAGTTTCAGATCATCTTCTAAAATGTTTGTAAATGTGTAAATTGCATTGCATGTTAAATATAAAACCGTCTGGCATTTGTTTTAAATAGCATAAGCACATGTTTTGAGTAAAACATAAAAAAAAATTACAATTATATATTGCATATATATTGACAATTACGGTGGTCGAGAGAGCTCAACGTGCTGCAAATAGAAAAAACACCTGCAAATTAAGAAAATAACTTCATCAATTTGACAACACATTTACTGCAAACACTCACAACACAAACAAATGCAGTGCGTTTCTTAATATAAAATTCTTTATTTTGTTGTGTTGTGAGCATTTGCAGTGCGTTTCATTATGTATGTGTTTGCGTTGTGAGATGTTTTTTTTATTTTATGGAGCTTTTTCTATTTGCATGTGTTTTCTAAAGTTGCAGCGCCTTGAGCTCTCTCGGCCACCATACACAATTGATATCTAGACAATTTCTGGTTGTAAAAAATTAGTAGATCGTGCTCATAGATAATGTCATTAACTAGTGTTCATGTGGCTCAGTAGTAGAGCATTGCGTTAGCAGCGCAACAGGTTGTGGGTTCAATTCCTAGGAATTCACATACTAACAAAACCATGTATAGCCTAAATACACTGTAAGTTGCTTTGGATAAAATAATCTGCTAAATGCATAATTGTAAGTGTACCTGTGCTTATTCTGGACACCTGTTTGAACTTGATGGGAACTGCTCTCATACCTCCACCATAAATCACTTCAGCATAATTAATTTAAAACTTGATTTAATATCATATTTTTGTGGTCACTGTATGTATTGTGGTCAGTGTACCAAAAAAAAAACCTTTCAATGGCACTCAATCCATGGGGATCTTCCCATTTCAAAATAATATTCTACTAGGAAATGTTCTGACCTTATCGCTTAAAGAAAATGTCTCTAGAAGGTCAATGTTTGGAGCAAAGTCAGAGTTTTAGTGGCAGTTGATGATTAGTGTACTTTCCTTTTGTGTAATCCAATCAATGGAATGGCTTCTGACCCAAAGTTTAACTTTAATAGTTAACTCGAGTAACAAGAACATGCAATGGTAATCTGATGGTAGTACAAATACTGAGAAAATTATTTTACTACTCATAAAAATGTGGGTTAAACATCTGTGTAAAGTGTCACTGCTAAATCCATCTGTCTAGTGTAGTGTTGAATAACTGAATGCAATGATAGTTTCACTTGTATTTTGATAAGAGCAATGATAAGGACACATCTTTTTTAAAAATTGCATATCAGGTCATTAACAAAGTCATTTGGCAACCTGTGAGTGATTTGCCATTGGTTCCACAAAACCAGTGGTGCTCTGATCAGGATTTTTGAGCCATTACCGATCTTTTTAAAGCCTTATTTTAATCATGTAGAATTATTTATAGTATTTATTTCCCTCATATAGGTGACTCTTGTAAGAGGGGATTTTGTTTTATTTGAGGGGTGAAGGGAATCATTTTTTTAGAAATTTTTCAAAAATATATATTTATCTCACCTACATGTTCGATCATGCAGTGCATTTTTGTTTTTACACTTATTGTGCAATTATTGCACAATAGCTTACACACAGCATAAAAGTTGCTCAAGCAAGTGGCAAAACATTTAAATTAATTTTCTTATGTTGTAAGAAACATTCTAAATTAAAACTTACCACCAGTGTTGTGGAAAATGTACTTTTAAAAGTAATGCATTACAACATTGCGTTACTCCCTAAAAAGGTTACTAATTATGTAATTTACAGTAGTTACTTTTTATGGAAAGTAATGCGTTACATTACTTTTGCGCTACTTTTTAAATATGAGCAGGGCTTGATTGTTTGTTTAATATAAGAAGTTCTATTTATAGCAAATGTAAAAGCCCTTTCGCACTATAAAGTGTCATAAAGATATTTAGTTGTAAATAAAAAGTTTATGCGTTACTTTACTAGTTACTTGAAAAAAGTTATCTGATTACGTAACTCACGTTACTTGTAATGCTTTACCCCCAAAACTGCTTACCACTGACAGAAAGTCAGCTCTACTGCCTTTTTTTTTGCATTTAAATCTTTATTACAAGCAATCCAGCGGTTCATAAAGAACTTAGATTTACTACCTCTACGACTGCAATCTGTTATTGCCTTGTTTATCTAAAAGTGCTCATTTCCTTTAAACCTAGCCAAAATGCCATATGTGTACTGTGAAGCACAGCAGACTTTAATTATATGCATTTATGGTGTAATTACTACATTTTAATTTCCATATTTATCGCAAACAATGCGATGTCACTTTGATTCAGCGAGTGCCGTGCAGCAAACTCAGTGTGAGCTTATGGAACACAATGCCGGATCGCAACCGTGTGCAGTGTAAACACTTTAAAATCTGTTAACTTGAGTGCAGTAAATATATGGCCGACGAACTGCAAACAAAGTATGTGTGAACCTGGCGTTACGTGTGTGCGCTTCGAGTGTGCATGAGTGCACAGTCTCCAGGAGAGCGCGGGCGCTGAATGGTTTAAACACTGGCAATAATTAAAAAGAAATGCAGTTTTTAAACTTAATGACAACACTGCCTCCATTGTGCAAGTGATAATTCCTGTGGCAACTGTGCAGTGTGCAGCTCGCTTATGGACAGACACGATGTTTGGTGATTTGAAGCCATTTGCGCATTTTGAGAGGGAAAGAGAGAGAGCGTGCGGTGATTCACTCACACTGTGTAATTATGTCTCACAGAAAGCTTTCAAATTACTTTAGAAGTTATTTAATGAAGAAATATAAATTGTACCTCACCTTCAGCATTATAATTATGTTACCCACGGCAGACTGAGACCACTGCATGTCATGCCAAATCTCTCACGGCAGGTGCGTCATCAGCTTTAGATGGGTTTATGAGATCTGCCTTTTTAGAGAGGGTCGATCAAACATCCCAAAGTGATTATCGGCCGATAGTGATCGGTAGCCAATCAATCGGAGCACCCCTACACAAAACTACTTACAAAAAGTAGGCTACTAGAATTTGATTCAGTTATGGTGCTGCTAAATCTAGAATAAGATGGTTGTCTTCACTGGTCAAACTGGTTTGTTGGCTTGTTTTAGGACACTTTTCAGTTGTTTAGCTAAAAATGAGCTAAAAGTAAAAATACTGCTTTTTCAATTTTACTCAAGTAAAAGTACAAAAGTACTCAATTTATGATGTACTTAAGTAAAAAAGTACTGATAGATTTATTTTGAAATTTTATATAGGCTACTTAATTTAATTGTATATTTGCACATATTTTTTAATCATACTGCTCAAAATACCTGAGATTTTTCCCAAAATAACCACTATATGGAGTCAAGATATATATATTTTTGTTGATATGGACTTCGTTGACGAGAGTGATGTAGTAATGTTTACTGTGAAGCTTGCATTGTAATGTACCTGAGATAAAACAGATTTGAGCATATGATTTTCACCAGTTAGAAAAAAGTTACCTGGTCTCATGCCATTTACCTACCTGGGTGCACTTTTTAGCGAGACACGAAATACGTACTAATAACTGCATATTACTGCCGTTTTCAAAAGAAACAAACACTAGAGGCAGTAAAACTGACACCTTTTACTCCTTTTCACACAAATTTATATAGTTTTGATTGATAAAGCATAATTTTTGCACAATTACTTGAAGAATATCTTGTTACGACTTCAAATCAATATTAAAAAGCTGGGAGATTTGAAAACGGATATTTTTGAACGTCAGCATCACATATATTCAGCCTCGTATCTATGGGTTTTCATAGACAGTAAGTTTGTTCGGTAGCTCATGGAGTACGGAGATGTACTTAGGAGGCGAGGAGCTCTGGTTTGAATCTCGTGTAGTCACGGTTGTATAAAGTAGTTCGAATCTGCATATAAGGAAGTTGAAATGGCACGGTTGAATTAAAAAAACGTTTTTATATCAGTTTAGCCTTTTTAACACTATCGGGTAGGTTTAGGGTTGGGTTTGGTGTAGGGTATTTTTCCAATATGATATAGCATTCATTTTTAGGGACAGATCCCGGATATTTGAATTCTGAACCACCGCTATATGTACCTGTAGCAACGTAATAAAAAAACAGCAATATGTACCTATATCTACGTAATAAAAACATGCCAGGGTTCACGTATTTAATCTGTTTTAGCGCCACTAGTGGACATTTTTCTTTGAAACTGCGGTGAAACGTGCAGTAAGGTACATAAAACGTTGTCACACAGAAAGTGCACAGAGGTACCTATTTTTATGAGACCAGGTTGGAAAAAAGTGTTTTAACACTTGTTTTAAAGAACGTCACAGTTATATATGACATGAGAATAAGGCCTGAAGTTAGGAAGAACATTTTAAGGAAAATATAATTATAGTTTTATTAAAAACAAAAAATCTTCTCAAACCTTGTCTGTGGTGTAAAAACACCCCTGGCCAAATGCCCCCAGAGGGCATCACTTCCCACTCTGACAATTACTGTAATTATGTTCTGAACATCACATCCTTTCTTTTTGGGGTTAAATAAAAAATATTTTGACTTTATACCTAAAAAAATCCTAAACTTAGCTTGTTAGCTAGACAGTTAACATCAGCTAATAATATCTACTTATTTTCAGTATGGTTATGAATAAAAATGAATCTGTCTACTTGGCTAGTTGAGCTAAACAATATACAAATGTATACTGTTGATAAACACAGAAGTATAGGGCTAAATGCATATCATTTTAATAAAAGCAGGGAATATGAACATGCATGAGTTATTTTATTTAATCTGTGTTATTTTAATGTTTTGTTTTTTAACCTAAAACATAGAGACACTGTCATTGATCTGTCTGCATTCAAGCATTTCAGTGGGCTTAAATAGGTCACCCTTTACAGCAGATTTCATTCACAAACAAAACAACTGACAGTCTGTCCTAAATATGATTTTCAGGTACAATAGTTAATCCTAAAATTCGACACTAGTAACTTGCTTTTCACAGCATCTGTTGCACGCCGTGCGTGCTTACAAGATCTCCCGGTTATTATGAGTTCAGTTCACTGGAGACTCGCTCCAAACGCATAATTTGAATCAGTGAATTGTCGACTCGAGAACAGCTGCAATTGGATCATTGCAATTCGTGAATGAATCGTTTGTTGCGATTTGCGAACCGATTCATCATGAATCAGACATCGCTTCTGCATCTCGGAGCACATGATATATTATAAGGAGTAACTATATGTTTTATGAAATGTAGTGAAGTAAAAAGTACGATCTTATGCTTTGGAATGTAGTGAAGTAAAAGTTACTCAAAATAAAACTACTCCAGTAAAGTACAGATACTTGAAAAATTTAAAGTAAAGCTACTTCGTTACTGACCACCGCTGGCAGAAATGTACGGTAAAATCAGTTAATGACGTTATCAAACAAACGATGAACATGATTAACAGCAATGATTATATGTTGCAATCAAACTTATAGAAACATTTGGTAGTTCTTTATGTTGTGAGGGGTTGGCATCTTCTCTTCTCAGGTGTTCTGGATCCAGACTGAAGCTTGTTTAATTCACGGGAATGAAAAAGAAAAACAACCCCCCCCTCCCCCCAAAAAATACAAAAATAATAATAATAATTACCCAACGCACTAATGAGAATTCATATCTATTTCTTGTTTTGGCAAATTGGTACATTAGTATGTATATAAATCCCAATAGTATGTTTTCATATGATCTTATCATGCTTCACATACAGAGATTGGGTTGAAAAACCATACCAATCTATTAAATATGCATGTCTCAAAACAGCATTAAAAAAATAAGGACAACTCTGAATGGTCCTTAAGTATATAAAATCATAGTGGGTTTTAGTTACATGAATTGTTAACCAAGTGTGTGTGTGTGTGTGTGTGTGTGTGTGTGTGTGTGTGTGTGTGTGTGTGTGTTCTTCAGATGTTTTTGGCTGCCATGTCTTTTGTGTACTTTGCCAAAGCATTTCAGGGCAGCTACATGAAGAGCTCTATCACACAGATTGAGAGACGTTTTGACATCCCCAGCTCACTGATTGGATTAATTGATGGAAGTTTTGAAATTGGTGAGAAAAAATATATATGTTTAGGTCTAATTCATACAACCATACACTCTCATATAAGTAGTATTTTGCCTCATGGTGAACTGCTGGCAAATGTGTATTATCTCACAAGTCTTCTTGTACCCCATAGTTGGGGGGACACCTTCATACAGCATACTTTAATAAATCATACTTTTCCATCTAAATCACATATTTTCATATCACATTTTCTAAATCACATTGTCATTCATATTAAAAAATCAACTTGTCAAAATCTGTGATTTCAATAGGATACCATTTTTTGTTTGTTTCAGGTAATCTGTTTGTAATAGCTTTTGTGAGTTACTTTGGTGCTAAACTTCATAGACCACGACTCATAGGAGCTGGATGTTTAATCATGGCCATGGGATCCTTCATAACTGCGGCACCACATTTATTCCAAGGACCGTACGTTTACTTGGTCAACTACTCTTGAAACCCCTTTAGTTACCATATTTGTGTCAACAAGGATATGTTTCTAGATTCAGATTATAAGACAAATAATTTGTGCCAAATATATGTTTGTTTTCCACAGGTACAAATATGAAACAGCAGTTCCATATTTCTCTGCCTCTAATGGTACAGAAAGTATTCTAGCTTGCTTGACCAATGGGAGTCTTGCACAAGATGAAATTCCCACAGTGGAAATTCAAGCAGGTAAGTTGTTCAACCCTTAACCTGACCCCGAGACAGACCTCAGATAATATATTAAACCAAAGGGATAAAGCAACCGTGTCCTTTTTTTTTTGCATAATAATAAACCGATGGCCTTCACAGGATTAAATCAACAGCCTCTCCAATTAAGTTTCTTCTTCCCAAAAAAATCCTTTATTAAATCTAATAACATAAATTTGAGATAATCAGTGAATGTTGAAATGTTTTGGCCATGTCACCTCATATATTCTTGTTAATTTTGCATAATAAAATTGTCGTATTTACTCTTCCCTCATTTTTGGGTGATATATAACCCAGACATATACATTTTATTGTAAGATTTACTATAATAATGCCATGCACGTTCATTAGAAATAACAATCACGAGTTGAATTGTGGAATCATTTGTCATGTTTGGCTTGTAATATGATTGTGCTACCCACAATCCCCTGCAGCACTGACCTGTCACTCTAGTTTGCTTATCTATTGCTTATCTGAACTTTGAACTTTGGGAAGCTTAATATATTAGGTTTGATTGTTTTTTATATAACCGATACACTTGAAATCTACAAAAGTAGACTTTGTTCTTTCGTTGAGATCCTGATATTGTAGTGTGTTACACATGTGTGAGTGCAGTTGTTCATTTGTGGTACTTTTGTTTTTGTAGAATGTGAGAAAGCAGCCAGTTCCTCCTTGTGGCTCTATGTGTTTCTTGGGAACATGCTTCGTGGGGTAGGAGAAACACCTGTCATGCCTCTTGGGTTGTCTTATCTGGATGATTTTTCAAGGGAGGAAAATACTGCTCTTTACATGGGTATGGTTGATTATCCGCTTTAATCATTATTACAATTCTGGCATACATTCAAGCCTTATTAACATACTGCTAGTTACACTTCAACCCCATTAGATGTCAAAACACATCAGTTTCACTTTTACCATTTTATTGTAATTATTTATTTTAATTACTGATCATTATTATATGTATTTGCAGACAATATTATATTTAAATAAATAAATAGAGCCACTTCTATTTACTTAAATAGTTTCTTAACACACTGATGTACAATTCTAAAATACTTTAAGTGTGCTTTAAAGTACACTCTTTTAACATCCTAAAGCATGTGTTAAAGAACTTGATTATACTTTTTACAGTAGTGTGTTTTTCAATATTAAATTCAAAGTTGATAATTTTGTAATGTTACAAAAGTGTCATTCAATTTATTTAAATGTTTTCATCATGTTAATAAGAATTGAGAATTAGGATTTTGTGTAGAATAGAGGTGGGGCTTAATTGTCATGAATACAATTTAATGCAGATAAAAAATATGAAAATGGGGCAAAATTATGCAAAAGCAATTTTTGGGGTGTGAAATATGATTTGGGCATGTTCTTGACCTCACCGTCTTACTCTTTCTCTTATTAAGATGATTTCAGTGTGAATCAGCATTTTTGTATTGATTTCTTTTTTTTTCAGCTATCATACAGACTGTGGGAATAATGGGGCCCATATTTGGATTCACGTTAGGATCTTTCTGTGCCAAGCTCTACGTGGACATAGGAGCAGTAGACTTAGGTATTCACAAGTTTAACCAGTGATCGCAAACCTATTGTTGTTGAACTGATAATGGCTCTTTGCTCTACACTGATCTTATGATTATCCCTAGGCTCAAGGTTAGAAAATATGGGAAGAAAATATATAAAACATTAAATTATGATGTTTTGTATTTTTCTAGAATACATTCCCAGCATCCTTTCTTAACATGTTTGATTTATACAAAGTAGCCTTTGTACCTTTAATTTTACCATGTCATATTTGCTTGTTGTATGTGAATTATGTGAAAAGTGGATGTTTGTCTTTTAGTAAAATTAATTGGTTATGTTCACTTCTACTAAGTAGGTTCAAAAGTTAACTTTGAAAAAGCACTCTGTTTGCCATTTCAGATCATAACTCTGCAGTAACACATCATCACCTGAAGTTAGTGTAGATAATCATTGTTAATGAATGACATGAATTTATGATAACTAGTCTTCTATATAACTAGCTGACCCAGTTACCCTTTGACATAAGAGGTCTTCGGTCATACTGTTTGTTAGGATTTCAAATTATAAATTATTTTTTTAATTAATTAATTAATAAATTATTATACATTTTTTTAGATACCATCACCATCAACCACAAAGACTCACGTTGGGTTGGTGCCTGGTGGCTGGGATTTTTGTTAACTGGTGGAGTGATGTTACTGGCTGGGATTCCCTTTTGGTTCCTTCCCAAGTCTCTTCCTAAGCAGGGTGAGACTGAAACTGAGAAAAAATCGAATGAGGACGAGCAGGACCGTTTCATTCCAGACAACAGCAAACATAGTAATGCTCCTGACAAACCAGCTCCAGTTCTCATGGTAGCTCTGGCTAAAGGTGAGCATTTCATTAAATATTACATTTTCCATTCATAGCATTTGGTGGAGATATTGAGCATACAATGACCCTTGAACCTTTGTAAAATATATTTCTTGATATTATCTAGATTTTCTGCCATCACTGAAAAAACTCTTCAGCAACACGATTTACCTGCTCCTTTTGTGCACTGCATTTGTGCAAGTCAATGGTTTTATAGGAATGATCACATTTAAGCCAAAGTTTATGGAGCAAGTTTATGGCCAGTCAGCATCGAAGGCCATATTTTTGATAGGTAGGTTTACATTTATTGCTTTTATTTTTCTGTTTAATAAATGTCAGTTGTGTCCCTCTTATTCATATATATATATATATATAAAAAATAGCTGATCTCAAAAAGCCTGTCCGCAGCCCTGAGTTTGTAAATATCCATTACTACTCTATATTAGCAAATATACCCTTTTTACACACACTCACTGGTCACTTTATTTGGTACACCTTGCTAGTACCAGGTTGGACTCCATTTTGCCTTCATAACTACCTTAATTCTT
This sequence comes from Gymnocypris eckloni scoliostomus, assembly GCA_027564155.1. Taxonomy (NCBI): domain Eukaryota; kingdom Metazoa; phylum Chordata; class Actinopteri; order Cypriniformes; family Cyprinidae; genus Gymnocypris; species Gymnocypris eckloni. The sequence goes on along the minus strand of CM050432.1, from coordinate 21,684,224 downwards.
CATGGCATAGATTCAAAAAGGTGTTGGAAAAATTCCTCAGAGATATTTACATGATGCCATATTTACATGATGGCATCGGGGAGAGCTTGCTCCTCTTCCAATTTGACCCAAGGATCACAACACATCTCAAGACTGAGCTAGAATGAGCCAGTTTGGAATGTCAATATAGTAATATGAGTCAATATAGTTGAGAAAGTGAATGCCCACTTCCCTTAATGCGGCAAGGGTACCCTCAGCTTCTTTGGTGAAGAAGTGGAAAAAAAGGGACAGCATGAAGGGGAGGACTCCCAGACTCCCTACGAGTGGCACCAAAGGAACAATCAACGTAACTGAAAGTGAGGGGGGGGGGGGGATATGGCACTGGGTCCCAACTCGGGAGGAAATGCATACCAGAGTAGAGGGTTTGTGTCAGGGAAAGGACAATCTCCTCCATTTCTGGATTGCCCCTATCTGGGACTGCTTCATTCTGCCTGGCTTCATGTGAGAGAACACTGCAGGTTGGGTGGAGGCTTCTACTCAAGCCTGACATTTTCAGCTGTCTGGGAAAGAAAGCATTGATTTCAACTCAGGGTCAGATTTTGCAACCACCCCAGAAGGGGGAAGCTTAGCCGAGTCATCATCCTCTGAGGACTATGGCCCATTCTTCATTTGGAAATCTACAAACATTGTCTCAGCATGCTTATGGCACAGACCTGAAAGACAGTGATCTTGATCATCAGAGAAGGTCAGGAAACAACCACATCCAGAAACAAACAGATGAAGCAACGTCTTTAGAATTACGCACTCTGCGTCTTCCTCTCTTAGGGTAACTGCTCTTTTGTGCCAAAGTGCCCAGGGGTATCACAGCACTTAACTATGTTCTGTTAACCCTGATACTGTTCAGAAGGCACTGTCATGTTCAATACAATTTATGATAAGTACATGGAATGTTTCAAATATATTTTTTAAGTGTATTAAAAAATCAAATGAAACGTAAATTAAAATAAATATCAATTTATTTTTATTTTTATAAATAAACAATTATGAAGGTAATAATGTTTTGTCTTTCCAGGGACTATGAATCTACCAGCTGTGGCTTTGGGAATTGTCACTGGTGGATTTATAATGAAGAAGTTCAAACTGAATGTTCTCGGAGCAGCCAAGATCTGCATTGGAACATCTCTTCTTGCTTTCTCCACGCTGCTTATTCAGTATTTCCTGCAGTGTGACAACACACAAGTGCCTGGACTTACAATGTCGTATAAAGGGTAAACACTCCCCCCCCCAAAAAAAGTATATATAGTATTACAGTTTATTGTGTCGCCATTAAGTGTAATTAAACAGAGTTTTAAGTATTTTAATTATTCAATGTATTTCTAATAGGCTTACACAGGTGTCCTATCAGCAGAATACACTCATTTCTCAATGTAACATGGGTTGCTCCTGCTCTCTCAAACATTGGGATCCTATATGTGCCAGCAATGGCTTGACCTATGCCTCCCCCTGCCTCGCTGGCTGCCAAAGCTCCACTGGTGACGGCAAGGATATGGTAAGTTATTCTTTCCAGACATCTACATGCCTGTTGCTGAATGAGTTTTGCCAAGAAAGACCTGATTTAGACCTGATTATAGACCAAGGGCTGATTAACCTGATTATGTTTTGATTATAGACCAAGGTCTTAGAAATATTTTTGTTCAGTATATGTACACTCACTGGTCACTTTATTAGGTACACCTTGCTAGTACCGGGTTGGACCCCCTTTTGCCTTCAGAACTACTTACATTTTTTGTGGCATAGATTCAACAAGGTGTTATTCAAAGATTCTCGTCCATATTGACATGGTAACATCACACAGTTGCTGCAGATCCATCATGTGAATCTCCCGTTCCACCACATCCCAAAGGTGCTCTATTTGATTGAGATCTGGTGACTGTGGAGGTCATTTGAGTAAAGTGAACTCATTGTCATGTTCAAGAACCAGTCTGAGATGATTTGAGCTTTGTGACATGGTGCATTATCCTACTGGAAGTAGCCATCAGAAGATGGGTACATTGTAGTCATAAAGGGATTGACATGGTCAGGAAGTCATGGTCTAATGTTTTAGAGAGCCTGACTCGTAATCCAAAGGTTGCAAGTTCGAGTTTCGGGCCGGCAGGAATTGTAGGTGGGGGGAGTGAATGTACATCTCTCACTCCACCCACAATACCATGACTGAGGTGCCCTTGAGGAAGGCACTGAACCCCCAACTGCTCCCCAGGCGCCTCAGCATAAATGGCTGCCCACTGCTCCGGGTGTGTTCACGGTGTGCATGTGTTCTGCTGTTTGTGTGCACTTTAGATGGGTTAAAAGCAGAGCACAAATTTGGAGTATGGGTCACCATACTTGGCCGTATGTCACGTCACTTTCACTATTCGTCAACAATACTCAGGTAGGCTGTGACATTTAAACAATGCTCAATTGGTACTAAGGGGCCCAAAGTGTGCCAAGAAAATATCCCCCAAACCATTACACCACCAGCACCAGCCTGAACCGTTGAGATAAGGCAGGATGGATGCATGCTTTCATGTTTTTTTTTCACCAAATTCTGACCCTACTATCTGAATGTCGCAGCAGAAATTGAGACTCATCAGCCTGTGCGAAATGTAGCCTCCGTTTTCTGTTCTTAGCTGACAGGAGCGGCACCCGGTGTGGTCTTCTGCTGCTGTAGCCCATCTACTTCAGGATTCGACGTGTTGAGCATTCAGAGATGGTGTTCTGCCTACCTTGGTTGTAACGAGTGGTTATTTGAGTTACTGTTGCCTTTCTATCATCTCTAACCAGTCTGCCCATTCTCCTTTGACCTCTGACATCACAAGACATTTTCGTCCACACAACTGCCGCTCACTGGATATTTTCTCTTTTTCGGACCATTCTCTGTAAACCCTAGAGATGTTTGTGCATGGAAATCCCAGTAGATAAGCAGTTTTTGAAATACTCAGACCAGCCCATTTGGCACCAACAAACATTTAAAGTTCAAAGTCACTTAAATCCCCTTTCTTCCCCATTCTGATGCTCGGTTTGAACTTCAGCAAGTCGTCTTCACCACATCTAGATGTCTAAATACGTTGAGTTGATGCCATGTGATTTGCTGATTAGCAATTTGTGTTACCAAGCAATTGAACAGGTGTACCTAATAAAGTGGCCCTACAATAAATACATAAATAAATCAAATTGTCAGAATAACAATTTGAGTAAAAATTGCACTGAAAAATATTTTGTATTTTCAATGTTTTGGCATTTACTATGTCCCCCTTTTGACAGCAGCTCTCGAGCTGCTATGAACTAGTTTATGTAAACCTGATGATCCATGTAATGCCAGCATGATTTGAGAGTGTTCCAAAGAGCATGTTGTGTGCTTCAATGAAATCTGACCTTTTGTACATAAAAAAGTGAACATGGTTTGCTTACATTTGATTACTGACCTACAATTAGAGTTAAATATTTGTTTAACCTAAATTTCTTCATTGAAATGTACAAAATCCAAAACATTTGTTTATTGCTATTTTTTTAAGTCCCAGATTTCCTATGTACTCTCAGGCATTTAGACCCTACTGCATTTGCTGGTATTATAGTAGTTGACAAAATCTGCCTCTTTCCAAGGTATTCCACAACTGCACCTGTATTGGAGATTCGCCTCTCCCATATGCAAATATGTCAGCAGTGCTGGGCCAGTGCTCTCGCAAGAGTGATTGTGACTACATGTTTAAGTTCTACATGGCGGTGACAGTCATTGGAGCCTTTTTCTCAGCTTGTGGGGCCACACCAGGTTACATTATTGTGATCAGGTAATGAATCTTCCCAAAAATGCAACAAAAGACACCTTTGAGACACCTAAAATGTCTTTAAGGAAAACTATGTAATACAGTGTGCTGGTCATTATTTGTGCCTATTCATCCTCATGACACAATAATGTGTTTCATTATTGGTATGCAGTGGTATATTCTGACTGAAGTTAAGTACTAATATACTTTCACTCTGTTAGGGTCAGGGACACAAAACAAAAGTAAATGATCTCTTATGGAATCTTTGTTTTGGATCTGAATACAAAGAAGCCAATTTAATTTGGGGTTTATCTCTTTTCTTAGATCCATAAATCCAGAACTAAAGTCTTTTGGTCTTGGTATTTATACTTTGATTGTTCGGACTCTTGGTAAGAAGATCTTTCATTTTCAACAAAAAATTATTAAACAACAGAAAAAAAGTTATATTTAGCTGATCTGAGAAACTTTTCTAGGTGGCATTCCCCCTCCAATTTATTTCGGAGCCTTTATTGACAGGACCTGTCTGAAATGGGGCACAAAACAATGCGGAGGGAGAGGAGCGTGTCGCATCTATGATTCTGGTGCCTTCAGGTTAGTAAACTTACACTGGCACTTACAGAAATTCAACATTTTCATTCACACTTTTTCAACAATACTGGAAATACAAACAATTGCATTGGCTAGGTGGTCCAATATATCTGAGCAATGTCTGTATGAAGACCTGTTCCCACCAAGATCGATAAGTATAAAGATAATGAAAAAAGATATAGTTCTTAAAATCGTTGTCAATATTAAAGAATAGCATTGTCCACACCACAACTATAATGACAAAGCACAGGGAAACGATCTCATTGGAATCACTTTCAAATTTTTTTTTTTTTCAGCTGATGAACATATATTTGCAATAATATAAACATTGACGGCCAATCAGAATCAATCCTGTAGTAACAATTACTTGAACTGTGAGGCAAATGTGTGCTTAGAATAGACTTACGATACTGTTCGCTGGTGTGGATGCTAATAGTCATCTATATAGTTATCATTATTGATGTGAACGAGCCTTAACACAACAAAGCCACAGTAGTCATGTATTGTAACAATGGAGAAATTATGTGTTCTTAAATTTCATTTGATGAAAGTCTACTGTGACAACAATAATCCTTGAACCTTCTGAAAACATTCATGTGTTGTCTTGGTAACTTCATCATTGTTATGCAGAATCCATTTGCAGCCAAGTTCAAAGCTTTAGTGAAAAAAATGTGAATAGCTTTATCTTATTTATTAGTGTTTGAAGAAAATAGGCTTATATTTCAGTATCTTTTGTTTACAAAGCACAATCTGACTCTGATTACTTGTATGTTGCCACATGGAATTTCATTAACTTTTAAGAGGCAAAACACCAAAGTTGTATCATATCTTAGTGTTTTGTTGTTGTAAAACTACTGTTTGTTAATGAATGACCAGAATAATCCTTCGTTTGACCACAATAGTACATCAATGAGGGTCTGTTCAAATCCACTAGCGCCACCATCAGGTCAAAATTGTACTTTTCTGAAACTCTACAACATTTGTTGATACAAACACTGGTGGTGGTTGAATAGAGACTCCCTCATGAGTGTAAAGCTCTTGGTTACAGCAATAATATAATAAAGCGAACATTCAGAATGTAACAGAAGAATCATTTCAAACCATTTGTTCTGGAAAAGATTTAATAACATGTTGACAGTAGTCGTCATGAAGTCTACAAAATATGGATTTGACTGTGGTGGTCGAGGAGAGACCCCCACATGATTGTGAAGCGCTTTGGGTGTACAGCAATACACTATAAAGTTCTATTGTCTTGCATATTTTAAGTTCATTCTGTTTGCATTTTTCCAGTCATATATTCAAAGTGTTTCTTTTATCTTTTTGCCCTAGAAACTCTTTCTTGGGTCTTATATAACTGGCCTGTATTCCTTATCCTACATATTGTGGGTATTCGTGACAATGTTGTTTCTTTGTGTGAAATATCCCATCCACAATCTCCAACAAATGAATAATCATTAAAAAAATTGCTCAAAAATAATACAAAAGTTAAACAGCCTATAATGTAATAATAATAAAACAAACGTTCCTATTTATGTTCCCAGACCATGAGTCCATTGTTAAATTTTAATCCTCTGTTGTATTGCACCAAAAAGTGTTAAAGGAGATTTCTGGATCTCATACAATATTTGTATTTGTTATTATTTACACATTTAAATAACAACATTTAAGTAGTATCAGAACTAAACTTAAATACTCAAATAAAACATGCCTAGGTATGGATTATGTGGTTTATCAGACCAGAACATAACTGTTAAAGGATAAAATAGTTATCATGTCAGGACACTAAAATAAGCTCACTGTTTCAAATAGGACATTCCTTTTGTCATGTCAATACTGCATTTAGGTCCACAACCCGACTATTTTGTCCTTTTTATATGTATATATATCTGTTTTAATGAGGACACAATATCACAGTTCCTGGATGCTTTAGTATGCAAAATCCAAAAATCAAGCGTGTTTAGAATGTTTTAACATGAACTATTAAAAAGATTATGAACGCTTTCAGTGAACCTTGAATATATAGTCATTTATAATGCACTCTATTAATTATCTTAATTTATCAGTAAAAATGATTCCAGAGGAAAATCTAAACTGAAATATATATATATATATATATATATATATTAGTTAAGCAGTTATCTATTTTGCTGCATTAACGTGAGACTCATATAAAAAAAATATGTTTGTTAATCTATTCTCAAAGTTGGGTTGGGAGCTGGGTCTGTACTTTCTGACTTTCACCTGATATTTTAGCGGATGTCATTCTAGCGAGTGCACTGTACACATGGTTTAACTAGAGGCAACAGTCTGATGGACAGATTGTTATATTTCTGGTCTTATTGATGTAATACAATTGGGCACATACTGCTATACATAATATTCATCAACCTCAAATATGGCTTTTCATCTGAAAGATGTACAGGAAAGCCAAAACAAAACATTTACATACTGCTCAATATGATGTTAACCTACTGATTTCAATTGTTTAGTATTGAAGTGTTTCATTAAGAGCTTGTTTGCTGCAGGACAGGCTCTCGCTCATTGCTCTTAAAATCTCATTATTTTATGGTCATACAGATAAAAGTAGCCTAATACATCTTTGACCTGATCTTAAAACCTCGTATTTGTGTGCCTCTCAGAATAATAACAAAAGCGTTTAAACTATTTTAAACAAACAGGATGCGCTTTAGGTCTCATGTGAACTTGAGCGCTTGAAACTTCGAATATATCTAAAAATACAGTACATAAAAATATCAATGATTAGAAATGTCAAAAAAAAACATAGACCTGAGTTTGTTCTATTGGATGATTTGTGAAATTTTAATCTGTGCAACACTGTGCATAATAAGATGGCTTTCAGTTCAATATAATAACAAAAATTTACATTTTTGGGTCTTATTAACTGCAATAAGGTGGAGCACGCTGTGATCTGTATTTATGTTTTACTGTAATTGACATTATCGGACACAATATCACAGTTCCTGCTGCCACAAATTCCAAAAATGAATTTTAATCTAGATTAATCTAGATTAATTTAAAATTAATCTAGATTAATAATAGATTAAATTATTTAATTTATGTCAAGAATGATTCCATTGTATAATATATATATATATATATATATAAAAATATATATATATATATATAATAATCTTTAGAATACACTTTTTTTTATTATTTCCAGCTATATTGTGGTATATTTTGTTAATCGACAACATTTTATATAGGGCACCGTGTGATTCAAAACTTCCACTGATACCCCCTATTTAAAAAACAAACAAACAAACAAATACAAAATAAATGCTACTCTATGTAAAATATACATATGTATACATTTTATGAGAATGCAGTCTGTAAATTATCATCTGAGGTTTTCTTGGAGCAAAAACAGTCTCTTTCAGCAGCATGTCTTGAGCTGTGGGTGTCCCTTGAGCTGGCACGTTGTTGAAATAGAAATGTGCTGAGCTTTTGTGTGCATGAGCTTTGAGAATAAACCACATGCTTATGCAGAGACCCAGAAACGTGTCTTCTCTCCAAGAGGTAGGTTACTCCCTCTGCACCTGTCAGGTACAGCACACTTTGGCACATAATTTGTTTCTCTTGGTTCCTTTGTTTCTCCTAACTTCCTATAATGGTCATTTTCTTCTGACTTGATGGAATGGCTGCTTGAAGGGTTTCAGACTGGGAGGGGAGAATTAAACCAGACTAAATCTGAGAGGATTATCAGAGTAAGTCATGAAAACACATGAAAAAGGCTTTCTCTGTTTCATGAGGTTTGCTTTTCCTTGTTTCTTTTTTTTTGCATAACTTTTTTTTTATCCTTATATATGTATTTATTTATTCATCTACTTTCATTAAGATTTTTGCATTTGTCATCCCATTTGACTGTTCTGGAGATGGGGCAATACAACAGAAGCTAACCTTTGCCAGCTGCAAGGATTGTATTGATTTTATTTTATTTCTTTAACTATAAGGTGAGTTGTGTTCTATGTATGTATGTATGTGTGGATTCATTTATTTATATATTTTTATTGTTTGTTTGAATAGAGTTTATATCTATCTATCTATCTATCTATCTATCTATCTATCTATCTATCTATCTATCTATCTATCTATCTATCTATCTATCTATCTATCTATAAAAATTGAGTAACAAACTGATTCTAAACAAGACGTCTCTGGAAAAAAATGACAGTTGTGATTTGTGTTTTTTACTTTCAAAATAATTGACAAAACAACTTTTGTTAATTAACAAATTAATTAAATAAATAAATATACAAACTTTATTAATATTGTTGTTATCGTCAGTTGATGAATTATCTATTTTTGTATTAGAGCTGAATAAATTATCAGAACAAAATAAAAATGAAATATTAAAAAAAAATACTAATATCTTTATATATATATATATATTTTTTAAATAATATCATAACAGCAAAATGTCTGAGCCTACTGCAGAGGACAATGGTGAGCCGACCAGCCAACAAAATCTATGCGTTTCAGGAAAAGAGGCCCCAAAGGACCCCTTCTGGTCAAGTCTAAAGGTACGTATGCTTTACTAAATGGAAGTGTGTATGTCTATATATATATATGTGTGTGTGTGTGTGTGTGTGTGTGTGTGTGTGTGTATGCATGTCTGTATGTGGTCATAATAATCCATGTTAATATCCCCCCCAAAGAAAAACAGTTTATAGTGTTTTTGTTGTTTTGCTAATTTGAATCATTGATCCTCTTTCCATTGTAACTTTTCTTCAAGATTTTTATTGTGGCCCTTTCCTTTGCCTACTTCTCCAAAACTCTGTGTGGGACCTACATGAAAAGCACCATCACTCAGATTGAGAGGAGATTTGACCTTTCCAGCTCTATTGTGGGCCTCATCGATGGCAGTTTTGAGATGGGTTTGTATATAGGTCCAAAAATGCCACAACAAAAATGACCCCCTAAATGCAAAAAGGACTCTAAACCAATTACTTGAGAAGGGAACAAGAAGCAAGAGGCAGAGTTAATACTATGGCAACAGCAATGCAACACAGCGTCTTAGTCTCTTCTTAAGCAACTGGATTACATGTGTAACCCTGAGACATTCCCTTTCAAATGGAAAGAGTTGACACTATGGTGACTTTTAACACCCACACATACTGAAAGATGCCTCCTTGCAAGCTGTGAATAGTCGGCTATTACACAAGCACACTTATGGGGTACAGAAATTAATCAACCCCCAAAGGACTTGAGATCCTGGGGTTGAATCCACGTCCACATGATACAATCTTATGAATGTTTGCAGAAAGGACCAGCTTGCTGCAGCAAAACATCCTTCAAATGTGCCCCACTTGATAACGCCTGTAAAGCAGCCACAATATGAGTAGAGTGGGTCTGACACCAGCGAAATAAAATGGTGTGTCTCATAAACAAGTGAAATTGCATCTGAAAACCAATGCGATATTGATATGTTTGGAGACAGTGGAACCCTGGTTGCGCCCCAAAGCAGACAAAGAGTTGATCAGTTTAATGCAAGGGTCGACAAGTAAGTTTGGCATCAGGCCAAAAATAAATTTTGAACATGTACTCAAAGGATAATTTAATACATTAATTAATGAAAAATGCAACTCAAATTGCCTGTGACTGACTGTTACAGTATATTTTGTAAATGGTAGTGAGCTGATACTTTGTGTAAAATCCTGCGACAGTCATTAACAAAAAGCCACATTTGTGTGGCGGTGTCCGATCAGAGTATGTGAGCGGAGTGGAGCATCAACAATGTCCCCTCTGCAATCCGAGCATTTAATAATCACTCCGCTCCGGGTTCACCATTTCCCGCTCTGCTCTGCTCCTGCCTCATTGATATCAGAAACACCTCTCCACGTCTAAAGTATTTCAGTATGTTTAAAATATCACGATTCTGTTCATCACGTATATTGAAAGAATAAAATAAACAAAACAACAGGAGAGTTTCAAAGTGACTTATTGGAACACTAGTGTGCAAACATTTTTTCCTACAACGTTCAAATGACAAGCTAATAACATGGTTGTCAGCATTATAATAGCTAACTTTTGCTATGCAAATTTAGTTTATGATAGAAATTACAGTACATTTCCATCAGTTATTTTACCTACGGATCGATACATTTCTTACAGATTTCTGCTCATTCAAAATCGGATACAGATGAAGTAGCACTGTAAGATTACATTTGTTTGAATGCATTATGGAGAGAGCGATTGTGTGTGAACAAGTGTTGTAGTAGCCTACTTGTTTAAATCATGCTTTTAGCTTAAAATATTAAGTAGCCTAGAAGGAACAAACTAATTCCTTAGGAATATAACTTACCGCTTATGTCCACTGCAGTCATCATAGCCTTCACATTCTTTCTGATTTGAGTGATCCTTCTCTATCAAGCTAGCTAAATATTAACATGTGAATTCTGTCTAAATGTGCGCTCTTGGAGCGGATCAAAACCAGACTTTTAAATATATTTATATGAAATTATAAATATGCTCCGCACGCCATTCACATACTCTGATTGTGAGTAACTGTTTCTGTCATGACAGATTTATTTCAGAACCAGCCGCTATCAAAATAATCTGGCTGCAGGCACTGGCCATATATTATTGCTGGCGGGCCAGTTTTGGCCGTGGGCAGCCTGTTGCCGACCACTGGTTTAATGCATCTGGCCTGATTGATGGATGGAAGGCCTGGACTGGACATAACTTACTAAGCTTTACTTGCATGGATTATCAATGGTGGAGGGGAACACACTTGAAGAATAATTGTATTAAATGATGATGATGGCACCTTTGAACATAATCTGGCCTAGGGTGCAATGTCACTTTAACCAGTCCAGGGTTGAAGTCAAGAGAGGAAGGGGCTACTAAAAGGTTCTGCAAGTAAATAAATAATCATGCTGTCTAATTAGTATCTTGATATGCCACACATGTGAGGTGGATGGATTATCTCGGCAAAGGAGAAGTGCTCACTAACACAGATTTAGACAGATTTGTGAACAATATTTGAGATAAATAGGCCTTTTGTGTACGTAGAAAAAGTCTTAGATCTTTGAGTTCAGCTCATGAAAAATGGGGAAAAAAACTAAAGTGTTGCATTTATAATTTTGTTCAGTATGCTAACATCAACGTCAAGGTCAAGTTCACTAATGGCAGCAAAATTGTTAAAACTGGACACTCTTATGAAGTGATGTGCACTAATAACAGCAAAACAGTTAAAAGAGCACACTCGATATAAACTAAAAGCAACAGAGAATAAATAGGATTTGAGACATGACTTGAACTCAGACAAAGTGGGATTCTCATAAATTATGATTACAGAACCAGATCACCAAATACAGCATAGCACTTGCAATGCAGAGCACTCGGGTACGAGTCCTGTGAAACACAAGTAAAAATTAAAGAACTCCAAACTTGCAGAAGCCAGCTAAAATAGAAATGTCGCCACAGACATGATTTTTCAAGTGAGCCTGGGTTGCAATGAATGATCAGTGAATGGACCATGGCTTGTCTGTTCCATGTCAAGATATATACTTGCATGTTTTGTGTATTTTCATTTCCTAATTGACTTAATTCTCTGAATAATTTTCTGTAGGTAACATTCTCTTTCTGGCAGTGGTTAGTCATTTTGGGGCAAGACTACAGGCCGCGACTCATAGGGATGGGTTGTTTCCTCATGGCCATTGGCTCTGCTGTTACTGGCTGCCACACTTTTTCATGGGGCGGTAGGTTCATATATGCATATTATCTCTCCATGTTTAGCATATTTTCTCATTTGTTACAAAGCTGCTCATGTTTTTTTCTCTCTCTGTGTTGGTTATACTCCTTCAGGTACAAGTATAATACAGTAATACAAGGCTCACTAAACGAGACTGTCAGTATATCTCCTTGTCAGTATCCCATGGTTTCAAACGAGTACTCAAATGCACAGATTCAGCCTTCTAATAATGGAACAGGTAACTACTCCACATTTAAAGTACATTGATGGGCTTTCAGGAAGAAGAACCTATTTGGCTTTCAGGATTTGAACAAGTGTTAAACATCAGTGTGTAACACAGTTTTACTACTCACAGTAAAAAGATAGTTTCTATCCAATATCTTTCAAAAAAAGAGTAGGCCAAGATCATCAAAAATGCATACTGAAAGTTCTAATTGCTTCATAGACATTAATTATACCACTTTAACCCTAGCTTGTGTGAAGGACCCTGGATCTAGTATGTGGATCTATGTGCTCTTGGGTAATGCTCTCAGAGGAATCGGAGAGACACCAGTCACACCTCTTGGCATATCTTATATCGATGACTTTGCAAAAGCAGAAAACTCAGCATTTTACATTTGTAAGTCAAATTTGGATACCTTTTTAATCTCCTAGACTTTAGGACATCTGGGTAAGAAACTTGTGAATTATAGCATACAGCATAATTTACATCAACGCAAAAACAAACAAACAAACTTAAAACAATAACATTTAAACTGTATAGCTCTAACTGAATCAATCAGCTTTGTTGATACATACAGTAACTAAACCATAAAGTCTCCAATATGTCTAATGTGCTTTGAAACCTTTGTGGAAAAATAATTGTGCTTAATTGTTTTGCAATGTACTTTAAATATAAAAATATACATATATTTAAAACTGTACCTGCAGATAATATAATATTAAAGTGCTGCTATTATGGGTAATGAAAGGGTCATATTTTGTTTTGGGAGTCCCCAACAACAGGTTGACATGCATGCAAAGTCAAAAAACACGTTCATTGTCTTATACTATGCAAAGCTTATTTGCTCAATGACTCCCAAACGATTCGCTCAACGATTCATTTTTTTCCAAACCCCTCCTTTGCCTGACGCTAATCTGCAGTGATTGGTCCGATTGGTCTCATTTCCATTTCATCATGCCTGTATTGCCTGATAAAGAAGTTTTATGTGAGCGCAGTGCTGTTTTGTGTAGAGCGTTACCAGAGAAACCACAATTTTTACACTTCAAAAGTGGCACCTAGTGGCAAATAATTAATTTGCATTTTCATTCACACCAACGTGAAAAGACCAACAAGTAGGCAGGCAATATGCTAATGTTTCATGTTGACTTCAACATGAAACGGCTTGGGATTCGTTTTAAAAATGACTCGTTTCAATGATTCAGGGTCGACTCTTTCATTTGTGAGAAAATAACTTTATAGACGGTGCACTTTCAGATTTAAAACTTTGCATGATGTTTTGTATTCACTTAGAGCAGTGTTTCATAAATCCATAGTAGAGGCACTTTAATGAAATTATAGTCCACTTAAAGGTTTAGTTCAAACGAAAATGAAAATGCTGTCATTAATTACTTACACTCATGTCTTTACAAACATTTTTTCTGAACACGTTAAGATATTTTTTAATGAAATCTTAGAGCTTTCTGACCCTGTATAGACAGCAATGCAACTAAAATGTTCCCAGACTCTGCAATGTTGTTGACATCAGTGGCTCAGCTTCAATTTTGGGACAAAAATAACAACTTTATTCAACAATTCCAATGTAATTATCTTAATATATCTTAATATCTTACCCATTTGAAATCATTGTTTTAATAATCTTTTGTCATGTAGTATAAGTATATTATTTCTGTAAAAGTACACTTAATGAAAAAAACAAGAATGAGAAGAACAAACTCGAGCAATACATTTGAATTTTCATCTTGGAACGTTGGAATGAAAATCTTTCTTGTGATGTTTAGCTTGTCTTCAGACCATTATGCTTCTGGGTCCCATGTTTGGATTCCTACTGGGCTCCATGTGTGCCAGACTGTATGTGGATATTGGATTTGTCAATGTTGGTAAGCATCCATTTTAATTAGTTTCAGCGGTGCTGTGTGTATTCATGTGAAATTTATTTTGTTTTTGAATTAATCTCCCTCCCAGTCTTCATTGCTTCTTGGGTCTGAATGTTTTCATGCACAACTCCTTAAAAGAAAGAAATAAATAAAGAAAGAATAAAAGAAAGAAAGAAGGAACGAATGAATGACTGAATGAATGACAGCTGACTGTCTGAACTTTGTCCTAACTAACATACAGCACAACATTTTTATTTATTTGTTTGTTTAGTACAAATTAACTTACTTTACTTATTAATAATGTGGTAATTTGAAACTGCCATTTGCATTATTTTATCCACTTTATATCGGGTGTCTTGAACTACCATGCTATTACACTGAAAATATAGCACTGTACACGTTGTTACATTGTACTTACATTATAATTACATGCGCTACTTGTAATCACATATGCAATTGCATTTTTGACAAATCTGCCCTAAATCACCCCACATAAAGTATGCCAACTTGCCAAGATTTTCCATGTATATCATATATGTGAACAATCAGTATATTGTACCATTATTATTACAAGGCACACCAAAAGTTAATGATACTACCAAAATGCACTTAAGTATCTGAATTACAAACTTACTATCACAGCATTGAAATATCATCATACGTTAGGGATATGTTTACAGATAGCAGCAATACAATACTATACATACTGTGGTGATATTTGCTAGGTATGACCTACAATGTAGTTTATAGTTGTATAATTTATGCATTATTTCTCTTTCCCCTGCAGATAGTGTGACCATCACTCCACGGGATGCACGCTGGGTAGGAGCTTGGTGGCTGGGCTTCTTTGTGTCATCTGCTATCTTAGTACTTGCTGGTGTTCCTTTTTGGTTCCTACCAAGGTCTTTACCCAAACAAGGAGAGGAAGGGAAGGAAAACTGTAATGTGGATCAGGACAACAAGGAGCAATCTGTCCTCCCAAACACACACTCAGTGAAATTGGCCGACATTGCAAAAGGCAACTTCCTTCCACCTTTTTAACAAAGCCATTATTGTTTGAAAAATGTTTCTATTCCCATTCATTTTTTTTAAACTAACACATTTGAGTTAGAAATTGCAGTACTTTACCAGGAGTCACCCCAATCTGTAACACAGGTAGCTTTTAAATAAGTCTTAAAGATGATTGTATGTTTTACATGAAGTTAATCTGACATCCAAGCAAATCTTTATGAAAATGCTCACTTCATTCTCTGTATTCTGTTATGTAAATGTTAAGGATTCCTGCCTTCCCTGAAAAAACTCCTGTGCACTCCTGCATACTTCCTGTTGCTGTGTGGGATTGTTTTGAAGTTCAACTCTTTCATCGGCATGCTCACCTTCAAAGCCAAATACATGGAGCAACAGTTTGGCCAGTCTGCATCAAGAGCAAACTTCCTTATTGGTAAGAACCCTTCTAAGTACATTATGAGGCAGTTGATTGTTTCATTTAATGTCTGGTATTCATTCAGTGTCTTCAGCTGTGCTTATGAGCAAGCCCTACAATTTTAAATCTTCATATATATGATTTGCCTAAAAGTAATATTAATAAATGTAAATGTAATATTTATAAATTTATAAAATAGGCATGTATGCCAAAATAACAAATGCTGGTATTTTGTCAACATTTATTTTATTATATTTTATTCAACCCAACCATACAGTGCAACATGCTCAGAGAAGTATGTCAGGTTTGACATTAATTGAAACTAAAGACATGTCATGTCCCGCAGGTGTCCTGATCCTGCCTGTGGTTGCTGTGGGAATATTCTTGGGTGGTTTGTTAATGAAAAAATACAAGTTGAGCGTCGTGGCAGGGGCTCAGCTCTCCTTCATCACCTCCTTCACGGCCTTCCTTCTCCTCCTCCTCCATTTCGGCACAAAGTGTGAGAATGTGCCTGTGGCAGGGCTCACTGTGTCCTACAATGGGTAAAGTATTTGCATACTTCTGCAAGTCACCAGTTCTCGCAATGTAGGATATATTGTAAAGAGAAATCTTGTTCATTTCCTCACTTTTAAATCTCTGAAGTTTTTTTTCTAGTCTCAAGGGGGATTTGACAAAATAAAAAACAACTGAGAACCACTGCTATAAATGAACTCTGGCTTTTAGCCAGAATATTGTGTTTCCAACTGGAAACAATCACTAATCTCCAAATTCCTCCTCAGGACCCTTGAAATATCACATTATGAGCACTCACTCGTGTCTCAGTGTAACCAGGACTGTTCCTGCTCTACATCTGAATGGGATCCTGTCTGCTCTGACAGTGGCATTACATACATGTCGCCCTGTTTGGCAGGATGCACCACCTCCACTGGACAAGGCAAAAACACGGTATAGTTGGATCTATCTAAAACTGCACTTTTCCAAACCTTAGGCACACATGTTATATTGTAATTATGGTCACACTTAATTTTAAGGTCCAATTATCGCCATCAACCATTAACTACGACCTTTGCCTCAATCAATTTATAATTTGTTACTTATTAATATTTAGTAAGGTAGTTGTTAAGTTTATGTATTGGGTAGGATTATGGATGTAGAATATGGTCATGCAGAATATGCACTTTATATGTACTAATAAACAGCCAATATGTTAGTAACAGGCATGCTAATAAGCAACTAGTTAATAGTGAGAATTGGTCCCTATATTAAAGTGTTACCGTAAGTATCTGTTGCATGCTATAATTTGCATTTGATGGTGGCAGGTTTTTTATAACTGCAGCTGTGTGTCAGACCCCTCAGCAGTAGAGGGCAGCAGATCTGTGTCTCTGGGACAGTGTCCTCATGGGCCAGGATGTACCCGGAGTTTCACTTCTTACATGGCGGTATCTGTCCTCAGCTCCTTCATCAACTCTCTTGGCACAACTCCTGGATACATGATCATTATACGGTAAGTTACCATCAGGATGGCATAGTTACTAGTCTTTTGTTAAGAAAGAATTGAGGCAGTGAGTTTTGCCCAGGCATTTACTCTCACATTTTCATATTTATATTATAACATTTTATAATAATGTATTTGATGGTTCCCCAACAGACATTTTACTCACTAAAAGTAACTTTGCAAGTACACGTCCACTTATTCTACTTACTCTAATAAGCAACTAGTTAATATTTACAGCAGAAGTTGAGTAAGTAGAATAACTGGACATGTACTTGCAAAGTTACATACAGTCAGCTAATACTCTACTAATACTCTAAAGAGAGTTAGTTGGCATGTTGCAAAATTATTTAGTCAACAGAATTTCTAAAGGGGACCATCAAAACAAAGTCTAACCATACATTTTATAAAACAGTTATTACATTTAACGTTGAACACATCAAAACTACTTTCAGATGCATTTTCAGATGTAAAGGATGAAAGATGGAAAAATATTTACTGTATGTTACATGTGTTTTAGATGCATTACACCTGAGCTTAAGTCACTGGCGTTGGGTATTCAAACTCTTGTGATGCGAACACTAGGTACAAGCAATACAGTAAACGATAATGCATAAGCTAGGCAATCATTTAGTGTATATTATGTATTGTATATTCTGCATTAATGTATATTTTTTTCTGGAGGTGGTATTCCTGCTCCTGTATATTTTGGCGCTCTCATTGACTCAACGTGTTTAAAATGGGGAATAAAGAGCTGCGGGGGCAGAGGAGCCTGTCGTATATATGATTCAAATATGTACAGGTAATTATACACCATGTTCTTTATTAGAATACAAAAATGGAGGAAAAGGCCACTGATGATTAAAGTATAGAGCCTTTAAGTACCCATGTAGATAAAGTGCCAGAGTCCTAAGCTCACGTTTGAAAAACAAATAGGATTGAATGTGCAACATGAAAGTCTTGGTGTCCTGTTTTCAGAGTGATCTTCTTAAGCCTGACTACGTGTTTAAGTGGATGTTCCTACTTCTTCATCATTGCTGTCATTGTGCTTCTGCGGAAGCAGTTTAGAAAAGAAGACGTCAAAGCATTGCAGCAAACAGCCAGCAAGCAAAATGAAACCGAACTTCAGTCTGCAGAAATACGCCATGCCGACGGATCCAAAACTGATACCGGTCCCAGAGAAAATACAGAAAGCATCAACACTGAATGCTAGTGATGAGCTATCATCTTTTGTAGCTCTTTCAGGGAATTTAGGAGACAGTGCTGATACTGTAAATGAATGGGGGAAGAACAACAAATAAAATCAATTATCAGGGCTGCTTTTCCCAAAATCAAGCCTAAGTTGATCGTGATCCATTGGTTTCAATGGGTCTATGATGTACTTAAGTTTACAATGCTTTTGGGAAACACAGCCCAGGACAGCAGACTATAAGGAAACCAGTGCAAGCCATTACACGCTTTATGCTCTACTGTTTGCATCTCTTAATAAATGTATTCGAAAAAATAAATCCCAATTGTTTAATAATAAGTATATGTGACTTTGTAATTCATATTAAATCATCTTTCCTTTCCTTTCCTTTGTTTTCTTGGAATGGTATACAATTATAATTTGAATGCGGGAACAAAATTACTGAAAGTAATTTCACTGACAGACTAATAGACAAATTAAAATTGCATATGCATAATAAAAAAAGTGAAAAGATAGAAATTTGTTTTGTTTGTTTTAGAAAAAATATATAATAAGAAAAAAGTGAATGTGTGAACGTTTAGAGGTTTATCTAGCAATTTGTATTAGTGAGCTCTGTAGGATGGACAAAAATAACTGATCCCAACAATAACTTTCCTCTGTGTCATCATTATAGTTGTGTTATAGACTTAGCTATTCTCTCTGAGTTAGACTGATTAACCTTGCATTTTTTGTTTTCATTGTCGTCCATTCAAAATAAGTATTATGAAAAATATATTAGCATTTAACTGACAATGCCATTGTTTTTTACATATACATATACATTTACATTACATTTATTCATTTAGCAGACGCTTTTTTCCAAAGCGACTTACAACTGATGAATACAATAAGCGATATATTATAAAGAGGCAAACAGTCACAGGAAGTGCTTGTAATACAACATTTCAGGCATTGTTCAGAGCAAAAACTAGCTAGACAGGGAGAGGTTAAGGAAAGAGAGCGAAGGTGTTTTTTAAATAATATTTTTTATTTTTTTATTAAGAAGAAGAAGCAAAAGTCAAGTGAAAACGGAAGAGATGAGTTTTCAGGTGTCGTTTGAAAATTGTCAGGGACTCAGCATTCCCGATGGGGGTGGGAAGATCATTCCACCAGCCAGGAACGTTGAATGATTTTGTGCCTCTCTGTGATGGCACCACGAGGCATCGCACGCTCGCAGATGTCAGACTGCTTGAGGGGCTGTAGATTGTCATCAGTGAGTGGAAGTAGGAGGGTGCAGAGCCTGTGGCTGTTCTATATGCAAGCATCAGTGTCTTGAACTTGATGCGAGCTGCAACCGGGAGCCAGTGCAGGGAGACAAAGGGAGGTGTGACATGGGCCCTTTTGGGTTCGCTGAAGACCACTTGTGCTGCAGCATTGTGAATCATCTATAAAGGTTTGATTGTGCACGATGGAAGTCCAGCTAGAAGAGCATTGCAGTAGTCCAGTCTATAAATGACAAGGGCCTGGACAAGAAGTTGTGCAGCGTGCTGTGTAAGTAAGGGCCTGATCTTTCTGATGTTGTGCAATGCAAAGCTGCAGGATCGAGCAGTTTTTGCAATGTGGTCTTTGAAAGTGAGCTGGTCTTCGAAAATTACTCCCAAGATTTCTGACTGAGTTTGATGGGGTAATTGTTGATGAATCTATCTGGATGGTAAAATCATCTTGTAGAGTTGGAGTGGCAGGGAAGACAAGAAGCTCAGTCTTTGCCAGGTTGAGCTGTAGGTGATGTTCTTTCATCCATGCCGAGATGTCCGCCAGGCAGCCAGAGATGCGTGGAGCTACCGTTGGATCATCTGGTCGAAATGAGAGAGCTGTGTGTCATCAGCATTACAATGGTAGGAGATACCATATGCTTGTATGATGGGACCCAGTGATGTAGTGTATGTGGAGAAGAGGAGGGGTCCAAGAACCGATCCCTGAGGAACCCCAGTGACCAGTTGATGTGCTCTGGATTCCTCCCCTCACCAGGCCACCTTGAAAGACCGACCAGTGAGATAGGATTCAAACCAGCGAAGTGGAATCCCAGTGATGTCCAGTGATGAGAGGGTGGACAGGAGGATCTGATGGTTAACCGTGTCAAAAGCAGCAGATAGATCCAACAGAATGAGTATCGATGATTTGGAATCAGCTTTTGCAATCTGCAAGGCTTCAGTGACTGAGAGTAGCGCCATCTCCAATGTCCAGATCTGAAACCTGATTGGTTCATGTCCATTAGGTGATTCGTTGACAGAAATGTGGGTAACTGATTGAAAACAACTTGTTCAAGTGTTTTCGAGATTTTATTCAAATAGAGTTCTTTAGTTGTGTTATTATAGTATTATTCATATACTATTATATACTTTATGCGTTATACTGATTAACCTTGCAATTGTTGTTTAAGTATTATAAGCAGTGTTTAATTTATACATTTCGAGGTCCCAGAACAAAGCGGGGTGACGGATCCGGCATGTGATTAGAGGAGGGAGAGGTAACAGAACATTCGTGTGATCACATTGGTGAGCCATTTTAAGTGATTAACAGCATGCATCAGTTGCTTTTATTAGGGTTAGTACATGAAAAAGCAATTACATTTTGAAATCGCAATTACCATTATTTATTTTTGTACTGGGACAAAACTAAATAATGGTAATAGAGTTATAATTAATCCTGTCCATAATTTTGTGGGGATTGTTTGTATATTGCATAGTTTTACTCAATCCCGCAGCTTTCGAGTTTATAATGAGGAAAATTACTGCAAACATTTATTGAATATAGCATGTAGGTTAAATGAGTAAATAAATCCACACAAACTATCAGATTAAATCAGTTATCTGAAAACACCTGAGTGATTCAGCTGGACCACATCTTCTCTCTTTCACTCTCTCAAAGGGGCTTCACATCAGCGCATCTCATCTGCACTACAACAAGCTGCTGCACACTGTCACTGATCCAAGACTTTCACTTGCATCTCGGGACAGTTGACTGCATTGTCACTTGCTTAATCGGGTCATCGTTGCATCGTTACAAAAATTAATAATTTGCAGGTCTTTTTACTTGCGCGCTCCAGAGGCTGTTTCAGGCTGAGTGCTCAGTCACATCCAAAGCCACGTGAGTATCATATCGAGTTATTTTTCCTAGTTTGTTGTTGAGCTTACGTGGCCAAATGCACACAAAATTATGCCAAAAAAAGTAAATGTGAACAGTTGAGAAAGAAAACGAATGCACAAACTCAGGTGCCGCTCAAGGCAAAACTCTGCCTCCGAATTCCGGCACCTCAGAATTCCGATCATCTCATTTGGCGGATCCTCTTCCTCCAATGAAAGACGCTCGTGTCAGGGTTATAATAGGTTTGGATTTTTAAAATCGGTTTTATTTTAATATTGCTTTCAATTTTCGTTATACATTTCAGTTTTGTTTTTATTTTTTTTATAATTTGGTTAATTTTAGTTTAGTTTTTATTTTGTGAATAGTTTTCTACCCTATACAGGTTTGTATGCGTTTTAATTTAAGTTTTACTAATTAAAAGTTTAGCAGAATTAAAATAACACTTCCAGACCAAAGACATTTTAATTTAAGCTTATTGACGCAAACCACTAGCGGTAAATTAAAGCATGCTGAGATTGATTAGAAAATGTGTTCCTGTGGCTCAGTGGTTAGAGCATTGCGTTAGCAGCGCAAATGTTGTGGGTTCGATTCCCAGGGAACACATGTACTGACCAAAATATGTATAGCCTGAATGCACTGTAAGTCGCTTTGGATAAAAGCATCTGCTAAATGCATAAATGTAAAATTAATATTAATTTTTTATTATTTCATTTAGTTGCTGTTGGTTTCATTTTGTTTTAGTTTTTCATTTATTTTGACATTTCTTAAATTCTCTTTATTGCCTAAATGCCTTTATTTTCGTCAAATAAAGATATCAATACGACATATTTTACAGTTTAAACTTGTATACAACATTTCTTATATTTAAACTCGTTTTTAAACTAAGCATTTTTAGAAGCAAAAAGAAAACATTTCATAGTCGGAAAAAGACAGATGCGGCTCGTTTAGGTGACTTCATTTGCTTTACAATAAATACAATGGGTGTCAGACTGTGTATCTCCGTGTCCTGTGTTTCCCCTCCTCTCGTGCCCATATATGGTTAGTTCCTGTTCCTGTCCTCATTTCTGTTCATTAGTTCCCAGCCCTGTGTCTTTAGTTAATTAGTCCCCAGCCCTGTGTTATCAATTACCTAGTTTAGTTTCCCCTTTAAGAGCCCTGTGTTTCCCTGCTTCTGTGTCCAGTCTTAACGTCATTGAGTGTGTGTACCTATCTCCAGCGATCTCCGTGTGGAATAAAGTGTTCTAAAAGAAAGAAGTTTCTCGCCTCCTCGTTCCTGGCTCCCCCGTACACCGTGACAATGGGTTTATAGATGAAATGAAACAAACATATATTTGATAAAAAAAGGCTATAATCTTACCTTTCAGAAGCGCGTGTCTGGCTTTAAAACTCATCGGACATCACCAGCATCGAAAGTCATTCATGTCTGGATAGTTTTAATCGTTATGATGACATTTATGAATGTACATTATGATGTTTTGCATGTAGAGTAGCCTATTTACGGTGCTCAGTTGGGGGATGGCGCGGGAGCAGCATGACTATGAAGCAAAGTTAATTTAGATTTAGAGTAACTAAGGGGGATAACTTGATGATATGAGTGCAATAATTCCAAATGTATGCACGAAAGATAAACCAAAAATCTCTGTCCTTTTTG
Source organism: Gymnocypris eckloni scoliostomus (assembly GCA_027564155.1). Lineage (NCBI taxonomy): Eukaryota > Metazoa > Chordata > Actinopteri > Cypriniformes > Cyprinidae > Gymnocypris > Gymnocypris eckloni. Next base: position 21,661,165 of record CM050432.1, on the reverse strand, counting down.
CCACCCTAACTGTGCTGTTGCCCCAGACGACTGTGTTCACCTATATGCACAAGTATCTATATGCACGCGCCGGCCCTGTGTAGGCTATTGGTCCGTGCATTATGTCTTGTGAGAGCAGAGCAGTTCACATGTCGTGTATTTTTGGGTGTTCAGGTTCTTTATTTCAAATGTGGATGTGCTGCAAGGGTGGTCATTATAGAAGATTTTTCGTATATGCACACTATAGGTCAGCACAAATGTCTTTCATTGGCACGTGAGGAGGGGGATCCAACAAAATTAAGTGCCAGATCAGATTTCGCTTATTCCAGCAAAAATTAAGCCCTGGTTATAAGTATTATTACAAATATATTAGCATCTAACTGACAATAACTTTGTATATTCAAGTATAGTTATTTAGTTGTGTTATTATAGTATTATTCATATACTAGTATATACTCTCTGAGTTAGATTGATTAACTTTGCAGTTGTTATTTTCATTGTGGTCCATTCAAAATAAGTATTATGAAAAATATATTAGCATCTAACTGACAATAATATTGTTTATTCAAATATAGTTCTTTAGTTGTGTTATTATAGTATTATTCATATACTATTGTAGTATTAATCATACATAGTTTTTGTTTTGAATTACAAATAAATGCACATTTGAATGGACACATATCACTACTAAAAACAGAGAGACTGCCAGCATACATATTGCACCATAAATAAGTAGAAATGTGCAGGTTGGTGTCACTCTGTGTTCTTGCTGTTTGTTGTTTGTTAAAAAGCTGTTAATGACTCATCTTGTTTCAATTGTCTCTATCTTAAAATGATCTAGAGTTGTATACGTTTTGCCATATAAACACTTTTAGCAAATGGGCACATTACAAACTGTAATGTACAGGTTGATCTACAATAGGGTTAAAGGATTACTCAGTGCTAGTTAATGACTAAATATACACGTAAATAAAAAGACACATTTAGAGATCGCTCATTTGGGAATAGTTCTACATTGTAGTGCCTCCTCTTTTGTGAAGGCACATCTGGACATGTGAGTGTTTTAATATTGTTAAGTAATTATATTTTAATGTTTGTTTGTGTTTGATTAAAATGTATTTAGCTTTGGATCACCTCTAAAGTGAATAGAATGCATTAGTATATTGATATATAAGTGACCCTGGAGCACAAAACCAGTCTTAAGTTGCTGGGGTATATTTGTAGCAATGGCCAAAAATACATTGTATGGGTCAAAATTATAGTTTTTTCTTTTATGCCAAAAATCATTAGGACATTAAGTAAAGATCATATTCCATGAAGATAGTTTGTACATTTCCTACTGTAAATATATCAAAACTTATTTTTTGATTAGTAAAATGTATTGTTAAGAATTTCATTTGAACAACTTTAAAGGTGATTTTCTCAGTATTTTGATTATTTTGCATGTATAAATGAGATGTATAAGTAGTAGTAGTAGTAGTAGCCCTTTATTGTCACTAGTACAAGTACCAGCGAAATTAGCCATCAACCTGTCCATACATACACAACATACATATGACAACGGGTAGACAGAACAGGAAGACAGGGTATTAAGAAAATACAGCTTTTACATGAGGAGAGAGAGGAGGAAAAAAAATGTTTTAACCCCCAGACTATGCTCCATTTGGAGTACAGTCTGAGAACAGAAAAAAAAACACCTCAGCACAAAAGCACATATACCATAAACACATGACTTGCAACAGGGGAACATATCCAGCTCTGGCAAGCAACCGTCCGGTCCGTCGGTGCCATTTATTCGCCGGTCGCGCAGACCTGCTCGACAGGTGGCGGTACAAAGCGTTACAGAGGCAGTTGAATGGGGAAGGGGAGTAATGTCTGTAGTCGGGGATGGGAGCAAGAGAGTCTACACTGCATCGCTCTCTCAGGGTAGTTTATCCAGCATGACCTTGGCCAAGGCGCGACGGGGAGCCAGAAAAGATAAGATTGAATTGTTGTGACTTTTGGGGCGAACAGCTGCAAACTTCCACAGCTCATTCTCTTTGTCCATTCTGATCTCTGAAATCACCAAGTTTCACTTGCAAAGCTGTTAATTTCATCATGATGGCATCCATATTCCGGTTTATAAATCTCAATTTCATAAAATTGACCCATATGACTGGTTTTGTGGTCCATGCTCACATGTATATATAGAAAGAGAGGTTGAACATTTAATTCAGGAACCATTTATTACATTAGACACCAAGGCAGTTCAACACAATAACAAAATTGTTCATGATGATTTTTCACCTCTTTCCTGGCCCATAGTTCTTCAAGACAGTGGTTGGCAACCCAGACAGGTTCATTGATCCCAGACCAATGGAGTATTTAGGCAGCAATCAGAAAGCACCTCAAACTAAATGCTGTTCTGCAACTCTGAAGGCAAGAGACGTTGTCTTTAACAATATGCCACTATCTAAGTTTAACTGAACCACTATTAGCTGTTAATTTGTCTTAATGGTGAAAACGAATGGCTATAGCGAAATTCGGTCTGGTATTTCGGACTAATACTATGATCAATTCTGATGTAACAACAACAAAAAGACTATAAAATACTGACTTAATCTTTCTTCTGCCCTTGTGTCTGCAAAGACCTTTATTGGTTTACTTGCCTTTTGTTATTTCACAAAATCTCTAACGGGGGCTTACACCAAAAGTACCATCACTCAGATTGAAAGGCGGTTTGAGATCTCAAGCTCTACTGTTGGCATCATCGATGGCAGCTTTGAAATGGGTGAGTAGTGATGTGTTGAACTCCAGCTTGAAATGAGGACGGGGTTCAGCCATCAGAGCACTTTTACCAGTGAGTCTCACCATTGATGCTGAAATATGATGGAAAGGCTGTTCATTCTTTGAAAATGGGATAGTTGATTGATGGTATGCTGTGAAACAACATTTAACTTGTTAAATAACCTAACATTTGCTTGCAGGTAATCTGTTGGTCATTACTGCTGTTAGCTACTTTGGCTCCAAGTTTCACAGGCCCAAGATCATTGGAGCAGGGGTCCTGTTGATGGGTGTAGGGACACTATTAATGCCTTTACCTCACTTTATCATGAGCCGGTGAGTAACATTTATCAGTCAATGACAAACTGAGTTGCCACAATGAAGAATAGGAAAGACCCATTAAACATCTAACTTAGAACACATGGGATAATCCTTAGAAATGTTCTTCTTGTGTTCATGTTTTTCAAAACCATCACATAAAAACTTTTAATACATTTGCAAGAAAAGTTCATGCTTAATGATAAAAAAAAATATCTGTCGATAATGTAGATCAGGGATAGGAAACTTCAGTCCTGAAAGGTCAGTGTTCTGCAGAGTTTAGCTCCAACCCTAATCAAACACACATGAAAAAGCTAATCAATGTCTACAAGATCACTAGAAAGTTAAAAGCTGGTGTGTTTGATTAGGGTTGGAGCTAAACTCTGCAGGACTGAAGTTGCCTATCCCTGCTGTAGACCCTCATGACTATTCTATTACCCTGGCATTTTGAATATATGTCACCCAAATTAACTTTAATTCAGACACTAAAAACATGTCAGTCATAAAAGAGATGTATTTAAGCCATTTAATTAATTCAAAGTTGCAATTTTTTAAGGCAAAGCGTACAGATAATATGTAATTTTGTCATTTTTTCTGTCTGTTTTTTTTTCTGACAGATACAAGTACGATACAGCTGCTGCCCACACTAATGATGCTGATAATTTCACAGTGAGCTCCACATGCTCATCTGACAACCAGAATACTGTTCAACAGCTTGTTTCCGGTAATATGTGGTGAATATGTGAGAAAGCATATGGGATGTTTTAATTGTAAAATGCTGTAAAATACTTAGCAGAGCACACTATGGGTTGGTGGTATAGGGTGTCAAAAGGGAGAAGCGGAAAGCTCACCCACGTGGGTGATTGTACTGTCTGGAAACTTTTTACGTGGCATTGGGGAAGCAAGCATCGGCCCTCTGGGAATGTCATTCATAGATGATTATGCACGCCCAGAAAACTCAGCTTTTTACATTGGTGAGAAAATTATTATTATTGTTATTTATGTTTTTTTTCTCAAATCTCATATGATTTAGTTTGTTTTGTTATCTTGTTCTTTTCTTTAGGTTGTCTGCACACACTCGGAGTGATTGGGCCAATTTTTGGTTACTCGCTTGGATCTCTTTGCGCTAGTCTCTATGTGGACATTGGCTTTGTAAATCAAGGTAAGTTACAGTAAAAAATTATAATGACAAATTAAAATTGGAATACACCCCCCTTTGCGGTCACTCACAAAATAACAAATAACGACAATGTTGATTTCATGGTAGTACTTTATAGTACCTTGAAGTACCATGTAAATACCATGGTGCATGAATTTAGTGATGGACCAGGGTAGGATCTGCTGGTCGGTTGGCTCTGAAGCAGGGGACAACACTGTTTTGCACCAGTGGAGTAGGGGACCACCACAGTGGAACAGTAGACCATCATGGTGGAGCAGAAGACCATGGGGAGCAAGAGGCCTAGGGAGATCTGATTGAACCAGAGGACTCGTGGAACCAGCGGTGCAGGTGGCTTAGGAAAACCCAGTGGAGCAAGCTAATCAGGATAGGCCATAAGATGAGGAGGAGGACTCAGGGAATTTGGTTGAGTGGGCAACGAAAGAGAAGACTTGAACAGGAGAGTTGACTGCTCTTGTAGTTCTGGGAAAACAGGATTGTCTGGGTAGTCAGCAGAAAACAAATTAGGGAAGTCCAGCACATGAGGGCATGGAGCTGGTGGGACTAGGAGTCTGGATGGAACCAGTGCAAAGAACGAACCAGATAAAACCAGAGTGAAGAGTGATCCAAAGAGAGCCACTGAAAAGAGGGACCCTTGATGAGATGATGGATGAAAATATCATAGAGGAACTGGTAGAATAGTGAAGGAGGATTCAGCTTTGGTCTTTGTGGCTGAAACTAAAGGTTTAATGGAACCTCCTGTTATCAGAAAGAATACCCCCTCACTGACAGAACGAAAGATGGTTGGTCTCAGAGAAAGAGATGACCAGGACAAAGATCAGGATAGAGGTCTGCATTCCCGCTGCTTTCCGGCGGGAACTGTGGGACCTGGCCAGATTTCTTGCGCAGCGGGATTACATTCCTGAATAAAATGTGGTAGCGGTCCGTAACTCTGGTGTAATTTGAATGGGAGCGGGCGGTCTAACAATATCCTGTTCCCGATGTACATTCAGAACATCATATCTGCGCTTTATTCTTATAGACCACAGGTACAGCCTGCACTCAGGACTTTTATGCATGCCCTGCACACATGAACAGTGCTTTCTGAATCACAAGTTTTATTTGCCGGGTCTGTGCCCGTAGCAAGTGCATAACGGTTCTCAAAGCAGGCTGTACCGGTGGTACATATACAGCTCTCAGACAGAACAGGGGGTTGTCGATCAGGCCTGGCTGCAGAATCAAATCACTGAGTGTGCTTCTTAAATTAGTGAGGGTGCTCTAACATGCATACATCCATCCATACATATATATATGTATAGCCTATATATAAACCCGTGCTGGCAAAATGAGTTGGAATGCACAGTCTAATTTTGAGCTACAGACAACAACACAATATGTGAAACATTGCAGTTTTTGAGGTTTTCACAAAATTGAGTTAATTTAGTCAAGTCAAGTCACCTTTATTTATATAGCGTTTTTAACAATACAAATTGTAACAAAGCGCTGCAGAATATCAAAATAGGCAAATTGTGTTAATAATGTAAAATGACAGGATTTAACACTCAATTTTCAGCTGAATGCATTTCATTATTGAATTTAGTAATGGCATTGTCCAGCTCAGTTCAGTTTAAATAATATCTGTGCATGCCAGAGGCGACAGCGGTAATGAACCAAGACTCCATCGGTGACAGAATGGAGAAAAAACCTTGGGAGAAACCAGGCTCAGTCGGGGGGCCAGTTCCCTCCGGCCAGACGAACCAGTAGTTTGTTCCAACTGCAGCAAAGTCAGAGTGTAAGTGGTCCACTGGTTCCAGGAGTCTTTTCCCGACGGCTGTCTAGGTGACGAGTTCCTCACTGGAGATCTGTCTCTGGGGCTCATCTATGTGTCCTAGACTCCGCTGACGTTCAGGGCTGTAGAGGTTGTCTCTAGGTGCTGATCCACCATTTATGGCAAACATTTGGTTAAGTCAGTATAATCGCTGAGGGTTGGCTTCCTCTGAGGTCCTCGTGGGGTTGTCATCATCTCTTTTCAGGTGTTCGGTCATCTCAGATCGTTTAAGGGTTGGATCCAGACTGAAGCTTGTGTAATTCCTAGCTACCACGGGATGTTAATCCCATGGCAGAAACAGAGAAACAATAAAGACAATTAGCGTAGCAGTTGTTCCATCCAGGAATAACCCTGGATGAAATTATCAGTATAACCCAAGCTAAAGCATAATAATGTGCATTTGTTCAGATAGACTGGCAGTACAAGATTGTGAGATGCATTATATGATTGCTTGGCTAAAGAGATGTGTCTTTAATCTAGATTTAAACAGAGAGAGTGTGTCTGAACCCCGAACGTAATCAGGAAGGCTATTCCAGAGTTTGGGAGACAAATATGAAAAAGTTCTACCTCCTTTAGTGGACTTTGCTATCCTAGGTACTACCAAGAGTCCAGAGTTTTGCGACCTTAGGGAGCGGGTTGGATTGTAGCGTGATAGAAGATTAGTTAGGTACGCAGGAGCTAAATCATTTAGAGCCTTATAGGCAAGTAATAATATTTTGTAACTGATACGAAACTTAATAGGTAGCCAGTGCAGTGACTGTAAAATTGGAGTAATATGATCATATTTTCTTGACCTGGTAAGGACTCTTGCCGCAGCATTTTGTACTATCTGTAGCTTGTTTATTGAAGATGCAGGACAACCACCTAGCAGTGCATTACAATAGTCCAGTCTAGAGGTCATGAATGCATGAACTAACTTTTCTGCATCAGAAACAGTTGACATGTTCCGTAGCTTGGCAATTTTTCTAAGATGGAAGAATGCTGTTTTTGTAACATGGGAAATGTGATTTTCAAAAGATAGGTTGCTGTCTAATATAACACCCAGATTTTTGACTGTAGAGGAAGTAACTGTACATCCATCTAGTTGCAAATTGTAATCCAAGAGATTCTGTGTACTGTTTTTAGGTCCAGTAAGTAATATCTCTGTCTTATCTGAATTTAATAGGAAAATTATTGGTCATCCAATCTTTTATATTTTTAACACACTCCGTTAGCTTAGATAGTTTAGAAGTTTCATCTGGTCTTGTTGAGATATATAGTTGAGTGTCTAGTTCATCTGTATTTATGGGTACACAGAGCAGTTGAGATAAATCAGGCAGGTTATTGGTGAATCTGTCTTTATTGGCTGGAACAATAATTCTGCCTGGACGATAATGCGGAGCCATATAGATAATATCAGTAATATGCAGCATGCACGATACAAGGAAATGGTCAGTAACATCATCACTTTGAGGTACGATATCTATATCAGTAAGATCAATTCCATGCGATATTATTAAGTCTAGCGTATGATTAAAACAATGTGTCGGCCCAGTGACATTTTGCTTGACACCAAAAGAGTTTATTAGGTCAGTAAACGCAAGTCCTAACGCATCATTTGTATTATCAACGTGAATGTTAAAATCTCCAACAATTAGTGCTTTATCAACATTAACCAATAGATCTGAGAGGAAATCTGCAAATTATTTTAGAAAATCTGTATATGGCCCTGGCGGTCTATACACAGTAGCCAGAGCGAGAGATAGGACAGATTTATTTTGCATATCTGACAGTTTAACATTGAGCATAAGTATTTCGAATGAGTCAAACCTGTATCCTGTTTTCTGAGTAACCCAGTGACTTGACCAGTGTCCTCTCAATGGCCAGCAAGGACTTGAGCCGCTTTAAACCTACACCTGCTGTGCAGTTTGCTAGTTCAGACTATATGAATTAATGAACAAACGATCTAATATATATATATATATTTAACTCAACGGGAGGAAATGTAGAATTATGTTAAACTGAAACAATGAATGTGTGAAATTGTGTGAAATATACGATGAAGGTTGCAGCAGTTTGTCTTTCGACTACACATGCAAAATCCGCGATGGGACTGAGTTGGAAATGGAGACACAGAGTGATAGCGTCATAATCTGAAGACCACGCCCCCACGCCCACACCAACCGTCTCTTTGCATTTAAGCTGCCGCCTCCTTGACATTTATTTATAACAAAAAAAAAAATTGTCTAAAAGCTGATATGTGACAATGTGTATAGCAAACAAGCTAAAAAAAGAATAAATAAGTTTTTATAAGCTGTCGACCCCAAAAATGAGCGTTTTAGGACATAAAAGTGGATTAAAAGAGATGACAGACCCTCCAATCATCACGCAGCGGCCGAGATGCGGGCCAGCCCACTCCTCCATTCATCCCAGAGACGCTGGCGTCCGTGGGCAGACATAATCGCAGCATTATCCAATGACCGTCTTGTTTCTAAGCACTGAAAAAACTGTTTAAAGCAGCCCCATTGAAGTCAATGGACGCTGGGCTTCAACAGAGTAATGCACTGCGCTACGAATGAATGAGAAGGAAATCGAGTCAACCGACTAAGTAGCTGATTCTGAACGAAATTGTTTTCGTTCGAGATGAACGCGTTTAACGCATTTTAGTCAATAAAATGTTAACATAATAGTACATATATTTGACCATTCATTTTTGACAATTATAGGGAAGCTGAGCTTCTTGCAGTCTTAAAGAAATCGCGGCTGATCACTATATATTGTTGCGACACCGCCGCCACGACCAGTCTGACGAGGCTCATGCTTATAACAGTAGCTTGGTGGAGTAGATTAATTTAAACCAAAATAATCATTTGTTTTAAGCCAGGTTTCAGTCAGACAGAGTACATCAAAACTATTATCTGTGATCATTTCATTTACAATAACTGCTTTTGGTGTGAGTGACCGGATATTTAGGAGCCCAAGTTTTAAAAATAGTTTTTGTTCATTTATTTTGAATTTTTCTGGTTTAATCACGATCAGATTTGTTCTAGATCCTGCATTAAATTTATATTTTGATCTCACTATTCGGGGAACAGACACAGTCTGTATAGATTGGACACTGCAAGTACCTTTATCATTTAAGTGCGTGGAACAAAAGTCATCATAGCAGCTTTTTGAGAATTGGCTTACTAGTCAGATGGAGCGTAGCATCCTGGTGATGTTGTCCGACAGGAGTTCCACACCGACTCTGCTGGGGTGCAGGCCATCAGCATGAAATAGCCTAGGATGCTCCTAGAAAAGATTCAAATTATTGACAAAGATAATTTTCTGTTCTTTACATCATGAAAACAACCATTCATTTAAAGCAAGCAGTCTACTGAACCGTCGTGTCCTCGTCGATACGGGGAAGAGGTCCTGACACGATGATCGCCGCCGCAGGCGATGTGCTGCGCATCGTCTCGATCAGGCTCCTGAAGTCCCTCTTCAGTGTCTCCATCTGCCGCAGCTTGCGTCGTAGCCCCGCGTGAATCACAACAGCTGCAACGCCTCGCCATCCTTCAGGATCGCGGGTATCTGCGCAGAAACATCAAGAACATGATCACCAGGGGGACAATGAGTGTGCACTTTACCTTCAGCTAACGTAGCACGGACGTGCCGGACGATTGAGTCTCCGATGACCACAGCGTCACGTTGAATCTCGCAGAGAGGAGCGAAGAGGTTCTGGGATGGGATGTCGAAGACCGGAGGGGGAGAAGTCGTTGACCGGGGCCTGGATCGCGTCTTCCGCTGCTGCACTCAGGGTCCTGGGTTTCCCGGCGCCGGAGTGAAGGACATCTGGGAAGATCGCATCCCGGGTGCACGGGGACTGTGCAGAGAAACACACGGAGTAGAGGTGGTGGGAGTGTTAGCAGCGCGCTGCATACTTACCCCGGACTTGTGAGTGTCAGCCCGGGATGTTTCCAGCGTTGCTTTCCGTTTCCTCAGCTGGGCCTGTTTCCCAAGCAGCTTGTGGATCCGTCTCTCCACGGCCTCTAGCTCCAGCTGCACCGAATGCAGCTCGAACGTGTCTTCACCTGCACTCAAAGATAGACACAAATCCGCCATTAAAGCAAATAACAGTGAAACAATAGTAAATGTGTGTATATGTGTGTGCGTGTGTGTGTGTGAAAAGGGTATTAGCTGTGTTAGCGGCACCAACGCTGGCTTTGCTAATGGGCTATAAGCTAATAGCGGACTCTGGAAATCAAAATAAGACTTGCGATAACAAGCCGCTCTGATTATTCTGCAGAATGCGATCGGGGATATATTCACATGTTATAGAAACAAAAAATTTTGTGTATAAAATCGGAATTTAAGATAGAAAATAGATGATAAATAATTGGCTTGACGGAGCTTAAATTCAGAACATGTGTCAGTGACAAACCAGAACTGGTTTAAGTTACTTAAACTTCTAGTGATCCCAATGCTCCAAATAGTAATTCAATTGATCAAAAGTGATGATAACGACATTTAAAATGTTACAAAATATGCTGTTCTTCTGAACTTTCTATTCGTTAAAGAAACCTGAAAAATTATACTCAGCTGGAAATCGGAATATTAGAATGATTTCTGAAGGATCATGCAACTGGAGTAATGATGGTAAAAATTCAGCTTTGAAATCACAGGAATAAATTACATTTTAAAACATATTTAAATAGACATCTAAAAAATAAACTTTATTTATAGGTTTTCTGAGACATTACTATGTGCATGTCTATTGTTGCAAAGCACAGCATTCCAGCATTTTGAATATTTATATCGAATTATCCATGACATGAGTCCAAACTAGTGAAATGTGATTTTTAAACCCATGCTGATGAAAACAAAAGAATCGCACCGCTGACTGACATTTGCAATGCGCGTGCATAAGAAGTGCCTTTCCGAGAGCGCGCGATCTCCCTATAAAGTATATTATTGCGAAATATGTCTTGGAAAGATTCACACATGCATAATGTTGTCTTATATGAACGTTTAGTTAATGGTTGGGGGTTAAGTCTGATGTGTAATATTATATTTAATCCGTGCATTAGGTAATAGTATGGAAGCTCGTTTCCGCCACTGATTAAAAAATAAAAAAGATTATTGCGACTTTTTGTGAGAAAAGAGAGTGATTACGTAGAAGGGAGAGGATTTTGTAATGTTCATTAGTGCATCCCAAAACACAACACTTGAAAAGCCTCTTTGGCGCTGACATTGTATATCCCCAGTAGCTACAGCAAGTAATCAGTAATGGCAGAGGCGGACCGCAGGTTCTCACCCACAGCTGTGTCTATATGCTTACAGGGCAGCATCACAAATGGGCAGGACTTTTTCCTCGGTGACTTGAACAGAGAGAGAATCTGAAACAGCTCATTCTGAGAAACTGTTTATGATTTTTGTAGATTAAGTGGGTGGATTTTTACCATTACATGCTGGTTGTTTTCACACACTGAGGTCACACATTTGTGTTCAATCACCTTATAAAATAAAAATATTTTTTGCATAAAAGGTCCCCTTTAAAGCAGGTGGTAATTTGCACTACTCTTCGAAGATTCCGCTGGTCATTATGGAAATGATCTGGCTGTGTCTGTGTTCTACAAGCAGAATTTCCGCCTCGCATCGACGCTTTTATGGAATTGTGCTCTAATGCTAATTTGTCCTGTTTAGTAAATCTGGTCCAAAGTCTCTTTCAAAGAAGGGAGACTCAGATGAAGAGGAGGTAAGTAACCCCATTAAGAGCAGAGAGGTTAATGTGTTCTTTGATCAGGGCCCTTATTTATCAAGCCTCTAAAAATACTCTCAAGTAAAAACTGCTAAGAATTGACTTAAGTGAAAAAAATGGTTAGTTATTAATCATCTCAGTCACCATTTAAGTGAAGTGTAGGACTAACTCTTAAGTGTCAGTCTTAGAGATGATTCACGACACTTTGCTGTGCGGCAAACAGAATTTTGGATGACGACATACACATGGACCAATCACTGAATAGATTTCCTTAATTAAGAATATTCTCATATAAATTCACATTGAATGGTTAAATTCCTAATAGTATTTACATTCAACATTTGACAGTAAAATAATTTTCAAGAGAATACATTATGGCAAGGAAACAAGCATCATCACAACTCAATTTAGGGTGCCGATAGACGATAGTATAGTAGTGTATTGACAATAGTCAAAGATGTTGCCTATTGATGATGCCTTTGACGACAGCAATATGATTATTATTATTATCTGTCAAAAATAGACTAGGTTGCCTCTCTTTAGTGATGCAACGCAGAGAGCCACTTCAGAAACTTCCCACGGCACGGCTGATCAGCTCCGGTGGCCGTGGAGCTGTATTCGCACTGCAGACGCCTGTAGTGTAAATAAGGGTTAAAATATTATTCATCATACAGTGTAGATCACATAATACTCGCGCTAGACTGAACTAAGTAATTATATTCTTTGGTAATGTAAATGTTCTTTGCTCGTTTTTCATAACTGAGGAAATGTAAGTGTTTAGTTAACTGCTCGTCGCCAAACATTTCAAGAATATTCTTCCTCTCTTGAAAGATTTGCACAGCGCATGTCTTTGTATACTCAGCGCCATCTCAAGCCCCAACTGGCAACTCCTAACCACTTGAGAGACCTCTCGAGCTGTGTTAACTGGGAGAGTTAGAGTAATTCTTAGCCCTAATAGATTTGATAACTTGCGTTTATACTTAAGTTTGAAAGTAGGAGTCAATTTTGTGAATTCTCAGCACTTAAGACTAAAATGGCTCTTTGAGAACCTTTATAAATACGGGCCCTGATTCAAACTCTGATGAATATACATGTTGTTCTTGATAGCAGAAGTGATTGAATTGAGGTGTGAGTGATCTGTAGTTTGGGGAAGTGGGAGAAGAGTGAACTTAAGTTGAGATCTATTATATATAATAGATATATTGCTTATTTTAACATTTTCTTCTCATTATCAGAGAGTGTGACCATCACTCCTCAGGACTCTCGCTGGGTTGGGGCCTGGTGGTTGGGTTATATGGTATCTGGGCTGTTGACTCTTATTGCTGCTTTGCCTCTCTGGTTCCTGCCCAGAGCTCTACCTGAAAACCCCCAAACCTCTAAACTAGACCACCCCTCAAACCAACACAAACACACTGTCAGCATTACAGAGATAGCCAAAGGTATGTCAACCATTTGAACCATACACTGACCACAAGGGTTAGATACATTTAAAATGTAGAATTTGGTTCTAATTAATTGACTTGTTTAGTGCAGAAGTTGTATGGACTACTTTGATACACTTATGGATGTTGTGACATTTTGGAGTTTTTCACAAAATTGAATTACTTAAACTTCTAGTCATCCCAATGCTCCAAATAGTAATTAAATCGATCAAAATACATTGATGATAAAGACATTTATAATGTTACAAAATATGTCTATTTTTTGCTGTTCTTCTGCACTTTACAGTTCTCTTTTACATTACATTTATATGTAATGATTATATAGTTGTATATGCCAAAAGTGGCCAAGAGATTCTCCATTAGTTCAAATGTTGCATATTACAGATAAAAACAGTTCATAAAATGAAAGAAGATTGGTATTATTATTATTAATAAATTATAAAATGTCATGTTTGTTTAAAAATGACAATGATGCTTGTTTTCTAGATTTTGGCCCATCTCTAAAGCGTCTGCTTGCCAATGGGATATATCTCCTGTACCTGGTTTCCAGTGTATTGGCATTCACTGCCTTTACCGTTGTCATAACATATACGCCAAAGTATCTAGAGCAGCAGTTTGGACAAAGTGCATCTAAGACCAATTTTCTCATAGGTAACAGCTGCCATGTTTTTTCGTTTTTTAATGTATTTTTATTTATTTATTATTATTTATTTTTTGTCAGATGTTTAAACTAGCTGTGCTTATATGTACAGGAGTGACGTCTATTCCGGCAGTGGCTCTGGGTATGTTCCTGAGTGGTTGGATAATGAAAAGGTTTAAAATGAGTCTGCTGGGATCTGCAAGACTGATGTTCTTCTCGTCTGTAACCACATTGGTTTGCACCATACCTTACTTTGCTCTCAGCTGTGAAAACATAGATGTCGCTGGAGTCACAGTGCCCTATCAAGGGTATTTTTTATTTCTAATTATAATCATCATATCAATCTTATTGCATCATGAAAAAAATACACTTTATTGTCCATTCAATCTGTCCATTTTACCAAATCACTTGTCCTACTAGAGTCACAGGAATATGTGGTATAATAAAATAAACTGTTTATGTGCAGATCTATTGACGTTCAAAATATAAGCCGTGGTTTACTCTCTTCATGTAATGCTGACTGTGGGTGTCCTGACTTCAAATGGGACCCAGTGTGTGGACAGAACGGTGTGACCTACATCTCTCCTTGTCATGCTGGCTGCAGTTCCATTCATGGGGCAGGGCAGAATATGGTGAACAACTACTTTTTACCCTTGGCTACAATTTTTGTGTCACATATTTTATTTATTTATTTACTTTACTTACACATGTTTGTCAGACATTCCATGGCTGTACATGTATCCAGAGCTGGGGACTGATTTCTGGGAACTCCTCTGCAGTGCTTGGACAGTGTTCACGAGAAAGCAGCTGCACTAAAATGTTCTACATCTATCTGGCACTGCAGTCTCTTGCCTTCTTTGTGTACTGTCTGGGCACAGTTCCCTTCTTCTTCATCTCATTGAGGTTCTGTTTCAATTGTTTCCATATTAGTTCCATGCAGTTGCTCCATTGGATTGTTCCATATGTTCAGTTGCATTTATTGTATTTGATTCAGTTTCACATATTGTACAACCTTCAATGTTTAAACAAACAAACAAGACATGAGTCTGTTCACTGTTCAAGAGTCATGGTTGGCAACACTATTCACAATAGAAACTTCATACAAAATTAGAAAATGTATAAGATATTATTTTATAAAAAAAAAAATACATTTGGGAATTGTATGGATTATGACATTTTTTTATGTTGTATGTAATATGTTCATGCAGGATTGTGGATCCTGCGCTGAAGTCTCTCTCAATGGGTGTATTTATGTTAGTTTTAAGAGTTTTTGGTAAGTTCTGGTAAGAATTGCTAATAGTGCAAAGCATTGTTTTTATGAGGAAAAAGTAAAAATTATTTCACAGATGTTAATATATTTTTCTTATCTTAGACACCCATTATGCCACAGCATTGTTTTTAATGTAATTTCCCTCTTTTAAAGGTGGAATTCCTGCTCCCATTGGCTTTGGTGCTCTTATTGACTCAATCTGTCTGAAATGGGGCCAGAAGAAATGCGGTGGAAGTGGTTCATGCAGAATGTATGACATTGAAACTTTCAGGTGAGCAGATCTGGCAGGACTATTCTATGTAGCTCTAATCTAAATGCCCAGAAACCCTACTTAGTGTATAATAAACTGTAATTCGACCCCATCAGGTACCTATTTCTGGGATTGGTCTGCTCTCTTTGGACAATTAGCTATACCCTGTTATGGATTGTCACTACACAGATTAAGAGAAAAGTACAGATTGATAAGCAAATATCAAAGGACAAAGAACTCCAACACCATATGCTATGTGATCCAGAAGAGGAATAAACACTAAAATAATGTTCTGAATCATTTTGTTTTGTTCCTGAGACATTTTCAAAATAAGGTGACAAACAATTTGATTTCTGTGGCCAGGTGCCTGAATATCCTTTGTGCCATTTATCTAGTGTACCACTTATATGACATTCACAGCTATTTATCTATTATCAGTAATATCTATATATATAAACCTGAGAGAAAAAAGGGAATGTCCAAATGTGCACATGGTGATTTATCACATGGTAATGAATATTTTAAATATAACATTACATTTAAAGTTCTCACTTGGTTACTCATGTAATTACTGTTTTACCTTGATTAATATTCATAATAAAAATATTTAACTTTGTAATGCACAGTATTAGTGTGATCAGTTTCTTCATTGGTGATGTGTCATGAATCAAAAATCAGCCTGGTTTATCAGCCAGGTATTTATTTTTACTTTGTACTCAGAATTGGGATTTTTGCAGTCCTCATACAATTTCTTGTAGCATGGAAACTGACATCACCATTTGTCAGAAAACTTAGTTGTGTGAAACATACTGTTTTGTGCAACAGTTTAAAAAGGACAAAAACATTGTACAAATGTATGTTCTAATGAATTAAATATACATTTACAAACAGCACCTCGCATATTGATAAGACATATTGATGTAGTTATTGATAAATTGTAGGTGAGATGATGTATGGTAAATTATGCAGTTTAGTGATTTTGTATGAATGCAATATAAATGTTATAAACCTTGTAAAAAAATAGTGATATGCAGGTGCATCTCAATAAATAAAGAATGTTGTGGAAAAGTTCATTTATTTCAGTAATTCAACTCAAATTGTGAAATTCGTGTATTAAATAAATTAAATGTACACAGACTGAAGTAGTTCAAGTCTTTGGTTCTTTTAATTGTGATGATTTTGGCTCACATTTAAGAAAAACCCACCAATTAAAAAAAAAAAAAATGGAATATGGTGACATGCCACTCAGCTAATCAACTCAAAACACCTGCAAAAGTTTCCTGAGCCTTCAAAATGGTCTCTCAGTATGGTTCACTAGGCTACACAATCACAGGGAAGTCTGCTGATCTGACAGTTGTCCAGAAGACAATCATTGATACCCTTCACAAGGAGGGTAAGCAACAAACATGCATTGCCAAAGAAGCTGGCTGTTCACAGAGTGCTGTATCCAAGCATGTTAACAGAAAGTTGAGTGGAAGGAAAAAGTGTGGAAGAAAAAGATGCACAACCAACCGAGAGAACCGCAACCTTATGAGTATTGTCAAGCAAAATCTATTCAAGAATTTGGGTGAACTTCACAAGGAATGGACTGAGGTTGGTTCAAGGCATCAAGAGCCACCACACACAGACGTGTCAAGGAATTTGGCTACAGTTGTCGTCAGAGGCGTCTTACCTGGGCTAAGGAGAAGAAGAACTGGACTGTTGCCCAGTGGTCCAAATTCCTCTTTTCAGACGAGAGCATGTTTTGTATTGCATTTGGAAACCAAAGTCCTAGGAGGAAGGGTGGAGAAGCTCATAGCACAAGTCACTTGAAGTTCAGTGTTAAGTTTCCACAGTCAGTGATGATTTGAGGTGAAATGTCATCTGTTGGTGTTGGTCCATTGTTTTTTTTGAAAACCAACGTCACTGCACCAGTTTACCAAGACATTTTGGAGCACTTCATACTTCCTTCTGCTGACCAGCTTTTTAAAGATGCTGATTTCATTTTTCAGCAGTATTTGGCACCTGCCTACACTGTCAAAAGCACCAAAAGTTTGTTGAATTGCCATGGTGTTGGTGTGCTTGACTGACCAGCAAACTCACCAGACCTGAACCCCATAGAGAATCTATGGGGCATTGTCAAGAGGAAAATTAGAAACAAGAGACCAAAAAATGCAGATGAGCTGAAGGCCACTGTCAACGAATCCTGGGCTTCCATATAACCTCAGCATTGCCACAAACTGATCACCTCCATGCCACGCCGGATTTAGCCAGTGATTAAAGAAAAAGGAGCCCCTACCAAGCATTGAGTACATATACAGTAAATTAACATTCTTTTCAGAAGGCCAACAATTCCCTAATAGTGTATTGGTCTTATGAAGTATTATAATTTGTTGAGATGTATAATTTGTTGTGACTTGGTGGGTTTTTGTTAAATGTGAGCCAAAATCATCACAATTAAAAGAACCAAAGATTTAAACTACTCCGGTCTCTGTGCATTGAATTTATTTAATACACGAGTTTCACAATTTGAGTTGATTACTGAAATAAATGAACTTTTCCACGACATTCTAATTTATTGAGATGCACCTGTATATATATATATATATATATATATATATATATATATGATGCTAAAACTTATTGATTTGTCAGTTGTAAATTGTCATAAGAAGATGATTTACAAATCTTCAGGCAATTAATATTTGTGAAAAAGAAGAAGAAGAATTTAAATTTAAACCCCTGAGAGGAAATACACATACAGTGGGGCAAAAAAGTATTTAGTCAGCCACCAATTGTGCAAGTTCTCCCACTTAAAAAGATGAGAGAGGCCTGTAATTTTCATCATAGGTATACCTCAACTATGAGAGACAAAATAAGAAAAAACATCCAGAAAATCACATTGTAGGATTTTTTAAGAATTTATTTGCAAATTATGGTGGAAAATAAGTATTTGGTCAATAACAAAATTTCATCTCAATACTTTGTTATATACCCTTTGTTGGCAATGACAGAGGTCAAACGTTTTCTGTAAGTCTTCACAAGGTTTTCACACACTGTTGCTGGTATTTTGGCCCATTCCTCCATGCAGATCTCCTCTAGAGCAGTGATGTTTTGGGGCTGTCACTGGGCAACACGGACTTTCAACTCCCTCCAAAGATTTTCTATGGGGTTGAGATCTGGAGACTGGCTAGGCCACTCCAGGACCTTGAAATGCTTCTTACGAAGCCACTCCTTCATTGCCCGGGCGGTGTGTTTGGGATCATTGTCATGCTGAAAGACCCAGCCACATTTCATCTTCAATGCCCTTGCTGATGGAAGGAGGTTTTCACTCAAAATCTCACGATACATGGCCCCATTCATTCTTTCCTTTACACAGATCAGTCGCCCTGGTCCCTTTGCAGAAAAACAGCCCCAAAGTATGATGTTTCCACCCCCATGCTTCACAGTAGGTATGGTGTTCTTTGGATGCAACTCAGCATTCTTTCTCCTCCAAACACGACAAGTTGAGTTTTTACCAAAAAGGTTTCATCTGACCATATGACATTCTCCCAATCCTCTTCTGGATCATCCAAATGCTCTCTAGCAAACTTCAGACGGGCCTGGACATGTACTGGCTTAAGCAGGGGGACACGTCTGGCACTGCAGGATTTGAGTCCCTGGCGGCGCAGTGTGTTACTGATGGTAGCCTTTGTTACTTTGGTCCCAGCTCTCTGCAGGTCATTCACTAGTTCCCCCCGTGTGGTTCTGGGATTTTTGCTCACAGTTCTTGTGATCATTTTGACCTCACGGGGTGAGATCTTGCATGGAGCCCCAGATCGAGGGAGATTATCAGTGGTCTTGTATGTCTTCCATTTTCTAATAATTGCTCCACAGTTGATTTCTTCACACCAAGCTGCTTACCTATTGCAGATTCAGTCTTCCCAGCCTGGTGCAGGTCTACAATTTTGTTTCTGGTGTCCTTTGACAGCTCTTTGGTCTTGGCCGTAGTGGAGTTTGGAGTGTGACTGTTTGAGGTTGTGGATAGGTGTCTTTTATACTGATAATATGTTCAAACAGATGCCATTAATACAGGTAACGAGTGGAGGACAGAGGAGCCTCTTAAAGAAGAAGTTACAGGTCTGTGAGAGCCAGCAATCGTGCTTGTTTGTAGGTGACCAAATACTTATTTTCCACCATCATTTGCAAATAAATTCTTTAAAAATCCTACAATGTGATTTTCTGGATTTTTTTTCTTATTATTTTGTCTCTCATAGTTGAGGTATACGTTTGATGAAAATTACAGGCCTCTCTCATCTTTTTAAGTGGGAGAACTTGCACAATTGGTGGCTGACTAAATACTTTTTTGCCCCACTGTACATATTCCAAGTAATCTTATAAGCTTTATATGAGTAACAAGAGATTCCAAGTGATCAAGGTCTCAGGGCATTCCATTTTGCACGAATTGAGGCAGAAGTGGCCATTTACACAAAATAAGCAGTGACGTACATCCGAGTCCACGAGGTGAAGCAAAGTTAGTTATATGGAAGGCCATACAATATTTGCCTCTTTAATCACCAGCCCAAAGCCTAAACGTGTAATTTGAAACTCATCTTGAATATGTTCTGTAAAAAGAAATACATAAGCTACATGTTGACATAAGCTCTTGAAAAAAAACAGGAGGGTGAGGAAATGTTGACAGGTTTTCATTTTGAGCTGAATTATCCCTTTATTGAGTTTCATTATAGCTGGAAGCCATTTTTGTCATGCGTATGTATAACAGTCACTCCTAACACAACAAATAAATCTCACAGTCATTACCACAGGTATATTTAGGACAGTCTAGGAATGTTATATTCAATCCATGTGTCTATTCCTGATAGAAAATCAGATATGACCTTGACTGAATCATCAGTGAGAGTTGCTGAGGTAATGAAGAGGATGTGTTCACCATCGCAAGTACCCATTTCATTAGCAGAGAGGCCACGGCCCTATTAGCTTTTTGCGTGACATTTCACTGAGCGAATAGAGAAGGGTCAAAGTTGATAAACACTTTGGATTTAATTGTAACATGGATGAGCACTGTGAGTAACTGTGAGTGGGACACTTAAAAAAAAAAAAGAAAAGACAATTGTGTTCTGGCAAATCTCTCTTGTGAGCTATTAAACAGTGCATCTCTATTAACCAATTCCTCAAGGCACATGGTGATGGAGAGAAAAAGGAAAATAAAAGTGTCATTTTTCACTGAAGTACACCCAAAGTTTTTTGTTTGTTTTTTGAGAGATAATTCAAAGTTCCTAAGAGGAAATGCAAACTTTTGTGGGTGAATCACTGAAAAAAAAAAAATATATATATATATATATATTTTTTAATTTCTCTCTCTCTCTCTCTCTCTCTCTTTTCCATCACCGTCTTCCATAGGGACTTTGTAACACAGGTGGTTCCACTATGAATTCTGCTTGTATAGTTTTCACCACGTTTGTTCCACATTTCAGACAACTTAACTACAGATGACGGGCTGCAAACCTCTGGCAATTATCTATAGGAAATTTGATATAAATGTATAAAATATTAACAGAAAGTTTGTTTTGCTAGAGGGGTGAACTGTGCATGTGAATGCACACACGCAAGCCACTGATACTTGTGCAGCGCTCTATATATTATACCAAGTAATCAGATTTGTTGTGGCGTTGTGCATTTTTGTTGGTTGATGTTTGTCAAATGCTGTTAATGTGTCATTTATGTTATATCATTGTCATTGTTGTTATTTAACAGTGGTGGGCAAAGTACACAGATCAAGTACTTGAGTAAAAGTACAGATACGTATAATAAAATATTACTCCATTAAAAGTAAAAGTACTGCTTTTTCAATTTTACTCGAGTGAAAGTACAAAAGTACTCAATTTTTTATGTACTTAAGTAAAAAAGTACTGATAGACAGATTTATTTTGAAATTTTATATAGACTACTTTATTTCATTTTATATTAGCACATATTTGTATAATCATACTGCCCAAAATACCTGGGTTTTTCTCAAAATAACCACTATATAGAGTCAAGATATATATTTTGTTGATATGGACTACGTTGATGAGAGTGATGTAGTAATGTTCACTGTGAAGCTTACACTGCCATGTACCTGAGAGAAAACAGATTTCACCATCTAATTTTCACCAGTAAGAAAAAAGTGTTTTAGAACTTGTTGTTTGCAGAACGTCAGTTATATATGACATGAGAATTAGGGCCTGAAATTAGGGAAGAACATTTTAAGGAAAAATCTAATTATATTTTCATAATGATTTTTTTCTTCTCAAACTTTGTCTGTGGTGTAAAACACCCCTGGCCCAATGCCCCCAGAGGGCATCACTTCCCACTCTGATAATTACTGTAGTTACTATGTTCTGAACATCACATCCTTTCTTTTTCCCTCAGATGGAATCTATCTCGGTGGCTGAATAAATATATTTGGACTTTATATCTAAAAATTTCCTCAACTTAGCACCAGCAAGCTTGTTAGCTAGACAGATAGCATCAGCTAACAATATTTACTTATTTCCAGTATGGTTATGAATAAACATTCATATCTGTCTACTCGGCTAGTTGATCTAAACAATATAAACATGTATACTGTTGATAAACAATATAAAAACAGACGTCACATAGGTCTAAATGCATAGCATTTTAATAAAACTGCTAACGTTACAACAGCGGGGAATATGAACGTGCATGAGTTATTTTATTTAATCTGTGTTATTTTAATGTTTTGTTTTTTGACCTACAACATAACGTTAGAGACACTGATGTTGATCTGTCTGCATTCAAGCATTTCATTGGGCTTAAATAGATCACCCATTACATCAGATTTAGTTCACAAACAACAGACAGTTTTGACCTAAATATTATTTTCAGTTACAATAATTAATCCTAAAATTCGACATTAGTAACTTACTTTTCACAGCATCAGTAGCGCGCGCTCACAAGATCTCCCGGTTCTTTACTTGTGAGTTCAGTTCACTGAAGACTCGCTCTAAACGGATCATTTGAATCAGTGAGTCGTCGACTCGAGAACAGCTGCAATCGGATCATTGCTATTCGTGAATGAATCGTTTGTTGCGATTTGCGAACCGATTGAACAGGTTCATTGAAAAGAATCAGTTTGTTCATGAATCAGACACCGTTTCTGCGTCTCGGAGCACGTGATGTATCACGTGAGTAACGATATGTTTTATGAAATGTAGTGAAGTAAAAAGTACGATCTTATGCTTTGGAATGTAGTGAAGTAAAAGTTACTCAAAATAAAACTACTCCAGTAAAGTACAGATACTTAAAAAATTTACTTAAGTACCGTAACGAAGTAGTTGTACTTTGTTACTGACCACCACTGTTATTTATTATCTAATTAAATTTCCACTGTGTGCATTTAAATGTATGGCATTATATAAGGCAGGGGTCTCCTGGAGAGCTACCATCCTGCAGATTTCAGCTTCAAACACACCTGAAACTAATCAAGGTGTCCAGGGATATTTGAAGAGCTCTTTTCCAAAACGCTATAAATCCATTTTAATAGTTTTCATGAAAATGACATTTTTTTACCTAGACCCATACATTTTGTTCATTTTCAATTTATCCTGTTAAAATGGTCTGTTGGCTAAGTCTGAACATGTTAAACAATGATTGTTAAATGAAACAACAATATTGTTTTTCTTTTTCAAAACGCTACAAATCCATCCCTTTTTTTTATGTTGGTTTATGTCTTAAAAAAAAAGAGAACATGCAACATCAGGGACTCGTACTATAAACCGGTCGCACCAGCCTTGTGTTGATGTAACCCCCCAGGGTCCGCACCATTGCACCGACCGGGTCTCGAACCCAGGTTTCCGGCGCGGGAGGCGGGCACTCTAACAAGGAACGCCAAAGGCTACAGCCTCTAGCATCAATCGATTAAACACCACCTTTACTGGTATACACATCTGTTACATTGACATCCCACAGTGGGTATTAACGCGCCACCTGAGAACCTTCTTTTTTTGTTGATTTTTGTGATTTTCTTTGTCCAGTCTGCGTTTTCTACCCTCAGGTGTAGGTCTCACTGGCTCATCCAGGCCATCAAAAGTGTTATTAGAGTTTAAAGCACTCATTTTGAAGACTGAGCACAAACAAACGCTTCAAAGCGTTGTCATGCTGGATTGCATCGAACGAATTCTGATTGATCGAGAGGATATATTTAGGCTAAAAACAGGTTCGGCGCTTATTGCGGTTTGGAAAAGAACTGCATCTTGCAGTACATTTTAAACAAGGAAATATAGCGATTTGGCATGAAACATTGATGGAGCAGTGAATATGTAACACAGGTTAGAATCCTGCTATATGAGAAACAGAAAGAAAATAATATAATTTTCAAATAATTATAACTCTAACATATTGCAAAAAGATTAAATAGAATGTTGCTTAAAGTCATTGCAGTTTAATATAATAAAATGACTAAATGCTGAAATGATATATTCAGTTTAAACTGCGACTGCGCGTGACGTCATAGAGATGAGGCAGGAGCAGTAAGAGCGACGCATTTTTCTGATCGCGGCGAGAGAAAAAGCAAGATCAATCAAGGCAAATATCTAAATAATCCTTTCTAATATCTGTATAATATGATATATATTATGCTGTAGACCTATTATTTGATTATATTGGGTTGTTTTAGAACGAGATTGCGATATTACCACTGATTTCTGATGCGAACCCTGTAAATCCATGCGGGTTTCAAACATATAATACTCGGATTTGGTGAGTTTTAAGTAATATTGTTCAATTTACTGAAAACTGGTTGTTATATTTGTTTATTGAAGGTTTTGAAATGTTTCTGAAATGTTTAAAGTGTGAAATAGTTCAGAAGAAGTGTGAAAGGAATACACCTCCTCCGTCCTCGGCTTCATTTCCAAGTGTGCTGATGATGTTGTCATCACCAGGACAGTAACATGTTTTCCGAACCAGAAGCCCTGGCTGAATGCTGAGGTGAGAGCTCTGCTGAAATCTAGGGATGCTGCGTTCAGGGCAGGTGAGGCATCAGCGCTGAAAGTGGCGAGGAAAGAACTGATGGCAGGCATCGCGAAGGCTAAAGCCACATACGCTCGGAAGATTCAGGGGCACTTTACTTCCAACGACCCCCGGAGCACGTGGAAGGGCATTAAATGCATCATGGACTATAACACCAGGGATGCACAATGCCCAAGGGACCCCTCTTTACCAGATGCACTCAATAGGTTCTACGCTCGCTTTGAGGATCCTGACACACCCTCCTGCATTAGACTTATACCACCATTTGATGACACACCCTTCAGTGTGTCCACAGCTGATGTGAGGAGGACCCTTAAAGGAATTAACCCCGCAAGGCTGCAGGCCCGATAACATCCCGGGCGGGTACTGAAGGACTGTGCACACCAGCTGTCTGAGGTGTTTACAGACATCTTTAATACTTAACTGTCACTGGCATCCGTCCCCACCTGTTTAAAGACTGCTACCATTGTCCCGTCCCAAAGTGCTCCACAGTGACAGGCCTGAATGACTATCGACCCATAGCCCCAACCCCGGTAGTCATGAAGTGCTTCGAGAGGTTGGTCATGGCCCACATCAAAGATTCCATCGATGTCACTGTGGACTCCCACCAGTATGCCTACAAGAAAAACCGCTCACGGATGACGCCATTTCATCAGTGGTTCACACAGCCCTCACCCACTTGGAGAGCAGAAACTCCAACGTTCGGCCTGCTCTTCCTGGACTTCTCCTCGGCTTTTAATACCATCATCCCACAGACCCTGGTACAGAAGCTCTCCTCCCTTGGACTGAGACCTACAATGGGGAACTGGGTTTTGGATTTCCTGACCAATAGACCTCAGACTGTCAGGATCCACAACACCATCTCCTCCTCCATCACCCTCAGCACTGGCTCGCCACAGGGCTGTGTGCTGAGCCCCCTCCTGTTCACTCTGCTGACGTATGACTGCTCGGCGAGACACCCTAGCTGCCATATAGTGAAGTTTGCGGATGACACAGCAGTAGTGGGACGCATCACCGACAATGATGAGTCGGAATACAGAGAGGAGGTGGAACACCTGATGCAGTGGTGCAGAGGGAACAACCTCTGCATCAATGTGAAGAAGACCAAGGAGATGGTGGTGGACTTCAGAAGAGACAGGCGCCCTCCTCCTCCCTTGTACATCGGAGGAGTAGCTGTGGAAGTGGTTTCTAGCTTCAGGTATCTGGGTGTGTATATAACAGAGGACCTTACCTGGAGAACCAACACCACTCGGTTGGTCAGGAAGGCCCACCAGCGTCTCTACTTCCTCAGGAAGTTACGGCGAGCTGGACTTGGGAGCTCAGTCTTGAGGAGCTTCTATCACTGCGCGGTGGAGAGTGTCCTCTGCACCTGTATCACTGTGTGGCATGGCAGCTGTACTGCTGCTGAGAGGAAGGCTCTGCAGAGGGTGGTAGGGGCAGCACAGAGGACCGTGGGGAGCAGGCTTCCCACCATCACAGACCTTTATACAGCACGATGTAGGGGGAGGGCCCTCCACATCATGAAGGACTCCACTCACCCCGCACATGGACTCTTCCAACTCCTCCCCTCAGGCAGGCGGCTGAGGAGTATCCGGAGTAAGACCACCAGGCTCACAAACAGCTTCTTTCCTAAAGCTGTTAGACTGTTGAACTCTAGCCATGCTCTGTAGGCACTACCCTCTTCCCTTCCAAACACGCGCACGCGCACACACACACATACACACTGACCTGCACTACAAAAAACATGTATCCACCCAAAATGCAATACTCTTTACTAAGTGCAATACTTATTACAGGCGTAATATTATTATGGATCACTTCTTTTGTACGACTTTTTTTTTTTGCTTTTAAACCGGGACCTGAGTCCTAATTTCGTACCATTACATGGAAATGTGAGCTGGTATGACAATAAAGTTTCTTGAATCTTGAATCTTGAATCTATATGTGATGACTAGAGGAAAAAGAGTATTTAAATACTATTTTCAAATCTATATAGATGGTTGATTGATGAATGTAAAGAGTATATATTGCGTTGTTCTAAAAGAAATAGTGTGCAAATGTGTATGATGTTTAAGACGCTGTTTGTGTGAACAGGTCAGATTTTTTAGTGCGATTGGATGAACCCTTTGACATCGAGATGGCGAGCCTACCCACCCGAACCACAGTGATTTGAGAGAAACGCAAATGGAAGATTCCGGTAGTGCTTTCAACTAAACAGGTGGAATCCGTTTTTTCATTGAGTACATTCTGATCGGAAGGATCAGATTCTTTTCCCGACGTTGACCATTTTGCACTATTGACTGTCGCAATACAACCTTCATCAAAGACTCTTTGCACACACTAACATATTTTACACTTTGATTGACAAAAGAACATTTCTATTGAGTAATCGACTGTCATATTGTTGAAGAATTTAATTGTTTCAATTTGTTTTGATTTGTCTATTGTGATTTAATGTAATTTATTTTCTCATATTTTGTTTTAATTTCGGTTAATCATTTTATGAGTGGGAACTAAAAGAGTGAAAAGGAACTAAAACCCCAAAATAACAAAAGCTCGTATTAAACAAAAAGTTAGCGGAACTAAATATCTATAACTAAAATTAGAAACTAAACGACTAAAATATAACTTAAATAACTAGAAGTAAATAGGAGAAAGCTATTTAAATAGTGAACAGAGCTCAAAATATATCTAAAAGAACAGCAAGGGATTGAAAAGGACAATTGTTTCATTTGATTTGATTTATTTTTATTTCATTGTTGTTGTGATTGTTACATTTGCTTTTATTATCATTGTTTTGCACAATCAAAATACATTCATATAATTACAGTCATTGCCTGTGTCTTGAGTGCTTTGATTCTTACCCTCCTGTAACCGAACCTAGACACTGGTCCAATATCAGGTCCTTAGAGCGACCTGTCACTGTAACATAGTCAACCACACTATAGAGTTGTTACAGAAGTGGCGAGCCAGCCAGGAGTGGTATAGTTGTAAATTTTAAAAGGCACAAGAAAAAAAAAAAATCAAACAGAGTGGTGCAAATAGAGTCAAAATGAAAGTAATTGAGCTTGAAAACGTTGTAATTGAAAACGCAGTAATAATTAGTGGACTGACCAACACAGAAATTGACGAAGATCTAACTGACTTCCTGAACAAATATGGTACTATCCATAGACACCTCACCATAGACGATCCCAAATCGCCTTACCATGGAGAAGTCATTGTAGACAGCAGTTGCTCTGCATTAGTGGATCTCAAACCCCTGTTGCCTTACACTTTCAAGAGCCCACGTGATGTTGATTACCATGTAAAGCTTCTATCAAGTATCTACACGTCAGCAGTAACAGAGAGTGCTACAACTCACTATTTTGCTGAACTGAAGAGAATAGCCAAGCTCAGTGGCAGAACTTTCGACGATCTCTTGAAAGAGCAACTTCTTGCAAACGCAACTGATGTCGCTGACAATCCGGCTGATGCCAATGATCTTGAGTCATCTCAAATGGCTGATAATCCTTCCTCTGACATTCCGTTTCCAACCAAGCGAACTGAGCATTCAGATGGAAAATGGAACTCTGGTGCAGACAAAAGAGTTAGTATGGGAAGTTTCTCACCCACACTTGAGACAAAAGATGTGAACCCACCTGAAGTTCAGAAAATGATCATTGAACACATTGTGAAAAGTGATGGGGTTTCAAACTCTAGTGCGTCATTCAGGCTAAGAGTGTTCTCAGGCAAAGTTCTTCGCCATAGTGGCGAAGCTGATTATGACACTTGGCGGAACAGTGTGGAGTTAATTCTCCAAGATCCTTCATTGTCTGACTTGCATCGTTCCAGGAAAATCTTAGACAGCCTTCTGCCACCAGCGTCAGAGATTGTCAAGCAGTTAGGTGGAAAAGCCTTACCTGCTGTTTACCTTGATGTCCTAGATTCCGACACCGTGGAGGACGGTGATGATCTCTTTGCCAAGTTTCTGAACACACTGCAAAACGCTGGAGAAAAACCTTCTTTGTACTTGCAACGATTGTACACTAACCTTCTCAAAGTGATCAAAAGAGGTGGTATTCTTGCTGATGAGGCCGACCGACAGCTCCTAAAACAATTATGTCGAGGCTGTTGGGATGACATGCTAATAGCTAATCTTCGGCTTGAGCATAAGAGCAAAACACCCTCTTTTCCTGAGTTACTTCTACAGTTGCGCAGTGAGGAGAACAAATACTTCACCAAAGAAAGTCGCATGAAGCAGCACTTAGGAGTACAAAGACAACGAGCCAGTTCCCATGTCGTCACTGCTAACCCTCTTGATCAGAACCACAATGAAGTGTCAGAGCATACAGAAGTGGCCGAATTGAAGAAACAAATCACTAAACTTCAGGGCCAGCTTGCTAAGCAAAAGAGCAAGACAACAAGACAAAGTGAGTTGCCGTCAAACGACGCTGTTCTTGAGCTAAAGCAACAAGTCACAGAGCTCCAGAGTCAAATGACAAAGCTCAGAATACAAAAGAATCCAGAGTCAAAGAGCAATTCAAGTAGATCGAAGCAAACAAACACACAAGTCCGAAAAACTTGAAAGAGTTGCGTTCCTTCTTGGGTTTTTCCGGTTATTACCGGCGATTTATCAAGGACTATGCAAAAGTAGTGAAGCCGTTGAATGGACTTACTGTAGGATACCCTCCGCTTCAGAAAAGTTGCAGGACAAAAAGTAATGAAAAGACTTACCTTGATCCCAAAGTACCTTTAGGAGGACGCTGGACTACTGACTGTCAGCAAGCATTTGAAACACTCATCTCAAAACTTACCGAAGCACCAATGTTAGGATTCGCAGATCCTGGGTTACCGTATGTGCTACATACAGACGCGAGCACCACTGGACTAGGTGCAGCGCTCTATCAAGAGCAAGAGGGAGTGCTACGAGTAATTGCGTACGCCAGTAGAGGATTGTCAAGAAGTGAAGCCCAGTATCCTGCTCACAAGTTGGAATTCCTAGCCTTGAAGTGGGCAGTTACTGAAAAGTTCTGCGATTACCTCTATGGAAGCAATTTCAAGGTGATTACAGACAGCAACCCCCTCACTTATGTCTTAACTTCAGCCAAGTTAGATGCATCAAGCTATAGGTGGTTGTCTGCTTTGTCTATCTTTTCCTTTACTCTCCAGTATCGACCTGGAAAGAACAATCTCGATGCGGATGCACTTTCGAGAAGACCGCATGGTGATCTGGTGAATGATCCTACATCTCAAAAGGAACAAGATCGTATACGCCAGTTTACTTTGTACCATTCACCTGAAATGGCCAATTCCATCTCCGTTTCCATGGATGCAATCCAAGCTGTCTGTGAAAAACATTCCTTATGTCAAGCAGGTGACAGTAATTGTATCACTCTTGTTGAGTCACTTTCCATGAGTCCCAATGCAATTCCTGAAGATTATGAGCAAATGGAAGGATTGTCAATTGTTCCCTGCATGTCAGAACAGGAATTGAAAGAAAAACAGAGAAATGATCCAGCCATGCAGGAAATAATTCTTCAATTAGAGTCAGGATGTACTGTCTTACCTGTACTAAGACGTGAGCTTCCAGAACTTCCTTTCCTGTTGAGAGAATGGAAAAGACTTGAGTTAAAGGATGGTATTCTCTATCGCAAAAGAGCCGTTGGAGACTGTACAACTTACCAGCTTGTTCTACCAGCTGACTTAAGAGCCATGATCATGGAGAGTCTACACGATAATATGGGTCACATGGGAATAGAACGGACGCTTGATCTCATCCGGTCCCGATTCTATTGGCCCAGAATGGCCATGGATGTTGAAAATAAAGTCAAGACCTGTAATCGCTGTGTGTGCAGAAAGACATTGCCAGAAAGAGCCGCTCCTCTAGTTAACATCCAAGTTACCCGGCCACTAGAGTTAGTGTGCATGGACTTTTTGTCGTTGGAACCCGACCGTAGCAACACCAAAGACATCTTGGTAATAACAGACTTCTTCACCAAGTATGCAGTCGCAATTCCAAACCCGAATCAAAAAGCCCGAACAGTTGCTAAAACTCTATGGGAACACTTTATAGTGCATTATGGGATGCCTGAAAAACTCCACAGTGATCAAGGACCTGATTTTGAATCCAAAACGATCAAAGAACTCTGTGAAATTGCTGGTATCAGAAAAGTCAGAACTACACAGTATCATCCTAGAGGGAACCCGGTCGAGCGTTTCAATCGCACGCTGCTAGGAATGCTCGGTACCTTGAAGACTCAAGAGAAAGCTCGATGGAAAGACTTTGTGAAACCACTTGTACATGCCTACAATTGTACAAAACATGAAACGACAGGATTCACACCATATGAACTAATGTTCGGACGACAACCAAGATTGCCAGTTGATTTGATTTTCAACACTACAGTGAGTCAAGACAATCCTAAGTTCCACTCACAGTATGTGCAATCACTGAAAACTCATCTTCAAGAGAGCTACAAATTAGCTCAGAAGAATGCTGCCAAATCTGCAGAGAGAAACAAAGTCCGTTTCGACCGTAAAGTAACTGAGTCATCTCTCGAGGAAGGTGACCGTGTCCTGGTCAGAAATGTGAGAATACGCGGAAAACACAAATTAGCTGACAGATGGGATCCCGTGGTACACATTGTAGTGAGTCATGCTGGTGAATTACCTGTCTATACAGTGAAACCCGAAAGACAAGTAGGTCCCTTACGAACTCTACACAGGGATTTGTTGTTACCTTGTGGATTCTTATCTCCGTTGATGGAAGATGAAACTAATGCAACAAAGCCTCAGAAAAAACAATTGACCAGACGAAACAGGGATGAGGAAACTGATGAATGTCAGGGAAACTATCAAAGTTCTGATGAAGATGACTACGTACCCCAATTCTCTGGAGTCCCAGCCATTACGACGCAAAGGTTCATCAGAGAGTACAATGTGGTCAGGAACCCTAAAGATGTTTCTTCTAACTCTGATTCTGAAATTCAAACATCTGTCCAAAGTCATGGTTCAGAGAGTGAATGCAAGAAATGTACCCAGAGGAAACGATTCATCTGAAGTAGAACTCTTACCTGATATTCAGTACTTACCCGAAACTCAGTCTTCATCCTGTGGAACAGGACCTGTAAAAGAGAACCTGAAAGAAAGAAACCACTTACCTCAAGTAGAACAGCAAACACTGGATGTACCTGATGGAAATGAGAGGGATAATGACACACCAGCTGTCCAAGTTGAGGAAAGTGTACCTGATGTTCCATTGAGGAGAAGCAGAGCTAAATCTGCTGAACTTACTGAACCTGTGGAAGAAACGGATCAAAGCGCAAGTGAGGATGAAATTCAGTTAAGAAGGTCCAAAAGAGTGAAGCAGAAGTCAAGAAGACTGACTTACCCAGAAATGGGGAACCCAATGATATCCATTATCCAATCCCTGCTTCAAGGACTGAACACTGCTTTTGTGGAATCCCTTGCAGAACAGCCCAAATCAGTAAGACACCCCAAGCCCTAAAGCCTTAAGTTTTAGCTATGCAAAGGGACTTGCATAGATTTAAGAGGGGAGGGTGTAACACAGGTTAGAATCCTGCTATATGAGAAACAGAAAGAAAATAATATAATTTTCAAATAATTATAACTCTAACATATTGCAAAAAGATTAAATAGAATGTTGCTTAAAGTCATTGCAGTTTAATATAATAAATAATAAAATGACTAAATGCTGAAATGATATATTCAGTTTAAACTGCGACTGCGCTTGACGTCATAGAGACGAGACGCGGGAGCAGTAAGAGGCGAACGCATTTTTCTGATCGCGAGCGAGAGAAAAAAAGCAAGATCAATCCAAGGCAAATATCTAAATAATCCTTTCTAATATCTGTATAATATGATATATATTATGCTGTAGACCTATTATTTGATTATATTGGGTTGTTTTAGAACGAGATTGCGATATTACCACTGACGATTTCTGATGCGAACCCCTGTAAATCCATGCGGGTTTCAAACATATAATACTCCAGGATTTGGTGAGTTTTTAAGTAATATTGTTCAATTTACTGAAAACTGGTTGTTATATTTGTTTATTGAAGGTTTTGAAATGTTTCTGAAGTGTTTAAAGTGTGAAATAGTTCAGAAGAAGTGTGAAAGGTGATAAAATATTCCATTTAAGCACTTAAATGTTATATTGTACAAATTGACATATTCTGGTATGTTATATATGTGATGACTAGAGGAAAAAGAATATTTAAATACTATTTTCAAATCTATATAGATGGTTGATTGATGAATGTAAAGAGTATATATTGCGTTGTTCTAAAAGAAATAGTGTGCAAATGTGTATGATGTTTAAGACGCTGTTTGTGTGAACAGGTCAGGTTTTTTAGTGCGATTGGATGAACCCTTTGACATCGAGATGGCGAGCCTACCCACCCGAACCACAGTGATTTGAGAGAAACGCAAACGGAAGATTCCGGTAGTGCTTTCAACTAAACAGGTGGAATCCGTTTTTTCATTGAGTACATTCTGATCGGAAGGATCAGATTCTTTTCCCGACGTTGACCATTTTGCACTATTGACTGTTGCAATACAACCTTCATCAAAGAATCTTTGCACACACTAACATATTTTACACTTTGATTGACAAAAGAACATTTCTATTGAGTAATCGACTGTCATATTGTTGAAGAATTTAATTGTTTCAATTTGTTTTGATTTGTCTATTGTGATTTAATGTAATTTATTTTCTCATATTTTGTTTTAATTTCGGTTAATCATTTTATGAGTGGGAACTAAAAGAGTGAAAAGGAACTAAAACCCAAAATAACAAAAGCTCTTATTAAACTAAAAGTTAGCGGAACTAAATATCTATAACTAAAATTAGAAACTAAACGACTAAAATATAACTTAAATAACTAGAAGTAAATAGGAGAAAGCTATTTAAATAATGAACAGAGCTCAAAATATATCTAAAAGAACAGCAAGGGATTGAAAATGACAATTGTTTCATTTGATTTGATTTATTTTTATTTCATTGTTGTTGTGATTGTTACATTTGCTTTTATTATCATTGTTTTGCACCAATCAAAATACATTCATATAATTACAGTCATTGCCTGTGTCTTGAGTGCTTTGATTTTTACCCTCCTGTAACCGAACCTAGACACTGGTCCAATATCAGGTCCTTAGAGCGACCTGTCACTGTAACATAGTCAACCACACTATAGAGTTGTTACAAATAGGTTCAGTACACAGCAAAATGGCATGACAAACTCTTTTTTTTAAATTTGGCGTTTATCGCGTTTTGGAAAAGAGCTCTTCATTGGATAGTGTTTTGGAGCAAGGTTGGAACTAAAGATGGTTACACTTTATTTTGATAGTCCACTTTAAACATTCTACTAACTATAAGTAACTTTGTAACTACATGTCAACTAATTCTCATTAATTTGCAACTACATTTCTGCTAACTCTCAGAGTATACTGTCAGGGTAGGTTTAGGATTAGTAGAATAAGTTGACATATACTTGCAAAATTTATCATAGTCAGTATGTTGTATGTTGTGGACCCATCAAAATAAAATGTTAGAAGATATTAAGCAGAAAGTGTACTGATATTCTAATGACTGCTAGTTGACATGTAGTTGCAAGGTTACTTACTGTTAGTAGAATGTCTAAAGTAGAATATCGTGTTATCCTAAAGTCTGCAGGACGGTAGGATAACTTACTAAGGTAGAACTTACTAATTCTGTATTGAAACAAACCATCATGACAGTCATACTCAATCTTGGTTCACATTCTATCTAACAAACCTTGACAGCAGACACTCAAATTTATCTAAATATTTAATGGGGTAATTTACCTCGCTCCAGTCACTCTAATATGCTGTTTTTTAAACAGCAAATTATTATTTATATAAGAATCAATGCTCAAATTGCAGCATGCCTTTTATTGGCATATTGGCTGTGTATTAGTACTTTTAAAGCCTTAGTTATATTTGGAGACTTTAACATTCACCTAGATAAACCTCAGGCTGCAGACTTCCTTTTTGCCTCTTCCTCTTTTTGCCTCTTTTTCACTCTAATTGCCTCTTTTGATCTCAAGAGAGTGTTAACTACGGCTACTCACAAATCAGGCAACCAACTGGACCTTATTTACACACGACACTGCTCCACTGATCATGTGCTGGTTACTCCACTGCACACCTCGGACCACTTCCTCCTAACTCTTAACCTCAACATGATTCTTGACACATCACATACCCCTCCACATGTCCCTTTTCGACATAACTTACGCTCGCTCTCACCCTCTCGGCTATCTGCTATGGTTTCATCTTCGCTTCCTCCCCTTAAACAGTTATCATATCTTGATGCTAATAGTGCTACTGACACTTTCTGTTCGTCTTGTTTTGATACTTTCTGCCCCTTAACTTCCAGGCCAGCACGCACCACTCCTTCTGCCCCTTGGCTATCTGTCGTTCTCCGCGAACATCGTTCTAAACTCAGGGCTGCAGAAAGGGTATGGCACAAATCACAAAATCCTACTGACCTTAATTTTTATCGATCACTCCTCTCTGTCTTCTCTGCTAATGTCTCCACTGCTAAAAGGACATACAATTTTCCACACCACAATTCCACTGAAACTGACTTGCTCTCAGTTGTTGAAGATCTAAGACTTGCAAGAATGGCTTCCAAGTCTTCATCATATTCACTTATATTGCTGGATCTGTCTGCTGCTTTTGATACGGTCAACCACCAGATCCTCCTGTCAACCTTATTGAGAAAGGGCATCTCAGGAACCGCACTCCAGTGGTTTGACTCTTACCTCTCAGATAGGTCCTTCAAAGTATCTTGGAGAGGTGAGGTATCCAAGTCGCAACATCTAGCTACAGGGGTGCCACAGGGCTCAGTTCTTGGACCACTTCTCTTTTTTGTCTACATGGCTTCACTAGGTTCTGTCATTCAGAAACATGGCTTTTCATATCACCGCTATGCTGATGACACTCAACTCTACCTCTCATTCCATCCTGATGATCTGACGATAGCTGCTTGCATCTCAGCATGTCTAGCGGACATTTCTAGCTGGATGAAGGACCATCACCTTCAACTCAACCTAGCTAAGACAGAACTGCTTGTGGTTTCAGCAAACCCATCGTTTCATTACAATTTCACCTTCCAATTAGGCTCATCAACCATAACTCCTTCAAAAACAGCCAGAAACCTTGGAGTTGTGACTGATGATAAGCTGAATTTCTCAGACCACATTACTAAAACTGCCCGGTCCTGTAGATTTACATTATATAATATTAAGAAGATCAGGCCCTTTCTCTCGGAACATGCAACACAACTCCTTGTTCAGGCTCTTGTTCTGTCCAGACTTGACTATTGCAATGCTCTCTTGGCAGGTCTTCCTGGCAGTTCCATCAAACCTCTACAAGTAATCCAAAACGCTGCTGCAAGATTAATCTTTAATGAGACGAAAAGAATGCACGTCACACCTCTGTTCATCAATTAGCCCTGGCTACCAATAGCTGCTCGCATTAAATTCAAGGCATTAATGTTTGCCTACAGAACCACCTCTGGCTCTGCACCCCTTTACCTAAATTCATTACATCAGACTTATATGCCCTCTAGAAGCTTGCGCTCTGCAAGTGAACGACGCATTACTGTACCATCCCAAAGAGGCACAAAATCCCTTTCACTGACTTTTTCATTTACTGTTCCCATCTGGTGGAATGACCTGCTGTAGTGCCACGTCGGCGCGAAGACACACACAGAAAATTCAACCCAGCAACAGATATGAATTATTCCTCAAGTCCTCCCTCTCTGCAAAAGGGAGAAGGTCAACTGACCCCATCACTAACTTTCGTGCAAAGGTACGAACGTCTCCGAGAAAGCCAGAGATGCCTTTGGGTCTACATTCCTAGAGGGTATTTCAACCCCTCCCTCTCTTTCAGCACGAAGTTGCGCCTTTCTTCATCGGACAGACAAAGGAAAACCGAATTCCTGACATTTATTCCAATTATGACTATTACAACTATCTACACAAATAAATATATGGATATTAATGTGTACTCTTTCCCTCATAGGCGTGATGTGATGATTTCGAATGTGAATTATTTAGGACAATGTGGGTGATCCTTAATCATGCTTTAAATGGCATAAACTGTAATGTGTGTGTTAAAATGCGGTGTTTGATCTCTAAAGAAAGCTGGCATCGTATGTGACAAACTGTGTTGATGACCGTTAAATTTTAGCACCCTGCATAATTATACATGTATAAAGATCGGTAAGCTTATCTTTCCCAAAAGTGAATGAGATATCACAGAACTTAAAATTCACCCCAGCAAGCCTGGACATGGGCGGGGTTCCGCCCCATACGGACAATCGGATTCGACAAGCCTCCCGCGGGCAGGGCCAAGTTGGACTGTTTAAAACAACGCGCCAGTTGCAAAACTCTCTCTCTTGAACATGGCTTGGCTGTCGTGAACATCTCTTGAACATGGCTTGGCTCTCGTGAACATCTCTTGAACATGGCTTGGCTCTCGTGAACATTTCTTGAACATGGCTTGACGCTCTTGAACATCTCTTGAACAGCGCTCGTAACTTTCCTGTGCTCGCGTTCTTACCTGAACTCTGGCCTCGACACCGACTAAACCAACCATCTAGTCGAATTCGAAGGATAGAAGGCATAACCTCAAAGAACAACGAACTCAACGCCTGCAGACGATAGGAGAGCTTTTTCTGTGACGTCACGCGGCAGCATCCACATATCACGGGTTTCCACACGAGAGCACCCGAAGAAGCACGAACCAACCCACGTGGTCTCCGAGGACAAGAGACCAGAGCAACCCATTTGAAGAAAACGAAACCAACATCCAACCTGCTTATCAACAAAGCAAGTACCATTAACTAAATTGCTGATTGAACTGGTAAAATCTGATCTGAGAGCAGTAACAGAGCAAAGGCATCTGTCGTGATCTTTTCCGGTTGAGTCAAGCGTTAAAATAGCTAAAAGGGCTAATTTTAACTTTAGGAGTTTACTTACCAAAATCCCTTATGCATGTGTATGTTTGTGTATTATTCCATCAGTTAATCCATTCATGTTAGAATAGCAGTATTACTAATAAACCTTGTTTCATTTTATAAAGAATTGTCTCTGGAATGTGATTTGAAGTCTTATCCTTATTGCCATAAAAGAGAAAGCTACCTAAGCTCGAATTTGACAGGATACGCTGAGGTTAGTGATCGGTGGACGATCACCTAATACAGTATAAATAAGTTAAATATTAATATTACTTTAACTAAGCAATATTTAATATTGAATGTATAATTCCCGGAGCTGAAACAATAGCTCTATATTAAATTGCATTACACCTGCCCAACTCAATCCGAGCAGCTGAATCCTTACCCATCTTCAAGAAACGGCTAAAAACACATCTCTTCCATCTTTATTTGACCCTCTAACTCTAGCACTCTCTATTCTACATTTATTTGATCTAATCTGTCTTCTTTTTATAAAAAGAAAACACAAACATTTGACCCTCTATCAATTGCATATTTATTCTCTAACTGCTAGCTTTTCATGTAAAACTAACACTTTGTTAAATTTTTCTATATTTTACATACAAATTTTCTTAAAAAAAAAAATCCTTCCTACTGTGTTAGGCTAACCAGGACTTGTAATGGTACTTGCATGTTATTGCTCTTTTGTTAGTTTTGATTGCTTCCATAATTTCCTCATTTGTAAGTCGCTTTGGATAAAGTGTCTGCTAAATGACAAAAAATCATAATAAAAAAAATAAAGCACATATTCTGCATGACCATATTCTACAGGCCTAATCATACCCAACACCTAAACTTAACAACTACTATTAATAAGCCGCAAATTATGAGTAAAATTATACAATTATTATTTGGGCAAATATCATAGTTAATGGTTTGTTAATAGTGATAATTGCACTTTAAAATAAAGTGAGATCAAAAACTCTTTCTTAGGTCCTTGTGTATGAAAAGGTTTTTATTGGTATATTTGCCTTCTGTTATTTCTATAAATTGCTGACAAGGAGTTACACAAAAAAGCACCATACCTCTGGTATCATCAATGGCAGCTTTGAAATGTGGTGAGTAGTGATGTGTTGAGCTCCAGTGAGAAATGAGGGCCGAGGTTCACCCATTAGAGCACTTATACCAGTGAGTCACAACATTGATGCTGTAATGTGACTCAGTTACTGTTGATAATTTAGAAATGGTACAGAGACTGGTGACTTATTATGATTTATTTTGATCTGTAAAACTTAATAAAACATATGTTAAATAAAAATAGTTGAATTTACTTGCAGGTATTTGTTATATATTTCCCAAGTTCTTAAAATGCACTGTAAAATATACCCGTTGAAATACTTTTAGACCATTTTTAAATCTAATATCTCTAGAAAAAAATGGTTGAACAGGCTAAAAAGTAATAACTTACTCATCAATGCATTCATGTTTCCCCCTATGACAGATACAAGTAAGATACAGTTGCCACCCACACTGATGATGCTGATAATTTCACAGTGAGCTCCACATGCTCATCTGACACCCAGCATATTGTTCAACAGCTTGTTTCTGGTGTTGCATGGTTAAATGTGGAAAAGCATGTGGGATATTTTAATTGTACAGTTCAGAAAATACCTAACAGATCATAATATATACTAAAAAGGGGAAATCTTGCCCACGTTTTAGTGAACTGGTTGTTTTAGCCTTAAGCAACATTTCACCAGCAGCCCAAGATGAAGCTGGATTTAAAATCTATCCTTAGATAAGATTCACGTCAGTCAGATAGATGAGAGTGAGCACTTGATACATTTCTCCAGTCATTTGGCAGTGTGGCGACGTCTGCAGTGTGTCGACCTGAGTTCTGCAAACTGTAAAAAAAGGAATTCTAAGAAATGGACTTATACTTTCTTAGTTTCCACTCACCTCCTTCAGGCTATTTCTTCTTCAGTTATACCTGCACTTGCATTATCAACATCTCTCTTCACACAAGTACATTTCCCTCAGCATTTAAGAAGAATTGTGAGACCCCACTTCTTACAGTTTTATTACAATGGCTCAGGCACAATTTAAAAAACAAGGCTCATTTTGTCAAAACACTACACACAATTCACATATCTACACATACAAGAATAAGAACATCTCAGCTATTTAGCAAAATGAAGAACTTCATTCAAAACGTCTCAGATTAAACATGTTACAATGGTTTCCTGAGAATAGGGAATGAAACGCTGCATCCTCTAGAGGCCGCTATGGGAACGCCTTCAGCGTGACCGGTGTCTGAAGCATAAATTAAAAAACGTCAATGAAGTTGACATTGGCAGATGGCAGCCTATGACGTAAGCGTCTGCGGGTATAAAAAGAGCACCTGTGTAATACGTCATCCACTTCTTTGTCTGAAGTAGACTCAGGAATGCCCGAAGCATGGCCAAGAGCGTCTCGTTCCCTATTCTCAGGGAACGTCTCGGTTACATACATAACCCTCGTTCCCTGATGGAGGGAACGGAGACATTATGTTATGACGACATAGGAATTTACTTGGAAGCCCCAATCATCTCTGACTTTAAGAGAAAACGCCAATGAAATTGGCTAGTGTATTTTGCATACCTGAGCCACTCCCCATACATACGGGTATAAAAGGGCGACAGGTCCTCCACTCATCAGGTTTTACGCTGAGGAGCCGAGAACGAGTCCCTGGCAACCAACTATGGTTCACGATTGTGGCATGGGGAATGGCGCAGCAAGCGTGACACCGGCCAGCTCTTCCCGCTCATTACCTGTTACCCAACACACAGGAAGAAACTGGCTCAACGCGAAGACTGTAGAATCTTGCGAAGTTGCTCGGTGTTGCCCAGCCCGCAGCTCTGCAGATGTATAAGAGGCGCCGTGCACCAACGCATAGGAGGAGGCAACACTCCAAATGGAGTGAGCACTCACTCCCAGGGGGCACGGCTCGCCTTGAGATTGGTGCGCCAAGGCGATGGCATCTACTATCCAGTGGGCCAACCTCTGCTTGGAGACAGCCTTCCCTTTCTGCTGACCTCCGTGGCAGACAAAGAGCTGCTCAGAGCTTCTGAAGCTCCGGGTGCGGTCCACGTATATGAGCAATGTTCTTACGGGACACGCTAAGGCTGAATCCTCCGAGGGCAGTGCTTGCAGATTCACCACCTGATCGCAGGAGGGCATCAGGAGTGACCTAGTGGGATTCATCCTCCTGGCACCCCTCAGGAAACTCACAATGAGATCATCCTTTCCCAGGGACCGGCTGTCCACTGCATCGTGATGGGCCGCAATGGTGGCCACATACACTTTCACTGCATGACTGAGCTTCCCCGGAATGTGGACAGTGCGCAGTGATTTGAGCTGCATGTGACTCCAGAGGAGGAGATGGCGGGTGAGCTGTGACATGCGGTGTGATCGTATACCTCCCAGCCGGTTGATGTATGAGACAGCCGCAGTGTTGTCCGTGCAAACTAACACATGCTTGCCTAACAGCAGTGGCTGGAACTGCCATAAGGCTAGATGTACTGTCAAAAGCTCTAGGCAGTTAATGTGCCAAAGCCGTCGGGGCCCCGTCCGGAGCCCCGCGGCTGCCTGCCCATTGCATGTAGCGCCCCAGCCTGTGCTGGAGGCATATGCTGTGACAAAAATATGGCGGAACACTTGTTCTAGGGGCACCCCGGCCCGTAGACAGGCAAGGTCCGTCCGGGGGCTAAAAGTGCGGCGACACTCCTGAGTGATGTTTACTCGAAGTGTAACGTGGCGCCATGCCCATCTCCAGACTCGGGAGTGTAGCCAGTGCTGATGTGGTCTCATATGAAGCAACCCGAGTGGAGTGACTGTAGATGCCATATGCCCCAGGAGCCTCTGAAACTGTTGGGCATGCTCGTCTGTGAGGCGTGCCGTCATAATCACTGAGTCTAACTCCACACCAAGAAAATAAATTCTCTGCACAGGGGAGAGCCTGCTCTTTTCCCAGTTGACCCAAAGCCCCAATTGGCTGAGGTGCCGAAGCACCAAGTCCCTGTGATCACACAAATGCTTTTAAGATTGGGCCAGGATGAGCCAATCATCGAAGTAGTTGAGGAACCTGACGCCCACTTCATGAAGCGGGGTAAGGGCGCCCTCTACAACACTTCGTAAAAACACTTTTCCATTCTGTTCCATGATTTCATGTGTGATACATTTCAGTCCCTGTGGATGTTCATGGTTTTTGGGTGAAGCTCATATTTTTACTCTGACTTAAAATAAAGTGTGAGTCATTGCTTCTTGGATCCCGGGAAGGGGAACGTCTTGAAGCGATTCTTGTACT
This sequence comes from Gymnocypris eckloni scoliostomus, assembly GCA_027564155.1. Lineage (NCBI taxonomy): Eukaryota > Metazoa > Chordata > Actinopteri > Cypriniformes > Cyprinidae > Gymnocypris > Gymnocypris eckloni. The sequence continues at coordinate 21,619,473 of CM050432.1, read as the reverse complement.
TTTTATTGCATTTTGAATGGAAAAATAAATCCTATATATATGAAGAGTTCATTTGCAAAAACAGATAACTCAGTTTTTAAAAATTCTAGAAATTATGTTTTTCATTCTGCATTCCAATTAATCTAAATTAAACTGCAGTTGAGATATTTTGACTAGGTTTAACTAGGTTTAAACTAACATAATAAAACACAATAAAAAACTTGTTTATGAAAATGTGTGGGAAAAAAACAGAGTTATCGTTTTTGCAAATAAACTCTTCATTTAAATATATATTATGACATCTATAATATTTTGAAGAAGTTATTCCAGGTACAGCATTGATTCAGAAATTATGTTAAAAATGAGCCCAATGTGCTCATGAATGTAGAAAGTTCCCCCCCCCACACACACACACATTAATGAAACATTGTGACGTGAAGGCAGTCGATAATGATGTCCACGACAAACGTCATAACGAGCGTCAATGCCGCTTTTGACCCTAACTGTGAGTTTGAAATCTCCAAGCTAACCCCTCTCTCGATCTCTACAGGAAATGGAGGGCTATGTTTGCAGGAGTGCGATGATGTCACAAGTGGTTGAGGTTAGGAGCCTATAACAGAGAGGATGGAGTGAGTGTGTGAGTGTTTGTGTGAAAACAGAGACGACGCCGGCACCTTCAGGAGCTGCTGTCCACTGGTTTGAAACTGCTTGAAGTGAGTACTCTTACCTTTTCAATATAATATACATTTTTGGGATTTTCATTAGGCTCAGCATTATTTCCTAAAAGTTTGTTTATAGTTTTAAAAGTTTAAAATAATAATAATACATTTTTAGTAATATTAATGATGCTAAATGTTGGCAAATATGAGTAATACTGTAATATGAGTTAAAAACACCTTGAGCTTTACTGATGGGGATGTGGTGATACAAAACTCCAAACATTTTACCAAAATATTCACATAATGCTAATGCTCTTTTTTCTTTTCTTTTGCACAAGAACAAATACAAGTATTCCTGTCTGCCATGTATCATCTGAAACTGCCCTCACAGATCCTGATCTTCTTTGTGATGCTTCAATGTGCTGCCACAGTTCCTTACAACAGGCAAGTCTCATTGTAAAAAGTACAAATATTCCTTGTTAAGGTGTTTTTTTGTTGTTGTCTGATTAGTGATCTATTTTTAGGATGCCTAATCCGACCCTTAAAACTAAGAATTCTTTATTTGTGTCACCTAATGTAGATAGGTTGATTTGGACAAATTAGATCATATTTTCAATTAGAATTAGTTCATTCAGATGGTATCATAGGTTGACACACTTTTGATTACCTGATATATTGTCTATTACATTATTGCATGAAATACAAACATATTAACAAAATGTATTGTCTGTTGGATTCTTTGTTTTATTTTATCTTTTAAATAAGAACAATTGAATATTTAGATTTATAGAAATTCAAATAGTAAATATAAACTATCTATGTGTTCACATCACTGAATTTTTAAATAATGTTTTATTTTTTTTTTTTTTCAAATTAAAAAAAAAAAGATAACACAGCCACCTGCGTGACTCAGAGATTAGCAGACTTTCTCATCCGATCCAGCAACACCCTCGGCACTGTCTACGCGCCGACCAATATAATATAAATATTGGTCGGCATGTAAATATAAACTATCTATGTGTTCACATCACTGATTTAATCTAAACAAATATGTAGGGCATTAAAAGGGCCATAACAATGTATTAATTGTATTTGTTTCATAATGATAACATTCTACCATGCAGTCTAAAAATTAAGACAAACTGCACTAAATGTATGTTTTTCGTTATTTTAAAAGTTTTGATATTGAAATCTTATGCCTAAGAACATAATTTTATATACTGTGCATAATTATTGCAGCACTGTGTGCATTTGTGCAAAAACTTCTCGCTAAATCATAACACAACCTTTAATAATGTTTCTTCCTTTATTATTACACAGACTTCATTTTTCAAAAGTATACTTTTTTAAAGCAGATTTCTCCTAATGAAAATATGTATTCATATTTAATATTGTACATTATAATAATAGTGTTGTATAAGTCACTTATAGCATGCAACCATTTTTTCCAGTGTCTTTGTGTTATCCTATTATTTTATTTTTTAGAAAACAGTATAATACTTAGTTGTTATCATTTATTAAAATAAATTACGCTTTATCACCATCAGAAAGATTTTAAATACTTCAAATCCCTCATTTAAATAGTTTTAATTGAAATATAGACAATCTATATTCAATATAAATCATGCCCACTAAATAATTCTTATCCAATTTGTGTTATTTTCTTTTGATGACTTCCCTGTTTAATATGACCAATTGATAATGTAATTTTAATGTTAGCATATCAAATAACTATTTTAGGTCACCTAACAAAAAAGGTTCATATGAGGATTATTTGGTATCCTTGTAACAAGTTTGTTGAGTGTGTAGAAGTGTGTGTAAGTGATATGACCAGCGGGCACAAATGATCCACTTGCAACACCTCTCCACTTCAGAGGATTGTCACAGTCAGTGAAAGTGGCACTTTCTAAGCAGCTCTGGATGAGAAGGTGCTTTGTGGCCTCTTTTGTCGACAGGTACTTTCTTTCCTCCAATGAAAAGCCGGATGAGTCGCAAGAGGTCGATGGATGGCTGCTTACAGATCTATCTGATAATCCATTTGTGAGTTTTACTAGGCCACGCCCCCCAAGGGGCATCAACTGCAGTGAACAGGTACTTGTGCAAAATAATTGACAATTAGGATTCAGTGTTTAAGATGTCTCCATTTTTAGCATTGAAGCAGCTTTGTAATTTAGTTTTTGAGGGAATAAATTAAAGACTGAAATTTAACATTTTGTTATAAATTGTCAAAAGAAACATCGTGCTAGTATTCCATGGCCTAATGTATTATTTAGAAATGTTTTATATTCTAATAATCAGACCTAGTATGCAATTTTTTATTACTTATTATGGAGGCTTTACATTTGAATTGGTTATTTTTATTAATGATGAAGAAGCGATGTTGCTTAATTACAAACAACATTATTTTCAGGTTGTTTTAATTTATTAGGCACATGACTAATGCTTAAATACCCTACTGAACTTCCCCACAGTCATCACATGGAAAAGCGGACGTGTAACACAGCCACCTGCGTGACTCAGAGATTAGCAGACTTTCTCATCCGATCCAGCAACACCCTCGGCACTGTCTACGCGCCGACCAACGTAGGAGCCAACACTTATGGGAAGAGAGACGTGCTGCAGTCACCTGTTTATCTGCCCCTGTAGTTCAAATGCCAATACAGTCGAAATACAGTCATGCAGTAATGTAATATGTATAATAATGAGGCAAATTATTCTGTTTGTTATGTTATTATTATAATTTTTATTTTTCCCAGAGTATAAAAGAGCCAGTGCCTTTTGGTGTAAACAACTGTTTGCAGCATTTTCAGTTGCGGATAAACCTTGCATGTCAACAAGGACATATAGTGTTTAGCAACATGTTATCATGATGGCATATGAATAAAATGTATTATAAAAATGACATGACTAGCATAGAAGAATTTACATTTTGTTTAGATTTTTTTTCTAATAAAAGAAAGATAAAAATCGGCTTTTCTACTCAATGTTGTTATTATTATAAGGTCGATAAACCTATTGAAGATTTTACATAGAAATTATTTCAAAAGAAATGTAGCAAGAAAGGCTTACTTTTTAAACCAGGAAAAAAACAAATCATATATAACCTGCTACAGAAACTGATATAAACAGTGAAAGTAACATGCAATTATGGTTAAATATCCCACAACCATTAGAAAAGACCCTGCCTGACACCATCTGATTGGATGCAGCGCCTCCTCGCTATATGTTTTTTGATGAACCCACAGATAAGTTAATGCACACCAACATCAAGTGGTTGCATACATCGATTATAGCCATAAAACACTCCATTTATGCACCATACTAGTTAATTATAGACCTCTGACAATAACTAGTCCTTGCTAAGGACCTCCGCAATGCATACAAAAACACATGTACTATTCATAAAATTGAGGAGGTGCAGAAATGGCAGTGAAAACAGACACTTTAGTAGAGGGACCAATTCGTTGCGTAATAGCATGCCTAGAATTAATATATTGGCTGTTTATTAGTACTTATAAGCACATATTCTGCATTATCATATTCTACATCCCTAATCCTACTCAATACCTAAACTTAACAACTCCCTTACTAACTATTAATATGCAGCAAACCAGGAGTATATTGATGCAAAAGTTGTGGTTAATGGTATGTTAATAGTGAGAATTGGACCTTAAAATAAAGTGTGACCAGTACATTCAAAGCGTTTTCATTGACTCTTGCACTTGAACAGAAATCTGCTCCAGCTCAAAGTGAAAGATAAGAACCAAACTTTGACCTGCTTAACTTTCAGATTATGAACTAAATCTGGTGACAGATATTTTGGCATAATATTGTTTTAGTGAAAATAATTGTTTTTGTATTAAGAAACTTGAATTAATTGTACATATCAATTCTGTTTAAGATACAGTTAAATGAATTTGTCTGTATATCAAAATTATTTCTGTGTTAGCTAAAATTATGAAGTCGTTTCTAAATGATAAAACTGTCCATTGAGCATGTAGCGAAGAAAATAAAATGTTATCTTGTCAATATCTGATCAGTAAATCAGTCCCTGGAGGAAAGTATTGTCCATATCTTGTAGTTGCAAAATTTGCATTGTGACTTTAAAATGATGAGGAGGAAATATTTGTATTGTATTTTTATTGAACTGTTGGTCTCTGTTCTAATGCGGTGGAATATGTGTAAAGGTTCCATGCAAAATTAATGCATTATATATATTTTTAATCCAACTTTTATTTGATTCAGATTTTGTATTGCAGTGTACAGTATATGCATAACAGTGATTTCACATAAAAATACTGCTCTTGAGTGACAATGTTAGATACATATTTCAGGTTTTAAGTATTTGTTATGCAGCTCACAAAAACAATAAAAAATAAAACAATAGTGGCACAAAAAAAGCACTGAGAAAATGTCTTGTCTTTTGACACATTTTTCAATGTACATCTATATTTTGGTCAACTATAAAACATCTATGTCATCATCAGGTACTTTCATTTTGTCCATGTTTGAACCATCAATAATATTAAAATATTCTATTAATTTTTCTTCTTCTCTCTGGTGGTGAACATCCAGCGGATGTTTTAAGGTGGTTGCTCTAATAAAAATATGTTATAGAGCCAGAAATAGATGTGATATATAAATGTGGAGGGTCCAGTACATGAATCAATCAAGCAGAAAAACACATGTCAGTGCCATTCCACATAATGACAGGAATGAGAGATGAACAGGTAAGGCCTAATGAAAGTTTCAGACATACATTTTCACACAGTCCTTTTCATTTTCAAAAGAAAAGAAAACAGTGCTATCATGTTTTGCAGTCATTTACTATTGTAGCATATGTAGTGTCAAAAACAAAAATGCACAACTAATATATCATTTAAAAATGTTATTTTGGGATAAAATATGGCCTGAGAAAATACAACATTATTCATATAATTTCCTCTGAAAATATACATCCTAATTATCCTGACGTTGTGCGAAAACATTTTTTTACTCTGGTGTGACATAACTTCTACTCTGATCTAAGCGTATCAAACAGCCAGGGTGTTTCTTGTATTAATATAACAGGAAATAATAGGATTGGCTGTGGTCACGGATAATTTGGCTGTTGATATATCTGTCATAATGACGTGGGTGTCCACGAAGAGGTTAAAGGCTACAGCCACTGTTCGGTGCAGTTAATATGGCTGACATACAGAGCCATCAGATCCATTACATACGCAGACTAGACAGAGAGGAGAGGATAGCTGGAGTTCAAGTGTGACTCATTTCATGTGGACAATTAACTGGTACTTTTGATTAGTGCAATGGAAAGTAAGTTAATAGTGTGTAATTTTGCCCTGTGCAACTAATGCTTCATATCTCAGGCCTGATTATATACAGTTTTACGTGCATTCATTTGAGTGGTGACAGATATTATGGGAGTGGCTTGATGGAGCGCAGGAGATGCAGATAACTTTATCTTGACCCTTAAGAAACTTGAATTAATCCTGTCACATATCAATTCTGTTTCCAAGATACAGTTAAATGAATCGCTAAATACAACATTGAAGTACAAATGTAAAGCTTGTACAAATACTAGAAATCGTGAATATAAATAATTGAGAAATAATTTGTGCAATTTGTTTACAGTGCATAAATGTTATAATAGATAAATGAAATGTGCACTGTGCACATTTCATTGATCTATTATTACATTTATGTAGTTTTGTTCACTTGGCTGTTTCCTTATAAAAGTCCAGAAATTTGTCAAGTTTTCATCAGATGTCTTTTTTTAATTATATGATGTCTTTATGTTGCTGTCTTGCAACCAGCCAATTGCTGCATTGCTGATCGTGGTTTCGAGTATCGATACGTAGCCCCTTTTAACCAACCCATGAACACTCGATTATCTCAGTTAACTCAATCTAACCATACTAATCATCAACAACAGGTGCGTTCAAGAACTGAATTAGCCAGATGATTAGCATGATGATATCATCTTGGATGTGTCATTTGATCTAGGATGTAATAAGCAACGTACAAAGAACTAGACTGGACTGTCTGTCTGTTTTTTCTCCCCATGTGTTCCCTATGACACAGTTTTTTCCTCTTTTAGTTAGTCATTTGTTTCACCTGTGTCCTGTTAATTACCCCTTGTTAAGCCCTGTATTTATAGTTGTTTGCCCCATTATTCCTTTATGCTGTACTATATATCTTCGTGTGATGTGCTACGTGTGTCTCCAGCCAGCCATGTGTTACCCTTGGTTTGTTTATTAAAGACTATTGTTTGAGGATCCCTTATCTCCGCATTACTTGTTCCTCATAGTTGATATCCTGAAAGAACACCGGACCTACAAAAAGTTTATTTGTGTGTTCTCTTCCATTTTGTTTCTGTGATTTGTTTAGTGTTTTGTTTTCTGTTTTTACCCTATGGATCCCCTCGCCTCATTGTTTACCTCCCTAGCCCATAAGGACCTTCAAGGGAATTATGCTGTGGAGTTCAGCCAGCTCGCCATTTTAACGGTGTTCAACAACACTGCACTGAACTCCCTGCTCTTGAATCGGGGCAAATTACCACTGCCTCGTCGACCTCCCAGATACCACTGGACTGTGTTGAGTGAGGCAATCATCCAGTGTCTGGAGAGCATCCTGCCCTGATCCAGAGCCAGACCACCATTTCCCTGCTGTGCAGAGCCAAAGCCCACATGGAGTGACAGAGCTCATCGGACCAGGTGTGAATTATGGAAAGCTGTGAACAGCGTGATCGTGGAGAGAGGGTGAGCTGCTGTTGAAAGACTGCTACTCTAAAGAAGAAGTTAAGGAATTGATGTGTACTAATGCCCATTAATGACAAAAGGGGCTACAGTTCCCACATCCTGCCCAGAGAGGGTCTCCATTTCCCCGATTGGCCCAGGTTAAGGACAGCTTAGCACAGGGGCTCTCTCCTGTTTCCAAAAGGCTTCCGTTCACAGAAGCTCTCGTTTGGCCCAGAGGGCTCTGTCCTGTCCCTTCCCAGAAAATAGACTCGGTTCCTGAGCTCAGCCCAGAGTGGGCTCCAGTTCCAGAGTTCCGAGAAGGCTTGTGTCCCCAAGTCCAGGTGAGGGCGTTCCCCAATGGCAGTTCCCAGAGTGCGGTCCTGAGAGCTCTGAGGCTCACAAATGCCCAGTTCCTCCCTGGGCCTCTGTCGCTCCAGCTCCACCGCGGACTTCCGGAGCCCTATCTCAGGTTGCCTGAGCCACCTGTTCCACCTCAGCCCACCGGATCCTCCAGTTTCACCCTGACCCATCAGCTCTCCGTCTCTGCCTCTGGCTCTTCCACCACCTGCTCCGCTGCCTTGATTCGGCCCCCTGGAGTTGTCAGCCCTTCCCCCACCATGGCTCCTCCCCCCGTCGGCTCCACCTTTGGGTCGCCATTATGGCTGTGTCCTGGGTCCCACCTGGCTACGCATGTTCCAAGTCCCTCCTGTCTCTTCCCTGGCTCCTCCCTCCATCACCACCCTGGATTCTGTGTGCCGGCCCCCTCCCGGTTGTCCGACCTCAGACCGACCCTCCGTTAGGATTGTCTCCCTGCCTTCCTGCCAGCCCTTTGCCGTCCCCTATTACCATACCAAGTCCACTCCTTTGGCCATCCCCAAAGTCCCTCTCCCTCCCACCCTTTGTAATTTCTGTGGCTCAAGGTCACGCCTTCTGGGAGGGGGGCGAACTGTTACACCCCTGGACTGTCTGCGTGTGTTTTTGAGGTGGAACAGGTGGCTCAGATTTTCCCTCTCGTTAATTAGTTATGTTTTACACTTGGGTCCTGTTAATCTGTCCTAAAATATCAGGGTGAAAGTCATCATAGCTTGCGTAGTATAGACCCAGCTCCCAACCCAACTTTGAGAATAGATTAACGGCAATATTTTTTATCGGCGATAAGAGTCTCACGTTAACGCAACGTTAACGCCGATAACGCCCACCACTAATACATACATATATATATATATATATATATATATATATATAATAAATTATGTATACATTTATAGATAAAAGTTCTATGCCATTTAAATTTTCTTCTAAAATTATCTTTTATTAGCCTCTTGTTAGTAGGATCAGTAATTTCACTTTAATGGCAATGAATGGGTTCTTTTCATTGACATTAAAGTGAAATAACTGAACATAAACTTTGGAGCCTGATAAAAATACCAATTTTAAAAGAAAATTTAAGATGTCACTTTTGTATCTGAAATCTTCATATACAATTGTTTTTCACAATGACAGCTTATGGTGGTCCAGACCAGACCAGTTTCCCAAATTTTCCCTTTTCCTGAAAAGTGTTTCTAGCTGTGAGTGATGTTTGAGTTGGGGAAGCTGGGGAAAATGACACATGTAGTAAGTGCATTTGGAAGATTACACATTGGAAGATTAGCCTAAAGAATTAAACACAACATGCCACACATGCAGTTCATTAGGTTAAAATCACACAGACATATTCTGAGAAGAGAATATTACCATATGAACTCTCCTGTCCAATGAACTTAAGCTTATCCTCATGTTCAGGGGTAGCCCCATGTGTGGATCAAGTAAGGGGGTTGACATGTCCCAGTTGGGGCAATGTCTTAACATGTCTACAGGGCATATCAACATTACCAACATATCAACATTATTGCCACGGGTGCAGTAATTCAGATAACACTTCTGTGTCTGTGTATGTTATCCTGAATTTTTTTCACTTGTTTTGACACATTTGACTCTCTTGGTTTATTTTCAGTCTGTGACTCATAAAAGCAACACTCTTCAGACATAAAATCAGAGGACATTACATTTATACATTTCATACCGGTCACCATTGGTAATTACCTGCAGCACTCAGCGTGTGCATCACAGTGCTGATATTTGGAACAACTCTCTTTTAATATGTTATTGCTAATACTAAATTGCTTCCAATACTAAAATGTAACCAAATACAAATGTGTAATAAATAAGTCCAATTTGTGAAAAAGAAGAAAAGTTTAGCATACTTTTAAAAATAATATAACAAATAGATATACTAATATACTATTAAATATAAATAAACTAATACAAATAATAATCAAATTTAACTTTAAAGATCACATAGCACTTGAGAATATATGTATCTTCTGACTGCCTCCTCCTTTGTGAAGATGGTTACGAATTTCAAACTGGTTTGATATTTCACATTTTAAATTAAATAATATTATTTAAAGTCTATACTTCCATCATGCAATCTCAGTGTAATGTTTTTGGACACTTAATAATTGCATGTTATTTACAATTAAATGAAGATATATTTAAATAAGCATAGATCAAATAAATGAATACATTAAAAGTATATGAAATGCAATTAGCTGAACCTAATTAGGACAAATAGGAAAAAAATAGTAAATCATTAAAATCTTTAGGCCTTATATGTAATATCAGAATTAATTCTACTCTCTTTGAAATTTTGGTTAAAGTGTACAGCTGAATGTCTGATAAGCATTTATGAAAAGCATTTAGATTGTATTTGTAATGGAATGGTACATTTCTAACAACATAACAATAATATATAACATGTTAGACCACAAAACCAGTCATAAGTTGCCCAGGTATATTTGTAGCAATAGCCAATGATACATCGTATGGGTCAAAATTATAGATTTTTATTTTATGCCTAAATATTATATTAAGTATTAAGTAAAGATCATGTTCCATGAATATATTTTGTAAATAAAAAATCCTATAAAGGAGAATTTGGTCCGGGTTCTTATCGGGTTAAGAAGGCAAGCATTCCGATTTTGGATAGGCTATATTTGGATAATTCATTTAGGGCTCCACTACCTATCTCTTTAAATAGCGGAGCGCATAAAGTTTGACCCTCAACGCTTTCCGTAGTCCGCTGAAAAAGGTAAACACGGAAGTCCAAACACACTAAATATAGGTTAGTCGGAATGAGGTTGCTCTTAATACGTGTCTTTTTGGTGATTTACATGATTATATATCTCTAGCGGAGAACACAAAAGATCGAGAAAGTGTAAACAACCAAACAGCTGCTAGTGGTGTCTTTCAGACTGATATAAAGCTTGTATAAGTTAACGTTACGTTACCGCACACGGAGCCGAGGACTCATGCTGAGGTTCAATGGCTTCAGATAAGCAAGTCACATTTGTGGTCGTCGGTGGAGGAATCGCAGGTGTAACTTGTGCAGAACAGGTACGAACAAATCCAATAACTGATCTAAAATGACTGGTCTGATTACTGTCTGGTCTTATAACTTAAAAACTTTTGCAGATCGCATCGCAGTTCTCATCAGATGAAGTTTATCTTCTGACAGCCTCACCCTTAGTAAAGACGGTCATAAATTTCAAACAGGTTTGGAATTTCAACGTTGCAATTGTGCCTTTTTTCATTAAGAACACTTTGATTATTTACATTTATTGTACTTCCTTAAAAATCTATTTTATTTGTTAAAAAAATACAAATTGTACACACATCAGATTCCAAATTAGTTAGGCAAAACATGAGGCAACATGTAATAAATGCAATAATATACATAAATCAAAAGTACTAAAAAATGTAATTTGTCAACTTCCTTTCTTCATCTAGGTGTCAAAGACTTTGGAAGAATTCGATATCGAGGAACAGCCATCCAGTGTTTTAGAAGAAAAGTATCCCAATCTGAAAGTCATCCAATCTGCAGTCAAACTCCTCGAGCTAAGGAACATGTATGTTAAGACAAATGCTTGTTTGTTTTTCTTCAAATATTCCACATTTAATTTGAATCACTCTCTGAATTTCTGCAGCTTTTACAAGCAGAGAATGGTCAGACGATTCATTATAAAAAGCTGTGTATCAGCAGCGGAGCCAAACCCAAGCTTCTCAACCAAGATGACCCTCATGTGCTGGGCATACGAGACACAGACAGTGCTCAGGTACACTCAGTAACATGAATATGATGTATTTGAACATAACAAACATGAATGATTGATGCTATTTTCACAGGAGTTTCAAAAGCGACTATCAAAGGCTAAAAGGATAGTTGTCATTGGCAATGGAGGAATCGCATTAGAATTGGTGTAAGTATCTAAATCATTAATATTAGTAATACAGGATCTGCACAGTAAACACACTATTAATCACTTAAATGCTTGGAATTCGTTTTTTTGTATAGAAATCTAATTGTGTATAAATTGTTTGTTTATTTTTTACCAAATTAAAACTGTGATTAAATTAAAATATAATTTTTATTCATTTCTGCTTCATAATTCTTCTACTCCCATTTGAGTTGTTTCACAATTAATTTGTGTTGTTTGGTATTTTGATTATTTTACTATTATTAGTAATGTAAAGAAGAAAAACAATGTATGTAATATGAATGTTATCGACTTAACATTTCCACTGCATAATTCCAATTACTCCCTTTTGAGTTATTTTGTATTTTCATATTTTGATGGTTTTACTACAGATTGATGATTTTAATTATGTAACAATTTAAGCATGTGTAGGTGCATCCAAATTTTAGTTTGGAGGTCTATGTCCAAATGCAAACAGAACAAGCTAAGAAAAAAGAGAGAGAGATCAATGTAGTGTGATATTTTGTAATGCCTGCTGTGTGCTCATGCAGGTATGAAGTAGAAGGTTGTGAAGTGATCTGGGCTATAAAGGATAAAGCCATGGAAACACGTTCTTTGATGCAGGAGCTGCTCAGTTTCTCATTCCCTCACTGGAGGCTGACAAAAAAGAAAGATCTTTGCCCTGCAAGAGAGTACGCTACTCTACTGACAAGACAGGAGGTATGAATTCAGCTTACACACTGGTTCACACACACACACACACACGCTTGTTTTTGTGAATTGTGGGGACATCCCATAGGTGTAATAGTTGTTATACTGTACAGTGTATGTGCTATTGCCCTACACCTAAACTTAGCCCTTGCAGGAAACTACTGGTATTTTTTCAGATTTTCAAAAACTCACTCTGTATGATTTATAAGCCTTTTGTACCCATGGAGACCTCAATTTAGTTCCCCACGTGACACGAGTCCCCATGAGTCTGTGTGTATTCAGGTTTAAGTCCCCACCAGGATATACAGGTGCTTCTCAATAAATTAGAATTTCGTGGAAAAGATCATTTATTTCAGTAATTCAACTCAAATTGTGAAACTTGTGTATTAAATAAATTCAATGCACACAGACCGGAGTAGTTTAAGTCTTTGGTTCTTTTAATTGTGATGATTTTGGCTCACATTTAACAAAAACCCACCGATTCACTATCTCAACAAATTGGAATACTTGAAAAGAAAAAAACATTTTTAGTTAATTGTTGGCCTTCTGGAAAGTATGTTAATTTACTGTATATGTACTCAATACTTGGCCGGGGCTCCTTTTGCTTTAATTACTGCCTCAATTCGGCGTGGCATGGAGGTGATCAGTTTGTGGCACTGCTGAGGTGGTATGAAAGCCCAGGTTTCTTTGACAGTGGCCTTCAGCTCATCTGCATTTTTTGGTCTCTTGTTTCTCATTTTCCTCTTGACAATATCCCATAGATTCTCTATGGGGTTCAGGTCTGGTGAGTATGCTGGCCAGTCAAGCACACCATGGTCATTTAACCAATTTTTGGTGCTTTTGGCAGTCTGGGCAGGCGCCAAATCCTGCTGGAAAATGAAATCAGCATCTTTAAAAATCTGGTCAGCAGAAGGAAGCATGAAGTGCTCCAAAATTTCTTGTTAAACAGGTGCAGTGACGTTAGTTTTCAAAAAACAAAATGGACCAACACCAGCAGATGACATTGCACCCCAAATCATCACAGACTGTGGAAACTTAACGTTGGACTTCAAGAAACTTGTGCTATGAGCTTCCACCCTTCCTCCAGACTCTAGGACCTTGGTTTCCAAATGAAATACAAAACTTGCTTTTATCTGAAAAGAGGACTTTGGACCACTGGGCAACAGTCCAGTTCTTCTTCTCCTTAGCCCAGGTAAGACGCCTCTGATGACAACTGTAGCCAAATTCCTTGACACGTCTGTGTGTGGTGGCTCTTGATGCCTTGACCCAGCCTCAGTCTATTCCTTGTCTAGTTCACCCAAATTCTTGAATCGTTTTTTATTGACAATCTTCACAAGGCTGCGGTTCTCTCGGTTGGTTGTAAATCTTTTTCTTCCACACTTTTTCCTTCCACTCAACTTTCTGTTAACATGCTTGGATACAGGACTCTGTGAACAGCCAGCTTCTTTGACAATGAATGTTTGTGGCTTACCCTCCTTGTGAAGGGTGTCAATGATTGTCTTCTGGACAACTATCAGATCAGCAGTCTTCCCCATGATTGTTTAGCCTAGAGAACCATACTGAGAGACCATTTTGAAGGCTCAGGAAGCCTTTGCAGGTGTTTTGAGTTGATTAGCTGATTGGCATGTCACCATATTCTAATTTGTTGAGATAGTGAATTGGTGGGTTTTTGTTAAATGTGAGCCAAAATCATCACAATTAAAATAACCAAAGACATAAACTACATCAGTCTGTGTGAAATTAAAAAAGTTAAAGTTAAGTTAAAATTTATTTAATACACGAGTTTCACAATTTGAGTTGAATTACTGAAATAAATGAACTTTTTCATGACATTCTAATTTATTGAGATGCACCTCTATAAACCTGTGTACACACACACACACACGCACAGTGAGCTCTGTTGCCCTCCTCTGGCAGTTTTAATAGACAGTAAGTATATGAGTACAACTGTAATTAAGTAAATACAAATGTGAGGGAAAAAGTGTTAACCTGTTTTCTCTGTAATAAATTATAAATACAGTTTTACTTAAATTATCATGTGTGGTTTTTACACTACTAGTCCTTGCTTGGACATGCACTAATTATTACTTTGTTTTGTTATATTTTCTACATTAAGTAATAGTAACGTATTACAAACCACAATATTTTGTTTCATTACAATCTAATAAAAAAATATAAATGCTGTCAAGTGTGTCACATGTGTTTGTTTCATAGCAGGCCACAGTGGAGCTTCAGGGGATCTTGGCAGTGCCTTGGGCCCAGATTGGCATGCGGGTATTGAACTAAGAGGAACAGTGCAGGTTTGTATCCAGTATATTTGTACATTAGTCACCATGAATTCCACTAGGAAGGTACATTAGGCAGCGAACCCCCTACTGCTCCCGAGCACCACAGCATACATGACTGCCCACTGCTCCGGGTGTGTTCACGGTGTGTGTGTGTTTACTGCAGTGTGTGTACAGAGCACTAATTCCGAGTATGGGTCTCCATACTTGGCCCCATGTCATGTCACTTTCATAAAATGGTCGATGATTTTCACTTTTCACCTTATTTTGATTGATTTCCTTAATTTTACAGAATTCCAGTGGAGTCCAGATAGAATATGAGTGTGAGGTTGACAAGATCTACACCCAACAGGAGTTCTTGCAGTCCAAACTCAGCACAAAGACATCTGAATTAGGTTTAATAATAATAATCATCATCATCATCTTCATTTAATTAATAATTAATCTGCAGTGTTTTCAGCTGAAATAAAATAACTACTTTTTTTGTTTTGTTTTCAGGGTTGTGGCCAGCTTATGTTCAGTTAACCAATGGGAAGATTTATGGCTGTGATTTCGTTGTCAGCGCAACAGGCGTTGTGCCAAACACTGATCCTTTTCTCATTGGAAACCATGTAAAAAATTATATGCATTTGAATTGACCCATTTATTTCTCTTTTGTATTTTATTGTATTTATTGCATCGTAAATACATATATATATTTTTTTTTATTGCATGGATAATATGGATATGTCAATATTATATGGTCCGTAGTGCTTTAAAAAAAAAATTATTAGGTTTTGGTGATTTCTTAATTTTTTATTTTTTTTTATAGTATAGAATGTTATGTATTGACTTACCAGGATTGTCAGTGCATAACTAATACAGTTTAAAACATCTTAAATACATGTATATTTTCTGGGATTGTTTGGGTACATTTTGGAAAATGTTGCTACTTTTATTAATGAAATGAACAGCAAGTTGCCCAATACACCAGAATTCAAGCCTTTTTGCATTTTATGTTTCCCATTTCAGTTTGAATTGGCAGGAGATCATGGTCTGAGAGTGGACGATCATATGCGGACGTCTGAACAGGATGTGTATGCGGCTGGAGATGTGTGTACTGCAGGCTGGGAGCCCAGCGCACTCTGGCAACAGGTACAGCTGCACCTCTGTTAATGTATTAATGTATAAATTATGTACTGAGGGTTGAATTTCTAAAACTTCCCTCCTGTTATGTGTAAGATGCGATTGTGGACTCAGGCGCGTCAGATGGGCTGGTACGCAGCACGTTGTATGGCTGCAGATGTGCTGGAGGAGCCTATAGAGCTGGACTTCTGCTTTGAGCTGTTCTCACACATCACCAAATTCTTCAACTACAAGGTTAGTCCTTTTGTTTGTGCCTATTTCTTTAAAAAAATATGTATGCTCTTCTTGTTGGTACGTCTCTTTCTCAAGAAATTTCAGATATTGTTTTATTCTCAGACTTAATGCCAGAGAATTCCAAATTTAGAAATTGTCTCCATTTTCATTCATGAGTCACAACTGGAATGACTGAATTTGCTGAATTGCAATTCAAAGTATTTTACACAATGGAAACATTATACAAAATAATAGGAGTGAAAGTGGTGACAAAGATTGGTGGTTTAAAAAAGGCATTAACTTGTCTCTGGCCACATTAACACGATAATTCACACAATAATACATTCTCACCATTCACATAATAATATGTAAAACAAATTTTAAAATAAAAAAATAAGTGTGTGTGCCATTGTTTCATGTTTCATAAAAGTGCATTTTATAAAATGAACAAAAAAACTAAATTATCAAATATGATATTCAATTTCAATAAATTTAAAGTATATAAATTAAAGTGAACTATACATGTTTTTGTAAGTATGATGAATAATATCATGTTTATGGGTCATGTGTGTTTTTGTTTGTTTTGTTAAATTTTTATTGTAATATAATAAGCCTAATTGCTACCTTAATTAAAATTTAAAAACAAGGAATTTAAGAAAAAGTTTAAGAGCATTCACAGTGGATGGCACAAAAGTAGTTTTCACATTTGATAATACATTTTACAACCATTTAATATCGGTTTTGCCTTTTTATATTTTTATTAGGTGGTTTTGCTTGGGAAGTTTAATGCTCAGGGTTTGGGTCAGGACCATGAGCTTCTTGTGCGCTGTACAAAAGGCCAGGAGTACGTGAAGGTGGTTCTGACTGGGGGCCGAATGGTGGGAGCCGTCCTTATCGGAGAGACGGACCTGGAGGAAACTTTCGAGAACCTCATTCTCAACCAAATGGACTTATCCCGATATGGCGTGGAGCTTCTTAATCCTAATATTGACATTGAAGACTACTTCGACTGAATCGTTCTGGTTAGTCAGTGACATAGAGATGATTAATTTATTTTAAAGCTACACCGTGAAATTTATGTTCCACGAAATGCAAGTTCAAAAAGAATAATTGTTTTCAAACACTCTCCACCAATTTTACGCCAGTCTTGCTCAGCAACAGGAAGTCCTACCGCAATCTGTTGCCTTTGGTCAAGGCAGTATTGTCATGATGAGCATGCAAATAAACAAACTTCAATTTTGTTATTCAAAACTAAGGGTACATAAATTGCGTACATAAATTGCACATTTTATTTTAGAACAAAAGCTCACCCGAAGGTGGAATACATAATTCACTCTCCCTATGTTGCTACAAGCTTGCATGACTGCCATCTTTGGTACACGAAAGCCACGTTGTCCATGAACTATATTTCAAGTAACTTACATTTAGAAGTTTTCTAAACTCATATCTATCTGCAAAGATAAGACTAAAATGTGTTATTATTCACTAAAAGTCTTCCTGTAAAAACATTGTGACCAGATCAAATAATCAGTGCGTTGATCTTGAGAATCTGATCAACTTGATTCATGAGCAAATTATTCTGATTGGTTTCATGATTTACTGAAAATATGTGATTCAAATGAATGGTGTATTCGGACACAGCTGCATCTCTCATGAATGTACCCAGGGCAACTGGGGTGGATGTCAAGATTTTAACTAAATAATGACTTGCAGGTACATCAAAAAAAAAATTATATCATGAAAAAGGTCAATATTTTTATCACTCATTTCAGAAAGTGAAACCCATATATTAAATAGATTAATTACACATAGAGTGAAATATTTCAAGCCTTTATTTCTTGACATTTTGATGATTATGGCTTACAGATAATAAAACCCTAAATTCAGTGTCTCAGAAAATTAGAATATTACATTAAATATTACATATTTAAACCGAAATGTCAGGCTTCTGAAAAGTGTGTTCATTTCTATGCACTGAATACTTGATTGGGCCTCCTTTTGAATGAATTTCTGCATCAATGCAGCGTGGCATGGAGACAATCAGCCTGTGGCACTGCTCAGGTGTAATGGAAGCCCAGGTTGCATCGATAGCGGCCTTCAGGTCATCTGCATTGTTGGGTCTGGTGTCTCTCATCTTCCTCTTGACAATACCCCATAAATTCTCTATGGGGTTCAGGCCAGGTGAGTTTGCTGGCCAATCAAGCACAGTAACACCATGGTCATTGAACCAGCTTTTGGTACCTTTGGCAGTGTGGGCAGGTGCCAAGTCCTGCTGGAAAATGAAATGAGCGTCTCCATTAAGCTTGTCAGCAGAAGGAAGCATGAAGTGCTCTAAAATTTCCTGGTAGATGGCTGAGTTGACTGTGGACTTCAGAAAACACAGTGGACCAACACCATCAGATGACACAGCAGCCCAAATCATCACTGACTGTGGAAACTTTACACTGGACTTCAAGCAACATGGATTCTGTGCCTCTCCACTCTTCCTCCAGACTCTGGGACCTTGATTTCTAAAATGAAATGCAAAATATACTTTCATCTGAAAAGAGGACTTGACCACTGGGCAACAGTCCAGTTCTTCTTCCCCTTAGCCCAGGTAAGATGCTTCTGACGATGTTTCTGTTTCAGAAGGGGCTTGGTAGCCCTTTTCCTGAAGATGTCTGAGTGTGGTGACTAGGGATGGGTACCGACACCCGGTATTTAATCGGTCTCGGGGCTAAATTATAAAAGACAGGAGTATCGATAAGCTCTGACGTTAACGGTTCTGTTATCGGTACTGGAGAAATTAAGAAAACACACATACATTTATTATTGCTATATATATACACATTATCTTGCAAATTCTATCCCGCCAGAGTCACCAGCTGTTTTTATATGCAATAACATTCAAACTCTTGTCTATGATGCATTTTTGCTATTCCCAATTTCAGATCGCTCTCACGTGGATGAGTTCAGCACGAGCAACATGAAAGCCCTGTTCATGATAGAAGAGAGAACTAACCATTAAAACATGCTTACACTTTAGGCCTGTGGCTGTTATATTAAACTGAGTTTATTTAATGTTTTTTTAGCTTCTAAAGATTATAGCCGTGTTTCTTCTAGCACAACTGCCTTCTCTTCACAGCGGCGCGCATTCGTTCCTCCCTGACCAAAACTTAACGTCAGAATCAGATCAATCGTCTGTCGATTGTTGTAAAATGCCGTCTTTACAGTTACTAAATTGCTGAACATGTTTGATAATAAAACGTTGAAAGTACAATCCACACGAGAGACGCTGTTCCTCAGGCTGAAGTGCGTGTGTGTGTGCGCGCGTGCGCGGCGCGCTCCAAAACAGACAAGCAAAATACACTTTGAGCTTCGGCGCGTCCAAACGATCAAATACACACACAATATGTAAAAACCTGACGGATTGGAGAGTATTCACTTAAAACACAGTTTATATCTTAAAGTGAACGAGAACAGTTGGGAGAAAATTGTGTGTCAATATTTTGTCTTAGTGACAGATTGGAGCTTCTTCAATGTTAATCAAAGAACAAAATACAAAGACAAAACCACTCACAGCTCTTAATCTGAATAAAGTAATAGCTTTAATAAGCATTAATCTATCAATATATACAGTGAAAACTATGCAGTGTTCATTTATATTTGATCACTTTTAGATTTATTTTGTAGCTGTTATTTACCTGAACATTAATGTTAGTAGACCATCATAGATAAATGAAAGCACTGTTTTTTTTGTTTTTTTTACATTTGTTTTATGGTATGACAAATGGTATATTTGTCAGTTTATTTAACTTTGTTTCTTTGTTCATGTTCTTACTGTATCTTTTCTTATGTATATAAAATACTAGAAATGCCTGCACACTGGTGCATTTACAAATTGATGTTTTATATTTATTTAATGAAATATTTATTTAACATTTCAGAATATAAAGCCATGTTAATTAAGCTGCTAATCTATCATAGAAATATATATTTCATACATATGTGTATGTATATATGTATGTGTGTGTATATATATATATAAATAACAAAAAGTACCGATAAGAATACCGTTAAAGTACCGGATCGATAAGCAGTATCGATAAGAGTAGTAATACCGTTAAAACCTTAACGATACCCATCCCTAGTGGTGACTCTTGATGCACTGACTGTAATTTATTGAAACTCAAATGTAAATATTCTAATATTTTGAGATTCTGATTTTTGACTTTCATTAGCTGTAAGCTCTAACCATCAAAATGAAAACAAAACAACTTTTGAAATGGTTTACTTTACATGTAATGAATCTAAAATATATGAAAGTCTCACTTTTTGAAATAAGTTACAAGAAAAAAAATACCTTTTTCACCATATTCTTTTTTTTTTTTTAGATGTACCTGTAGATTTTGGTTGGCTCTTCCTTTTGGTAGTATGGACCAATTTTACTGATGCTGAGTTGCAATTTGTTAATCGCACAGGAAAACAGGAACTGTAAAGGACTGCTTTATGCCCTTTTGAAGCTTAAAATGCCACTTTTAGTTAATAACCTGACTAAGTTTCCTAACTGCATGGAAAATAGTGACTAGTGATTTGTTCAAAATATCTAATTTTGTGTTCCTAGTCAAATGGGTTTGGAGCAATGGTGAAGTTTCATAAAAGAATAGTTCACACTTAAATGAAATCATTTAAGGAACTATAAGCTTTTAGATGCAACCAATGGATAATGCACATTGAGAAACCAAGTAAGAAAAATGCAGGCTGCTGATTTGCCAAGAAAGAGATTTATTTATTTAGAAGTGCTACGTTTTCACAATCATGAGGCAACTCATGAAGTCCATACTGTAGCTACACTAAAGTAATGTTTAGTTTCCACATTGCACCTTTCAGTTTTTTGGGGGAATACGTGTCTGTTGAGCTCCAACTCCCATAATGTTCCTTTGGTGGTCAATTCAGTGAATTTATTTTTGGAATGATTCTTGACCAAGTGTGGAGGGGAAATCATTACTTCAAGTGAGTTTCCGATGGTGTTTACTGTATCTGGGTGAAAGTAAATGTTAAATTCAAACAGTATAACATCAAATGACTTACCTTTAAATCCATTAAATCTTCTTTAAAGGGGTCATATAATGCTACATGCACTTTTACAAGTTGTTTGAACTGAAATGTGTGTTGGCAGTGTGTGTACTAGTGATGTGCGGGTGAGCTAAAACGTCACCCGAATCCGCAGCTTCAAATAAATTATCCACCTGCCAAAGCCTAATGTTTTGTTGAATAACTTGAATATGTTAATTTACATTTACAATCGATTTCTATAGCCTATTTAGAAAATGTAGTTAATTTTTGCATCATTAATGATTTGTCTTATCCACCCGCAAATAATCAGAATGCATTTTTTTAATTATCCAACCCGCGGATATAACCGTCATCCGCGTAACCACCCTATAATTATAAAAATCAACCCAGTGTTTATTTTTTATCTACTAAAATCTGTATCCCTTTCTCAAATCGAGCTGTCTGTCCATGTGATGTCACACGGACGGAGGCCCCTCCCACGATTGTTGATTGACAGTAGCGTTTTAGCTGAGCTGTCATCAGTTGTTTCACAGCCGAAGCAGATGTAGACAAGAATGACTCGATTGAGCGATTGAGGTGTTTTGTTGTTGGATGTAATAATGAACACCGCAGTAGTCATTTACTCGCGTCATCTGAGCGGCTGAAGAGGATTACGTTTGGTTTTGAAGGGAATGCGCCCTCGATCTACCTAATTCCGTCTGTTCGCGTGAATCATTCGTGATCCAGCCTCACCTACAGAAGAAGTGAGTACAAGGTTTTTTTAAGTGAATCTTTGCAAATCTCCTTTCCTAATAATGTGCTACTTAGCAAGTTTCAAGATGAATGCGGCTAAAGTAAACAGTCCCTCAGTGAGAAGCACGGAAGAGAGGGGCGGAGTCAGCAGAGCTCTTTCTCATTTAAAGGAGAATGGCAAAATATGGCTTGCTCTGACAAAACTGTTTTTGACAGGCTAAAAATAGCTTTTTACTCTACCAATGAAAAAATTTAACCAAACGATGTTACAGAATTTTCATTAAGACCCTAAATAATAATATCAACTTGTGGAAAATGAGTATTATATGACCACTTTAAAACTTCCATTAAATCCATTAAAACTTAAATTAAATCCTAACCTTTGCTAAATTATTTTCCCAAAGACACCTGCATTAATCTGTATTATATATACCTCCTAACCTTTTACACACATTCTCTAGGTCTTCCAGCATTCATTTTTGATATAAATTATTTGCTGCGATATTCAAGCATGTACTCTGGATATATCTGATTGGAATCAAAGATAACAAAAATCCTGGGATAGAGCGTATCATCTACACAACTATCATGTATGTTTTCATTCTGGTCATCATTAGGTGTACAGTAATCTTCATGGCCTGCTTTGTACTTCCCGACAATTACACGGGCTAGCAGCATGACTTTGGTTCCCTGTCTGGTGTTACTGTATATGTTAGCAAAGGATGCATGTTTTGCAAAGTATGTTCCTGCAAAAAAAAAAAAAAAAAACTTGTTACTACAAGTATTTTATATGCGAAAACACTTAAGGAAATCTTATAATCACAGCCCACCTTTGCCATATATGTGTGCCTGCCTTTTCTTGTCTGATAGTCTGCAGTTAAAATTAAATGTGCAAATAGAGTGCACGTTTTTTGCATCTGTGCCATGAAACAGCTTTAGCTCTTCAATATCTGATTGTCCTTTTATCCTCATCAACTGGAGTTTTTTCCTAAGGATTCAAGACAAGAATTCAGGCAATACATTTTTATGTCATTTTTATAATTTCACATGCAAGTAAAATGACTTATAATTTGTAAAAACGTGTCTGGATGACAAATATTTTTCATTAATTAATGTGAATATCGATAAATTGGTTTGTAAAGAAATATTAATATTATTTAAAAACATGCCTCAATAATGACAATGCGTATTATACACATGTTTTCATGAGATTCACTAAAATCAACCTAGATGGAGCAAGACATTCTCATTACCTACAAAACAGTTCCCAAAGGTCCATGTTCTGTATTCTTCTGATGGCTATGATGGGATCATGCAGCAAGCCATCATCCCTGACCAATCTCTCCACTGCCTGATATTCACTGCTACCTTTTCTCAGAGAGATTAACTGATTGAGAAAAGAAAACATTTCAGAGAGAATGTCCGAACATAAATGTAACACGATGATAAGCACTTGGTACCTGATAAGGCTTTTTGGGATCAACATCATTCCAGTGTGCTGGTGGAGATGAAGAAATCTCATCACATTTGCATCTGTTACACAAAACATCATGCAAGGTAAGTTTCACTTTTGTTTCTTTGAAAAAGAAATTGATTGGAATGCACCATGGTACTTTACTGTACTTTATACACATACTTCTATGCACTGTGTAGGGCTAATATATATTCATAAACTTTTTTTCTGACTCATTTTGGAAGATAGATAGATAGATATAAATAATCTCACCTGAATCCATTCTCAGTCTGAAATGAGCGTTTAATCCGTTTTTCTTTCCCAGTTTTTAAGTTAACTTGTGTGCTTGCTAAATTTGAACATATTAATAAAAACAATATAATATAATAAAACTGTCTGATAATGACATGAAGACAAAGGTTGGTATTATTATTCTGTAATGGGTTTATCCATGGCTGTTTACTTGTTTAATTTACATTATGCTCACTGTATATTATAGCTCAAAACGCAGTTAAAGTATTCCTAAATTATGTTATGATTGTAAGGGTATTATCAAATGTTTACCTGCAAAGTTAATCTGGAACTGACCTCCAGCAGTAGTCATGGTTATAACACCTTGTGGGTTTCTGAGGTAATATCTTTCCAGATCATCACTGGACATAAAACTCTTTGGGTCATCCTAAAAAGTGTTTTTAATAAATTGTAGAGCATACAGTTGAAAGTGAATATATTGCTAAACTAAGACATTACCTCAACCCTGTGCCAGACGCCACACTCTGCCTTGTAGCACCAGCACGACGGCGTGTCAGATGTGTCCATATATTCCACTTCATCCTCCAGCTCCAAACCAGCCAACGCTTCACACAACATAGCTGGTAAATAGATGACTACATCGGTAAAGTTTTCAAATAAAAACTCAACTAGAGACACATTTTTCTAGACTAGAAAAAAGAGAGTGAATACAGTAACAAAGCAAATAAGAGAGTCGCATTTTGACAGACACATTGAAAGCGAACGCGGTCGAATAAAGACGCAGTCGAGTCGTGAAACCTGAAGATCATAAATACGCTTACGTAGAAGTGGGAGAGAAAGAGAAACTCAATGTTGTATAATAATACAAGTCATAAACGGAAATGCAATGCAAACTTTGTGACCTGGAGAGATGTCAAACATTTATTGTAGCCTACGCAAACGCGTCATACTGTACCTGGGACGGGAGAGCCTTTTAGTTTCTGAATGAAAGAGATTAACAAGTCTATTGCTCCAGGGGCGTGGTCTCGGTTTTCTTATTTGTAGTTTTGAGAATATTGCAGATGTGTCTGATACGTCTATTGCAGATGTAATTAAAAGATTATGTCGATGTCAATTATTAGGCCACAAAAATACTTATGATTTTATTTTATGAATTATGACTTGACTAGTGTATATGTGATGATACTTATTAATCAAAGCCCCCCTGTGTAGCAGCTGTGAGGAAGCTTTTGATCCCCTGCTGATTTTGTACATTTGCCCACTGACAATGACTGCAATGATCAGTCTACAATTTTAATGGTAGGTTTATTTGAACAGTGAGAGACAGCATAACAACAAAAACATCCAGAAAAAAACGCATTTCAAAAAATGTATTTGCATTTTAATGAGTCAAATACGTATTTGATCCCCTATCAATCACCAATATTTGTGTTTAATAAAATCGCCTTTAAATTTGTAACAGGCATGGTCAAAGTCAGTGCTGTAATTCAGTGTAAACTCCTGCTGTTGTCTCCTCCTTGAATGCTTCTGATGTGTCATTTTGGATAAGAACAGATTCCCCCACCAGCTCCTATCATGCTAAAAAGTACAATATAAATGTGGAAATTATTGTTTAAATGTCCAAATACCTTTTATCAATATAAAGACAAAGGAAAGGATGTGATAAAAGCCCGGTTAAGTGCCAGATACAGTACTGTCAAACACATAACACATTTTTTTTACAATTTTAAATATAAACTGTTAATTTCACAATACGTGAAAATGTATAATATCACTATTTGATAGTGTTTATAGCATACAGCACAGGCAGAAGTCGATTAGAATATATAATTTGAGGCTTGAGCGCCCTCTATTGGCTGCTACGCATTCTTACAGTTTCACTTTCTCAAAAACTGAACCAGGAAACTCTTCAATTCACGGGAAGAGGTCAGTTTTGTTGAGCTCTTGTGCGTCTCTCTCTGTCTCAGTCAATTTCTGCGTATAAATATTACGCCAAATAGAAACAGAAAATCGTGCTATAGCCTATGCACTTTCATGAGATCGTGTTAGACAGCAATTAGCTATTTTACAAATGGGAATAACTGCTGGAATCAAGATGATCAGAAGGGAGTTTACAGCTGCCCCCAGTGCAGGCAGACTTTCACTCCAAGGCCTGTTTTAGGCAAAAATGTGGTGTTTGCTGAAGTGGTGGAGAAATTGAAGAAGACAAAGCTCCATTCTGCTGTTCCCGCTCAAGGTTATGCTGGAACTGGAGATGTGGAGTGTGACATTTGCACTGCAAGAAAATACAAAGCAGTCAAGTCCTGTTTGGTGTGTCTCAACTCCTACTGTCAGAATCACCTTGAACAACATGAGATTTTTTTTAAAGGTAAGAAGCACAACTTGATGAATGCCACGGGACGACTACAGGAGATGATCTGCCATAAACATGATAAACAGTTAGACATCTACTGTCGTTCTGACCAGCAGTGCATTTGTTATTTGTGTGGAATGGATGAACACAGAAACCACGACACAGTAACAGCTGTAGAAGAGAGGATGGAGAAGCAGGTATAAACTTAAAACAAACACATATATTGTAATGCAAACATTTTTTTCAGCTGCTTAATGATAATATATCATCGCTAAGCTGATGATATTTTCATGGAAATTAATATGGTTACATGGTACACCTAATCCCAGCTGAACACCTCTGGTGTGACTTTAAATGCAGACCTTGAGCCAAAAATTCATCACCAAACACCAATGACTTTTACATTCATTATATGGACAAAAGTACTGGGACACCCCCTTCTTTAGAAGAGAAAAAGGCTCTTCCAAACTGTGGCAACAAAGATGGAAACATAATTCATGTACTTAAAAAATGTATTTCCACCTCTGTTGCAACAGTTTTGAAGTGTATGAAATGACTGCATCCATATATCCATATGTCATTTGTGTTTGGTGATGAATTTTTGGCTCAAGGTCTGCATTTAAAGTCACACCAGATGTGTTCAGCTGAGATTAGGACTTGTCTTTCTGCAGACCAGTCAAGTTCTTCCACACTGACTGAATCAACATTTCTCTTTAACCCTTGCCTTATACACAGAATATATGTTAGAATGTTAGAATAGAAATGGGTCATGTCCAAACTGTTGCTATAAAATTAGAAGCACACAATTCCCTAGAATATCATTATATGCTTAAACATTAAGATTTGTACTCTTGGAAATTACTAAAATAGTCAATCGTTTCATTATACATACACACACACACACACACACACACATATATATATATATGTCAAAAGTACTGTCACAGTAATCAAAAAGTAATTATATTACCTACAGTGTGTAAAGTATGTTACTAACTACAATTTATGTCATCTAATTTGTATAATCAATAAGACAACAATTAGTTTTATCACACACACACACACACACACACACACACACACACACACACACACACACACACACAAATAATATACTAATTTGAATAACTGATTTATCGCATACTGTAGTGCTACTGTAGAATGATGTAAATAAAACACAAAAAGGAGAACATTTGTATACATGTATTGCTAATTATTTAACAGGCTGAAAACAAAGTGGAAGATTTGATAGACATTTATCAGACGCTTTTATCCAAAGCGACTTACAGTGCATTCAGGTTATACATTTTTTGTCAGTACATGTGTTCCCTGGGAATCGAACCCACAACCTTTGCGCTGCTAACGCAATGCTCTACCACTGAGCCACAGGAACATATATATACATATATATATATATGTTTTATAACAAAACAGTTACTTGCACTTTACTGCAACTTGTAAGCTATCTGTTCTGTCTTACAGGAACAGCTGGGAAAGGCAAGGAATGAGTTTAAGAAGAGAATCAAGCAGAAAGAGAAAGAGGTTCAGAATCTGAGAGAGACTGTGGAGTCACACAAGGTAAGTTTTGTGCAGATGAGAAGAACAACTACTGTGCTAATGCTGGACTAATGTCAGGACTGTGCTTCTTATAACAGCGTTCTGCACTGGCAGCAGTGAAGCACAGCGAGAAGACCTTTACTGAGCTGATCTGCTACATCGAGAGAAGCCGCTCTGAAGTCACAAAGCTGATCAGAGATCAGGAAAAAGCTGCAGCGAGTCAAGCTGAAGGACTCTTGAAGCGACTGGAGCAGGAGATTGAAGATCTGAAGAGGAGGCGCTGAGCTGGAGCAGCTTTCACACACAGATGATCACATTCATTTTCTCCAGGTAACATTGTTCTTAAAGCAGGTTTTTAGTGAGATTGATTTACAGAGAATCTTTTTTACATTTAATTAAAGACTTTAATCTGTGTAATCAGGTAGCATAGTCTTACACAATTTAACAGTTTGCACTTATTATGATGTGTAGTGTTTTGATTGTATATTGTTGTTGTGATTGTTGTTCTATATAAATAAGTCCATTATTTTGCCCAAAATATGTTGCCACAGCTTTATTTTAGCATTGCCATGATGTTTATGGTCAAAACTGAGCTTTTATTATTTCCAAGGTCAAGATGCAAGATGTCACCCACTGGGTAAAATAAAATTGTATTTTTTGTTTGACTTTTGCCTCTGTAAACTCCTAATTTGCTGCGTATTACTAGTTATTAAGGTAGTTTAGGTTTAGGTATTGGATATGATTAGGGATGTAGAATATGATCATGCAGAATAGGTGCTTTATAAGTACTAATAAAAAGCCAATATGTTAATAATAGGCATGCTAAAACGCAACTAGTTAATAGTGAGAATTGGTCCCTATACTAAAGTGTTACCGTGTTTTGTGAAAGCAGAATTTTAGAATTGTATGTTGTGATTGTGTTGCTTGTCTTTGTCTGTAGAGTTTCCCGTCTTTCTCTGTCCCTCCTGAATCTACGGATGTACCCATCATTCCCTCTTCTCAACTTTATTTCGATGATGTGGCTAAATCTGTCTCCCTGCTTAGAGAGAACCTTGAGGATTTCTGCATACAAGGAATAGAAAGGATATCTGGTAGAGGTGAAGTGCTTGCAATTTATTTATATTGAAATATTCAACTGCATCATATAACATGTAGATGTAATTGCTTAAAATCATAAAACTTTAAATCTCTGGTGGTTTCCATAGTGTCATACATCCAGATCATTCCCACCCCAAACCCCAAGACCAGGGAGGACTTCTTACAATGTAAGTGCACATGATCCTCTTTATAATCGGAAGCTGTTTGATTCTGTTTTTTCTTATGAGAGTTTCTCACTATTTCAGCTTGTTTTTCAAAGTTAATTAATTACAATCATTTTAAGAATTGTTTTCAATCATTTGAATTCTGTTTTAAGTGTTTCATTTTAACAATCTTAAGAAATAAAATCTTTATTTAATTTATTTGTTTAATTAAATATTCAGTGTTGTGTACAAACAGTCAGTTTCCCTCGACAAACACTGCAAATGATTTCTTGACTTTTTATTGCATAAAGTAACCTCTTTTAAGGAAAGACAAAATTATATCTCGTAAATACATATGTTAAATTATAAGTAAATAATATTGGTAAGTTATAGATTTCAAAGTATATATTTTTGTAATATATATTTTTAATCCCTCCAGATTCCCGTCAGTTCACTCTGGATCCAAACACAGTAAATAAACGCCTTCGTCTGTCTGAAGGAAACAAAATGGCGTCCGACACTGGCATAATCCAGCAGTATCCTGATAATCCAGATAGATTTGATCGTTCTCTTCAGGTGTTGTGTAGAGAGTGTGTGTGGACGCTGCTACTGGGAATTGGAGTGGAGTGGTCATGGTGTCGCTGTATCAGTATCATATAACAGCATCGGGAGGAAGGAAAAGGATGTGTGTTTGGATTCAATTGTCAGTCATGGTGTTTGTTCTGTAGTCTGTCCAGTTGTGTATTTTATCACGATAAAAACTGATTAAACTTTCCCTACCACCCAGCTGCTCTAGAATAGGAGTGTATGTGGATCACAGTGAAGGAACTCTGTCCTT
This sequence comes from Gymnocypris eckloni scoliostomus, assembly GCA_027564155.1. Classification (NCBI taxonomy): domain Eukaryota; kingdom Metazoa; phylum Chordata; class Actinopteri; order Cypriniformes; family Cyprinidae; genus Gymnocypris; species Gymnocypris eckloni. The sequence goes on along the minus strand of CM050432.1, from coordinate 21,589,985 downwards.
CTACAGCGTCTCTGACACAATGACCCTCATCCACAGAGTCCAGACCACATTCACTCAGCCGCTCTATCCTGGGTTTTTACTTTCTTTTGGATCAACTGTAAAATTGCTCATGTGAAAAGTGTACACAAGAGTAGTAGTAGTTTCAAAGTTGATATATATCATACATAACTCTAAAACCTCACAGAAATCATGTTAAAAAACTCTAAATCCTAAACAACAATACTTAAAATTTGTGACCCTCTCTGTGGAATTCAGGCTAAAGTCTCAAAATCTAATTATGAGATAACAAGCATCAAAGTTGGATTTCAACCATTGATTTCCATATAATTCCAATCTTTGACATGGCCTTACTCAGTCAATTTTAAAGATATGAAGGTTACATTTTCACAGAATGTTCTTTACCTTATGAAGGATGCTTTTATGTAGAAAACAGTAAATCACACAAAAAATTGACTTAAGCTGGGTTTTCACAGAGAGGGTCACATTTATTTATATTAATCTTGAATATGTTGCATATAATCTTCAGTTATCCTTATTGGCAATTGTATATCAATACATTTGGCATTGCATTGTAATGTCAAATATTTTAACCAGAATGAAAACAGTATTGAATGCATACATATCTAGTAATACATTAAAGCTATAGCTTCTTTATGTTGTTTGTTATTCACAGAGTAAATACAAGAGCTGTATTTTCTTTATATCAGCCGTTAGATGATCACAATAATTAGCTGAAAAGGTATTGCCATACAAATAATGGACAATTGGTGTGGTAAATCAGGTTTGAAGCTAACAAATAAATAATTTGGAAATAAATTACAACTGTGTGTCTTTGGTATGGATCGGTATATTGGACTTTGCATAAATTCATTGATTGATTTTATATTATTTTTTCCATGAAGATCTGACAAATGGATTTGGCAAAAGGATATTAAACATAGTTGAGAGTGTCACACTGTTCTTGCTGGTTTGAAGTAAATTAGGCAAAATGTGTAATCAATAAACGGGCAAAGACATACTTTTTATAGTACTTTTTAAATGTGCAAGTGCTAGAATTTCATGATTTGTCTTTTTCTAAATGCATGTAATTCATCTTATTTTGAATGACTCTCCCATGCATGTTTTACATATTTATTTTTACATTGTATGTATTAATAAAAAAAACTAATTTAGATATGCCTCCATCCATGGATAGAACCAAGTCCCCACCCTATTTATAATTTTATTTTCCGATAATCTGCTTCACTCGGATGTATGTCACAATATGGAAGAAACGACCTGTCGCTACGTCCATTTCATCACAATTTAAAGACATAATTCAACTTCCATTTTAAACAGATGGTGTTTAAAGACTCTTGGCAATCAAGAGTTTCTTTGTTGTTGGCTTTTGAAAATATATGAGAAGAGGTATAACTGTGGAGAGGTAGGCTAAGAAAAATGATAGTAATAAAATGTGCAAATTTGAAAAACGTGACTCAAGGTACTATACATTTAACGTAAACGTTATGCCCGGTTTCATGCAATACAATTCCAAATGATGATTTTTTTTTTCATTTCATTCCATGAAAGAATTGTCATATGAACGTTTTGTATCATAAATGAATATGTAATAAAAAACATCATATTGATAATTTAATCCATATAAACTATGAATATGTTTTAACTCTGCCCCCTAGGCACATTATATTGTCCATTCACAGTTTTTCACCAAAGGCACTTTTGCAGTAACCAGCCACAACCACACAGAGCAGTACGTTCATTAAAATGAAAACACAGTTAATTATTTTGAAAATTCACTGATTTCCGTTTGGTCTTTGAGGTCAGTAAAATTCAATCAGGTATTCCGGGTAGATCTGGTTGCTGTCGAATATAACAAAGATCTTCGGGCTCATCATGTCATCCACACAGCTGTCGAAAAAGTTGGCAATGCTCATGTCTTTGGATGGTGGTCTGCAGTACTGGGGGTGACCCAGCGTATATTCCCCAACTAGAACCCGTGCCAGGAACATGCACTTGTACGGTGGGTCGCTCTGGAAAACAGGGGGCGCTAGACCATGTCTCTGTAGGATAAAGTTGTGCTTGCTAGTTGAATGACAAAACTTGCTTGAATATCTTGCGTCCCGTGCAAAATAACTTCCTGTAAAGACAGAAATTGTATTTATATAATATAAAATGTTTCTATAATTACAGATCAAATCAAATTAAAATGATATGCATACAATAACTCTAATGGCAAAAAAGGAAAACGCATGCGTTTTATTCCAAATGTTAAATTTCTTTACATGAGAAAACAAAATATTTGTTTTGGTATAATATGCATCATTTTCATATAATCAAAATTATGGCATACTAAGTCATCATTCAATTAAAATAATAATAGTCAATTATGAGCAAAAATCAAAATAATGAGATAATGATGATTTTCTATGTATGACTTTCTATATTCTCATATTTGGAATATTTATCTCAATTATACTAAAGTCATATATGACAAAGTTCTCTCATAATCACAACTTTTCTTTTAATAATTAGAGATACAAATTTGGAATTGAGGAAATAAGTCATAAGGAAGTTTGACATATGTCAATTTTTAAATAAAGAGTTATATGTATGACATAATTTAGATTTTAAAAAAAAATTGTAAGATAAAAAGGCATAATTTTGACAAAATTTTATCTTATTTCGGCATTGTATTTAATAATGACTTTTAAACCATACATTCTACTAACCTCATGCCATAGTATTTCATAATGCATGATTTGTATTTAATTTATTGGTCATAATTATAATTTGAGCATGATTTTGTTTTTCTTATATGGCAAAAAGTGGGCTTCTATAAAATGTCTGTTGTGTTCAATGGAATACAGAGGTCATACAGATTTGGACTGATAAGTAAATGACACCCTTTTCAATTTGAGGTGAATTAATGAAAACATTCTGAAATATACCTTTGCCATAGACGTCGCCGTGGCTTCCTGTCAGACGCCAATCAAGTTGTATGTGCATATGGCCTGTATGTTACTGTGACCGGTTCCATGAAAAAGCATCTTTTCTTCAACATCTATAACACGTTTTATCTTTCTTAACTGGGCCTTTTTCCTGTAACACATTTACACATTCATTTATATATATATATATATATATATATATATATATAATATATATACACATATATATATATATATATATATTTAAACTGGATTATGTTATAACTGAAATGTTTAAAATATGTAACATAAAAAACTAAAATTATAATAATGATATATTAAGAAGCCTTGTAATAAGCTTAAAATGTATTCAGACAGACAGAAATTATTTCCAAATAAAAAATGAGCGAACCTGCAGAAAAACTCCCACATGTCCAGGTTCTGTACTCTTTGAATGGATCTGATGGACTGGCTCATAGTTCTCTCATATAACCGGGCCACTTCTTTGTACTCAAACGTATCTCTGCATAAAGCAATGAGCTGGAAGGAAACAGTCACAATCCCATAGTCAAAAGTAATTTGTGTTATTAAAAGTCATTATGTTTAAATGTACTTTCTCTTTGCATACCAACCTGATAGGGTTCTTCTGTATTAACTCTTTCCCAGTGACTGGGTACAGGAAGGGCTGGGTTATCACAAATAAATCTATGAAACACGACATTGAAAATACATTTTTTTAAATAATAATATAAAAATAATAAACAATACGGATGTACAATATAAATTTTACAATTAAAAAAGCTGGGGCTTACCTAAAGTCAGTAGCTGAATGTAATGCCCTTTTGATTGACCTTTCTTTTCCAGTAGTCACATTAACTTGTTTCATAGCTAATGATATGATTGAAAAGTTGAAAAGATGAAAAGAGAGAAGACAGCAATGACACATATCACACCCCCCAAGCCACTTATGACCACAAATTTAGATAAATAACATAAATCTGTATTTTGTTCGGTAACCAACCAGAAAAGTCTATTTTATAGGTATATTTAGCAGTATAGAAGTCCACTGAAGCATGCTGATTCTTGATGTAGTTTTGTTCAATTTGGTCATTGGTGACAGAACAACCTGTGCTGGGAACTTCCTGTAGTGAAAAGGAAAACAAAAAGTCAACTTATGAATTTCCATTCGTATTAGTCTGCACTATCAGACTGCAGTTATATAAAAAGCAGTACATACTTCAAACATATGCCAGACGCCACACTCGGCAAGGTAGAACCAGCGCCACTTGGCCTCTGATGTGTCCATGTCTTCCTCACATGATTCTTCATCAGTGGGCTTCTGGAGGTCTTCTGAGCTCTCCAAATGCTTGACAGTGGCCTCAGAGTACATCCTCAAAGCAAATACACAAATATGTCCATCTGGCCACCTGCATGACAACGTGTTTTCACTAATAACTAACTTTGTTATGATTTGATCAAATCGCGATTTCATTCAAGCAAAGATACTTTCTTTACTAAAACGTGCTGCAATGATCAAATATAGTTACATATTTAATTTTATGTTTAATCTGTCTTTTTAAAATATATTACACTTTCAGACTACGCTTTCTGAAGCCTGCCTCAAAGTTTGTTTACAAAATCTTCTCATCTAACGTTAGAACATTTAATTTGTTTTCACCGGTCGCGATCTCATTCGTGAAGGACATTTGTTGTTACCATATAACGTTATGCTGGCATGATCGAATTTATTAATAATTGACTTTGCATTTAACCGTATTGTGCATACCTTTCGAAAAAGCCCTTTTCCTCTTGACGTTCTAAATAACGTTGGGTTGATCTAAATTTGAGGAAACATCTTTTCTCTCTAGATTCTGTTTATGTTTCGTTTTCCTCAATCTCTGATTGTTGTTCGCTCTACTTCCGCGTTCGCCGGCCATGACGTCATCTTGCGTCGTTCAACCACGAACATTTCCTTAAATAATTATTTAGAATATGTTATTCATTTATTTATTTTGTATGCAAAATTCTTTATCCATAAGCAAACAATGGTGTAAGTCCTCTTTGTGTCTCCCACCTTGCTGAATTAAACTCTGTAATTTCATCTATTTGACTTTAATGAGTCTAATTGTGGTCCAATTGTTGTCTTAGAGATAATGAATATTAGCACTGGGGTAAAATTACAGACCAAACGAATAAAATGTACAATATTTCTAATTCCTTACTATCACATTAATCATTAGGCAAATAATAAAGCAAATACATGAAGGAATGAAGGAAGGAAGGCAGAAACATTTAACACTTTATTATTTTAGAAGTAATAGCTAGGCTACTCCTAATAACTAATTAATTAATTTATTTATCTAGTCATTTAGCAGACGCTTTTATCCAAAGCGACTTACAAATAAGGACATTATAGAAGCAATCAAAACCAACAAAAGAGCAACAACATGCAAGTGCTATTACAAGTCCTGGTTAGCCTAACACGTAGGAAGGATTTTTGTTTTGTTTTTGTTTTTAAGAAAACGAGTATGTAAAATATAGAAAAATGCAACTTAGTGTTAGTTTTACAAGAAAAGCTAGCAGTTAGAGAATAAATATGCAATTGATAGAGGGTCAAATGTTTGTGTTTTTTTAAAATAAAAAGAAGACAGATTAGATAAAATAAAATTAGAATAGAGAGTGCTAGAGTTAGAGGGTCAAATGGAAAGAGATGTGTTTTAGCCGCAAGCTAAAAGAGAGCATATAAGTCTGAAGTAATGAATTTAGAAGATATTCCTTAAGACATAAAACTTCAGGTATTTAGGCACGGCTACAGTTATAGCTTACCTAACGTGAAAACAAGAGCGACAAGTTATAACATGCAAAATAGTTTTGCTGCAGATTAACGTTAATTTGTATTGTGACAGTTGGTTTAGTTTTTTTTTCTTCTTGTATTTGAATGAGTATCTATCATTCCAGTTTTTGATGCGCTGTCTGTCTGTCTGTCTGTCTGTCTGTCTGTCTGTCTGTCTGTCTGTCTGTCTATATATCTATCTGTCTGTCTATATATTTGTCTGTCTGTCTGTCTGTATATCAATCTATCTGTCTGTCTGTCTGTCTGTCTGTCTGTATATCAATCTATATGTCTGTCTGTCTGTCTGTCTGTCTGTCTATCCACTGTCTGTCTGTCTGTCTGTCTGTCTGTCTGTCTGTCTGTCTGTCTGTCTGTCTGTCTGTCTGTGTCTGTCTGTCTGTATATCAATCTGTCTGTCTGTCTGTCTGTCTGTCATATTTGTCGTCTGTCTGTCTGTCTGTCTGTCTGTCTGTCTGTCTATATATTTGTCTATCTGTCTGTCTGTCTGTCTATATATTTCTGTCTGTCTGTCTGTCTGTCTGTCTGTCTGTCTGTCTGTCTGTCTGTCTGTCTGGTCTGTCTGTATATCAATCTATCTGTCTGTCTGTCTGTCTGTCTGTCTGTATATCAATCTATCTGTCTGTCTGTCTGTCTGTCTGTCTGTCTGTCTGTCTGTATATCAATCTATCTGTCTGTCTGTCTGTATATCAATCTATATGTCTGTCTGTCTGTCTGTCTATCCACTGTCTGTCTGTCTGTCTGTCTGTCTGTCTGTCTGTCTGTCTATCTGTCTGTCTGTCTGTCTGTCTGTCTGTCTGTCTGTCTGTCTGTCTGTATATCAATCTATCTGTCTGTCTGTCTGTCTGTATATCAATCTATCTGTCTGTCTGTCTGTCTGTCTGTCTGTCTGTCTGTCTGTCTGTCTGTCTGTCTGTCTGTATATCAATATATCTGTCTGTCTTTCTGTCTGTCTGTCTGTATATCAATCTATCTGTCTGTCTGTCTGTCTGTATCTGTCTGTCTGTCTGTCTGTCTGTCTGTCTGTCTGTCTGTCTGTCTGTCTGTCTATCTATCTATCTATCTATCTATTTAGTCATATACAAATAGCGGGCTTGCTACTGCAATATAAATAATGAAACAAAATTTAAAAAGATGAAACTCGTTAAAATATATTGCACAAATACTGTTTTGACCAATGCAATGATGAACACTATAATTAAATTGATTATATTATTAAAATAACAATGTTAATAATTGTATAATGATTACAAACACGAACAATTCTAAAATGCTACAAATAAGTAGTTAAATGTGTTCACAAGGTATGTAGTCCAGATTGTAGAGCTACATGACACTCCACCCTCTCCCTCCACCCTCACCGTACGCCCTCTCCCACTTCTACTCAAGAACACTGCACTCTGCACTGACGCTCTGCGCACGCATGAGAGAGAAAAGTACAGAGACATTTATTTTTGTCCAGATGATCAATTATTATCCATTTTTTAACTGGTTTTGGTATGTATAATTTATCTTTGGGGTATGCAATTATTAAATAATTTAATTCAAACTTTCATTAACTGCTATTTCTTAACAAACAGTTTGTTTAGAGGAGACTTACGTTTTAGACTAAATGTTAAAGTTATTTCACAGAATTTAAGCATATTTGATGCATTAATTCAACTGTAATTAAAACAGAAACACAGAATTATTTGCTAGAACTTGTCCACAAATTCAGATGTATTGTTCTGCATGCTGATGGACTTTTAATAGGCTAACTTGCAATAAACTGAATGCTCACAGAGAGGCACAAATATATATATAAAGGACATGGAGGAGAGTAGAGATGGAGGCATTGCTGATGGGGAAGCTATGGAGTCAGAGGGCCAGAAAGGGAGCACTGAAACAAGACCCGAGGAAAGAGAGAAATGGGCCAACAAGACTGAGTTCCTGCTGTCCATGGCTGGAGAGATCATTGGCCTGGGGAACGTATGGCGTTTCCCTTACCTGTGCTACAAAAATGGAGGCGGTAAGTTAAAGTTTGTCGTAGAGAGAGTGTTGGAAAGCAGGACTGTTGAAGATGAAGTGTAACATTGAAAGAAAGAAAGAAAAAGAAAGAAAGGCAATATGCCTGGGGTGTTTTAAAGCTCCGCGCAGAGAAATGGACTTGACCTTTAAGATTCAGCACATCAGAACTAAAGCATGGTTTATAACTCAATCAATAGACCACTATGTTCTTCTGCAATGCTCAGAACCAATTTTTGTTACACATCATGGCTCTCTTCCTCCAAGCGCATTTTTTTGAGTGCTTACTTTTACAACTGATCATACTTGGGTTTAGGGGTTTATTCAAATCTCAATGCCAATAAATTTAACTTTGGCATGGAACTCATCTAACCTTTATTTAATAATAATAATAATAATATATATATATATATATACACACACACACACACGTTTATATATACTAAAATAAGTAAGCACAAGTTATATTTGTTTAAAGAATGAATCATGCAGATCAAAACGATTTTGCAACCATTTACCCTCAAGCTCCTTATTCAAATGTGATCAAGATAAACTGCAGTATAACATTGCTTATTTAATAATATGTTATTGCTGTGTTCTGTTACAACCCATAAAGATAATGGAAATAATATTTTCACCCTAGATTATGACTAATAACCACTGATCTTTAGATCAGTGCTAATTGCTCATTTTTGTTATGTTCGTTCCAGGTGTTTTCTTCATCCCTTATTTCATCTTCGTCTTCTTTTGTGGAATCCCAATATTCTTCCTTGAGACGGCATTAGGTCAATACACCAGTGAAGGGGGTATCACTGCTTGGAGAAAGATCTGTCCCATGTTTGAAGGTGACTTATGCTTTCATAAAAGTCCATGCATTGAATTGTTGAAATGAAATGCACTGTACTGTACTTTGTGTATTATTTTGCACATGTGGCTTTTCTCACACAGTGTGGTTTTTGTCCACAGGTGTAGGTGTTGCCTCCCAAGTTATAGTGATTTATCTGAATATATATTACATTGTGGTCCTGGCCTGGGCTCTGTTTTATCTATTCAACTCTTTTTGGAGTACTCTACCTTGGACTTCCTGTGACAATTATTGGAACACAGGTGTGGTTTAATGTATTATGTAATATATTTATAAACTCTATTCATGTAAGCTCAAGACACTGAATAACTGTCAGGCAATTTCAGACTTGCTTACAATTGTTAACAATGTCAATAACCGTTTCTTGCTTAGACAAGCATCACTACTGCTATTGTACAAGATTAGAGGGTTATATTTTTTTTTACTTTTGGTTTGTAGCTCATTCTACAACGTTTGTGCAACAGACATGAATATTAGGCTACTTGTGTGTGATTTTTTGAGGATAATTAGCTACTTTCTAAATGGTGAGACTTTGTTTTGTTTTTTGCACCAGCATACAAATAAAATAGTTCATTATCTCATTATGATATAACGTTCAAAGTATAATAAATAAATCTGATTATGATACTGTATGATTCATGATAAAAAATTGCAATTTCGAGAAAAAATTGATTTGGAGTCACATTCAAATATAATGAACATAAAAAAATAAAGTTGGAATTGTGAGATACAGGGTCACATTGTAAGATATAAAGTCACAATTACAAGAAATAAAGTTGTAATTGCAGGCAGTAAAGTCAAAATTATGAAGTTGCAATTACAACAAAAAAGTCACTATCATGAAAAATAAAGTCTTAATAACATGAAATAAAGTTGTGATTGTGAGATAAAAGTTGCAGTTACAATAAATAAACAAATGATTCATGAAACTTAAATCAATTACAGGAAGAAATAGAATTGTCACATGAGAAATAAAATGAACAATTTACAAAAAATAAAGTTGTAATTACAAAAAGATAAAAATAATAATAAACATAAAGTCACCAGTTAAACACAATTATGAGAAATAAAGTTGTAACTGTGACATATAAAGACACAATTACAAGAATCAATTACAACAAAAATGTAAAGTAGAAATCATGAAAATAAAGTTGCAAATACCAGAAACAAAGTCGTATTTAGGATAAATAAAGTTATAATTGTGAGATTTAAAGTAGAAATTACAAGGAATAATGATACAATTACAAGAAGTCACAGTTGCTTTTTTTATTAATTTTTACTCTAGGAAATAAAACATAATAGATAATTACAAGTGTTTAAAAATAAATAAAATACAATAAATAAATACAATTAAACAAAATAAAATAAAATACAAACATTAAAATTAAATATCTCTTCCTTAAAAATTTTTACAATAATAGTTAATTAGTTATTCTAAACAGTGGCAATTAATTCACCTGTTATTTGCTAAAATACAGAATTATATATATATTTCAAAAAGTGAAACTTGTATAATGTATACATTCATTCCACACAGACTGATATATTTCAAGTGTTTTTTATTTAATTTTGATGATTATAACTGACAGAAAACCCCAAATTCAGTTTTATCTCAGAAAATTTGAATATTAAACAAGACAATTAAACAAATTAAATAAAATAAAAAAATAAAATGAAATATCTCTTCCTTCAGAAAATGTATAATAGTAGTTAATTAGTTATTCTAAACAGTGGCAATTAATTCACCTGCTATTTGCTAAAATACAGATGTATATATATATATATATATATATATGTAAACTAATAATGTTGCAAATACAATTATATATGAATATAAATTACTGAGTTCCATTGCAGATTATTTTAGCTCACTTTAATCTCCCATTGTATTGACAGTGAACTGCCACAATATAAGTGCTACCTACACAGGTTTACACAGACCTGAGGCTGACTGGTCTTTCCTCTACAATGAAACGGATACATATGGTGACAACTACAGCATGAGGTAACCTTACTTAACAACAGAGTACAAAATCAAAACCCTTCTGTTGTTCTCCCGGATGTTTACAGGATCATGGAAGATTTTCTTGGGATTCAGGCTTTAGAAGATTACAAACACATTTGTCTAGCCTAAACAAAGACCCTTTTGAAATGCATTTACAAATAATTATTTATTCTTTTTTTGGACTCACATAACAGGAAAATGAGAAGAACACAGACTAATGCAGGTGTATTTGAAAAAAGGCCTAATAATAGATTTTTTCTTACATTTCACTGAAATCCGTTAATGTATGTTATAAACCTAGTATTATATAGCTGATCATATAATAAGCCAATCGATGTTCGGTTACACAATTTGTCTTTCTACACTGTGTTTCAGAATAGAAAGAACAAGCTTTTCATGTATCTAACTTATCATAACACAGAAACATCTGCTTTTGGTTGAAAAGAATGCCCTTAAAAGCTGTGGTGAACTTACAATCTCGTTATGTCTTTCTTTCATCAGTTTTCAAAATGAATCTGGATGGCCGCCTTTTAAATTGATCTCCCCAGAACAAGAGTACTGGTTGTAAGTTACATAATTTGTTACTTAAACCCTTCATATACTGTATATGCACTGGTGCTGCACATTTCTTTGAACAATTTGAAACTGTGATTGTTACAATGCAATTCCAAACTTATTTATTTGTTTGGTTGTTTCCAAATTACTATAATTATATTAAATTACAAGTTACAGCCATACAGTGTCAGGTAGCAATAAGTGCTTATAAAAACACCTATTTCCCATATTAACAACATGGAACTTGCTTTACTTTTAATCAGCTACTTACGAAAGGATTTGGTAATGTCAGAAAGCTCACATAATTTAGGGTTAGTTCTCTTCCAAGTGAGAGGTGGGGAAAAAATGAAAAACGTCCAACATCTGTGAGAAAAAGTATGTTCATGTTTCATCAGGCAGACATGGGTTATTGAGAAATCTGGGCTGAACCACAGAGCCAGTGAACTCAATGAAAACAATGTGTTCATAGTTTGTGCAGTTTCCTAAACTAAAACCCACAAAACTAAATAACAGCAAAGATACATCTGTATCTAGGATGGGTATATTTGTGTTTATGGGCCTAGGTTTATTCTTAAACAAAAATATAAGACTTTGAGACTTGACATGCTTGAAACTGAAAAAATGTTGTTTAAAATATCTGTGTGTTTTTGTGTGTACCCTCAGCCATCGTATGTTGCAGGTTGCGAACAGTGGTGGTCTGGGGAGTGTAAATGCTGATCTTGCCATGTGTCTTCTTTTGGCTTGGGTCATCTGTTATTTCTGCATCTTTAAAGGAGTCAAGACCACAGGCAAGGTCAGCTGATACTCATGCACATCTGCCTGCCAGTGAAATAATAAAGAGTAAACAATATCATAATTGTACTTAAACAAACATTAAAACCACATAGACATACACTTAAGGACCTAAACCATAGTTAGGAACTGGAATCTTTGTACTTTCTTGAGCAACCATCCATAGCACACTAGCAACCAACTTGCAATTCCCAATCAACACACTGACAAATTTCCCTGCCCATATTTGGTTTTCTTGTCCTAGTTTCCTGTCGTCATTAGTTTATTTGTCCCCGTCTGTGTCTTGATTACGTTCCAGGAGTTTCTAGTTATGCCTCCCTTTATAAGTCCTCAGTTCTCCCCGTGTCTTTGTCGAGTCTTAAATTCATTTTGGTGTGTGTACCTGTGCTCCAGCGATCTCTGTGTTTTAAATAATGTGTGTAAAAGAAGTTCCACGCCTCCTTGTTCCTGGCTCCCCATGCACCGTGACAGAAGACTCGACCGAAACCGAAGATGACGCGGCTGATTTTGGTTCCCCGCGAGGGAGGGCCGGGAATCATCAGCCTGCTGCCGCCCGCGGCGAAGAGTGTGCCGCCGCCCGCAACGATGAAGGTTCCGTCGCCCGCGGCGATGATGCTGCCGCCGCCCATGACGATAAAAGTTAAAAAGCGGCTCAGATTGGTTCCCCGCAAGGGAGGTTCGGGGATCCTCAGCCTGCCGCCGCCCGCGATGATGACGGTTCCGTCGCCTGCGGCGATGATGATGCCGCCGCCCACGGCGAAGACGGTTGCACCATTCGCGGAAAACGTAAGCCTGCCAGCCACCGCAAGCCCGCCTGCAGAGGCTCTTGTACATCTGGGCTTGTTGGTGGCATATGAGGGGATGAGGTGGAGCCCAGCCCAAGTGCCCGCTCCTCAACAGCGCCCGCCTGTGCCTGCTCCTCGACAGCGCCCTCCTGTGCCTGCTCCTAGACAGCAGCCTCCTGTGCCAGCTCCAAGACAGCGCCCTCCTGTGGCCAATTCCTCGCAAGCTCTCTCTCCTGCTTCTCCGCTGGTCCCGTCCAGCTCTCCGTTGTTCCCGCTGGTCACTTCCAGCTCCGTGCTGCCAGAGCGCCCCCGAGAGTTTGCGCTGCCACAGCGCCCCCGAGAGTTTGCGCTGCCAGAGCGCCCCCGAGACGCTGCGCTGCCAGAGCGCCCACGAGACGCTGCACTTCCCGAGCGCCCCCGAGACGCTGCGCTTCCCGAGCGCCCCAGAGACGCTGTGCTTCCCCAGCGCCCTCCAGTGCCGGCTCCTCGCCAGCGTCCTCCAGTGCCTGCTCCGTCCAACTCTCCAGAGCCCCTGCTGGTCCCGTCCAGCTCTCTATAGTCCCTGCTGGTCCCGTCCAGCTCTCCAGAGTCCCTGCTGGTTCCGTCCAGCGGAACCGGTCCCCGTCTGTGTCTTGATTACGTTCCAAGTGTTTCTAGTTATGTCCCTTTATAAGTCCTCAGTTCTCCCCGTGTCTTTGTCGAGTCTTAAAGTCATTTTGGTGTGTGTATTTGTGCTCCAGCGATCTATGTGTTTCAAATAAAGTGTGTAAAAGAAGTTCCACGCCTCCTCATTCCTTGCCCCTTGCACCGTGACAAATAGCTAATGCCTTTAATGGCTAATTTTCTATGATTTTCTTAATGTGTCTGCAAGTCTACGGGAATCTCTTATATGTATGTAACACTGCCAAAAGTTCAGGATAACACTTGAATATTTGAGAAAAGTCAACTGACATAATATGTTTGTGTTGTTTGTCATTGTTTTGCAGGTTGTGTACTTCACTGCTACGTTTCCCTACTTAATGCTGTTCATCCTTTTCATCAGAGGAGTGACTCTGCCAGGAGCTGCAACTGGAATTACTTATTATCTGTATCCAGATATCAGTAAACTCTCTAATCCCGATGTAAGTGCACACAATCCCAACTTCCCATTTTTGCATGCTATCTGTCCTAAATAGTATCTGAGGTTAGAATTTATAATGTCCCGAATACACTATGCTGAAATGACCATCCCAAATGCTCTACTAATTATTGTGGATCTAATGGAGATATGATCACTTTAATGAATTAAAGTGTGACAAAGCTGTTAATTGTTTCAAGATGCAATTTTGTGGCATGGACATACAGTGGGGCAAAAAAGTATTTAGTCAGCCACCAATTGTGTAAGTTCTCCCACTTAAAAAGATGAGAGAGGCCTGTAATTTTCATCATAGGTATACCTCAACTATGAGAGACAAAATAAGAAAAAAAAAATCCAGAAAACCACATTGTAGGATTTTTAAAGAATTTATTTGCAAATTATGGTGGAAAATAAGTATTTGGTCAATAACAAAATTTAATCTCAATACTTTGTTATATACCCTTTGTTGGCATTGACAGAGGTCAAACGTTTTCTGTAAGTCTTCACAAGGTTTTCACACACTATTGCTGGTATTTTGGCCCATTCCTCCATGCAGATCTCCTCTAGAGCAGTGATGTTTTGGGGCTGTCGCTGGGCAACACGGACTTTCAACTCCCTCCAAAGATTTTCTATGGGGTTGAGATCTGGAGACTGGCTAGGCCACTCCAGGACCTTGAAATGCTTCTTACGAAGCCACTCCTTCATTTCCAGGGCGGTGTGTTTGGGATCATTGTCATGCTGAAAGACCCAGCCACGTTTCATCTTCAATGCCCTTGCTGATGGAAGGAGGTTTTCACTCAAAATCTCACGATACAAGGCCCCATTCATTCTTTCCTTTACACAGATCAGTCGTCCTGGTCCCTTTGCAGAAAAAACAGCCCCAAAGCATGATGTTTCCACCCCCATGCTTCACAGTAGGTATGGTGTTCTTTGGATGCAACTCAGCATTCTTTCTCCTCCAAACACGACAAGTTGAGTTTTTACCAAAAAGTTATATTTTGGTTTCATCTGACCATATGACATTCTCCCAATCCTCTTCTGGATCATCCAAATGCTCTCTAGCAAACTTCAGACAGGCCTGGACATGTACTGGCTTAAGCAGGGGGACACGTCTGGCACTGCAGGATTTGAGTCCCTGGCGGTGCGGTGTGTTACTGATGGTAGCCTTTGTTACTTTGGTCCCAGCTCTCTGCAGGTCATTCACTAGGTCCCCCCTTGCGTGGAGCCCCAGATCGAGGGAGATTATCAGTGGTCTTGTATGTCTTCCATTTTCTAATAATTGCTCCCACAGTTGATTTATTCACACCAAGCTGCTTACCTATTGCAGATTCAGTCTTCCCAGCCTGGTGCAGGTCTACAATTTTGTTTCTGGTGTCCTTTGACAGCTCTTTGGTCTTGGCCATAGTGGAGTTTGGAGTGTGACTGTTTGAGGTTGTGGACAGGTGTCTTTTATACTGATAATGAGTTCAAACAGATATTATTAATACAGGTAACGAGTGGAGGACAGAGGAGCCTCTTAAAAAAGAAGTTACAGGTCTGTGAGAGCCAGCAATCTTGCTTGTTTTTAGGTGACCAAATACTTATTTTCCACCATAATTTGCAAATAAATTCTTTAAAAATCCTACAATGTGATTTTCTGATTTTTTTCTTATTTTGTCTCTCATAGTTGAGGTATACCTATGATGAAAATTACAGGCCTCTCTCATCTTTTTAATTGGGAGAACTTGCACAATTGGTGGCTGACTAAATAATTTTTTGCCCCACTGTATATGACAAAACTTGCTTACTTGCCTGATCTCTAAAAAGCAGGTGGCTGGATGGCAGTGTTAAAAATAAACTGGAAAAAATGAATTAGCAAGAATGAAAGATGCAGAAAAATGTTTTTAGATGCTGATCCTATTTTGAAAAAGATTACGCAGACAAACATTTTCAGTTTTTAATGACATGCACATTTTGGAATTATGTAAAAAAAAATACACAATAAGACCAGAAATATGCATTTAAAAGGAATCTGATTTCACATTTATAATTGTGTTAGTACTGAAATGGTTGTCATTCCAAAATGTAATTCTAGAATAGTTGGATGGCATGTCTGACATCCCTGTATAGTTGGATTTTTCATATGCTTTACATGTTATGTCTAATTCATGGAACAGTACATTGCTGTGATGACTCGTAAAACAGTAAATACTCTGTTTTATTCACGTGGTATGTGTAGAAAAGTCCAAAATGTGTAAATCTGGGTCATGCGGGTGGTCTGGTTGGATCATAATCCATAAAGGAGCATTCTGTTTCCAGGAAAATGACCTATTAATGGTCTCAAGAACTCATTGACTATGATGACTTTGTAATGATTCCAGACAGGGAGGTTTGTTTCTCTGAGCTGCAGGCATAGCTGCTATCACTGGGTCTGTATATAGAACTAGAGGGAAAAACAGATGCACATGGACATGCAACTTTTGTTTTCTAAAATTTCTACAGAATTGCTTTTTGTGTGTATGTGTGTGTGTGCGTGTGTGTGAGAGAGAGGAGTTTCACAGTGCAAGTGACAACTATTTTCTTAGAGAGGGATTTTCTTTGCTTTCACCGCAAAACAAAATATAGATTGGCGAGAAAATTAGGTGAAAAGGCGATGTATACACAATACACACAGGGAGGTGCTCTTGGTTTTTGGAGGGGAGCTACGGTTGTCTTGTGGGATTTGATCTAGATTTTCCGTACAGTAGGGAGGCATAACAAATAAGTTTGTTGGAATTATACATGGCAGCTGCTAAAGTGAGGCAGGGAGACAGCAGAGAAGAGATCTTGGAATTGTGTAACAATCACAGGGTTGTTATAGGGTGTGCTCCACCCCTCTTCTATCACCGGTTTTGCCTGGTAGACTTCAGTGTAAAAGAAGCAAAGTCTTCACTCAGTGCTAGTTGTTTCTTAAACTAATATGAATTCATGTTTATACCATTTGATATTTTTGTAGATTTTGGTATTATAATTAAATTTAGGATATAATTGAATAATAGAATTGACTTGCCATCTTTCCAGGGTGTTGTCAGACTCTGAAATAGGCTCCATCCTTGTGACCCTACAGAGTATAAGCAGTTCGGAGAATGGATGGATGGAATAAAATGTATACAACTTAATTATAGAATAATAATATTTAATAAACAACAAAAGCCATCTTAAAAGTTACTAGGCAATTCAGTAAAAAGCACAAAGGCAGCACTCTGATATACAGCATTAAAGTTATATAAAATATAATGTGATGAGATTTTGCCCCCAGCCAAAACTGTTTTTGCTCTGGTACAAATAATAGATTAGTGAGACCAAAGACTGCCTGTTAGATTTACCCAAAACAAATTATATGTCACGTTTAACCGCTATAGAGACATCAGAGCCAGTGATAAATTCCAGAAGATCTGGCCGAGGTAAGGCTGCTCTCGGCATGTTAATGAGCGTTGAATGGACGCTGATGCCCTGGAGCTCCAAATATTCTAAAGAAAATTTTCAAATAGACGTTATCTTTAGAATAAGAATTAGAATGAGCTTTATTGGCCAGGTGTCAGGTGCGTGGGGACGAAGGAGATGGGAGTTCCTCAAAACACAAAACTTTGTTCCAAAACGTGAAAGACATTTAACAGCAGACAGGAAACAAGGGGCAGAACACACTATAAATAGACAAAACTAACGAGGGACACCTGAGACATAATCAAGACACATGGCTGGGACTAACTGAACTAATAATGAACAGGAAACAGGAAGGACCATATATTGGCACAAGAGGGAGGGAAACACTAGACAAGGGGGAACAGGTCTGACATTACCCCCCAATAGGCGCGTCTTGTGTCTTGCAGAACATCCAACGGTGGGGGATCAGGGGACTCCGTGGGCTATAGCGGGTAGCCCCCCCAAAACATTTTCTTGGGTAGATTGTATTCTGGGGGGCACTCAGGAAGTAAGGGCTCTTGGGGGCACTCTGGAAGCACGGACGCTAGGGGGCGCTCTGGAAGGATGGAATGGCAGGTTTGAAGTGTGAACTTCACTGCGAACTACGGGCTTGAAGGAACCGCGGACGACGGCAATTTCCGGTGAACGGCAGACTTGAAGGGCCCGCGGATAACTCCCACGCCGACTTGCAGTAGGCTAGGGCGGGATGACGAGCGGTGACTTCCTTGCCACGGGACAGACACAGGAACAAAATAAAAAAACTTTAACAAATAAAGAAAAACAAAACGAGGTGAGTGGGCGCCGCTTACTGTTTAGGTCTGCTGTTCTGTCAGGTGCAGGACACACTATAAATAGACAGAAATAATGAGGGACAGCTGGAACATAATCAAGACACATGGCTGGGACTAACTGAACTAATAATGAACAGGAAACAGGAAGGACCATATATGGGCACAAGATGGAGGGAAACACTAGACAAGGGGGAACAAGTCTGACAATAGGTATGTTAACACATACAAGGAATTTGTTATAATGACAGAATCTCCACAAGGCAAATTCCTTTTAATGGCACTAATTGTACTAACACGCGATTAAGGCAGCGTTTATTTTCTGTTTGACCCATGGCCCAACCCATAGTTAGAGAAATGGAGATGCACAGTGTTGCCAACTTAGCAAAATTGCAGACCCCTTTAGCGACTTTTTTTCCCTAAAAAAAGCGCCCAAACCTTATTTAGTCTCTGAGAATCGCCGGTGAGGTCTTACTTTCCCAGCACGCGTACACACCTCTCTCTCACTCTCACTCTCCGTCTATTGTAGTTCTTTGAATCTTTCAAATGAAGCATTTTTTGGATGCATCAGTGTCCAGTACAAACTGTACAGATGTAACTGGGAACACCAAGATGGGTGCAGTTGTGAGACTCCTTTTAAGATGCTGGAAAGACTTGCCCAGGAGAAAGGAGTCCCTTTTTGAGTAGCATTTTCATGGGTGCAGTTATTTCAGCAAACTTACATTTGCATTTAGCAGATGCTTTTATCTAAAGCGACTTCAAGGTTCAAGGTTCTTTATTATTCGTCACATACACAATCATACAGGTATAATCAGTAGTGAAATGCAAGTAGAATTAAAGAAAAATACAGCATAACATGAGGAAAGTGAGGAGAAAAAAAATAACCCCCAGACTATGCGCCTTGGGGAGTACAGTGTGAGAACAGGAAAAAACACCTCAGCACACAAAAGCACATACACCATAGAGACACGACTTGCAACAGGGGAAGTAATCCAGCTCCAGCAAGCAGCCATCCGGACCCGCAGCCACTTTTCCGGCGCTGGTCACAGACCCGCTTGTCAGGCTGGCGGATTCAAAGCGACAGATGCGAGGGGCAAGAGCGTCTCACTGCAGTGTTCTTTCCCAGGGATGAATTTCCAACAGCGACCTTGCCGGGCCAGTGCTGGTACGGGGGAGCCAAAAAAGATAAGACTGCGATTGTTTAGACTTGAGGCGAGTAACCGCATTCCAATTCCACGGCTACTCTCTTTGTCCATTCTGATCTCGAATATCATCAATTTTCTTTTGCAAAGCCGTGAGCTTCTCCATGATAGAATCCATATTGCGGTTAATAGTCTCAGTCTCAATGCTGACCGCTCTTCCCACTGCTTCAGTCATGACGGGCAGCCTTGTGAGGCTTTGGACAGCTGTTCCCGTTTTCTGAATTCTTCGATAACCCAGGGCAAAGCCTAATCCAATCAGTAGAAGACCTGTTATCATGGTTCTGAATAGGTAGATATCTTCAATGTCCTCCACGGAAAGAGCCGCTAGACACACGATTCGCCACCTCTCCCACGTGTCCATCGTATACCCAGCTGCGAACGTTCCGTCAGGGCATACAGGTTCCCCGGAACCCAAGCTTCTTGTCGAGAAGATGGTGTCAATAGCGTTGAGAGACCAGTTGATCAAATCCATAATTTCTCAGTTTGAAGAGCAGTGCAGAGAGAGTCTCTCAATAGATCAGACAATACTGGAGAGCAAGCAGGGAAAATAAGGGAGGGCGGGGAGTGAAAAATGCGACCGCCTCCGTTGAGTGCCAGAGAAGAAACTAACAATGCATTCAGACTATACATTTTGTATCAGTACGTGTGTTCCTGAATTGAACCCACAACCTTTTGCGCTGCTAACACAATGCTCTACCACTGAGCCACAGGAGAAACTTGACAACAAACTCCCTGTAATGATTGCAAAGTCCCAGGAAAGACTGGAGTTCCTGGACGCTGGTTGGGGTCTTCCAGCCCCTTATGTCATTGATGAGGGCTGGATTGGTCTTAATTCCTTCGCTGCTCACAATGTCAAATCAAATCACTTTTATTGTCATATCACCACAGCACATGTGCCTTGATGAGTGAAATTCTTGAGAGCGTGCTCCAGATAGTGCAGAAACAATTTATAGTCCACAAACAGCATTCTCACATAGGTGTTTTTATTTTCCAGGTGGGAGAGAGCAGTGTGCAGGGTGAAGTCAATAGCATCGTCTGTGGAACGGTTGCTGCGATATGCAAATTGTAGTGGATCCAGTGAAGCAGGCAGCACCGAGCAGATGTAGTCTCTGAGTTTCTCAAAACACTTTTTGTATGGGCACAAAGGTGGATTTTTTGAAGCATGAGGGAACCACAGACAGAGAGAGGGAAAGATTGAAAATGTCTGTAAAAACCCCGGCTAGTTGGAATGCGCATGCTCTGAGTACATGGCCTGGGATGCCACCCGGACCCACAGCCTTGCGGATATTCACCCGTTTGAAGGATCGGGTTACATCTGAGACAGAAATGGAGAGTGGACTCACCTCCTCTGCAGCAGTTGCGGGAGCACTCTGTGTGTGGGCGTTGTTGTGAGCCTCGAAACGAGCATAAAATTATTAAGCGTGTCCGGTAGAGAGGCGGCAATGTTCACAGTAGCTGATTTATTCCCTTTGAAACTTGTGATGTTATTGATGCCCTGCCACATGCTTCTTGCATTGTTGGTGTTGAATTGTTCTTCAACTTTGTTTCTATATTGTCGTTTGGCGGCTTTGATGGATTTCCTGAGATCTTAACTGGCTTGTTTTTGATCGTCAGTGTTTTCCGGATTTAAAGGCAGATGTCTGCGTTGACAAGGCTGCTCGAACATTGCTATTAATCCATGGTTTTTGGTTGGGGTAGATGTGGATTGTTTTTGTCGGTACTACATCCTCTATACACTTCCTGATGAAACACGTTACAGTATCTGAATATGCCTCTATGTCGTCATCAGATGCTGCCCGGAACATGTCCCAGTCCACGTGATCAAAACAGTCCTGTAGTATAGCGTCCGATTTGTCTGACCAGCATTGAATTGTCCTGAAGGCGAGTGCTTCTCGTTTCAGTTTCTGCCTGTAAGCAGGCAGGAGCAGAAAGGAAGAGTGACTGCAAGCCCTTCTGCCTGTAAGCAGGCAGGAGCAGAATGGTTAGAATGATCCGATTTGCCGAAAGGTGGATGGGGGAGAGATTCGTAGGCGTCCCGGAAGAGAGAGTAGCAGTGGTCCAGTACGCAATCACCACACGTGGTGATGGTGATTTGTTGGACGTATTTTGGAGCTATTGTTCTGAAGTTGGCTTTGTTACAGTCCCCTGTAACAACAAACGCCGCATCTGGGTGCGCGGTTTCCTGCTCCCTTATATTCCCATACAGTTCCTTGAGTGCCTGGTCTGTGTTGGCTTGAGGGGGAATGTAAAAATCTGTGATTATGATCGCTGTAAATTCCCTCGGTAGCCAGAATGGTCGACACAGAAGCATATGAAATTCCAGATCAGGGGAGCAGAAGGTTTTAATAGAGTGTAGGTTCCTTTCATCAAAACCACGAGTTGTTGATATAGAAACAGACGCCCCCACCTCTGCTTTTCCCCGTGACTGCAAGGTCTGTGGCTCCTCATTAGAGTCCATGTCTAGATCAGCCCAGGATACTCGACATGTCCTCCCCCTCTGATCGAAGTCTCGCCCGAGTGTCGCTTTGCAGTTGTGTTTCCTATGATGAAACTAGCCGCTGTGCCTCATCGAGTGATACAGGGTCATGGTTCATAACTTAGTATGCCACTTTCTGGTTGCGCAGCCCTTTGAAAAAATTATCAGCAGCAATTTGCAATCTTCATGAATGTGTTCAGGTAATGAGCACAAATATCTAACAGCAGCGCCTCTTAGACATTGATGCAGTTTATCCACTCTCTCTACTGCACTCCATCTGCACTCCATCTGTAAATAACAGCTCTGCGTTCAAAAGGGATGATAAAAGAATCCCAGTCATCCTTACCATCGTAAGTGTCAAGTTTAGCTTCAGGTCCATCTGGAGCTCTACCATAAGGGGCTGTGAGATGATGGGAGGGCATAGAATCAGTGGAATCAGTGGAGGATGTGTGCATGTGTGGGCCCAAGTTGAATGAGCCATTATAATGGCTGGGTCTCTGTGCACGGCTTCTGGGTCTCACATTGGGGTCATTTGTCGAGTAATTTTGACTAGCTGGGTCCGTACATGTCTATCAATGACAACGAGCTAAGCAGCAAAAAGTTGTTCAGCATCTGAAGGCCCGGTTGCATCTCGGTTTGTCACAAGGGTTCTGTCAGGGGCAGATGAAAGTGTGGTAGTGTTGTCACGTGGGTATGGACCACGTGTCGCCTTGTTAGCATGGGACTGCTGTGTGAGAGTTAACAAACAAGTCACTGTTTCTTCCAGTCTTTGGAGCAGAGGTGAAATTGCATTTTGGAGTTGTGTATTTTGTAGTGACTGCACAGCCTGGGGCAGCTAATGCACCAAGTGAGACGTCCGGATCAGTTGAATCCACCTTGTTTAACAACTGAGAGTGACATTGCTCCAACTTTTAATTTCCGTTGAGTTAATGTTTTATTTATACATTTATTTATTAATATGGAAGAATATTCTGTTCTGTAAGTTGTAATGTATCTTTTCAAGGCTGTATCGTAGTGCCTGTGAACTTGGCAGGTAGCCAAAAGCAGCAATTTGGCAGACTTCCAGCGCCACGCCTCTCTGCTGGAGGAGGGGAATTCTGTGCCGCTTTTATCTCCGTGATAGAACGTTTAATGCGACGGAGAAACGTGCCAATCAGTCTTTTATACTACTGCACAACAGCGTTTTGCAGATTATAATGTCCATAGAATCGCAACGGATGTCCCAGCAGGTCATAACACTCACAATTCGTTGATGGTTTTCTCTCGCGCTCAACTTCTGACACCACTTGTTGTGCTCTTGTCTGTAACGTTTTGTTTATCAGTGTCCGTGGAGGTGTGAAGGGAAGCACATAAAAAGATAATCCGTTGCAGGAACTTTCCTTAGGAAAGCGTAACTTTACAACAGCGAGGCTTATGCTCTTGCCCAGTGCTGATGGGTTTGACTACAACCATCCACACCAGAGCCTGCAAACATACTGATGCTAAACATAAAAAACCAGTGAACTTGTCCCCGTGTAATGACGTAACAGCATCTAATTGGACAATACAGAACTCATTATTAGTATATGTGAAATAACTGTTACTCAACTTATATTTAATTAACTAACATTATAACAATATGTGTTCCTTTGTGTATATATATATATATATATATATATAGCTCTCAGTTTCTGTTATTTATTGTCTGTCCTCTTCATTGTAAAGTTAGCTTGCTTTTTGCCATGCTTGTCTTTTAGGATTATCTTTTGCTTTTTGGGATTTAAGAAAACTGCTTGCAAATAGATCCAGCCTAAAATTTTCCTCCCTGCAACCAACTGTGACACATGTATGTTCTATTCCAGTTTTTGTTTGACCCAGTACACACATTTGATATCAGTTTAGCATACTCAGAAAACAAATTCAAGGCATTTTTCTTTGGCAGAACTTCAGAATACATTAGAATAACCCCTGTATGGGACCTCAATGAAAACTCAATTAGCTTAAGAGAGGCATATACATAGATGTTGCCATCCAAATTACATTTATTGGTGTCACTGTAGGGCAATATACAATTATAAAAATGTATAATATTTAGAAATATATTTTGTTTTATGTTTGTACTGTTCATTATTTTATTTCTTACTTTCCCTTGCCTTCTCAGTCACAGTGTATTTACACAGGAAGTGTGTATAAATATATAGGCGGATAGGGTATCGTGTACATAGACTTTAAGAAAAGTGAACACTAGAATTACAAAACTGAATGGGAGGATTTAAACCCTCCAACCCTGCTTATAGAAACCATATGTGCAGACAAGAGGCCCATTCGAGGAGTGCATTTCTCAAACTGGTGTAATCAAAACTGGATGTCTACAGTGAATTTGTTAATCTCATAAAGAAATGTCCTGGTCAAATTCCACCCTAAAATCTAAATAAATAGTATTTTGCTAATTTATCTCATTTTCTGCAGGTATGGCGTGATGCAGGCACTCAGGTGTTTTTCTCTTACGCTGTGTGTCAAGGAGTCCTAACGGCGCTGGGCAGTTATAACAAATACAACAATGACTGCTACAAGTCAGTAACCTCCTGCATTAATGTTCTTCACCCCGCCCATTGATATATATCACAGTCATCTACATTTCCTCATTTATTGTTATTTCTATATTCTGTGTTCCACAGGGACTGTATAGCACTCTGTATTCTGAACAGCTCCACCAGCATCTTTGCTGGATTTGTTGTCTTTTCTATTCTGGGGTTCATGGCCCATCAGTTAGGTTTACCCATGGAAGACATAGCATCATCAGGTAAATATTGTTATGATGAGACTATATAAGCTGTCTAGATATAATATAGTACACTGGTATATTTATGGGTGTGCAGCCCCTAAGGGGTATTGTGATTAAACTAAATAAGAAATGGGAGGAAACATTGTTTCAGTGCTTTTGGATTTGCTTACAAGAGTACTACATTCCCCCAAGAAACGTTGTGTTCTCTCACAAAACATGTATGTTTTCTCACAAAACTATAGAGCATATTTGCGTTCTCACAAAACACTTGTATTCTCTTGCAAAATATTGTGTTCCCTCACAAAACACATTTTCCTCTTATTTAATTTTCTACACTTTAATGGGCTCCATATATGGGTCTACATTATACATGGCAAAAAAATAATGTGGACACTTTTTCTAATTAATGGGTTACAGATGCTGTTTTTAGTCTCCTTAAATAAACATTTACAGTGCAGTGAGGCATATCAAAGAGTCAGGTGACTGTAATGCCTCTACGCACATCAAGTACTGATTCTAGTGGGAACGACCTGCACAAAGCGCAGATCTGAAGCTCACTGAACACTTTCAGGATAAATTGGCAATCCAACTGCAACCATGGCCACTTCTGACCATGTAGTGTATAGTCTATAGACCATGTAGTCATAATCTCCTGCTATGTTGCTATCCACCACAAGAGAGCATCTCAGGCCAACACTTGTGTCCTATGTGTCTGAATGTTACTTTGGACACAAAATCATTTATAAGTAAATGTAAAATGTAATTTATGAATTAAATATTTATGATAACTTGTTTAAAATAATTAAATGGAAAATATTTTAGGTTATGCAACAATAATGATTATTTTATTTTGTTTATTTTATTTCAGGTCCTGGACTAGCATTCATAGCATATCCTACAGCCCTCTCTCTGTTACCTGGATCCCAATTCTGGTCCGTTCTTTTCTTTTTTATGGTACTTCTTCTGGGCCTTGACAGCCAGGTACAGTTGTTCAACATCACATAGTAAATATAACATGATATTTTATGATATATGTCCACGAGTCTTATGTCCATTTTGATAAATGTGTGAGGGTTTATATTCTTGTCTTTTGAAGTTTGTGTGCATGGAGAGTTTAGCCACAGCTCTCACAGACCTATTTCCTGGAGTTCTAAGGAAGCGGCGAGAGCTTTTGGTGTTAGGAATCGCCGTCATCTGCTTCTTACTGGGTCTGCCATTCATCACAAAGGTATAGAAAAAAGAAAATAGATATTAGAAATTGGATATTTTATAACTTTACAGTATGGTATATTTTAGGGTGGATTCCATCTGTTTAATGTGATGGACACCTATGGCCCGAGTGGAACTAACCTGCTCTATATCGCCTGCTTTGAGACGATTGTTATCGCATGGGTTTATGGTAAGAGATGCTATAATACACATACATACAATACTGTATGCTGTTTTTAATATTATTATTGGATATGTTGGTAACACTTTAATGATAACAAACACGACTTGTGATTTTAATAATGCATTTGTAAATACTGAAATTAATATTAACTAAGATTAATAAATGCTGTAGAAGTATTGTTCATTCTTAGTTCATGTTTACTAATGTTGTTAACTAATGTTAACTAATGAACCTTTTTGTAAAGTGTTACCGATATCGTGTTTCTCTTTGACACATTATTAAGGTAAAATAGGTTGTGAATGCTGTTTCACTGTGACTCTGTGGACATTTCCACCAAATGCAACCAACTGAAAAAAAACATTAATTTACATGACAAAACATTATTTACAGTGTATTTCAAAAAATGTGTAATACATACATTTTTTTTTTTTTTTTTTAACTACAGCAAGAAATTACAATGTAATTACCATGTACTATACTTTTTTTTACAATGTCATTACATTATAATATGAATATCAACTATTGGTGTGTAATGTACATATGCATATTCTTAAACTAGTTTAAGTTGAGTGAGTTAATCTTTTAACCCTATACTTTGTTCATAAATCTGCCCCTGGCATTTAAAGTTTGCTACTCAAAAATAAATATTATGTGTATAATAACTGCAATAAGACATACATTTTAAAAAATGAGAGAAAGGTAAACAATACAAAAATGTCACGCAAATGGCTGGTTTGCAGGTGCAAACCGTTTCTATGACAACATCGAGGATATGATAGGATACGCTCCATTCCCTGTGCTGAAGTACTGTTGGCTCTTCATTACCCCTCTCATCTGTGCTGTGAGTTCATATTTTGTCTCTCTCTAGCTCTCTCTCACTCTTCTGGTACTGTTTATTGTTTCAAAATCTGCATTGTTTTCTCATTAGTTCATCAATGATTGTTTTATATTTCATTTGCCATCCAGCTATGCATCCGTTCCTTCAATACTTTCATTAATCTGAGCAGTTTAGCTGTCAGGTTTGGAACTTTTTGGAGACTTCTGTCTATTTTCTTTGATAATATTTTTTTAACGCTTAAAAAGAACAAGTGGCAAACTATAGCTACTTTAAATAGATATTCATTTACAAATGATGAATACAATGATTCATCCCCCTTTAGGCTACTCTGCTGTATACCCTGCTGGGTAGTAAATCTGTGTCTTCAGCTGATCAATTTGTGCCGGACTGGAGTTACAAGTTAGCGCCTTTGCTCACAGTCATTCCTATGGTTTGCATCCCAATCTTCTTGTTCATCTCTTTAGGAAGGGTGAGTAAAACCCATCAATCCATCCAATGCATTCATTCATCTTCTCTCAGTCATTTCCATGTATGTGTTATTTCATTTCCATGTAGTATGTTGAAGTAACTTTACTAAAATAATTTATTAAAACTAAAACTAAAGAAAATACCTATAAAGACAATCAATTCATAGTACATAATAAATCTAAAATTAGATAACAAATCAAACGGCAGTAGTTTATCGGTAATCATAAAAAAAAGAACACTGACAAAAACACATGCTAACAAACAACAACTTGCACATAGTAAGAATTGGTTATAAAAAAAATATTCAACAGTGATCACCTACTTTTTTTTAGCTGTCTTGGTTCTGGAAGTGTTTTTCCCCATTTATTTCTCAATAGTGATATCTAAAAAAAAAAAACAGTAAAATGTTGTAAGCCTTGAACCAAACCAACCAACATTATCACGGTATTGCAAACACTGATTTGAAAAATAAAGAAATACATTTAAATAAAATAAAGATTGTAAAAGAATAAACTAGAGTTTGCAGTATACACTATTTATAAGCATTATAAAGAACTTTTTAGCAGGGAGAACAATTCATTCACATAATTGTAATGTTTTGCCAGAGTTTGCATTTCCCTGGTAAAAGAGTCTTCTCTGATTGGTGGTTCTTTGTTATGGATTGTGGGTAATGTAGTTATGTAGTAATGTAGACGTAACGTCCAGAGTGACTGACTAATGGGATCTCGCCGGAGAGCCCAATCACCTTCGAGTGTTAACAAAACAAGCCAATGACAGTTGGTGCGTGTTTCGCCAAGCACTCGCTTCGCTGATGCGGGTATAAAAGGAGAGCGTGCAAACGCACATCAGCTTTTCGCCGGAGCCGAGCCTTGCAAATCTCTGAGTGTCTGCAAAGCAAGACTACAGCGTTGGTGTTACGCGCCAGCGGAGGTTGCTGTCCAGTGCTGGATTCGCGAAGCAGCGATCACGTTGCTACCTCCCTCGGCGCTTCAGCGCTGCTGAAAGAGAGTTTTCAACTAAAAGAGCAAATCTAAAAGAGCTCCACGAGCGACGGGCGTCTTTAAAGATGGCTTCCGCTCGTGCGTTTCTGGATGTGGTCTGTTCCTGACTTCATCTGATGGTCACGATCGCTGCCCTCGTGCTTGGGCTTTAGGCACGCTGAGGCAGCGCTGGTGGATGAGTCATGTTCTCACTGTGGGAACATGACCATAGCGATGTTGCGCTCCAGATACCTCCTCGCTAGACGTGGGGTATCCCCTTGCTCTGCCCGTTCTAGTTCCTCCGGACGGAGGACTACGCTCAGGGCCAGGGTGATTTGAGGATCACAGTGAGAGCTTCCCGCCGAGTGCGTCCGCTGGCCTCTCACTCCTCGAGCACATCGCACCGCCTGGGGTTCCCGGATGAGTATGCGGGTCCTCGGACAGGGCGGGGCCCAGCATCTCATTCGGTGCCCCAGCAGATGACAGGCTTTCGATCACTGCATCGGGGGATGAGCTAGGTTCTGGAGAGGACGATTCGGCTGCGCTGCCTCCGTCAGGAAGAGTAGCGTTGCCCGAGTCAGATCCAGAACTGACCGCTATGCTTTCCCGGGCCGCTGAGAGCATCGGGCTGCACTATAGGCGTCCGCCTTCTCCCGAGCGCTCGAGGCTGGATGATTGGTTCCTGAGGGCGCAGGCCGAACGTCGGCAACCGCCCCCGGTTCCGTTCTTCCCGGAAGTGCATGAGGAGGTGACTAGGTCTTGAAGGCACCTTTTCTGCCCGAAGCAGGCCTAGTGCCTCCTCCGTCTCACCACCCTCGACGGCGGAGCGGCCCAGGGTATGTGGAGGTCCCCCCAGTCGAGCGCGCCATTGCCATGCAGCTTTGCCCGCAGGGCGCTGCCGCCTGGAGGGGTAATCCACGCCTTCCGTCCAGGGCCTGTAAGTTCTCGTCCGCTCTAACGGCCAAGGCTTACGGTGCTGCTGGACAGGCCGCTCGCCCTGCACGCCATGGCCCTCCTGCAGGTCCACCAGGCCAAGGCGTTGAAACAGCTGCACGAGGGTGATGCTGACCCAGGTGTGTTGCAGGAACTGCGACAGCGACGGACCTCGTGCTAAGGGCGGCGAAAGTCACGGCGCGGGCCCTGGGTCAGACGATGTCCACATTAGTGGTCCAGGAGCGCCACCTGTGGCTGACCTTGGCGGATATGAGGGAGTCCGACAAGCACCGCTTCCTGGACTCCCGATCTCCCAGGCCGGCCTATTCGGCGGCGGTGGAGGACTTTGCCCAACAGTTCTCCGCCGCACAGAAGCAGATGGAGGCGTTGCTCCTGCCCGGCGGTCCGCTGCTGTCTCCCCACCGCCGGCTGCAGCCCTCCGCCTGCTCGTCGCCGAAGGCGCCTGCGGCCTCCACCTCCGCTCCAGCCTGGCCCCCAACAGCAGCCTTCACAATGGCCGCAGCATGGAGCTGGCCGCAGGAAGCGGCGCGGCCCGCCTCCGCCCCTGCCAAGCCTGTGAAGTGCCAGGGTAGGCGGCGTCCCTGGGACGGGCGACCCGGAGCCTCGGGATCCTGCTCTTCAGGAGATGGCGATAGCACCACCCTTCCCGGAGGAGGGCCGGGTGGAGAATTTTTGTTCTGTTCCGCCACTGGCCCCCGGGTCAGTGGTACCCAAAACTTCATAAGAGCAGTTTCCTTTTTCTCCGGGTCCCAAGAGGGCGAGGATGGCAGTGCGCGAGACCCGTCTCCACATTCCTCTCCCTCTCTCTTCGCCAGTGGGCAGCAGGGTCCGGTCCGAGGACGCGATGCCTTCTCCCGCGCCCTGCCCAGCCGTGGAGCCAGGTGAGTGTTGCACCACACACTCAGACCCCACTTGAGACGCTCTGCCTTCGAGTCGGGCCCCTGGGCTCCACTGCGCTGCCCCACCGCTGAATGCGTCTATGTCTCCCCTGGTCCCGCTTATGCGGCCCTGGGGGCCTGGCTAGAGCTCCCAGGCCGTCGCTGGCTCCTGAGGACCATCAGACTCGGCTACGCGATTCAGTTCGCCCGGCGTCCTCCCAAGTTCAGGGGCAATCGGTTCACCTCAGTGTTGAGCCAGGATGCCCCTGTCTTGCGTGCAGAAGTCGCGGTCCTACTGGCGAAGGACGCGATACAGCCGGCCCCTCCAGCCGAGATGGAGTCAGGGCTCTACAAAGGCCCCTACTTCATCGTTCCCAAGAAACACGGTGGGTTACATCCAATCTGGGACCTGCGTGTTCTGAACCGGGCCCTTGTCAAGCTCCCGTTCAAGATGTTGACGCAGAGACGCCTCTTTCAATGCGTCCGTCCCTTCGATTGGGTTGCAGCGATCGACCTGAAAGACGCCTACTTCCATGTCTCGATCCTCCCTCGATTCCGCTTTGCGTACAAAGGGCGAGCATACCAGTAGGCCCTCCCCTTCGGGCACCTCAGCCGGTTGGGGCTTCAGGTCAACCGGGAAAGAGCAAACTCTCCCTATGCAGAGGATCTCTTTTCTCGGCAGGGAGTTGGACTCGGTCAACCTCACAGCACGTCTCTCAGAGGAGCGTGCTCAGTCAATGCTGAGATGCCTGGAGTCTCTCCAGCGCAAGAGGGCGGTTCCACTGAAACATTTTCAGAGGCTCCTGGGGCATATGGCATCCTCAGCCGCTATCACGCCGGATTGCTTCATATGAGACCGCTTCAGCGTTGGCTTCACGACCGAGTCCCGAGATGGGCATGGCACCACGGCACATACCGGGTCTCACTCACCCGTCCTGCCGTCGCACCTTCAGCCCATGGTCGGATCTTGCCTTTCTTCGGCAGAAGTTCCCTAGAGCAAGTATCCAGGCACATTGTTGTTTCAACAGACGCCTCTGCCACGGGCTGGGGGGCCATGTGCAACGGGCACGCAGCCGCGGGGCTCTGGACAGGGCCCCAGCTGCAGTGGCATATCAATTGCCTCGAGTTGCTGGCAGTATAGCTTGCTCTGCGCCGCTTCAGAACGCTGCTACACGAGAAGCATATACTGGTCCGTTCGGACAACACTGCGACCTGCGTACATCAACCACCAGGGCGGTCCACGCCCCGCCGCATGTCGCAACTCGCCCGCCATCTCCTCCTTTGGAGTCAGAAGCATCTGAGGTCGCCGCGCCGCTCATGTCCCAGGCGAGCTCAATCGTGCAGCCGACGAGCTCTCACGCCAGCACGCCCTTCCGGGAGAATGGCGACTCCACCCCGAGGTACCCCAGCTGAATTGGAGACGCCGGGGACGCTCAGGTAGACCTGTTTGCCTCCCGGACACGTCTCACTGCCAGTTGTTTTTCTCCTGTCCGAGGGGACCCTCGGTACAGATGCGCTGGCATGCAGCTGGCCTCGGGCTTACGCAAATATGCGTTTCCCCAGTGAGCCTTCTCGCACAGACCCTGTGCAAGGTCAGGAGGACGAGGAGCAAGTCCTCTTGGTGGCGCCTTACTGGCCCAACGGACGTGGTTTCCAGAACTGATGCTCCTCGCGACAGCCCCTCCTTGGCAAATTCCTCTGAGGAGGGATCTACTTTCTCAGAGAGGGCACCCTCTGGCACCCGCGCCAGACTTGTGGAATCTCCACGTATGGTCCTTGGACGGACGCCGGAGGTTCTAGGTGGGCTACCTCCAGCGGTAGTAAACACTATCGCTTCTGCCAGGGCTCTGTCTACGACAAGCTTACAGGCTGAAGTGGAACCTGGTCGATTGGTGTTCTCCCGCCGGGAGGACCCCGTAGATGCCCGATCGCAGTCGTGCTTTCTTTCCTGCAGGATGGGTTGGAGCGAAGGCTGTCTCCTCCACCCTCAAAGTGTATGTCGCCGCTATCGCCGCACATCACGATGCAGTAGACGGTAAGTCTCTGGGGAAACACGACCTGGTCATCAGGTTCCTCAGAGGGGCAAGGAGGCTAAATCCTCCCTCACCTGGTACCCTCTTGGGATCTCCCCTCGGTCCTGTCGGCCTTGAGGGGGGCCCTTGAGCCTCTGCAGTCAGTAGAGCTTAAGTTTCTGTCTCTAAAGACAGTGCTCCTCTCGGCATTGGCCACAGTCAAGAGGGTAGGGGACCTGCAAGCATTTTCGGTCGACGATTCGTGCCTAGAATTCGGGCCGGCTGACTCTCACGTTGTCCTGAGACCCCGGCCTGGATATGTGCCCAAAGTTCCCACCATGCCCTTCAGGGACCAGGTGGTGAACTTGCAAGCGCTGCCCGGGAGGAGGCAGACCCAGCCATTGCTCTGCTCTGTCCCGCTTCGTGCCTTGCGCATCTATGTGGACCGCACGCAGAGCTTCAGGACCTCAGACCAGCTCTTTGTCTGCTTCGGAGGACAGCAGAAGGGAAGAGCTGTCTCCAAACAAAGACTCGCCCACTGGATAGTGGAGGCTATAGTCTTGGCCTATCAGGCCCGGCGCCACCGTGCCCCCTTGGTGTGAGAGCACACTCTACGAGAGGCGTTGCTTCCTCTTGGGCTTTGGCACGAGGCGCCTCAATAGCAGACATTTGTAAAGCTGCCGGCTGGGCGACACCTAATACGTTTGCGAGGTTTTACAATCTCCGTATAGAGCCAGTGTCCTCCGTGTACTTGTCTCAGATGGCCAGTAACACTGGAACCCGCTCGGTGTCAATCACGCTTGCTGCGCCATTCCCTACGGACGTGCGCGCCTGTTGCTTCTCAGTTCAGTTCCCCACGGCGAACCCTGTTGAAGTTCCTCCCGCACCCTCGGCAGTCAGGTGTGGCGGAGCACCAGACGCCAGGTCCAGTACTGCACGTTGCCCAAGGTCAACCCTTGTGCTGGGCTAGGTGCCCATGTGTAGTGATTCCCCTTGATGATCCCACATGTGTATTCTTCCACGTGCACGGCTCCCCTTGGTGAGCCCGTGTCTTCCCTGGCAGAACCCTCTGCCTTCTGCTGTGTAGCTATCTCACCCCAGGCGGGCTGGGTCTACCTCAGAGACTCCCGTATGTGGTACTGCCCTTGGCCAGTCCATATGTGTAATCTCCACATGATACCTCCTTATGCGGGATGTGGCTCCGTGCTTTCCCCCTACTTGGGGCACGCTTTCCCAGTGTTATTCTACCCACTGAGCGGAACAGCAGTGCGGTTATCTCTGCCTAAACCCTGTCTATCTTCCATCCCAGCTGGTGTGGGGGACTTGCCGGCTTCTGCAGAGCACTGGAGGGGTCAGCAATAGTGGCGTTTTCAAGGATCCCATTAGTCAGTCACTCTGACGTTACGTCGAACGTGACTGACTGATAGGGAACGCCTCGGTTACTTGCGTAACCCCGTTCCCTGAAGGAGGAACGGAGACGTAACGCCCCGCCGCCATAGTTGCTGTACCACCGCTGTACGGCCGGGCACACAGTCTCGGCTCCTCAGCGAAAAACTGATGTGCGTTTGCGCACGCTCTCCTTTATACCCGCACCGGGGCGGAGTGCGCGTGGCGAAACACGCACGCCAACTGTCATTGGCTTGTTTTGTTAACACTGAAGGTGATTGGGCCTCCGGCGAGATCCCATTAGTCAGTCACTCTGACGTTACGTCCGTTCCCTCCTTCAGGGAACGGGGTTACGCAAGTAACCGAGACGTTCTTCACTGTAAATTCGGCCAATGAACACATTTTTATAAAAATGCACTGAAATCATGTTAACTTCTACAGAAGCATAATATATTAACAACCTCAGAGCCTAAGGAAGGTTTATCCTGAAATATTTATATGTAATTGTTCAAAATCAGTTAATTGTTCAAAATATATAATTATTCAAAATCAGTTTAATCCTGGAACCTTACTGCGATCTATAACAGCACATAATCGTTCAAACACTCATCATGGAAATGTATTGTTCAATTAATGTATCAGTCTTCTTTCCATCTCCTCAGGGTTGTGACATCATCACACCCTCTAGTGACCTGATGCAGCTCCGACCAAACAGTCCACGCCTCACACTGTTTAATCGCGTAATCATTAAACCACAGAGATCTCGACACATTCAGGAAGATGGAGAAGAGAAAGCAAACAAAGAACACACCAGCGGAGTTTGAGAAGGCAGAATGATGATTGTATTTCAGGTTATATATTATATATAGGACTTTATATTAAATAATATCTTTGACTTGAATACAATCAATTAATCTAAATATAAAGTATATATTAGATTTATTGACAATGCATTTCATTACAGTTTATGAGACTGCTCATATGAAATACACATCACTTAAGATATCAAATGAAAAAATTTGCAGCTGGAAACTTGAATGTGTTAATATGCATAATTAAAGGAATAATTCACCCAAACATTTTAAATTTACTGTTAATTTACTCACCCTCAGGCCATTCAAAATGTAGGTGACTTTTTTCAGTAGAACATTAAAGAAGATTTTAAGCTGAAACCCTGGTCCTTGGTGATTCATAAAATGCAAATCAGTTGCTATCCATTTTTGAGAATGCAAAAGGCATATCAAGGAACACAAAATTAATATCCGTGGCTCCTGACAGAACAGCCACAATTTCATTTTTCGGGTGAACTATCCCTTTAAGTGTACTGAGTGTTTTTTTGATGAGTCTTCATTCTGTTCTCAGGAGAAATTAAACTGTTGATATGAGTTCAAACTGAGGGTTAGTGCAGCTGAGGAAAAAAATATCAACTCGATTTTATATATGAAATTTATATTTTGAATTAATTTGTCATCTCTCTCTCTCTTGATTACACACACACACACACACACATATATATATATATATATATATTTATATATTAGTGCTGTCGAACGATTAATTGTGATTAATCACATACAAAATAAAAGTCTTTGTTGCATAATATTTGTGTGTGTTCCGTGTATATTTATTATGTATATATGAATATACACATATACATTATATATTTTGAAAATATTTACATGTTTATATTTATATTCATATAATTTATATTATGAATAAATATGTTAATATAAACATAGCATATTTTTCTGAAATATATACGTGCATGTGTGTGTATTTATATATACATAATAAAAATACACAGAACACACATATATTATGCAACAAAAACTTTTTTTTGTATGCGATTAATCACGATATCGTTTGACAGCACTAATATATATATATATATATATATATATATATAGATAGATAGATAGATAGATAGATAGATAGATAGATAGATAGATAGATAGATAGATACTTTTTTTCTCAAAAATTTGTCATTATATTGGTGACTGAAGCATTCCTCAGAACCACTCTTTATATTTTTAACTAGTGTCCCATATACCACTTTTTCGATCCCATTTCTGTAATACAATGTCGTTTTTCATACATTTTATCACATTAAACATACTCTTCTTTCTTCTTTTTTTTCCAAATATATTTTTCAAACCTTGGTTCAAATAGTCCATTCTTTGCTGCTACATATATTATATATTACCATTATATTTTGTGTCCAAAAGTAAGTGGATTTCTAATTTACAACTCTAAAACAGATACGATCTAAGAACAGTTTTAAATATAGGTGCACAATTAAGATATTCCTTGAATTTTAGTAAAATCATAATTCCTGTACAGGGAAATCAATATCTCTTTCTCTTTCAGTCAGTCATTAGCTGTTCTCATGTGAGCCTCTCATCCATGTAATCTGAAGGGACATTCAATTAACAGATAATGTCCTGTGATGGCTTTAGGGTCTATCACTGCCTGTCATAACACAAAGGGGCGGGGTTAATGGAGGAGTCTACTCTGGGGAACCAATTAGGGAGAAGCTCTCAAAGGGAGGAGTGTCTATGACGTTTAAAGGGAACCAGTTTATGGACATTTTGACGAGTTTAGGGTTAATTATCAGCCTATTTTGTTATTATAGAATAGGAATTCCAGCATTTATTGATATTACGAAAACAGTTAAATCCAGTTTACTTGCATAAGTCAAGTCACCTTTATTTATAGAGTGCTTCATACAATACAGATGGTTTCAAAGCAGTTTTACAGGGATAAACAGGAAAATAATGATTAATTGACGCAAACACAGATCAATTATGCTGTAAAAACAATAGTGTCATTGTTGAGTTGAGGTCAGTTCAGTGTTGATCCAGTTCTAAATATAAAACAACATAAATTATTACATTACAATGTGCAGGAGATTATCTGGTCAACACAACTGACTAATCAAAGTATTTCTTCTTGTTTCAATTGTTTCTTCAATTCAAAATGTATTTAAAAGAAATGATAGTTGCACTTTATTTTATAGTGCATTAACTCATTGCAGTTGCATGCACTTACAGTACATGCACTATATTGCACTTGCATATGCACTACATATAAAAGGGTAATTAATAAAAGGTAACTATACTTGGGTTAAGTACCTGTGCAGGACTGTAAAATATATATTAATATAGTGTATATTAATTTGAGTTAGTATACTATGTTATCATAAGGCTATAATCTTGCATCATCACTTTTGCCACTTCTCTGTGATTTTCTCTACAAACAGGTGCCCGGAGGACCTGATTGGTTTCAATTTCAGCAATATAAGTGTTACAATACAATCAAGCAGAGCTGGGTGGTTTACATACAAATTGCTTAGTACTTTAGTAACATAATCCATTGCATTACACATTTCAGGTAATATTATTAACCTAACTCATTTATCACATTGATGTAAATAGGACAATCTAGTACCATATTGCTATAAAAATGATCAAGAAAGAAAATATATTCCATTCATTGTTGTTAACAACATGAAGTGCATCAAGGTTTCGCAAATTGGGGTTCATAAAGGAACTGCATGGGGATTGTCAGTTTAATAAAAAGATAACAATTAAATAAATTTTAAAAATGTCAAAATAAATAATTTTCAAATTAGCATCAATCAAAATAAAACACTTTGAATATTTTTTTTTAGCTGCATGTCATGTGACCATTAGCCAACATTAGAGAACTGTGAACATGTAACTATAAAACTTTTTTTTTTTTTTAAACATCATGAGTTCCTTAGATACAAGTATATTTTTTATTTTAATTTGATTTAAAAACAAAGTAAGTAATGCATGGTAAAATAACCTAATGAGTGTTAATTCAAAATAATGTAATAGCATGCATCAGTAGTTGATACAATGTTGAAACACTTCTTAAACCTGAAATTATTTTTTTGGTCAAATGCTGTGTTTTTTTTTTACGCAAGTACACAGTAGTTAAAGACACATATTGTAAAGGGTGGACAATAAGACTATAACCGGCACTGATCGCTCTGGATCTTTGTCCAAATCCTCTGTAATATCTGGGTATTGTATGCTTAATACAATTTTTATGACTTAACTCTGCAGTGAGCAATTCGTTTTGTTTAAACTATACTTGGGGGCTTAATTCTCCTTCCATAGCTCTGAAATTTTCTACAAGATACTTGATCTCAAAGAGCAGCAAGAAATTGGAATTCCACTCAATGAGGCTCTTAGGAGGGACAGTTTGCTGAAGGTGCAAAATTGCTGCAAGGTCTGAGGCAAATAACACAACACTGTCATCTGAGCATCTTTCATCCCCTCCTCTTGTCTCTCAAATACACACACTCTTTTTCTCTCCGCAGGTCTTGGGATGTAGATTTATGTCCCCTGTCCCAGTATTAAAATATGAAATTCTTCAATTTGAACCTGCTATCTATGCATGCCAGGGACTCATGCAGCTCAATAACCTCTGCATTGATTTAATGCATCGGTAAGCGTGACTTGTATTGCCACACATGCACAAAAAGCTCTACACAACTTTACTGCAAATCTTTTTTTATTTTAAAGAGAATTTATTAGAAAAGTAACACAGCATATTATAATCAACATGGTCATTTGGAAAATGTGCCTATACCAGAGGTGGAAAGAGTATGACAAATTTTTTACTCAAGTAAAAGTACCATTAAATTAATGAAATGTTTTGTATGAGTAAAAGTTCCAGTCTAAAAATCTACACAAGTAAAGGTACAAAGTAGCTCATTTAAAATTTACTCAGAGTAAAAATTACTGTTACATTTTAACAGTGGGAGGGAGGCAAAAATGGAATAGGCCAAGGGTGTCGAACTCAGTTCCTGGAGGGTCACAGCCCAGCAATGTTTAGATATAACCCTAATTAAACACATCTGATCCAGCTAATCGATCATTTAGGATTATTTGAAAACTGAATTCATCTGAAGTGGCATTTAGATGTATTTACACACTATTAAATATAGGACATGAAAGCATTATAAAAAAATCAAATCAAATGATACTTTAAATGTGAAATTAAAACTGCCAGTAGGTGTCGGCAAGTCACTGTTAATAAGTGAGTCTTTGAGATTTAACGAATAATTTGAATGGTTGATTAATTCAGGAACGAAACAGCATCATTGCTCAGAGACGCAAAACTGTGCTATATGGTGGCTGAGTTTAGAATAGGTTTTGGTGCTCGAAATAGAGCAAAAACAGGAAATATCTAAAACGCAAGTCTCTTTTAATTAACATCTTGTTTATTTAAAAGTAGTAAAAAAATATCTATATGTATTCGTGCAGATTTTGGGAGAAAATAACGTCACTCTTCGTATGATATTGATCTACTATATGAAATTATATAAATATATGAATGTTCTGCCCCTATATTTTCAAGTTTGTGATCATACTAAATGCATTTTAACAGACTGCATCACACAGTGAAAGGATGCACTCTAAATACGTGCGCGCACTAGTCTAATCTACTTTAGTGTTTTGTTTGGTTTTTGGCAAAATACTGATAAAATCAAATCGCCCATCGTTAAAACAATAATTGCGATATTATCACAGACGATATATATCGCAAACCCTGTACCACTGTCTTTTTGTCTAATTTTTGCAGAACCTTTTGCTAAACTGTCAAAGCTTAATTTTAACCACCAATGCAATGATGCAAGAATTTACCTTACCTCTACATGCTTGCGAAGGGTTAATGTTGAGATTTTATGAGCTGATAGTTTGGTCTCCATAGGCAAACACAGTTTACATTGCACAATAGAGCATAAACATGGCCAGGGGTTCACTT
Source organism: Gymnocypris eckloni scoliostomus (assembly GCA_027564155.1). Lineage (NCBI taxonomy): Eukaryota > Metazoa > Chordata > Actinopteri > Cypriniformes > Cyprinidae > Gymnocypris > Gymnocypris eckloni. The sequence continues at coordinate 21,550,705 of CM050432.1, read as the reverse complement.
CATTTCATTCAAGTTCAACTTCAGCAGAATACGATGAGAATAAATTTTCAGCTGGGTCTGCACCATAACTTACACACAATTTATTTGTGTGTGGTTCCTTGTATCTTATCAATAGTATCTTCTGATTGCATATAACTTTTACCATGTGCATGGTAGTGCATAATATGTAAACTAATACATTTTGGTGTTTCCATCACATAATCAGCTCCATATGTAATGGTTTTCTGACATAGTAAACTTGCTCAGTTGCTCACCTTGCTCACCAGTTGCTCACTGCACTTGCGATATGAATCAATCAAGAAAGAGTCATAGACTTGTAGAAGCAAGCTAGAATTGCATGGTTGCAGCAAATTCTCTTTTTTTCTATATGAAGGTTTGCTGGATTTTTGCTGGATCATTTAGTGTTCTTATGGCCCATGGGAAAAACTGTCCCTGAGTCTAGAGGTTCGAGTCTTAATCGATCTGAAGCGCCTACGTGAGGGCAACAGATCAAATATATGGTGGGCTGGATCGGAGGAGTCTGACATAATGGACCCAGCCCTCTTGAGGCACCGAGTACTGGAGATCTCCTCTAGGGAGGGCAAAGGGCAACCGATGATCTTTTGAGCTAAATTTATGACCCTCTGTAATGACTTCTTGTCTCCAGCCGAACTCCCAGCATACCACGCCGTGATGGAATAGGTGAACACACTCTGGATAGTAGACTGATAAAAGGACGCCAGCAACCTTTGTTCCAACACACTTTTCCTGAGTACTCTCAGAAAGTGAAGGCGCTGCTGGGCCTTCTTTGTCAGTGCTGGGATGTTGATGGTCCAGGAAAGATTCTCTGAAATATGTACTCCAAGGAACTTAAAAGCTGTGACTCTCTCTACACAATCTCCATTAATGTAGAGGGGCATGATCCCCCCTATTTTTCCTAAAGTAAATGATGACCTCCTTGGTTTTTGTGGTGTTTAACTGAACATGATTTACAGTGCACCAATCTATTAGATGACACACATCTTCTCTGTATGCCGACCGACCTCCTGACGATAGCATCCTCTATGCAGTGATTTGCCCTATAGGCAAACTGATAGGGATCAAATGACGGTGGGAGGCAGGCCTTAATGTGGCGCAAGACCAGTCTCTCAAAGCACTTCATCAGCACTGATGTTAGAGCAATAGGCCTAATTATTAGGCCAGTTATTCAAGCTGCAGCCCGGGGATTTTTGTTTTACTTTTTTTTTTTTTTTTTAGCAGACGCTTTTATCCAAAGCGACTTACAAATAAGAAAAAGTTACTAAAACTATAAGTTAAACGTCTACAAATACTATATATACAATTTAAGAAAATTTAGAAATTAAATAAAATGACAAATGCATACAACACAATTTCAAAACTAAACATTTAAATAAAACAAAAAAAACAAGAGAGACTGTTTAAGAGACAGGGATAATAACAGATACAAATTTTAGGCAGGTAGGGATGATGGCTTTGGTTAAGGAAAGGTTAAGGATCTTAGTAAGGAACCCCAAAAGCTGGTCTGCATATACTGAGAGTACTTTCCCTGGTACTCCATCAAGTCCAGAAGCGTTCATGGTGTTCACTTTCCTTAATTCACTCCTCACTTGATGTTGCTGAAGAGTTAATGAAGTGCTACTAAAGGTAAGCGGGGGTGCAGTCAGTCTGTTTTCCTCAAAACGGGCAAAGAAAATGTTTAGTTCCTCTGACAGCAATACATCAGTGTGGACAGGTGTAATATTACAACCCTTATAGTTGGTCATGTGCTGTATCCCCTGCCATGCCCTCCTTGGATCCCATCGATGAAATGCCCCTCAAACTTTTGTTTGTATTACTTCTTTGCAACTTTAATGCCCCTCTTCGAATTCGCTCGGGCCATGCAATATTGTGCTCTGTCCCCAGATCTATATGCAATATCACATTCACGTATAAGAATTCGGACTTCCCCGTCATCCATGGTTTTTGGTTTTGGATGATTTGCAACTACATGTCTACTAACTCTCAGTAGGGTAGGTTTAGGATTAGTAGAATAAGTTGACATATACTTGCAAAGTTTCTCAAAGTCAGTATGTTGTGGACCCATCAAAATAAAATGTTATACGATATTAAGCAGATAGTCTACTAATACTCTAATGGCTGATAGTTGACATGTAATTGCAAATAAACGTACTGTTAGTAGAATGTCTAAAGTGGACTTTCGAAATAAAGTGTTACCAAATTTTAAATATATTCCCTGAAACCAATTCTAAATCTCTCATTCAGCTTTACTTCTCAAGTAAATTAATCTTGTTTTAGGAATGTTTAGACAGTTTTACAACATTTGTCTGCAGTTTGTTTAATATATACACAGGTATATATTAGTTTTGATGAAAAATGGTTTATACTTCACATACCTTTCAGACCAAGTAAGTATTTGAGCCAAGAGGTCAAACGGTGACATTTGGATTCTCTATTAGTTACAAGTCTTTCCAACACTATCGCATGACCAATTCGTATGTATTTTATGATGTGGCTGATTCGTATGAATTCGTACGACCTCACTCAGCTTTGTCTAAACCCCTGTGACGGGTAAGTTTAAGGACGGGTTTAGGTGTAGGTCATTTGTACAAATTAATACTAATTGTTCAACTTGCAAAATATGAACAATTTGGCCAAAATCAAATAAATGTGTACAGGTGAGGTCGTACAAATTCGTATGAATTAGCCAACTCGTAAAACACACATTTCTGTGAGATCTGGCTGGTCTTTCCGTTTTACAACAGAGATCAGTGTTTTGCTCTTTGTTCTCATTGAAGTGAACAAAACATTGTGATTGCATTTTAAATCTCACAAATAAAGAAGCAAAATAAACATTCACAATAGTTGTTCATGCATGGCAAGACATAAGCAAACTGAACAGGTAGTGCAGCATGTTTGATAGTAAGTTTACAAAGTTTCCTCCTATGTAAAGCAGTGTTTTAACTTTGTAATCTTACTGTGTCACCACCATGAGCTAAGCAGGTTCATTGTGGGGTGTAATTTGCTTCTATTGATTTGCGGGCACATACAACGAGTGATGAAAACCAACTCTGACATCTCCAATTCTGTGCCTGTCGCTTAACGATTGCAGGCAATGACAAACCTAATGCGAGTAACCTCTGATTTACTATTGACATTGTGGCTACATTAAAACAGCAATTGGGATTTTAGTCTTTTCATTCCCAAGACAAGTGCAATTTAACTTTGTACGTCATCCAAAACATCCACTACCACTAGCATTTGCTTTGTCAAGTTATCTACTGGCAATGCAGTTTCCCAAGTTATGCTTCTCTTGGCACGTAGTGTTGATACAGATGAAGAAGCTACTAAAATACGCCCTTGAAGTCACTCAGCATCTTGGCTAGCTCCATGTACAGGTGCATCTCAGAAAATTATAATATGGTGAAAAAGTTCATTTTTTCTTGTAAATTATTTCAAAAAGTGAAACTTTCATATATTTTTGATTCATTACATTTAAAGTAAAACACTTCAAAAGTGTTTTTGTTTTAATATTGATGATTAGAAATTATAGCTCATGAAAGTAATCAGTATCTCAAAATATTAGAATATTTCCTAAGATCAATCAAAAAAGCTTTGCAAACCAAAAAAGTTCAAGTTCTTTAAAGTATATTCATGTATGCACTCAGTACTTGGTCTGGGCTCCTTTAGCACAAACTCCAGCATCAGTGAGGTGTGGCATGGAAGTGATCAGTCTGTGGTACTGCTTTCTAATGCAGCAGCCTGTGGCACAGCCTTCAGCTCGTCTGTATTATTGGATCCACTGTTTCTCATCTTTCTCTTGAAAATATCCCAGAGATTCCAGATGGGGTTGAGGTCAGGCATGTTGTCTGGCCAATCAAGCACAGTAACCTCATGGTCAGCAAACCACTTGGAAGTGCTTTTGGCACAGTGTAAAGGTGCTAAAGTCCTGCTGGAAAAGGAAATCAACATCTCCATAAAGCTTGTCAGCAGATGTAAGCATAAAGTGCTCCAAAATCTCCTGGTAGACGGCTGAATTGACTTTGGACTTGATAAAACACAATGGACCAACACCAGCAGACGTCACGGCAGCCCAAGTCATCACTGACTTCAGAAACTTCACACTGGACTTCAAGCAGCTTGGATTCTGTGCCTCTCCAGTCTTTCTCCAGACTCCAGACCTTGATTTCCAAATGAAAAACAGAATTTACTTTTATCTGAAAATAGGACTTTGGAACACTGAGCAACAGTCCAGTTCTTTTTCTCTTTAGCCCAGGTCAGATGCTTATGATAATGTTTCTTGGCATGGCAGCCCTTTTCCCGAATATGTCTGAGCGTGGTGACTCTTGATACAGCTTCAGTTCACTCCTTGTGAAGCTCTCCTAAGTGTTTGAATCGACTTTGTTTGACAGTATTCTCAAGCTTGCAGTCATCCCTGTTGTTTGTGCACATTTTCCTACCCAATTTCTTCCTTTCAGTCAACTTTGCATTTAATATCCTTTGATACAGCACTCCTTGGGCAGTCGTGGCCTAATGGATAGAGTGTTGGATTTGTAATCCGAGGTTGTGGGTTTGAATCTCGGCTCCGACAGGAATTGTCCACGACTGAGGTGAGACCTTTGAACAAGGCACTGAACCCCCAACTGCTCCACGGGCGCCGCAGCGTTTGCTGCCCACTGCTGGTTATAATCTATATAATTGTGTATGTGACAAATAAAAAATAAATTATTGAACAGCCACCCATTTCAGTAATGACCCTCTGTGACTGACCCTCTTTGTGGAGGGTGTAAATGATCGTCTTCTGGATCATTGCCAAGTCAGCAATGTTCCCCATTATTGTGCTTTCAAAGAACAAGAGATACCCATAATTTATACTGTATGGATGGTCATTTATTGAAACTCAAATGTAAATATTCTAATATTTTGACTTTCAAAATACTAGACTTTCATTAGCTGTAAGCTCTAATCATAATAAAAAAGAAACAAAACACTTTTGAAGTGTTTTACTTTACATGTAATGAATCTAAAATATATGAAAATTTCACTTTTTGAAATGTTACAAGAAAAAATATTATTTTTCACCAGATAAAAATTTTCTGAGATGCACCTGTACAGTACAAACAAGTTGATGGTGTGATTGCACATCTATTAATATAGAAAGCTGTGTCATTTATTATCATATATTATATAATTCAAACTAATAAATGATATAATAATGCTAACAGGAATCATTATTTTTTAAGTCTCACCAGAAGATTTTAATTTGACTCATTCAGCTCTTTTACAGTTCAAAACATCTTCTTACTTTCTCATTTTAATGGTTTATTGAGTAAAAAGCAGTTGTCTTTTAATCCATTGACAATGTTTTTACTGTCATGGCCTAAAAACTGAACATATTTTTACCAATGCTATAATCTAAACCCATTTGCCCAGTGAGCATTTAATAGAGAGTTGTGCTTCACACAAAATTTGAAGTGGATGGTGTTCATGGCAGTGTTCTTGGTCAGTTTCCCAAGTATTACTCATAGCAGAGGTGCTTTTGTGAAATGAACTGCTTTTATGAGAGCTGTCCAATTCTGTCAACAGGATACATTGATTTCCGTGGTTACTCACTCTTGCTTTGGCAATGTCACAAGTTTTCCTTTTTTATTATTTTATTTGTTGTGCACTGAGGAATTTATTTGTCAAATGTGTTCCCATTCTAGTTTATGCACATTTCCTCTTATCATAAAAGAAAAAAAAGGATAATATCCACCACAACTGAGCACATATCCCAGAATTTGCGTATCAATATATTATTTTTAGATGTCTGTAGGAATAATAAGATTATTATAAAAAAATGTTTTACTCATAAGACTTGTATCACTCTTCATAATTGTGTCATTCACTAAATAAGGATATATCCAGCTATCATGAGCATACAGTACCTCAGTGTATAGCGATGTTCCCACTAAGAGGTACTTTGTAAGGTTATAATCTGGTATATTGCCTAGCAATTCTGGTTTTATCAGACAACAGAATCCTCAAGAATCCAGCAGAAATGCTTATTGAGTGTAACATGGCTTCAGGCAAACATTCCACAACTGGGATGTGATGTTTCTTCTTTCCACCCAGCCAGATTTATGAGGTGTGCATGCTGTTGTTATTTCATACATTGTCATATCATATAAATTGACAGAAAGAAAACTCTGAAACAGTTGTTATAGGGTGTTATGACCTCTCTTATTAGAAATGTACTGAAAGTTCTGGACAGATTCACAGCTGTCCCAGATTTTTCCCATTTAGATTTAAACTTTGGCCTGTAACTCATCCCATCCCGTTTGTGTCACTGTGTCTGTGGTATTTTTCTGCCCATCACCCAACATCACTGCATGACCTCACTGATGCTCTTGTGTCTGATTTGGATCAAATCCCTGCAGCCATGTTCCAACATTTAGTGGAAAGTCTTCCTGGAAGAGTGGACGGTGGAAGTTGTTGTGGCAGGAAAGGGAGGACAAATCCTAAAATTGAATGGGCGACATATAAACGCTGTGATTTTCAGGTATCCACATACTTATGGCCACAATCTTTGTCATTCCTGCATGGAAGCACATTGTTATTTTCTGCAGTAGATGCTCTAAGCTTAATTTAGCTCCGGTCCTAAGTAAATACATCTACACCTGCTAGTCAAACTCCTGCTTCCAGTTACTCTGGGATGTTTTGGCATTACATTAAATTTTGGCAACACTATTTTAAGGTGTCCTTGTTACACAAGTTACATGTACTTACAATTATAATAACAACAAACTCTGCATAATTACATGCAAATAACCCTAAGCCACACCCTAATCCTAAACATATAGTAAGTACATATAGTTAATACATTTTAAAGTCCTTAAATATATAATTACAATGTAAAGAGGACACGTTAAAATATAGTGTAACTACAATTTCCAGGCAGAAGTTTCAGTAAAGATTAAGCAGCAAAGATTCTGCAAATTTCTTAATTTCAATAGGATGGGCATCACAAGGATGTAGAGAAAAAGCTTATTTTATAGTCCTGTTTCACATGTACTTAATATGTACTCGTTATAGTAATTATAATAACTGAGTAATAACCAGGTAATAACGCTGAACCTACCCTTTAACCGAACCATAACCCATGTCATCTTATATTATCCAGCAATTTCTTAGGTAAGTGCACTCTAAGAGCTAATACTGTAAAATAAATGTGCCTCTGGAAAACTTCAGGGTTTGTCAAAGTGCAGCTTATAATAATGCAGCCAAGAAAGTGCACTTTGATGTGGGCATCTGTTGACCAATGATAATTTCAGACATAATGGCCGGTTGTCCTTTCAGAAATCCAATTTCTCCTTGATTTCATACTGACCTGGCACTTTCCACACCCTTAAAACGATAGTTCACCCAAAAATGAAAATTCTGTCATCATTTACTCACCCTCATATAGTTCCAAACCTGAATTAATTTCTTTGTTCTTCCGAACACAAAGGAAGATATTTTGAAGAAAGTTTGTAACCAGACTGTTTTGGGGCACCATTGACTTCCATAGTAGGAAATACAAATACTATGGAAGTCAATGGTGCCCCAGAACTGCTCTGTTTCCCACATTACTCAGAATATCTTCTTTTTGTGTTCAGCAGAACAAAGACATTCATTCAGGTTTGGAACTATATAAAGGGGAGTAAATGATAACAGAATTTAAATTTTTGGGTGAACTATCCCTTTAAGATGAAGTGTATGTATTCCTGAAAATGCCCTTTTAGAGCCTTCCCTATAGAGCATGCCATTTGGGACAGATATGTTGCTACAGTACGCTTGATCTTCTTTTAAAATTAAGGAGTTCCTTATCTATATAATACTGTGAGATATGTGTGTGCTGTAGGTGCAGCTTATTACTCAGTGTTGTGCAATGTAATTACTATGCTATAACTACAACAGATCATAACATCTTGGCAACAAAGCAAATGTATCATCATGATTTTTGTGAAACATACATTATCAGTTAAGTTTGATCATTAATGCATCAAACATTTATTAATTTCAAATATATGTATTCACCTTAATATATTTAACAAAGCAATTAGAAATGTATCAGTCATAAATTATGGGTCTTAACTGATAAAGTCATGCCTTTCGGGTCATTTTTGGGAGACATCATGCCGTCTGTATTTTAGGCACTATGCCTGCTTCATTTTTAAATCCTAACAAGCTCTTTCAATGCTAGAACGGAGCACTCTTCTAAGGGGATAACCCATGGCAACCAAACTGGCACAAGAACCGTTGCACACAAATTCACACACTGACACACAACTAATACACACACGCGCAAAATACCAGAACACGGCAATCGACAATCTTGTTTGGTAGCCTCAGGGTCTTAGTGTTTTAAAGCGGTAATCCTATCAAACAACAGGTCGAAGTTTATTATCTGCTGCTCAATACCAGCCATAGGAACACCAGGGCATAGAGGGCCCCTCCAGATACATAGAACGAGAGAGAGCAAAAGGGAAACTTTTTGCCCTAGTTGGGACATCGGGTCAGTTTCAATTGGTTCTGTTGTGAATGAAGGCACTGGTAGTTGGCACAGTTCAATAGTTAAGATCTGTTAAGTCACTCGTGGATACGTTTGAGTTCACCTCTAGCTGGTGACATCTCGACTCCCCTGACAACAGAATAAAGACATCTCAGAAGTAAGTTTTTATTTTTTCCTTCTCTAAATTTCTGGTAGTTACCATAAAAAAAATATAATAATGAGTTGCGAACTCGACAGTCTATTAATTCAAACCTTATGCAATAAGTCTGTATTCAATTTCCTCTTAAGCTCTTAGCCATTAAAAAGTGTTTAAAGGATGCAAAGAAAATAATGGAGATTTTTCAAATACTCTGAGAGCCTGAAGCAAACTTGACTCTCATTGAATTGCTCACTGTGAATTGCTGTGGTTTAATGCTGTTTCTAAATGTATAATGGCTGTTCGTTAAACAAAAACAATGATGCATCTGAGAGTGGTTTTGCTATGCATTAGCATGCAGGTTGGAGACTTTCAAAGCAGTTAGTCACAAATAAAGTTGATGAATTCATCACATTAGTAGGACATGGATAAGAATTAGTGTCTCCATTAAGTCAGTCTGATAATCGGCACGTCCGTCAGGAAAGTTAATGATTCGCATGAACTGCACTTTGTCTGTAGAAAGCAGGTGGTTTAATTGGCTTTAAAGAGAAATTACATGGGCGAGTAGATCAAGGGCACACTACACAGATGCTATAGGTAAAATATAAAAAAAAATTGATAGTTTTGGTAACACTTTATTTTAGCGACCAGTTCTTACTATTAAGTACTAAGAATGCACTAAAAGTCATAAGTCATAGTGAGTAGTTAGTTTAGAAGAATTGTTCCCTAAACTAAAATGTGACTGCAGTTTTTAGTGTATGTATAACAAAGCATCAGTTGCCAGAAAACAATTAATCAATTACAATTAGGCTATCTCATATTTTTACACATTAACTGTAATTGTGTGATAGCTATTGTGTTATAGCCGTTTTATGGATATGTTATTACACATAATTTCATTAGAAAAAATACTATTTATATACTATAAAATACAATACTAGAATATTACTACATAGTTCTGACCAATTGTGCCTTTCTGCAGAAAAAATATTTTTCCTGGATTGATTTCACAGTAAAAATCGAATTATTTATTACAGTTAAATATTTTTATATCATTTAATTTTTATTTTTAAAGCACATCTTATGTATTGTGTTCACTCAAAAACATTTAAAGTCAGCAGCCCCGCTCTTGACAGCTGGACAATACAGTACTGGACTGAGGTGGATTATTATCCGACTGGGGTGTGACGGTTGTTCCTGTGATGGGGAAGACTGGCCAGAGCACGGTGGACCTCAACTCACCCTCAGACGTGAAGCAGGTGGTCCCGTTTGAGGACCTGGACCACAATGTTCCTGTAGAAGAGGAGAAGGAGAATAAAGTACCAGATAGAGGATCTTGGAAGGGAAAATTTGACTTTCTACTGTCCTGCGTTGGATACGCCATTGGGCTGGGAAATGTGTGGAGGTTCCCATATCTGTGTGGAAAGAATGGTGGAGGTGAGTGAAGATAGACAAATACATTATGCTTAGGCTGCTGAGAAGATGCCTGGTTGGATCAATATGCTTTCCATTTATTTGTCCAACCTAGCCTCATTGGAAATATTTGCCTCTTCCTACATTTTTGCGAAACTCCAAAAATGCACTTATACAGACAAATCACTGCAGTTTCCTGTTAAAATGAACACTAGAGGCAGTAAAACTCCCACAACTGATATTCCTTTTCACACAAAGTATGATTTGCAGGTCCACAATTTGGATAAATAAAGCCTAATTTTCACATAATTACTTGGGGAATATAGTGTTGTGAATTCAGGACAATTTTAGCATGCTGTGAAATTTGAAAACTGATGCATTTGAACGTTAACGTCACATATCCAGCTTCATATGCATTCTAGTTCAGTAGGTTTGCACTTGAGAGATAAAGAGCTCCTGAACGAACACTGTGAAACTACGGTTCAACATAACAGCTCAAATCTAAAAGCATAAGGTAAAAAGTTAGAATATCACGGCTGAATCAACAAATGCGTTTTTATATCCCTTTTGCATTTGTAGGTTTAGGGTTGGGTTTGGTGTAGATATATCCAACACGATACAGAATTAACTTTCAGCAACACTCCTCAGATTTTTGAATTATGAACCACCACATACGTACCCGAAGCAACGTAATAAAAACACAGCAATACATGCCTATATCAACATAACAAATACATGCCAGATTCACGTATTGAACCCACGTTTTAGCACCACTCACTGGACTTTGAAACTGGTACGTAATAACATAATAACGGTGCTGCAGACATGTATTTAGAGGCACATATTTTGAATGAGCCTGGATTGTATTTGTCATGAAGGACGTTTTCCTGAAATCATTCTTGTCAATCAAACAGTCAGGTTTTAGGTGTAGGTTTAGGGCTGTGGTTGGGGTTTAAACACCATTCTTCTCTGCAAACTGCTCCTGTCCTGATTTACATTTCACTACTGATTATATTCTGTATAATTGAGTATGTGACGAATAAAAACCTTGAACCTTGACCTTTGATTTTATGTTATTTTTAAATTTGACAAGAATATTGTTCCAGATACAAGAAAAAGATGTTGATAGAGGAACATGTCCTTCTTGTGAATAGCAAACTCAATGGACATGTGGAATTTACATTGTAGGCCTCTCCGTTCTCTCATACTTCCAAACAAGTTCTGTCATTTGCAAAATAGTTAAATGATTCAGTGTTTCCAAAATCAAAGTATCAAGGAATATTGTGCATTCGCTTTTGTACCTCTTATATCATACTCGCTGAGTATGATATAAGAGGGAAGCTGTGACTGAATCAAACACATAACAATGAAACAATGGAGAACAATATTTGTAATTGTAGTAGTTGTAGTCCTCAGATGTCATATTTGTTATTTACAGCAATAATCTGACATAAATTGAGTCTCAAACTGATTAATTAGCTGAATGCCAGTGACTTATAAAACAGCTATTTTTCTTTTCAGTTAAAACTTTAGAAATTTCCTAAATTAATCCAAGATGAATGTTTTAAGGCATACACGTTGAAGATAACAGGCAGGCTATCGATTCATTAAGTGATAAATTGTTTCCTTTCAAAAGAATGTGTTTTGTATTTCAAGACTGCATGGAATTCTGAAATCTAAAAACCTTAAGTACATTATGTATTGCATTGTTTTTAGGAGCTTTTCTCATCCCATACTTCACTACTCTGGTTTTTGCTGGTATCCCACTGTTTCTGTTGGAGACGGCATTAGGACAGTACACGTCAGTGGGGGGGCTGGGAGTATGGAAATTATTACCCATGATGAAAGGTAAGAAATATTCACATACACATTAGCTATTTGGGGACTTCTTTTTTTATTATTTATTTACTTTCCTCAAACAATATTAAATTTCCATCAGATGCACATCACACATTATACATCTGAATTCACTTATATATATATATATTCATTTGACATGTATATATATATATGCATGTTCCCATATATGCATATACATATAATAACAGCAAAATGAGGAAAAAACACCGTTGGTTGAAGTGTGTTCAACCAATGGAAGATCTATCTATCTATCTATCTATCTGAAACTATCTATTAAATCTATTATTTTGCTGTTCTCTTTGGTGACTAACAAACACAACTAAATGTAAATCATATATACTATATCATACAGATTAGCATTTTAACAGAAATGACAATGGTAATGCATTTGGTCTTTGCCGACTAGATCACATACAGATTGCCAATGAAACACATACATGCACGAATAGGCATGCATAAATCCCATAGCAGATAGACAGGTGGAGCTGGGAGAGGTGGAGGGTTTCAGAATAACTCTAATAATGTACTGCAGGACTAGTTTATGAGCAAGCACATCGGTTGCACAATCAGAAGAGGTTAATCAGCTTGTGCCTTGTAGTAAACTATGTGACTGCTAGCAGATCATCCTGCAACATCTAGAGTTTCATGACTGAAGTAGCTATTTATTATTACCTCTACACCTAAGAGACTACTTTAGGCATTTTTAAATACTAAATAATAGCATACTAATCTTACTATTTCTGCCATGTAAAAAGAATAGTATGCTAGTATGGTATTTTTAATTCAGTAATAAAGTATCCTCTTTATAAAACTTTTGATTTATGCAACCGGTGTTTTTTATTTAAACATGGTAGCTGCTGTTGTAGGTTCTGTCTGCGTGTCTAGACAGTTCTCTGGGGGGGAAAAAAACATGTGCAACAAGTTTATCATAAAAGAATTTCACAAAAGTTTGGCAGAATTTTTTATTTCTTTGATTATTTGTGCTGTATCATCCAAGGCTTCACTCTTAAACTCCTCTTGCGTCAGGTGTGGGTCTGGCTTCTGTGGTTTTGTCCTTTTGGCTCAACATCTATTACATCATCATCATCGCCTGGGCTCTCTATTACCTCTTCAGCTCTTTCAAAGCAGTGAGTGTCCTTTTTTTTCAAAAAACATTCAAAGTGCTACAACATGTTTTATTTAGTATCCAGTTTACACGTTACTCGTCATCTAGACAAAAGACAAAGTCATTAGACAAAAAAACACGTCTTTAGAAAATGTGGGGTATTTGCTGCCATTTTGTTCCCTTTCTAATTTGATTAACACAAATATTTCTTCATTGCAATCATTGGTCAAATAGATTTTTCCCACCACTATGTCTTTATCTACCCCAGTGAATTCAACTACATTTGTCTTAGATTTTCAAAGAATTTCTCAGTCTTCTCAGAATAGTTTCTTCTTTCAAGCTCTCTCTTTCTCCCTGTTTCTTTGTATCTCTCTCCGCCTCCTTGACCCCCTTAAACTCTCTGTGGCTCTGTCTTTGCTCTAGAGAATGTTTTAAAGGCTCACAGAAATAATAACTGGCATTGATTTGTGGAAATCGAACTGCAGTTTCTGCCATGGGAATAAGAGCTCATCGCTATAGCAGTGCAGAGAGAATTGGAAACAAAACATGCCTTTGTTTTATGAATTAATTGTGCTAGTATTTTTTTATGCTTTTCATTCACCATTTATTGCTTTACTCAATTTTCTTTAACTTTATACTTTGCCAAATCAAGTATCACTAACTACTATGACTGCTCATACTTGGAGGTATTTGAACAGACCTCTAATACACATACGTTTTTTATTCTTTGTCTGCACACTACTTTTTTTTTGTTTAGTAACCATAATAGCATGTGGTGCTAATAACTACTCAGAACATGGCGAAACTGCATAGCAGCCACATAACACTCAGAACATCTATTAACTGTTAGAACCCAAACAGACACCCTAGCAACTGCATAGCAACATAATGTAAACCTCTCAAATTACTTCTATTATCTGTGAAATATTGTCAATATATACTGTCAAATTTACTTACAAGCATTTATGGTAAACTAAAATTTACTGTAAGGTTATGTCAACAGAAACTTGTATGTCATGTATCGTATTTGCACAATGATGAAGTTGCAATTTAAATAAATAAAAATTATTAACTTTAAATGTAATATTGAGTATATGACAGTTAACACTATAGCTACAATTGATAATTAATTATTATGTCAGTCAACACATTAAAATAAGTGTACTTTTTAAAGCATGACAATGGATCATTAAAACATACTTTAAAAAGTAGATTAAAGTAAAACGTCTGACATTACACAGTACACGTTTTAATGTGTTATTAAAGCCTTTGTTAACTACACTTGAAAATATAGTTCACCCAAAAAGGAAGATTATGTCATCATTTACTCATGCTGAAGTTGTTCCAAACCTGTATGAATGTCTTCCGTTGAACACAAAATACATTTTTTTAAGGATGTGTATAAGCTAAATAGGTGATGGTTCTCATTGATTTCCATAGTATTTTTTTTTCCCAGTGAGGACCATCAACTGTGTATTTTTGCTTTTTTATATATTTTAATATCTGTAGTACAGTTGTGTTATTTTTTTCTTTGTTTAAGCTTTGAAGTACACTACAGGGGCTTTCAATACAATTAAGAGCCATTTTTTCAGACAAGGGTTTTCTAAATCTTTCTCTCTCTTTAGGAGTTACCTTGGCAAACATGTGATAACCCTTGGAACACTGATCGCTGCTTTTCCAACTACAGTCTAATGGACACCACCAACCTGACCAGTACCGTCACTGAGTTCTGGGAGTGAGTCAAGAGAATAGGATAAGAATATTTTTGTAAAACATTTAATGAAGTCATAAGTTAAATTCCATTTTATTTGTTATTTTCCTGTCTGAGCTGGTAAAAGCATTTGCAGATGTTTTTCTGATTATACATATACAGTATATCAACTATTTCAACAAAAGCACAAGTTACATGGCAGTCTAACTAAATAATTGTTTACTTTATAGGAGGAACATGCATCAGTTAACAAACGGTTTGGAGGAACCAGGGGAATTGCGCTGGCCATTGGTTGGAACATTAGCATTGGCTTGGATTCTTGTCTATTTCTCAATCTGGAAAGGAGTGGAGTGGACAGGGAAGGTGTGACATATTCTTTTATTTCTCATACAACACCCCAGAGATGTTTCTAAAAACTGCCAAACCATTGCCGCATGTTTTATCATTTGCCTTCTCTTTCATCTCATTTATGCAAACACTTACTTTAGGATTCTTTTTGTTTTTGTTCTTCCATTTCTGGACAATCTCAGAGGAAAAATATATTTCTCAGAGGTTGCTTTATCATTGCTCAGTAGACTTCTTGGGTTTTAAAGTATGTTTTATGTGACTTTTTGTTACATTAAAAAAACACCTTGGAAGAGTTTGAGTTCAGACCTTTAACTGAGTTTAATAGCAGACTTTGGGCTTGTGCACAGCTTTGGGATCTTTTCAGAAACACAAGTTGATGTGAAATAACTGGTATGTTTCTGTCACTACTTTCTAGATATATGAGATGTCTTTATTTTACATAAAATAAACTTCATTTGGAACATAAGTGGTGCAGAAATTTCACAGTTTAAGCACGATGATGAGTTGCCAACGGCCATGTTTTGACATTAAATTGTAAGCAATTTTAATTAATGTTTATATATATTTTACGGAGAGAAAGGATAATTGCTTTCTTTATCTGCCCTTTCTGAGGATAATTGAATTTTAATGAAATCCTTGCACTGGGCAGGAAGAAATAACCTTGATGGACATCGCTAATTAAGGGCAATCATTATCCTACACAGCAAAACCATGTTACTACCAATCATCAAACAGAAGCCAGTGAAAGCATTACACTAACAAGTGAACAATGTTGTCCAATACTCTAACTTTAAAATGATTTACTCTATAACTCTCTCTCTCTGTCTTTGCATTTATCTCTTGTCCTCATTAGGTGGTGTATTTCTCCGCCACGTATCCTTACTTCATGCTCTTTATTCTGTTTTTCCGTGGAGTCACTCTCCCTGGAGCGATAGATGGCATCCTCTTCTATGTCACCCCAGACTTCAACAAGCTTTTGAAATCTGAGGTAAAATTATGAATACTGAAATGTATTTGATATTTTAAATTATATTTGTTATATTCAATTATAAAATCTCAAATATGAGATCTTAAACGTATGTAAATAATTTAAGATAATTCGCAAAAACATGATGAGAGGCATGTTTGGAATTGTGAGGGAATAACTAAACTATAGTAGTAATCCTGCTAACTCATATAAACATATAACTTTTAATTCATAGATATACACACTTGCAATACTGATATACTAATGTCAAAAATTACTTTTATGAATTTACACCCTTGTAAAAGGCATACATGACCATGTCCTCTAACTTGTCAAGCTTCACTTTTAGGGTGTATTCACACCAGGAAAGTCCTGCTAGTTCACTTTGTTTGTTTGTTTGTTTGTTTGTTTGGTGCTGGTCACTTTCACACTGCTCAAGTGAACAGAAATTGTAAACAAAACCACACTTGTGCTAAAGTCATCTATTCAACCGAACCAGAGTTAGTTTGGAAGCGGACCGAGACACCTCTTCAGCTGGGTCTCAGTCCGGTTGTTTGATCCGCACCCGAGTGCGATTGCTGTATTGAATGCTCAATGAACTTGAGTTCGATTCAATCGAACCAA
This sequence comes from Gymnocypris eckloni scoliostomus, assembly GCA_027564155.1. Lineage (NCBI taxonomy): Eukaryota > Metazoa > Chordata > Actinopteri > Cypriniformes > Cyprinidae > Gymnocypris > Gymnocypris eckloni. The sequence continues at coordinate 21,534,011 of CM050432.1, read as the reverse complement.
ACAAGAAAGGTGTGAAAACACCCTTAAAGTAGAAATCTGTGCGTTTGCTAAAGGATTTTGAAATCCTTACTACTATTATTATTACTAATAATAACGGCATCTTGCATTGCCATTTTTTGTTACTATCAACATTGCTTATTTTACGCTTCTTCTCAGGTGTGGTTGGATGCTGCCACACAGATCTTCTTCTCTTATGGTCTGGGTTTAGGTTCTCTTATTGCTCTGGGCAGCTACAACTCCTACAACAATAACGTTTACAAGTAAGAGATACTAGTTTATGTCCAAATGTACAGAAATTATGTATTGACAATGTTTACATGTCACACAATCTGATGTGTCATTTGTGTAACATTTTTGTCCAGTTTACTACTGTTTTCCTCACCTTCACTTGATCTGATTCTCCTTCCTTTTTAGAGATTCTCTCATTGTGTGCTGTATAAACTCCTGCACCAGTATGTTTGCTGGGATTGTCATATTTTCCATTGTGGGCTTTATGTCGTACATCACAAAGAGACCCATTGAAGAACTGGCAGCTTCAGGTCATTGTGTCTCTTAGACATTATCAAATGTCACTGTTGCAAACATTTTAAGACACTTTTACTTATTCTGGAAATAATACACTTGTTTCTGTAATGCTTTAACTGAATGTAAAATCACTTAATTGCATATTAAATACAATTACATTCAAATATTATAATTTAAGTTAATATTACATACAATTAGCCAAACAGGAGAGTGCATTTTTGATTAATTTAAGTAAGACTTAAAGTACATCATTACATAAATATTCAAACTACTTCTATTGTCTTTGAAATGTGGTTAGAGTGTACTGCTAAATGTATGCCATGCATTTAAATATTGTAATGATGGAGTAGGAATTTAGTAAATTTTCCATGTAATATTGAATAAAACGTTCGTTGAAATTAAATGTAAAGTATTTTATATATGTTTAGTGCTTCAGTCAACAAATCAAAATAAGTGTAATAATTTCAAGTATAACTAAATGTTACATAAAATGTTACATTTAAAATGTACTTTAATGAAAGTAATATATGAGTAAAATTATAGTGATATGCTCAAAGGATTCATCTTGACACTTATGTTTAATGGTTTATATATCAGGTCCTGGTTTAGCGTTTCTGGCCTATCCACAAGCAGTCACACAGCTTCCCATGTCTTCTCTCTGGGCTATTCTCTTCTTCTCAATGCTCATGATGCTGGGATTGGACAGTCAGGTATTACACATTGTTGAGAAAAACCTTGGCAAGTTCAATTGTTAATATTATTTTTATTTTACAATCTGTTTGAAGAGTCTAAATTATTGTTTGTAGTAGCTGACATTATTCACCAGAGACAATGGAGTTATTGTCGGAGCTTGTATTAAACCCACAATATTCCTCTAATGGTGCCACATATACCAGCATTGCACTGTTATTCTTCTGTAGATTTCAGAGCTTAATGATTTTTTAATGATTAAAACTAAACAAGTTATAAATTATTCATGTGGTGTTACTTTAGTTTTGTTGTGTTACGTAGGTGAAAGTAGAGCCAAAGAAGGTCACACGTCACGAATTCAGCACTTTATAATGATTCTCGTCAAAAGGACCACAAAACTTTTAGCTAACATGTTAGAAAACATACAATCATGATCTATAATCAATTATATGTCATGTTTACTATATGTGAATTAAAAATAAGTAACTATATGAATATCATAAAGTACTCCAGTTGCAACACCATATGTTTTGATTTTTGAATCTTAAAGCAAAATTACACAATTTTACAGCATACATGTTTACTTTAAAATAATAGACACGATATTGAATGAATAGCAATGTAGTTTGTGCTATTTTGACTTTTTATTTTAACTATATAGATCTAATTTAATGTGATTTACAAAACTTTTTATGTTACACTTTGTATACTTTTCCATGACAGTTTTGTACAGTGGAAGGCTTCATAACTGCTCTAATGGATGAATATCCCACAGTCCTGAGGAAGAGAAAGAAGCTCTTCATCCTCGTGGTCTGTATTATATCCTTCATCATCGGTTTCTCCAACATCACCCAGGTAAGATGCCTGAAAACCCGTTTAACTGATTGGGACGATTGACTGTTTTCTTCCGTTTCTAATAGTAATGTCTGTGTTCTTTGTTTTAGGGTGGTTTATATGTGTTCAAATTGTTTGACTACTACTCGGCCAGTGGAATGTGTCTCCTGTACCTGGTCTTTTTTGAGACAATCTCCATTTCCTGGTTTTACGGTACATCTCATATGCTATAAACATATTTGAGATGAGGAGACACATATATTTGATATGAAGTTTCTAAAATCTGAACAGTTCAAGCTGACCTTCATCCAGTTATGTTAACTTTCCCATATGATTCCCTCCTGTTCTCAAGAAGTGTCAAAGGTTTTCAGATAATTTAGCCTTGTACCAATAGTTTATAAATGTATTTACAATACACACTATAGTTACAAAAATGCACTTGGCATGAACTATGGTACTATGGCATGAAAAGGTACAACTTCAAATAGAAAATGTTAGACTGTGATTTACTGTGTTCATATGTATGTAACGGAGGCCAGCAAGTAGATGTTGATCTCGAGAGATGCACTGGCAACTGATGCTAGTGTCTGCAGCCATTTAGCCTCCTTGTTAGCATTTCCGCCTCCTACGCGGTAGATCAGTGTCCGAGACCCGGTCGGAGTAGGCGAGTGGGACCCGTTACACATATAAACTTAAAACGATGAAAATGTTCAGTTAAATTTTGTGGCTTACTGTAGTGATAAAGCATTGAATGTGTCCCCTCAACATACAAAGAATACAAAGAATAATCAGGCAAGGGTCCTGAACCCTGTCTAGTTAAAAGTGTGTTTGGGACAGTGTGGAAGGAATACGCTCTTACTGAGTCTAGTAAATCTAGCTTTCCTGATAAGTGTAGATATTCATCTCTTCTATCTCTTTAGGTGCAGATAAATTCTATACAAATATTGAAGACATGATTGGTTATCGGCCTTGTGGCTTTTGGAAATATTGCTGGATTTACTTTACTCCAATAATCTGTTTGGTAAGTACTTCACCTGCAAGCAATGAGACAAAACTTAGAGACTATACAGGGCTGCCAACTTAACACGTTTTTAATTTTTTAAATAAAATTAAAAATAAAACATTTCAAAGTAATTCCTATAAAATGTGTTTTCTAAGCTCAACAATCAATCAATTAATAATCAAAACTTCACGCAATTTGTAAAAAAATACATAAATAAAAGTCCATGATAGCCCTAAAGAAACAAAAATGTTTTTACAGTGTGTCACTCCTTTTATCACTTCATTCAACTGAATGATGGATTGAGTAATTGATTATAATTAAAATCCCATGTCCTCAATGAATTCATAATTGATTTGACTTCTGTTTTCTGTTTGTAGGGTGTTTTCACATTCAGTGCCATAGAAATGACTCCTCTGACACTAGGGAAGTATGTGTACCCGGCCTGGGGTCAGGGCATTGGCTGGCTAATGTCCCTGTCTTCCATGGTTTTGATACCAGGATATGTCATCTATATGTTCTTCACTACCAAAGGCAGCATCCGGCAGGCAAGACTGAATTAATGTTTCTGATCAAAAGTTTCAGATTTTGTTTTGTCACAGTCCTTCCTGCCCTGCTTCCTTCCTTCTTTCCATTCTTTTGAAATTCTAAGCAGCTTAAAAATGCACTTTCTCTCCTCGTAAACCCTCTTTACACTTCCTTCCAAACCCCCTTCATTTGAACACAAATTCACAAGCTTCCTTCCTTCCAATTCTGGAAATTCTGAATTTACAGATGTATTTATTCCTTATAAACTTGAATAGTTCCCTTTAATTTTTCCTTTACGAATTTCCAAACAAACTTTTAAATATTCAAATGTACTTATCAACTTACTTAATACCGAACTTCCTTATTTCCTCATTCCTTCTGAGCAAACTTGCAAACAAATTTCCTTAATTGATAATTGTTTGTTTTTTAGCGATGGCATAAGATGACCAAACCCACAGAGCTCACAACATCGGAAATCAATGATCCCACACAACAATCCACACGTATAGAAAGTTCAGATGAAGCTTCTGTCTGACATTATCTTTTCTGTACAATGGCCATTAAAGTCCAGTGGCTAAATACCTTTTCCTCCATTCCATTCTTTGTGTCTGTTGGGGAGCCTACAGATGGAACGGATTATGCACGTTCATCTGACTGTTTTTCAGTGATGCCTCTCTGATGTGGCATCACGTAATTTGAAGGGGCTGCAGCTGTGTCTGTTTTCAGTGGAGAAAGCAATTTCAGTCACAGTGACAATTTCAGTGATCGGTATAAATTTAGACGCAACCCAGGATGTTGATTGAAAAGAGGTACGTAATATATATATATATATATATATATAAGTAAGCATAATTTTAAAACATTGTTTATTTTTTCACCATTTTAATCACCCTTTGCCTTTACTAGCTCATTTTACACGGCCATGTGTTCTGACAAATTTTGCATTATAACTATTAAAGTCTTTGAAATAATATGATGTTATTCATGCATAATAATCATAAAGGAATTAGAAAAGTTCTGTTTAAACTAGATTCAGATGAACGTTTTCTATGTCATACTGTAAAATGTATCAGCTTCACAAAAGTAAGTGGTTAAGGTCTCATGAAACCAATATAAGGTATCATATACTGTAAGTTTAAATGAAAATCTATTACTTGATGGATAGTAAAATTAGCTTGAAAAACGAACTTAAAGTGTTGCTTTTGTGTGAAGCTGCAGCATAGTGATATGTTGATGTAAATGAGCAATTTTTTCCATTAGATTTATTATTAAAACTGCATCTTACACCTGCACTTACATCATAAAAAAAATATCTAAATGTCTTTTCTGTGAAACCTGAGTTTCTGGGTTCTGTGTATCAGTTGTGGGATGCCATATTGTTTTAATCAAATTTAAAACAAAAAGATACAACCATACATTGATTTCCATTTGTTCTATGAAAGTTAGCCATTCATACATTACATTACATTACAGTATTCATGTTAAAATAGTAAGAACTAAGTGATGCTAATGGACATAACTCTTTATAAGCATGCCAGTAATTACATGTTTTTAGTATGATTTAAATATTTTAATAAATGTTATTTAACTGTAGTATGTGTGGCATATAGCATAACAGACAATGTGTTACAGCAGACTTGTTTAATTTGAAATAATTGAATACATGGCTATGGGAAATAGAACTGTAAAAACATGATCTCACATCTCAATGATTCAGTCAACAACATGTTTTTCCATTTTTTTTAACACTTTAGCAAAATTAGACAGTACTCTGAAGGCCTGACAGCATTTTATTTATTATTTTTAATGTGTTGACTTATTTCCTGTTGAATCAGGAAGCTTGGATGAGACATATCGAACGACTCATCTCTTTCGTAGACATAATCATAAACATGAATTAGAACTTTAAATTATTGGTTCTTTTACTTAATTATTATTTACTTTGTTTCCTCATAGCCTCTCTTCAAATTGTGTCAAATTAAATATTCCCTATGTTCCGAATATCTATGTGAAGTGTTACCAAAGCTACAAAGAGGACTCTTATTTTGACGATTGTATTTGTTTTCATCCTCACTAGATATTTTGTTGATTGGTTTCAAATTCAATAAAGGCAAAAACTGAACTAATTTACGAGTTCATAACAAGAAACCCTATTAGAAATGTGTGTTCAACTTTCATGCTCACTGATGTTTCAAGTTATACACATTAATACATATATATAGATTATACTAGATAACATCAGCCACGTAATTTAACTTTAAAGGTTAATGATTTTAAAATATTAGTAATTAAACAATGAGAATGTCTTGAGAGGAACAATGGTCTTACTTTATTCTTGCATACTTTGACAAACACTAGCAATCCAGCAGGGCATAGCAGCAGCATACAAACCAAAAGCAATATGCACAGTGATATTTTATTACTGCCTTCCATCTTAGCAGCAGTTCTGACAGGACAAAATAGACACTATTAGTAAGCTGACCTCTGTTAGTGACGTTTGACCTGTGTTGAAAAAGGTTCTAATATGTGTAGATGCAACAAACCATTCATGTCAGTCTGAAAAGGACAGTAAATACATAATCAGACCACACTGTAGGCCTGGAATAGACAGAAACATGTTTCACAACATGTAAATATATCATACAGACAGAATAAAAACACAATTGGATAATGGGATTGACTGTCTTTCAAACACACATAAATAATTAGCTAACACAATGACTTCCTGTGAAAATTAGCGCTAATACACATTAATGTTATTCTGCCTTTAAGTTCTCCTGGGATGTTTTCGTGAGTTCTGAAATTGTAAGTACAACAAGATCTGAGTTTAAGTGATTTTTTTTCTGAATAAAACTGGCCCTTTATTTAATATTTTTCTCCTGTCTTCATTTATGAACAACGCTTTTTAGCGCTACTGCTACAACCCAAAGGTGTAAGGATGCACATTAGTGTGTAATGATGCCTTATTCATGTATTTGTCTGTTTTATCACACAAGAATGTAAAAACAAACAAAAAACAAACTACTATGTGAGTAGTATTTTCATTAACATTATATTTATCCATTTAGCAAACACTTTTATCCAAAGCAACTTACAATCAGGCTACACATATCATGTTTTTTTTTTTTGTTTTTTAGTGCGTGTGTTCCCTGGGAATTGAACCCACAACATTTTGAGCTGCTGAAGCAATGCTCTACCACTGAGCCACATGTACACATTTGTTTTAACTTAAATGTTAAAACTAGTTTAATGTACAATTAGTAGCACTTTATTTTACAGTCCTGTTCCTCATGTACACACTATGAACTTATTATAGTGATTACAATAACTAGGTAATATCTAGGTACTAACTACTCCCTATACCTAACCCTAACCCCTGTAGTTACCTTCTATTACCAGTAGTATTTTAGGTAGGTACACTGTGAGTACATTGTAAGTACATGTAAGTGCACGTACTGTAAAATAAAGTGCAACCATACAATCAATAGATGATTACAATATTGTGGTGCCGTTCATTTGCATCTCATCTCATAAATTCCATCCTTCTTACAGGACTTGAAGGCAGCATAACTCACCAGTGCAATAGCCCTTCTGCAGGCAAAACCAAGGTTAGCGTTAGCATCGTAGCCTTAGGTTGTGTGAAGGGCTTAAATTCAACACTCATCTGTTGGGTTAGATCACATCTTATTTGCAAGCCAGGGCACATTCGCTCAAGCATAATAAACTCCTCAAAACCAGGGTCATGCACAATTCATCTGGCTCCCTTTTTCCATCACCTCCACGCCAACTCCCTCAGGGGCCAAATGCAAGGCTACGAACAAAAACGCCTGAACTCCTTGTCACTCAGTATTTCATAGAAAGGAAACTGGTGCTGATTCTTTCACCGTTTTTAGAGCTGGTTGTGCAATTCACCTATATTTATTTTCCAGACTAAGCTACTGTTGGAATTTTTGATAAAGGAGAATGATATATCTATATGTGGCAGCTATCTGTTACTCCAAGGCTGGATCTTTATAGTATTCTGTCATTATTTACACACCCCCATATCTTGTATGCTATTATTTTGTATGCAAGAGATATTTTTTGAAGAATATTCACTATGTATTTTTCTGATACAATAGTGACATCTATGAAAACCATCACAAGCTCATTGGAAAAATGTGCCTCTACAATGCCAACAAATGTTATTCATTTTCACACAAATTATTACAGAGGGAGATCATGGAAATAGATTAATGAAGACTTATTTTGTGTGGTTCTTTGGGCATTTTCTATACTATGTTAAACACAAGTCATGATTGTTGATAAAAGAGCTCAAAGACTAGTATGAGCAGGCTAAATTGGCATGGTTGCTTCTGAAAAAAGCATTTGTGTCTTATGTTTGAACACTATCAGATTTTGAGTATAGGGTTCAGTGTAGGTGGTACAATATGTAACTTTCAAATGCTACAGAGTATTAACCTTTTAGCACCACTGACAGGACATTGACTAGAAAATTGAATATGCTGGATGTGCAATCAACTCTATAATAATCAAGTATTGGGTTTCTCACCAATATATATGAAGCACCTGGTGTCCGTCATCCTAAAATCATCACCATACATGGAAATAAAGACACAATGAGAAGAGGAAACAAAGATCAGGTTGAGAGCTCCAAACAGCAGCGATATAATTATGAAACAATCATATAAGGAAACAGAGGAAATATGACACAGCTACTTATGACACGCCAATGGTGTTACGATAAATCCTACAGCTTAAAGTCAACATGAAATCAAATTATGGCATTTGTGCCACTGAAATGACTTCCCTTTCCACAGGTAATATTACCATGGCTGTGAGGGGCAATAGCCAAATAGCTTTTTTGACAATGTCATATTTGCTTTTGAGGGAGAATTTCATCTTTGGCCTCCACATCCATTGGATTGCTGGCAAAATAGAATTTATGTCTGGCTCCATTACTCCATCCACTTTCAAATATTTAGTCCCAGATTTTTCACTAAATGTTATGTATCACTTTACACATACTTAACACATTATAGCGTGGATGCAAAATAGGTGGTGAATTATGTTTCATGTTGACTTTGAATATGTTGACGACAACCGTTATTAAAAATGGTTGGAGTGGGGGTAGTTAACATTTTTCAGAGCGAATTCATTGCTGCTTTATATGCTGATATATGATAGCTACATACAAGCAAAATAAACATAAACTATTGATCAGTTTTCCATTCAAGCTGATAAAATCAGATCAAACAAGACAAACATTCAGGTTAAAGTGTTTTGTGCCAACAATGTGCATCTCAGTTTATGTCACTTGGTTCTCGAAAAGCTTCAGACAAGGGTTTTAGGAGTCATACGGCAGAGAGAGTTTGATGGTGCTGAAGGGTGTCTCTTGGGCATTTATATAGTTGCAAGTAATGATGAAGGAATAACACTATGAGGCCATGTTATATTGTTTGAGTCATGTGATGAAACATACTGAATTTCAGACAAACACAGATTGTGTCCAAAAGATGGTTGCTGGGATCCAATGGCCTTTTTTCAAGGGCCTTATATGTTCCTAGTTGCTACATAAGTTGCTACATAAAGTTCAAGTACGAGCATTAAAAGATCTCTTCTTTTCTTCTTTTCTTCTTTCAGGTACTCTCTGAAATTCCTGAGCATGAGAACAATAACCATTCGCAGGCTGTGACTGGCTCTTTTTTCCATAATTGAGCCATGACACGTTGCCACATATTAAAGGTCCTTTCACATAACTCATGTCAGGGTTTTAACACAACCCTCTATGAACTTTGACCTTCAAAGACAAAAGCAAATGTAAGAGGTTGCTAGGTAGTAATTAGTGAACTAAGTAAAAGTAAATGGAAGAGGTAACACATACAGGTGCATCTCAATAAATGATAATGTCATGGAAAAGTTCATTTATTTCAGCAGTTCAACTCAAATTGTGAAACTCGTGTATTAAATAAATTCAATGCACACAGACTTAAGTACGTTAAGTCTTTTAACTATGATGATTTTTGCTCACATTTAACAAAAACCCACAAATTCACTACCTCAACAAATTAGAATATGGTGACATGCCAATCAGCTAATCAACTCAAAACACCTGCAAAGGTTTCCTGAGCCTTCAAAATGGTCTCTCAGTATGGTTCACTAGAATACACAATCATGGGGAAGACTGCTGATCTGACAGTTGTCCAGAAGACAATCATTGACACCCTTCACAAGGAGGGTAAGCCACAAACATGCATTGCCAAAGAGGCTGGCTGTTCACAGAGTGCTGTATCCAAGCATGTTAACAGAAAGTTGAATGGAAGAAAAAAGTGTGGAAGAAAAAGATGCACAACCAACAGAGAGAACTGCAGCCTTTATGAGGATTGTCAAGAAAAATCAATTCATGAATTTGGCTGAACTTCACAAGGAATGGACTGAGGCTGTGATCAAGGCATCAAGAGCTACCACACACAGGCGTGTCAAGGAATTTGGCTACAGTTGTTGTCAGAGGCATCTTGCCTGAGCTAAGGAGAAGAAGATCTGGACTGTTGCCCAGTGGTCCAAAGTCCTCTTTTCAGATGAGAGCAAGTTATGTATTTAATTTGGAAACCAAGGTCCTAGATTCTGGAGGAAGGGTGGAGAAGCTCATAGCACAAATTGCTTGAAGTCCAGTGTTAAGTTTCCACAGCCTGTGATGATTTGGGGTGCAATGTCATCTGCTGGTGTTGATCCATTGTGTTTTTTGAAAGCCAACGTCACTGCACCCGTTTAACTTTGACATTTTGGAGCACTTCATTGCTTACTTCTTCTGACCAGCTGCTGATTTTATTTTCCAGCAGGATTTGGCACCTGCCCACACTGCCAAAAGCACCAAAATTTGGTTAAGTGACCATGGTGTTGGTGTGCTTGACTGGCCAGCAAACTCACCAGACCTGAACCCCATAGAGAATCTATGGGATATTGTCAAGAAGAAAATAAGAAACAAGAGACCAAAAAATGCAGATGAGCTGAAGGACACTGTCAAAGAAACCTGGGCTTCCATACCACCTAAGCAGTGCCACAAACTGATCACTTCCATGCCATGCCGAATTGAGGCAGTAATTAAAGAAAAATGAGCCTCTACCAAGTATTGAGTACATATAGAGTAAATTAACATACTTTCCAGAAGGCCAACAATGCACTAAACATTTTTTTTATTGATCTTCTATTCGTATTCTAATTTGTTGAGATAGTGAATTGGTGGGTTATTGTTAAATGTGAGGCAAAATCATCACAATTAAAAGAACCAAAGACCATAAACTACTTCAGTATGTGCATTTAATTTATTTAATACATGAGTTTCACAATTTGAGTTGAATTACTGAAATAAATGAACTTTTCCATGACATTCTAATTTATTGAGATGCAACTGTATTTGAGCTTCAAACAGGATAAAAGTCCCACTGATAGTTTGCACCGCTATATCATAGAAAAACTGCTGGCACTTCAGCCATTTTACCACACAGTTAGCACAACACTAACATTTCAGCAGAAAAACCTGTGTCTCATTCACTAGCCACCCAAAATGCAGTTTAAATGCACACTATACTGTATGAGCTGGTATAGTACCATGTACATCACAATTAATGCCATTATTTCCATCACTTCTATCTAAGTGATGCTTGCGCATATTTCCATTAAGTTCATGCTATTTTCCTGCAATTGTAAATTTGTAGAGATCAAAGAAGCCATAACAATGATCAAACCATGGTAAGAGTGTCATAACTGGCCATTTATACTCAATCAGTCAACTGGAGTCAATTTAGTCCACCGAATCACTGTGCAATGATGTTCTGAAGCATACCATATTGTGGAAGTCCGCTGGGATTGTGGCATGAAAAACTCATTTGATAATGTTTTTTGGCAATGTTTACGCTAAGGTACTGAAATAATAAAGACAGCACATGCAAATATGTAATGATTTAGATTGACACGTAACATGCCCCCAAAAAAAAAAAAAAACAATTCTAGGTATGCCTTTTGTCTTGTACAACACTTCTCATTTGTCTTGTTTTCATAATTTTGCATTGGCACTGCTCACATGAAGATAAATCAGGCAAATTGTCTGGTAATCGTTGGTTATATTTAAACATATCAGCATAAAATGGGGTCAAAGTTGAAATCATCTTAATTTATAGAGTTGTGTTGTAACATTTTACCTGTGCACCAACACAATGGGCAATGCTGACGTGAGTCATGTGAAAGAGCCTTAATACTTTCTACATTCTCAATTTAAGCACATATATCCATTAAAAAGAGTGACATAAAATACATTTTCAAAGACAGGTGATAATAAGGAAGTAATTCACATTTCACATGAATACAACATCGGCCATGTAAGAAATGGGGGAAGAAACAGTTTGTGGCTAATGATACTGCTTAAAAGTATTTCTTTTTTTTATGTCTGTGTACCTACAGGGAATCAAAATGATCGTTGATATAAGCACAAATGTTTGCTCTAGCCCTAAGCTTTCAACAGTGCAAAAAGTCCACGGTGGAGGGAGTCCTCATTTTGGCACGTATATCAATTTCCAGTCAAAAGCATACACACACACTAGGGTTGGCACGGTACATGTATTTGTACTGAACCGTGACGGTACGGGCAATTCAGTTCAGTGCATGAGGCCTTACGACGAATTCAGGCAATTCACCCCAATCCAGAAGGGGGCACCCGCAGTAATGCAAAGCTGTTTGATAACCGCCAGCAGAACAACAGCGAATGCCGTGAGTTGAGCACTTGAAAACAAAGCCCACTAGACAGTGACCATGTGCTGATTATGAATGCGTCTCTCATATGGACTGACAAAGGCCTGCAAACTCAACTGTTTGCAAAATGGAGCTTTGTGCTCACTGTTTTCTTATACCAGCAGAATCAACTTTAAACACTTTTTGTCTTAGTAATGATGCATCACTACTGCTTTTATTTATGTACAATCACAATGAAACAAAAAGAAAACAAATAAGATGTTGCTCTCTGCCATTTGAGTTTCCTTTCTGTGAACAAAAGAAAGCGTGTCACAAAAATGAATTGAAACTTATCAAATATAGACTGTTATGTGTGGCACTGTGCCCCCCCTTGTTTATCTGTTAACTAAATCAAATATATTTCAAGAATTTATTTATTGTGTGTATATATACTGTATATATGTACTGCAGATTATATATATATATATAACATAATCATATTTAGTATATTCACATCTAGGTGAAAAAATATATAATTTGTACTAGTGTCTGTTCAAAATAAATGAAACGAAATGAAGCATAGTAGATTTGTTTTTTTCCCTGTTGTACCAAAATCGTATCGAACCGTGAACATCTCATGTCATCTCAACTGAGATACGTACTGAACCGTGACATCTGTGTACCGTGCCACTCCTAACACACACACTAAATAGACTCATTAGTAGGATAATTAAAGCCAAAAGGGTTGATTTTACACGTTAAACCAGCTCCCACACAAAAGCAAGTGTCGGTGGAATTAAAACGAATGTTGGCGGGTGCCACATTTTTCGTGAAGTAGTTTTGTCTATAACAAAATGCACCGGAAAATCCTGTCAAGAACAAGTACTCAACGATGTAACCTCAGAGAGTGTCCAGAAAGACGAAAACTGTTATAGAAATGTTAAAACTACATACCATTTCAAAATACACAGCAATTAGGTAAATCGGGTTTTCTTATTGGTTGTTTCACATATCTGCAAAGTCAATAAATATATTTTTCCTTAAATATATGCATATAGATAGCATTTTTTTCAATATATTTATTTCATATATATACATATGCAGATAAATACTGTCAAAAGTGCGCCTGGAGTATATTATAGTTATCGATTTGAACTCTACATCAGGCTATGAGAGCCACTTGGGGTCCTTTGCAGTGCAAGGCGGGGATCTGGGGGTATATACTGGTGAGGGTGGTTATACGGTGGTGGAGGTGGAGGCAAGGGCGGTTGTGAACCGTCATTGTTTCCCCCCTGGTTGCCTCCGTCATCAGGTGAGCGCACTGGTGTGGAGACAACAGACTGAATGAGCTGGTGATGAGTGGGGCTCTGGCTGAGGAATGCCTCCATGCATCCGTGACCACCTTTGTCCAAGACGATGACCTTGACGATTTGCTGGCACTGGATGAGTGTGTCGGGTCGTATCTCGGCCAGGGCCACTGGCTGGTAGGAGTGTGAGGTTGTGGGGCTGGCATGTTGCAATGGAGGCTGCTGGAAGAGCTCCCTCTGGTGGTTGAGAAGGGCGGTGCTCTCAGGGCTCGGTGGTGCTGTGTTGAGCTGGTACGTCTGAAGCCTGTTGTGAATTGACACCTAGTTTAGAAAACAGTCAGAGATAGCATCATATGTTATAAGACTGTTCTCCTTCTACCGCCATCAGCCCTCCGGTGAACACACATCACAATAGACATGCGCAGTGTTGCGTGTGGACGTGGCACAAGGGGTTTGCTCGGTGGCTTGCGACTCGGACAGAGGGTGGGAAGCTGGAATCAGGGATGCAGATGTGGAGGGTTTTGGGGACCTTGTGTTTGTGTCTATAAGGTGTATGGTGGTTATTAAGAGGACACTGAGGGCCCCTGTGTCTCCCTTGGAAACCACTAGACCATTAAGGGAATAGAGAATGAAGAACACTTCAGGGAAGAAGGAGGACAAGAAAGGGTAGGACAGGTTAAACAATGGGAAGGGTGTAATTGGACAACTACAGACGACACACATCCGAATGCATGCCATCAATATTTCTCATAAGGTTTGGGACTTAAAGGGTTAGTTCACCCAAAATGAAAAGTCTGTCATTAATTACTCACCGTCATGTCATCCAAAACCTTTGTTCATCTTTGAAACTCAAATACAAATATTTTTTATGAAATCTGAGAACTCTCTGACCCTCCATAGACAGTAATGGAACTGAAATGTTACCAGAAACATAGGAATTCTTATTTGAATAAATTATGTAATTTTAGCTTTCTTTGCACACAAAACTTATTTGCAACGCAAAATTGAAGTTGAACCACTGATGTCACATGGACTTTTTACCGATGTCCTTTCTACGTTTCTGGGTCTGGGAACATTTCAGTTGTGTTGCTGTCTATACAGGGTTAGAAAGCTCACAAATTTAATCAAGAATATATTAATTTGTGTTCCGAAGATGAACAGAGGTCTTACAGCTTTGGAACAACATACGAGTGAGTAATTAATGACATAATTTTTGGGTGAACTGACCCTTTAAACAAGAGTTTGCCTGGACTTGCAAGCAACTCCTCTCTTTACCTAATCGTCTCCTGGGTTCTAATAATGGCACGTATCCACAATTGTCTGTGGGATATTTTCACTGCCTCTGGGATTGATGTCTATGAGGAGTGATGAACATAGTTCATAGTTCAAAGTGAGTTCATCTAGCTCTGTCTCAGGATAGATGCTGGCCCTTGAGGGTTGGCATGATGGCTAAAGTGAGGACACTTTTCTCTGAATCAATCTTTTTGACTGTTGGAGATAGGGCATGACTTGACTGAAGGTGGACCACTTTGTCTGAATGTGTGGAGGGATTTCAGTTGGGTGGAAAATTAGTTGATGACAGGAAAAGATTCCAGTACAGCGATGAAGTGCGACGGTCTAGCTCTAGCAATGCTATCTCACGACCAATTCATATGTGTCTTACGAGGTGGCTAATCCTTATGGCCTCACTAGTAGGATTTTGTACGATTTGTCTACACCCCAATGATGTGTAGGTTTAGGGGCGGGGTTAAGTGTAGGTCATTAATTTGTACAAATTCATAAGAATTTGCAACTCATAAAATACGTACAGTTTATAAAAAAAATGCATTAATTTGTATGCCATTTTGTGTTGTCAATAAATTATCCGCACTTGATTATCATCTCTGCTTGTTTGCAACCCTATGCTAATTTGCACTGACTATGGTAGATTGTGTTGGTCATCATGGAAATGATCTGGCTGCATCTGTATTATTTTAATTTGCACACTGTCAGTAGATCAACAGCAGAATTTTCCACTCCCATAGTCTTCTTTATGGGATTGCACTGTCATGCTAATTGGCCCTGTTAAATAAATCATGCCCTAAAGCTAGTAACACAGTCTTGGACCGTTTGGTCACTTTTAAGAATGTTCTTTTTTTTTTTTTTTAAATAAAAGTTTGTAATGTTGTGATTTACCTCATAGCTGGTTTGCTTGGTTGCTAACAATGCTTTAATGAAGAACATTACAAATCACTGTGGAAAATTAAAGGTAAATATAGGCCTACTTCACGAACCAACTCCAATGATAAGGCTCTTTTTATTTATTTATTTTATTTTATTTTTCATATGTTAAAGCTACCAACAGTTGCTATGTAGATTTGACAATGTATGTTAGAATAGTTTGTGCTTTCCTCAGTTATGTTTAATTAAACTTTAATAAAACATATACAGTAACACTTTAGTATAGGGACCAATTCTTCCTATGAACTAGTTGCTTATTAGCATGCCTATTATTAACATATTGGCTGTTTATTAGTATGTTTAAAGCACATAATCTGCATGGCCATATTTGACATCCCTAATCCTACCCAATACCTAATCCTAAACTACATTACTAACTATTAAAAAGCAGCAAATTATACGTTTATTGAGGTAAAAGTCATAGTTAATGTTTGATAGTTGCAAGAGTTGGACCTTAAAATAAAGTGTGACCATTCCGGTTATCAAATGTTACAATTTATAATTGTTGTAGGTTGAAGCTTTTACATTTCAAATTTATCTGATGATTCCACAAAGCCTTGAAAAACTAACACATTAGCATTAAATAAATATTTTATATACATTAAAATACAATAATCTGAAAAATATGCATAAAAGGTTTCATGACTTTACTTGAGAGTATGGTTATGTAATGTAACATGACAATTATTGTATTTTATTTTTATAATACAATTGTCACTGCACAAACATCTGGGCATATTCCAAATCTGTCTTAAATGACCATATGTAAAGAAAATATAAATGTTACAATATAGGTCAAGTTTTTTTTAAAGGTTTTAAAGTGCAAAGAGCTGAAAAATGTCATACTGCAAACTGCTGGTAAATTATGAAATATTCAATGCATTCCATATAAAAGTGAGTATGCTGAGGCTCAGTAACCATCCGACACACTCCAGCTGCCATCTTTTCTATCTCTTCTCAATGTTTGTGTCCATCTCAGCACACTTTTCAGGTCATGTCCAGCTCAGCCTTACATCCCCTCTCCAGCTAACATGTGTCAATCACTGCCATCCATAACAGCTAAAACGTGTTTTAAAATGTATTACGTCAATACTGCCGTGTTTAAAGTGGCAGGTGGCTCAACTAGTCTATAGTAGTTGGACAGCTTTATGCTCCCTCTCTTCAGTATATGGCTGGCGTTTCCTCTGACCCCTCTGCTGCCTGCGATGGGTTCCGACAGCCCGTGCCCTTCAGGGGTTCGCTGGGTGCTGACATTTACATGTGGCATGATTAAGGTGAGGGTTTTCAGTGCCAGACAGGAAGTCGCTGCCACTCTGATCATGTTCAGGCTAAGAGCAGCCCACTAATGTGCTATATCTAATGCTAGCAGAACTTAAATTTGCCTGCTAAACAAAACATGCAGACAGGGCTGGAGGATTTAGAACAAAAGTTTTTTCTTTCTTCTTTGTAACACTTTGTTTTAAGAAAAAATTCGCACTATTAACTAGTTGACAATTAGTATGCATATTAGTTCTTACAAAGTTCATATTAATGCCTTCTTCTCTAAACTGTAATAACAATAATAATACGTGTTGTTGTTGTATGTAGTGTACATTTTCCTAAACAAAAGAAATCCTTTAGGATCTTTCTTTTTTCAGATAAAGTGATGATAAATAGATAGATAAATAGATAGATAGACGTTGATGTTTTGGTTTCAGTGTCAATTTATTTTTATATTTTAGTCACTATAGTATGTATTCAAATAATGAATCAGGTTTTATTTTTCTATTTTTGGTTTGATTTTAAATTTTAGTTTAAGATATATAATTATACAAGTAATGCAACAATATGAAATATAATAATATAAGTTAAGTAATGTGCTTTTGATCAATATTATTATTATTAATTTTATATTTGTATTTATCTTTTCATTTTACTTTTAGTAATTTTTGTATTTCAACTTCCATTTTATTTTGTGTAACATTTGAATTAGTAATTTTTTCAGTTTTCAGTTTTTCAAGTTTAAGTTGAATACTTTTAATATTTATATTTTACTTCATTTCAGCTTCATTTCAATGAACAAAGATTATTAATAGTAGTTTTAGTTATCAATAACAACGCTGTTTGGTGTTTTTACTAAAGCCTTCCACACACTGCACAAGTTTCTGCTGTCCCAGACGAAAGATTGACATCGTGCAAGAATCGTGGCTCCTAACCGGTGCTCCTGTGTCATACAGCAAGAGAGGTTCAGAGACGGCCGTTGTCACAGTCTTGTGACCAAAAATAGTCTACGATCAATTTCTGACAGTGTCAGAAATTCAGCATGATCATAGCACAGTGTGTTTGCTGCTACGAACCACATTTACTGACCAGCCAATACATATGCATATGAAATCAACGCGACGTGGCACTAAAACTTAAAAATGCTTAACTAAAACTCTTTTAACTTCCTCTTTCACAGCTTAATATTTTTTTTCAGCAAACTTAAAAAAACAATAGCCAAACTTTGCTTTGTCAAGCTCTTTTATCTGTTTATCTGTCAACCTGTCAGACAACATCATTGTATTTACTTACTGCTATTTTAATCTTTTTGATTTGCCTTTTTTTAATCTTACTGATTCCTAAAAAAAAGGTCACCAGTCAATATGCTCCATTTCATGTATTGGTCTATGCCAATTTGCTACTTTCTGAGTTTCGGTTTTGAACCCTCAATACTGAAATATCTGTGTAAGGTTGCTGCATTCCCACAACTTCCATTTTACTCTCCATTAACTCTATTTAGGTTCTAAGACTTGAGGGCATGCATATGAAAGCTGGCACGTCTCACACAGAAGCAAGCATCTGTTTAAATAAAGTGCACCGACACAGTGCCTCTTTGCTGTTGTGTCCTTGAATTCCCTCCCATGCACAAGACATGGTGTTATCTCATGATGCTAATCGCACAGCCCTCTGGGTAATGTATTTTATGTAGGGTTTGTCTTTTATCCCCCTGCAGAGAGTGGATGATGCTGCATCAGATTAATGTTAGAGATCACCGGGGCTTGTTCTTGTGGTTGCCACAGTGGAAATGCTGAATGCTTGCTACCTGGTATGCACTGAGTCTGGGTTTGCAATTAAACAATCAATTTACTTAATGTTTCTTGTCTTTACTTTTGAAAAGGAAGTGCACTTTGAAGTGGAATATGTTTAAATATAATATAATACAAATAATTTATAGTGTTTTTAACTATAGTGTTATTTGATATATTCAAAGTTAATATATTTTAAAATAACTAAATTGCTACTTTACAAATGTGTAATTGCAAATAGTTTGAAATACAGGCAGACACGTATCAATGACAATAATGTTTATTTTGATTGGCTTGTCAGTAGATGTGGCAGTACACTTGAACCATATTTCTAAGTAATTATACAATTCCAAATAATGGCATGCTTAAGCCCTTCTAAACATTCTAAATTGAATTCCAAATAATCCAAATTTAGACTGTGATACGTTTTTATTTAATTGCAATTATCATGCAATTAAGAATCTGAATACAGTGCATTCAGTTCGGACTGGAGTATACTTTTAAAATATATTTTTACATAATAATTACTATTTTTAAAGTATGCTAAAGTGTACTTTTGGATGAGCTAGGTTCTGGAGAGGATGATTACGGCTGCTGCCTCCGTCCAGGCAAATCAGATTTTTTTATTATATTTTATTGATTTAGTTAGTTAGTTCTGTTCTTAAACAACTTAAACAATCAAAGTTTTCATGTTGACATTAATAAAAAACGTAATAACTTTTTAAAGTTACTTTTAAACTTTATATGGTGGCAATATGGTGAGCACAGCATCTATATGTCCATTGATTAACAACTCTAAGAACTGTATTTCAGGATTTCAAGAAGTTCAAGATTTTCAGGTTATTTCAGGTTTATTTCAAATGATGAAAATTATTTTTAATTGTTTTACTTTTAAACAGTAACAACTCATTTTATGCATGCATTAAAGAGTCATCTTTGAGAGATTAATGAGCTGTTTGCATACTGTTTATATTTCAACTTTATTAAAATGCTCCAAAAATATGTAAAGCTTCCACATAATTTCTGCTCTCTTCTATCCGCTGTCAACTGAACTTTTTTTTTACTGATCATCAACGAGGTAAAAATACATTTCAAATGTTTGTTTGATAATTCTCTTAAAATCCTCCTCCACACTGCAAAGTTAATTTAACAGGAGGGGCCAACAGTACACAAATGTGTTTTACCTCCAGGGGGCTGCTGTCGACTTTGGGTTTTGAGGCGATAACGTTTAGAATGACTTTAGGGGAAGTGGAAGGTCGTCTGGTTGAGGACACTGCGTTTTCACTCCAACAGGAACATATGGCTGTTGTAGTTTGTTAATTCCTGTTCACTAGCTTTATGTGTCATATAAGCTGTGAGCTACTGACGGATGCTAGTGGTCTGTAGGGACTTACCTGCGAGAACACTGAGCTCTTACCTCTACTGCATTGTGTCCACTCTGTGATGCATTCATTTCCTGTTTTCCTAAGCAAAGAAAAGAGTAAAAATCAGACTAAAGATTAAAGAATGGGTGAATATACCGTGGATGATAATTTGAGTAAATATGCTTGAAACTGAGTTTATAAGATCACATACACACAAAGTACACATTTTGTGAAAAAACAAACAAACAAACTTCTATCATGACAACTCTCGGAGGGATTAGCATGGTAATGTACATGACAATGTTAAAGGTCCCATATTGAACACCTTTCTGAAGTTTTATTTTAGGTTTTGATGTCCTTAAGAATATATATTTGCGGTATAAGTACCAAAAACCATCTCAATATATTTTTACAGCTCTTCTCTCAGGAGCTCTGCTGAAAACAGACAGATTTGTCCTGTCTAATTAATATTCATGAGCCTCTCTTCTGATTGGCCTGTTGTTTTCTGAGTGACACACGGCTAGGCCAACCAGAGGGAACTAGGGTCATGTAGGGCCGACGTCACAATTACGACACAGCGCTAGCTGCAAAACAAGGGGGAAAACTGGAGGCGGCCCTTTCAAACAAGCGCAGATTCGGCTACATAAGGAGCTTAAAATATCATCATCTTGTGATGTTGGGTGCCAGAATCTATGTAATACAGCCTCACATTAGACATTTTGATTGCATACCTGCTGCCACTGCCAGACAAAAATCGATGACAGCTGGGGTTAAACGCGATAAAACAACTGGACAGAAACCATCGCCAAACATGATCACGTTTGCAGCACACTTCTTATCAGAAAAGGTTCAAAAAAGTATTGTATTTTGTTGTTATGGGCGCATCTGAAGATTTCTTCTCACGAATCTCACAAATATGTTGTGTATGAAATAATGTCTGTGTGCATGTGTGTAAAACAACAAACTAACGATTTATATATAATCATTTGTAATTGTATAATAATTTTTATGATCAATTGTGGCTGGAATAATAATGTAGCTGTAAAAATAGTTGTCTGCTGAAATTAAAATGTATTTACATCTTCATCATGACTAGATTAAGAGTGAGAGTGTAACGTTACAGGTCGGCCCATCTGGTTTCATCCGTTAAAGTTAACCTTTTCAACATGTTTCCGTGTAGTTGCCATTGCTCAGCAATGGCATGGACGCGATGTTGTCTGGGGGTTTGGCAAAAGGACGGTGGGCGGTGCTCGGGATGGTGACTGAAGGCGGTGCGGAGTAGTTCTGACATCACATTTTTACGGAAGTCACAAGGGCTCGTGAAAAGGCACTGCTACTTTATGCAGGCTGTGTGCACTTTACTATGGACTGACTGTTTTGAAACTTATAAGGTAGTTACATAGCCTCTAGACCACTGTTATCATGAAAAAAGCCAGGGAATTTCAGTTTTGACAGTATGGGACCTTTAATGTGTTTGTTCTTGTCGGAATAGATCTGCTACGATGCTGTTGCAGCAGAGAAAGTACAGAGACTTGCTACTGCTAATACATTCACAACATTCTGCTGTGAGCATGTAAGAAATACTGCTGCTGCACATATAATATATATGAAATAACCTCCATATACATGAAATTACCCGTAGCTGATGTATACAGGTGGAGCTGGGGAAGGGGAGGGTTTCTGGAACATGCTGCAACTGCTACAGCAAGTAGTAGCATTGGCAAATTAGTATTTGAATGTTAAGCAGCGAACTCATTGGCTGCTGATATGAAAACAACCAATCAGCTGCGCCATGTGATGATGTCATTGTGTCAGATTAAGTTTGACCTGTCGGATATCTAGAGTTTATGCCATAACTTTGGATATATAATGGTATATATGAAAAGATTTCTGTGAGATTCACCCAAACATGACTGAGTAACGAAAGAAAGAAAGAAAGAAAGAAAGAAAGAAAGAAAGAAAGAAAGAAAGAAAGAAAGAAAGAAAGACACAAGCACAAGCCACTTCAATCAAATTCTCTGTATTGTTTGGTACTGAACTTTTGATAATATTTTGATATTTACTGTATAGTTGGAGGTAAAACCTGCTTGATAATACCTAAACAGATACTGAATGCAAATAATGTGAAATACAGAAGATATACTTGTTTTCTGACAGTATAGTACCTGAAGGAGAACCTTGTCTTCCCCTCAACTCAAGCTGAGTCCCATTGTTCTTGATGGAGTGAGTTTTGGCTCCCTGTTGTTTCTCTAACTCCCCTAAAAAGACAGTGAAAAGAGACCAGGAGGTTTAAATCAGTGCCACACACACACACACACACACACAATAGCATGCTCACATCCTCTAAGCCTTGAGTCGTCCGTCTCTAAACAGCAGAGCTCCAAATCACCATATTTACACCGAGGGCTTGATGATAATTGCCTGCCATTTCTAATCAGGCTACAAAAGAGCTTTTCCCTCTTCCAAAATAATTGTAAGAAAGCTCTGGCTCTAGACTCTTTTAGGGGAAATATGCCTTCTGATTTAATGAAGCCATAAGAAAGGATTAAGCCTTGATACAAACCTGTGAGTGCACAAAGAATAGCTGACAACCAATCACCAGGATACTAAAACTCAGCATGCTACCAAATTAAACATATTTATTACAGTAGTACATTTGAGGATTAAAGGAGGGGGGGATGTGTCCTATTTTATTCCAGAGAACTGAAATGGTGTGCATACAAATGGTAATAAAATAAGGCTGCCCCAAAATAGTCAACTAATCGTTAGTCGCCCGGAAGAGGCTTGGTTGACCCAAATTGTATTAGTCGCAGAAAAAAACAGGTGGAGTCACGCAGTCAGTGACTAAGAAATCATTAAAGGCTAGTCTATGTTAATACAGTACAGCTAAACGCTCGCCTATCATTCATTGACCTCAAATATTGCTTATCATCTGAAATATGTAAGTATTAACAACTTTACATGGCCGCTCAATCTAATGTTAACCTAGAGAAATGTGCGGATTGTGGAAGCTGAACTGCAGCATGCTCACTGCACGACAGATAGTGGCGGCAGTGCAGTCACTTGCTCTTAAAATACTCAGATAAGAGTAATCGATCTTTCAAATCTGTAAAAAGACTCAATGTTTATGTGTGTGCACTCACAATAACATCAAAACAAACCTTTGCAAAATAATGAAAGCAAACAGAATGCACTTTCTGCTGTCTCGGGCTCTGTGAACTTCAGCGTGAAACTCTGTGTATATCTTCGCTTTATAGTCATAAAAAAAACACACATATATATATACATATATATATATATATATACAGAGAGATAGAGAGAGAGAGTGAAATTTCAAATGAACCAATTCAAATGGAAAACAAATCCTCAGTTTATGTAATCCGTATGAAACATACAGGCGCATTCACTACAGCGGAGATGACAAATCAGTGTCGCTGACTTCATATATTTGGCCGAATACAAAGAAAGCACTAGTTATTACTTATTAAATTATTTAAATGTTAATGCAGTCTCCTTACTGTTTCTTCCCTGACACATTCATAATCATTACTTCTGTCGATTTGCTGTCGCAAGCTTTATGCGTGTGCTTGAGCACTTATTAGGCTATGTAAACAATTAAAGGCTCATTATAGTGATTTAAATGGTTTATTGATAAACGTGCGATTAGTCGACTAATGCTTGAAATTAACAACTATTAGTCGACCAGAAAAATCCTTTGTCGAGGGCAGCCCTAGAATAAAATATGTCAAAAACAATTATAAGGGTGTTTAATATAATTAAATTAAAAATGTTGTTCTTGTTGATAAAATTTTGTTCTTGTTGATCTTGTTGACCTGTAAATTTACAGCATGCATTTAGTGTGATTAATTTAAAAATAAATGAATATATTAATACAAATTATGCAATTAGTAAATCTACGGTTTTATTCTGTCATTTATTTTGTTATTTATTTTTAATGATTTTAAAATGAATGTTGGTTTTCCTGTTTTTTCATGAGTATTCATTAATAATATTCATATTAATAACGGTGTTTAAATTAATGAAATTAAAAAAAGTATATATCAAGTTTAAGTAAAAATATTAGGTTCATAAAAATTATTATTTATAACTCATGCACTTATTTATAATAATAATAATAATAATAATAATGATAGTTATTTATTATTACATCAACCATTAGTAATGTCTAATAGTATTGTCAAATATGGATAAACAAGTACTGCCATTATACTGTTATTTAATACTGTTAATATTTTTAATCTTAAAACATTCTCCTGGAAACATCAGTTTATTTGTATACATTTCTGTCATTTAGAAAGAGTAAATTTGAGAGTATTAATCCACAGCAAGACCTCCAGAGCCCCTTTGGATAACAGGACAGCAGATTGCCTGCCTCAGTTCAACATACATTAACTGCAAATGAGGATTGTCTTTATTTGCAATTCTAAAATAAAGACAAAGACATGAAATGCACTTAAAAGTATCAATGCACAAAGCCATTTATTCATGCTTGGATTGTAAAGAGAAGTTCCTTTATGTGGAAAAGAAAAGATGTGTAGCTGTGTAGATGACAGCTCTCAGTTCACCAACAGCTGTATTCCTGAAAGAGAGTAAAGGTGCTTATCTCTCTTTTCCCGGTGAAACTGCTGACACAGATACGCATACAGCACAGGACTTCTCATGGACCCTTGCTCTCTCTAGCTCAGAATGCAATGAAAACCAACCGGCCTCAGCAAAATACATGCTTTGATGTCCACTGGCACTTAGCCCATTCGCTTTCTGTCTCTCTTTTTGTTTTTCTCCCTCATGGAAACCAAAAGACATTTCTCTGTTCCTGCTTCCATGCTTCTCAGTTCCTTCAGGGGATATTTGAAAGCCTGACAGCACTGTGCAAACGAAACGTTTCATTTATTACAGAACATCAAAATAGCTCAGTGAGAGTCCTAAAGGACAAACGCACAGGGAAAGCAAACATATACACACCATATTTACAAAAATACAGTGCAAATAAACAGCAAAGCAGCTAAGACTGCAAAAAGAGAATGATATTACACAGAAATGAACCGGTCCACTCAATACCGCCGATCCCTTTATGCAGAGTATGCAGTTTGCGTAGTGCACCAACTCCCAAGGGGGCACCATCCCAGTTGCTCAAAACAAAACCTAATAATAATAATATAAAACCTTTCATTCTATATTACTATTACAATTAACATATACATGTGCATAAATAGAAATCTAAACATTACCATAAATCTAATTATAAAAAATGTAGTAGGCAGTAGGCCAATCAAATGTGACGCAGTATTCCTAAAGCTAAAGTTTTTACTGTCACTTTAGATCAATTTAATGCATAGAATTCAACCTTTTTATTTTATTTTTTAAGATTTTTAGATTTAGATTTTATTATTATATTAGAAATAGTTACCGACCCCTAACTTTTGAACGGTAGTGAGCGTAAATGTTAAGGAACAGTATGTAAAATAAATTAGAATGCATTAAATATTTAAATGACTAAAGTTTGTAATATTTAGTTCATACATTCATTTACATTTCAACCAAGCTTAATAATGCAGTGCAGTAATGCCTAGAAGTAATTGTAGAACTGTAACTTCTGCAGCAACAACCTGCAACCTTGCATGGGGTAAAAAAACACACATTTTCTTCAGTAAAAAAATGAAATAAAATTAAAATCGTATTAATCATAGGTGTCTCAGCATCTGTTTTACTACAGCTGCCAACAACTGGATTACTTCTGTTAACCCAGCAAATGGGCAGCATTACCCAGAGTTACCATGGAAACACTGTCCAATATTCAATAGATGACTTCTGATTCACATCACGAAGCAAGAAATAAAAGTCAAGTGAAAAAGTCTCTTTTCACTTGATTGCTTACTAGCTCAACTCAAAAGAGCCTATGATAATAAGCCATAGACAAGTCTATGATATTCTGTTCTCTACAGATATGGCTCAGGTCGTTCCTTCAAAAAAGTATTGCTATAAAGAAAAGGGTTTTGTCACTCAGACAAAATCCATTTGCTTAGAAAAGTAACGACCTGTCACTCATGTCTGCTGCACAAATTATGTGGGAACAGCTACACATGAAACATGAATACATTTGTATCCTCTTATACACATGCACTTCGTATTTTAACAAACAACCTACTCACATTCAATACGTATCTGTTCCATCTCTGACACCTCGGAAATGGACTCCTTCAGGTCCTCTACGAACTTGAGCAGCTCCTCTGCGCTCTGAGCACAGAAATTCAACACTTGCTTCTTATCAGAGCCCGAACACGGAGACACAATAGTGATGGCGTGAGGATAGTCTGAAAAAAACAGACCAAATAGAAACATTATATTAGCAAATATTAAGTTTTTGTTGTTATTCACTGAAAATCTTGGAAATTTTCTTCTGAAGGTCACATCTAGAATACGTTCACTTCCAGATTAAATTATTCATCAAATTCAACTCTGTCATAGTCAGAAAAATGGAATTTGTCTGTTATAACCTAACATGACACATTTTTTATATACTGATGTTATAATATATGAGTTAAGTGAATCATGTGAGTCATGCTATATTTGTTTGTGTTTTTCTGTCTATTTTTGAAACTTGACAGACATGGCAATTTTGGATTCTTCAAAAATGTATTATTTTGTGTTTTACATATATTTGGACTTTTTTAAATTACATGAGAGGGTCAGTGAATAGTGGCATAGATTAACGTTTTCTTTAACTATTAACTATTCCTTAGTCATCTGAGAATCAATACAACTATTCATTTTTTGGTAATATTTTGTATAAAACCTAATAATAATAATAATAATAATCCCATATAAACATATTTAATTATACAGATAAAATCAACCTATATTACTCTTTAATGTGACATTTTTCTCCAAATAAAACAGAATATTCAGTAAAAAAAATTATGACATATTTGTATTTTCCAATCAAAGTATCAACCAAACCACTCCATTCTGGCTTTGTTGGTACCATGAAGCTGATTATCAACTTTCTCTATCAAGTCATGCTTGATCCTGAGTTTGTGGAGCGCATGCACATGAATGTGTGACATCAGCGGCGAACAGCCAATCACAACACAGAGCAAGTGCGATTCACTTCTCGCGAGAGAGCCAGCGAGATTCAAAACTTGTTTGTTAAAGGTTAAGATATTAAAGAATATGAGGAATTTAAACGAATTTCCACTGAAGTACTTTCTCCATGAAAGAGGACAAATAAAGGAAATTATCTTGCTCTAAAAGTGCAGTCACAAGTGCAATTTGTGAAGTTAGTTTATAGTTGCTAATATATAGTTATAGAGACTCAAACATGTAAGCTCACATGTAGCCATTTTAAAGTGTCATCTATTGATTCTACAACTTATTTATATTATATATGATCTAAACATATTAATATTCATTAAAAACAATGCTTTATAATAATTTTTAAACTAAAAGTATTGTATGTAATGGAGTTATAATAATGTAAAATCATATTTTAATTATATAAATCATATGTAAAGTGTAATTAGCATAATGCCAGAATGTTTTTTTAAGGTAATTCATAGTGACCTTGAATTTGTAGGAAGTGAAACTGGGGGAGTGACTTTTTTTGTGTCAGACATGTGTCACTTTACTCACATCTGATTGGTCCAATTTGAGTTTGAGATCTCTAACCTAGAACATAACCTGCCCCGGAGCAGGTTAGCCATGGATAGTAAATTACTACGGCAATGAACGCAGATAAAAGCCAAGCCACTTTCAAGGTACCTGAAACCCAGGATTGGTGCAAACTAAACTAAAACTTACCTGGATAGCCAGCTAATCTGGCTTCATGGTACAGGCCCCAGGTGGTAAAGTTAATTTATAAAATCAATTGCTATCACTTATTATCACTTTTCCATAATCTTTTAAATTGCCATGAAATTGGAAAGATTTCAGAAAGACTATTACTTTAAACAGTAACCTAAAACACTGTCTAATTGTTATTTGGCTATTACTGACCAGTAGCTCACATAGCCCAAGTTATTTTAGTACAACAGACATCTGATAAAAGATGCTAGGGTGATGTTTTGTTACATTTCTGACTGGCTTTGAAACTTCTTACATTGTTACAGCATAAGATATACCTTTACAATGCATACATAACACATTAATAACACCTTTATAACACCTGTATAGCACATCTTATCATTTCTTGCAGTATTTACATTTATAAACCTTACAAACTCCATCACTAGAGTGACTGTCAACTCAGCATATATGTTGTGTCTTTTATTGTCATAGTCATGGCTGGGAACATGTTTGTTTTACTGTTGATTTACACGTTTGTGTCTCTCTTATCACGTCCAGTCTGTTCAGTCAGTCATTACAGAATCAAGTGGGGAGAAATACGAGCGTGAGCCATAACACTCTCATCTCACTTAATTACAGCCCAGCTGCCATGGATGTTTGTATGTGTTTGTGTGTGTGTGTGAAAGGGAAAGAGTGGGAGGAAAAGAGAAATGCTTGTGGCCACCTTAATTGGAAAATGAGAGGGTGCCCGTCATCTTCATTTATCATGTGGTATTCTTTTTGAAATTAGTGAAGTGGGTGTTTGAAAGGCACATAATTGTCTTCATCTCGTATGAAGTTTTTGTTTACTCCATAGGGATCAGGTTACCTACACTACCCTACAAAGTTACAACACAGTACTATTTAAAATGTTTATACAGTACATTTGATTTTGAATGATATGAAAACAATTTATCACAGTGACAATTTCTCTGAATGTGTGCATATATAGTTTTAGTCAGACCCAAATCCAAAGAGACTATGAGTCAATGCATTTGCATGGCGGTATGATATGGTCCAAAATTCTGAGACCTACAGTGAAATTCCTGTATTTTTCATTCATTCATACGATATATTATAGTTACTGCATATTACATTGGACGATGTAATATAATTATATACTAAATCTAATACATTACTAGCATAACACTAGTACAACAGGTGCCTCCACTCATTAGGTTTTACGCTGAGGAGCCGAGACGAGTGGCAACCAGCGATGGTTCAAGATTGTGGCATGGGGACATAACGTCTCCGATCCCTCCATCCGGGAACGGGGGTTACGTACGTAACCTAGATGTTCCCTATCTGTCGGTCACTACGAGTTATGTCGTGACGACATAGGGGTCCTATGGAAAGCGCCACAAGCTGAACCCCGTCACAACCTTGTGACATGCAGATGTTGACAAGCGAGTGCGTGACAGACAAATGTCATGCAAGAGGTTGCAACCTTCCTACCGCTCCAGTGCA
Source organism: Gymnocypris eckloni scoliostomus (assembly GCA_027564155.1). NCBI lineage: Eukaryota > Metazoa > Chordata > Actinopteri > Cypriniformes > Cyprinidae > Gymnocypris > Gymnocypris eckloni. The sequence goes on along the minus strand of CM050432.1, from coordinate 21,504,463 downwards.
AATTCGCTAACCTTGGTGCCCACCGGGACCACTGAGTACATCGCTGCTGGAGATAGCCAGGCCGCTGTTCCTTTCCCCACGGAATCGGAAGGGATTTCGACCTTCAGTGAAAGACAGCTTCAGGTTTTTCCTATTTGTTGTTACAGCTTGTCGTAACAGCAGGGAAGTGAGCTTTCCAGAGAAGGGCGCTACGGAGGCCACATCCTGCCCGAAGGGAGGTAACATGTGGAGACACTGATATGGACTGGCCCAGGCTTGGGGCAGTACTACATACAACTGGACTCTGGGGCAGATCCTACCTAGGAGTAGGGAGGAGGGTTTGCCAGCAGAACCTGACAGAAGCTCTGTCACAGGGAAGACACGGGTTTACCGTGAGGAAACCTACAGCGGAAGAATACACATATGGGATTACCCGGGAATCAGGCCATACGGACACCTAGCCCAGTACAGGGGCTGACCCGGAGACCCGGGCGAGCTAACACCAGTACTGGGCCTGGCGTCAGACTGCTCCGCCCAGTCTAACTGCCGGGGTGCTTGGAGGATTCCACCAGGGTTCACCGACATCTTGAAAAGACACGATCGTCCGTGATTTGCTCTTTTAGAATTTGCTCTCTCAGTTGAAGTGCCCAGGGAATCACTGATGAGAGGGACTCGCTGATCGCACCGCGTTCGCCAACCGGGAACAAAACAAAGATGAAGCGGCTTTGTGGAGATCAGCACTCTTCTCATCCACTCGGCTCGAGCAAAAATCTAATGAGTGGATGCACCTGTCGCCCTTTTATACCCGTATGCACGGGAGTGGCTCAGGTATGCAAAATCCACTAGCCAATTTCATTGGCGTTCTCTTAGTCAGAGATGTTCGGGGCTTCCAGGTAAATCCCCTATGTCGTCATGACATAACTTGTAGTGACCGACAGATAGGGAACAGAATTTATCTTTGGAAAACACAAAAACAAACAAAAAACGTACAATAAATAAATAATAATAATAACCTATACTGCAGCATCAAAATGTTTTGATTTCACATTTTTTGTTTCCCAAAAGCAACTATGGTTGCAAGTTCCATCTGTAACGAAGTTAGTAGGTACGGGAAGAAGGAGGCGGGAACCGCGAACATTTAATAACTTTTAATAACAAAATAAACAAACACACAAAAAGCGGCAGCCCCTCACGGACGACTGCCGCACACACACTAAACTAAAATTCCAGGCCTGGTCCTCTCTCGTCTTCCACTGTTGTCACTCCTCATTTAACCCTTCCAAGCTCCTCCGTGGGACTCGAGACCGTGAGTGGTGCAGGTGTCGTTCATTACCAATTACTCCACCTCGCTCCGTTCCCACGGCTCGGCCCGCCACTCGTCACATACCCCCATCGCCGCCCTGGCAGGCCGGGGTACTCCCGAGACTCGCTACTCCCCTCCCCTCTCCCGGGGGCCGTCAGGGCGGCCGCGGCGTACCTGGGGGTAAGGACAGGCAGGCGAGAAAAGGAGACGGAAGGGCGAGGAGTGACAGAGACGAGAGAGGGGAGGAGGAAAAATCTCGGTCCGGTTCCCGGACACACTGCCGCCGGTCCTCAACCAGCTGAGCGGTTCATTCGCTGATGCCATGCGATGGTACTGAACATCTTTGGTGACGGCCCGATGCTCCTCCGCCTCCTGGCGGACGGCGGTGCTCCTCCGGTCGAGGCAGCCGGCAGCGAGTCCCCGTTCCTGCTCCTCCCCAAACATGGCGGATGGCAGCAGGCTTCGCCTCAGGCGACGGGCGACTCCTCCGCTCCCTCTCAGGGCAGCCACCCTCCTCGACCCAGGAGCACGGCAGCGAGTCTTCTGTCCCACCTGTTCTTCCATTGCTCCAGCACCACCGCCCGGGCAGCCACTGGCGATCTCCGTTTCTTCCTGCTGCCCGATCTCCTCAGCACCGCGATCCCCTCAGCAGCGAGGGCTCTCTGACAGCGTGTCCCTCCTTCCTCCCGGGTTTCGGGCACCAATGTAAAGCAGAGTTAGTAGGTGCAGAAGGAGGCGGAACGCGAACATTTAATAACTTTTTAATAACAAAATAAACAAACACAATTGAAAAGCGGCAGCCCCTCATGGACGGCAGCCCCTCATGGACACAAACTAAAATTCCAGGCCTGGTCCTCTCTCGTCTTCCACTGTTGTCACTCCTCATTTAACCCTTCCGAAGCTCCTCCGTGGGACTCGAGACCGGTGAGTGGTGCAGGTGCAGGTGCAGGTGGTGAAGGACGAGGAGTGACAGAGACGAGAGAGGGGAGAGGAGGAAAAAAAAAAAATCTCGGTCCGGTTCCCGGACACACTGCCTCTCGGTCCTCAACCAGCTGAGCGGTTCATTCGGTGCCATGCGATGGTACTGAACATCTTTGGTGGACGGCCCGATGCTCCTCCGCCTCCTGGCGGACGGCGGTGGCTCCTCCGGTCGAGGGCAGCCGGCAGCGAGTCCCCCGTTCCCTGCTCCTCCCCAAACATGGCGGATGGCAGCAGGCTTCGGCCTCCAGGCGAACGGGGGCGACTCCTCCGCTCCCTCTCAGACGGCAGCCACCCCTCCTCGACCCAGGAGCACGGCAGCGAGTCTTCTGTCCCACCTGTTCTTCCATTGCTCCAGCACCACCGCTTCGGGCAGCCACTGGCGATCTCCGTTTCTTCCTGCTGCCCGATCTCCTCAGCACCGCGATCCCCCTCAGCAGCGAGGGCTCTCTGACAGCGTGTCCCTCCTTCCTCCCGGGTTTCGGGCACCAATGTAAACGAAGTTAGTAGGTACGGGAAGAAGGAGGCGGGAACCGGCGAACATTTAATAACTTTTTAATAACAAAATAAACAAACACAATTGAAAAGCGGCAGCCCCTCATGGACGGCAGCCCCTCATGGACACAAACTAAAATTCCAGGCCTGGTCCTCTCTCGTCTTCCACTGTTGTCACTCCTCATTTAACCCTTCGAAGCTCCTCCGTGGGACTCGAGACCGGTGAGTGGTGCAGGTGTTGTTCATTACCAATTACTCCACCGGCCTCGCTCCCGTTCCGGCTCTCGGCCCCGCACACTCGTCACATACCATCGCCCCTCGCAGGCCGGGGGTACTCACGAGACTGCGCTCTACTCCCCCCTCCCCTCTCCCGGGGCCCGTCAAGCGCGCGCGTACCTGGGGTAAGGACAGGACGAGGCGAGAAAAAGGCGGAAGGATGAGTGACAGAGGCAGAAGAGGGAGAGAAAAAAATCTCGGTCCGGTTCCTGGACACACTGCCGCTCGGTCCTCAACCAGCTGAGCGGTTCACTCGCAGTGCCATGCGATGGTACTGAACATCTTTGGTGGAGCCCGATGCTCCTCCGCCTCCTGGCGGACAGCGGTGGCTCCTCGGTCGAGGGCAGCCGGCAGCGAGTCCCCGTTCCTGCTCCTCCCAAACATGGCGGATGGCAGCAGGCTTCGGCCTCCAGGCGAACGGGGGCGACTCCTCCGCTCCCTCTCGGACGGCAGCCACCCCTCCTCGACCCAGGAGCACGGCAGCGAGTCTTCTGTCCCACCTGTTCTTCCATTGCTCCAGCACCACCGCTTCGGGCAGCCACTGGCGATCTCCGTTTCTTCCTGCTGCCCGATCTCCTCAGCACCGCGATCCCCCTCAGCAGCGAGGGCTCTCTGACAGCGTGTCCCTCCTTCCTCCCGGGTTTCGGGCACCAATGTAACGAAGTTAGTAGGTGCAGAAGAAGGAAGGCGGGAACCGTGAACATTTAATAACTTTTTAATAACAAAATAAACAAACATGAAAAGCCCCTCATGGACAACTGCCGCACACAAAACACAAACTAAAATTCCAGGCCTGGTCCTCTCTCGTCTTCCACTGTTGTCACTCCTCATTTAACCCTTCGAAGCTCCTCCGTGGGACTCGACCGGTGAGTGGAGCAGGTGTCATTGATTACCACTCCCACCGGCCTCGCTCGTTCTCGGCCCCGTCACACCATCATTATTAATGCAGTTTAACCCTTAAATGCACTAACGCTTTGCTGATCATTATTATATAGTCGGATCTTTATCGACACGGACATATATACTGTATCTACCAGGATGGATCTCTAAATGTTGCAATAGCATAAAACTCTCCTAATATATTAATAACAAAATAAAGCATATTTCACTAGGAAGGCTTCAATTTGAGGTCATCAAATTGAGTCATCGTCAGAGTACACTTCAGCATCTGGCTCATATTCGTGATATCTCAAACATATTCTCAAAATGATCTTTTACAACATTAGGGGCAGTCGTGGCCTAATGGATAGAGCGTTGGACTTGAAACCCGAGGTAACCCAAGTTTGTGCGTTTGAATCTCGGCTCTGGCAGAAAGTGTCCACGACTGAGGTGAGACCCTTGAGCAAGGCACCGAACCCCCAACTGCTCCCCGGGCGCCGCAATGTCAGCTGCCCACTTGGATGGGTTAAATGGAGAGAACACATTACACTCCTCCTCATACTCTGTATAATTGTGTATGTGACAAATAAAGCTCATCTGAGCTAAAAAAAAATTCAATCAATCAATATTATGATCGCTGGCAGCTTATTCACCACATCCACCATCAAACAATAGTGACACTTATATTTAATTGTGTACAGTATGTATGCTGCAGTAAAGCCATTCAAGCCAGTTCAGTTTTTTGCCGATGATATTTTTTTATTTTATGCCTTATATAATAATGAGTGAAACATCACGTCATCATTGTATAACAATGACCTTGAGGAATAAAGGTGAAGTGCACATATCGAGTCAACAGATATGTATTTATTGCTGCCCAGGAAAAATATACTTACACTATTACACACCTTCACTGTCATTAGCTAAATTAAAAAACATGCATTATTTTATATCTTTTTAATTGTTATATTGTTTATAATTAATTAATTGAGGAGATTGAGGTTGATGTCTAACTTAAAAAAACAAAAAAAAACAAAAATGACGGAGAGGGTAGTGAATGACATCCCTGGTCTGTAAATACCCGAGGTGTATGTTTAAGTGTTAACAGAACTTTGTTAGCTAACTACCATAGTTAGCCATGCTTTTGGGAAACGCACCTCATGATCTGTGTGACATAGTTTTATTATATTGGTTGCTGTACATATCGAAGCATCAAAAGCCATTTACTGTATACGTAGTTGGTTATGTGAAGCAAATGTCAAAATATGTTAGCTTACAAAACTTGCACTATATGGTAAACAGTATTTTAGAAAGAACTGCATGAAAATACATTTTTGTCAATAAATAATCAATGGTGTTTTACTGCCACTAGTGTTCATTTCAGCTAGAAACTGTGGTGAATTATATGTTGTTGTTTTTTTGTACAAACCTTGCAAAAATGTAGGCAGACTTTCAAATTTACCAGAAAAACAGTATGATCTTACATTCGTTTTCAAACAGGTGGAACTGCATGCCCAGCAGCCCCGTGGCCTTGCAAAACATGTATGCAGCTGAACTCTTCTTCTTTGGACACAATTTCAAAATCTGTGAAGGAAGGAAACAGTCAGAATTTTTATTAGATTCACTGTCATTTATCGGAGCAAAAGAGCAAAAATAGTAAGCATAAGTTTTAAGTACACTTCATTTCTGCTTCCTTGCATTCAAATTGCAATTATTCATCTATTTTGCTACATTAAATTAAATCCAGAAAGTGAACTCTCAGCTGACATTCTCAATTCAATCTTGAATGACACACTTCAACCTTGCTATCTGTCTCTCAGTGTTAGTTTGTAATTGTTTGAGTGTACGTGAGAAATAGAAGGCCACACAGATTAGTGTAGTGTTGAGAGTCTACTTCACAGACTCCCTACTGGTTTACCCAAAATACCACAATATTGAACCTATATTTCATTCTGCCACAAATCTAAGGGAAGCAGGAGACCCTCGTGAAGAAGAAGAAGAAGAAGAAACACTGAGGCAACTCATATCTCAACAAAATTAATGCCAAAAATATCTCTGAGCAAAGTTAGAAAAGCAGTTATGAGAATCGATATTGCCTTAATAATGAGTAATTGCCTGATATTGACTGGATATATGGATTTTATATAGGATTTCTCAGTTTTACATTTCATATGCAATGCGAAGAGATTGTTTCATTTCGCAAATGTCTTTCGTATTTTTAAATAGCCTTATTTCAATCAATTTCACCTATGACTGTAATGGGAAAAGTATGTTTTGTGGCTTTCACTTCCCTTTTTATATAGCCAGATTAACTTGAGCTCTTGCAATTATGAGAATAGTTTAATCACTGCTGTGATAGCCTTTCAGTCAGTCTAATGCCATCCATTAATTATAACAGACATTTAATCTTTGATTAATTTCAAGGCTGTACTTTGTGGCTTTGACCAAATAATTTGAGCAGTTGTGGGAGAGAGCACTTCATTAGATTTTTCATTTACACAATGGGGAACAACTCTGTAGTGCAGAGCATGGAAATGGAAGATCAAGTTGAGTGCATTATTTTCTGGATATGAAAAATGTCCCCTGTGCACAGTATATGTAATAGTATGGCAGCATGCTATTCTGAACATAATCTATGGTGGCCCAGTAGTGCACAGCAAAATTAAATCTCCAAAACACAACGCATAGGACTAATTTTGTTGTGTTAAACTATTTTGACTTGTTTCTGTTCTGTCACAGCTTGTTTCCATTGCGTTGTGCTAATTTAATCGTGTTGCGACTTGTTTCAGATGCGCTGTGAATTGTTTTTATAGTTTTGCAACTAGTTTCCATTGTGTTGTGCTAATTTTGTTGTGTTGCAACTTGTTTCCATTGAGTTGCTCTAATTTTGTTGTGTTACAACATTTCCATTGAGTGGTTCTAATTTTGTTGTGTTGCAATGTTTCCGTTGAGTTGTTCTAATTTTGTTGTGTTGCAACGTTTCCATTGAGTTGTTCTAATTTTGTTGTGTTGCAACGTTTCCGTTGAGTTGTTCTAATTGTGTTGTGTTGCAACGTTTCTGTTGAGTTGTTCTAATTTTGTTGTGTTGCAACGTTTCCGTTGAGTTGTTCTAATTTTGTTGTGTTGCAATGTTTCCGTTGAGTTGTTCTAATTTTGTTGTGTTGCAACATTTCCATTGAGTTGTTTTAATTTTGTTGTGTTGCAATGTTTCCATTGAGTTGTTCTAATTTTGTTGTGTTGCAACTTGTTTCTGTTGTGCTTTGGCTTGTTTTCATTGTTTTGCGACTTGTTTTATTGTGTTGTCCTAATGTTGTTGTGTTGCAACGTTTCCATTGAATTGTTCTAATTTTGTTGTGTTGCAACGTTTCCGTTGAGTTGTTCTAATTTTGTTGTGTTGCAACGTTTCCAATGAGTTGTTCTAATTGTGTTGTGTTGCAACATTTCCATTGAGTTGTTTTAATTTTGTTATGTTGCAATGTTTCCATTGAGTTGTTCTAATTTTGTTGGGTTGCGACTTGTTTCTGTTGCGCTGTGGCTTGTTTTCATTGTTTTGCGGCTTGTTTCCGTTGTGTTGTGCTAATTTTGTTGTGTTGTAACTTTTTCCGTTATGTAGTGCTAATTTTGTTGTGCTGCAACATGTTTCCGTTGAGTTGTGCTAATTTCATTTTGTTGCGACTTGTTTTCTTTTGTGTTGCGACTTGTTTTCCTTTGTGTTGAGACTTGTTTTCCTTTGTGTTGCGACTTGTTTTCCTTTGTGTTGCGACTTGTTTTTGTTGTGTTGCGACATGTTTCCGTTGAGTTGTGCTAATTTCATTTTGTTGCGACTTGTTTTCTTTTGTGTTGCGACTTGTTTTCCTTTGTGTTGAGACTTGTTTTCCTTTGTGTTGCGACTTGTTTTCCTTTGTGTTGCGAAAATAAAACTAACAATAAAAACTCAAATCTACATAATAAAATGTAACTTGTAGTTACCACAAGTAGGTCGTTGAAGAGGAAGACCTCTCTCTGGTGAGCAGCTTGCTTCTGGGCTTTGTTGATGTCAGTCACTTCAAACAGCCGACTGCAGCACACCAGTCTCCTGTGAGGCACTGACAGAACCTGAGGATCGACGCATTAAATTACTTCTTTAAAAGATACATCTTGAGTGACCTTTCGTTTGTTATTTTAAATTACATTTAAAACAGTGGTTTAACCTTTTGTCCAACATTATATTGAAGAAGATGAAGATGGTGGAGACATTAAATTAACCATGATTCATTCTGTGATTAGAGATAATTTGTTCTGCACTCCACATTATGTTCTTCAATAGAAACAATAGTTGAATGAGTGAGTGAATTAATAAATATTGTTAGCATTTCATTTTAAAGTTAGATTATTTCAGTACATTTAATATATATTTATATCTTTGAAAATATATTATTTAAATACTTTAAAGTCATCTTGTCACCCCTAGAAGCTTGCTGCCCCCCCCCCCCCCCATATTGATTTATCATGCTAAAAAACAGCACACAACAACTTCATAAAGTTTCTTGAACAATCATTTGATCAATTGATTCTAGTGAAGCTTGCTGTTAGCATATTGCTAAGCGCATCAATGTAAACAGGATTAACACAAATCGATGGAAATCAATGGAAAAGTGGCATTCATTTCCATCTCAAAAATGCATTAATTGCAGTTTCTTCAAATAAAAATGCATGTCACACCAAATTTTTGTGACAAAAATTAACTCATAATCAACTCATAAACCATAAAGATAACTCCAGGAGGTCCTGTGGCACCACAACTTACATTTAAATGAAAGATAATGCTAACGGATAGCTTCTTCTAGGTCTCTGATTTGGCATTATGCTTAGCTAACAACATACAATGCTGCTCTAATTAGCATACAAGTAAATAACAAAACAAAAATTGAGTAAATTAATACTTTTTAATTAGATATCTTATAAGGAAGCATTGTTTCATTTTGGAACCTTGTGGAATAAATTGGACTGCACCAGTGATGCCTTCTATATGGGTTTTGAACAGACCTGTTGTTATTCTGTGTAAATGTGGACCACATTAATCATAAATATTATATAAATGTTACCTAAGACCTCTTGCCAAAAACAGTGATATTGCAAACAAGCAAAAAAAGTTCTGGGACAATATCAGAATCAGCAGGTAAGCTCCACATTTGTCCTTCTGCAAACTTGGTATGTGACCTGCAAAAACCCAAACGGTAGCAAATACAGAAAAAGCCCAACCAGGCAGAGGTTGGGAGAAGAAGAGAGAGCTGATGAATGAGATGTGAGGGAAAAGAGAGACAAGAGAGTGTAAGCAACATCTTGATCAACTAAGGGTACGATTACAGACAGAACTAGATTTCCACGTAATTTGGGTCGGTTGAATTCTGGATGAACTGTGGCACAAATCAAATTTGCTACAACAATACAACAAAAATCCTGCTGAAATACACAATTATGACATGCAAGAAGTTTATTCCAAACAATTTGATCCAGAAATTGCACTTGTTGGAACATGAGACTGCAAAGTTTATTGAAAGTGTAATGGAACTTTTATTATTTAACAGTTTCATGAAAATGCAAAGGTTTCCTATTCACAGATATTGGAGTTTTTTAAGAATAATTAATGTGTTAAAACATTTATTTATTGATTTATTATATTTTCTCGTATTTGATATGGAAATAAACTGTTACTGTCATTCCATATAATAAATTAAATACATGTTTATTTTATACCTAACATTTTGTTAATTGTTACAAATAATTCTCAAGGGTTATGTAGTAATGAAAAATGCTTCTGGCAAAATAATAATTTCCTTTTTTTTTTTTTTTGAGCCATGCACATATTTAAGCCATTAAGTCATAACATCTCTCATTTCAGAGCTGATTTATTTGCTTATTCTTTAAAGAATAAATTGTCATGGTGCCCAGCTGGTGTGCCCTCTTAATCACTAGAGGGCACTCTTCTCCATTCACCTTCATTCTGTTATGAACTCCATTTCCCAGACTACATTGCTCTGTCCCATGTGAGATGATTGATTAAAGCTGCTTCCATTTGGGTCCTGCCTATATAAGGTGTGTTTGTCTCTATGGAGGTTTTGTATCGTTACACTGCTTTTGAGTTATTTTTGCCTTGCCCTCTGGAATTATTTACTTTTGTTGGACTGTTGTTGGACTGTTTACTTTATTTTGCCCTGTTTCAATAAAAGCTGCACTTGGATCGGTAACTTCTAAATCTTGGAGAAATTCATGAGACAGAATTTTAATCTATCCACTCATTCTCAAAAATACTGAATACTCAAGTTATACTATCAAACGTATTCTGATAATCCGTTCATGTCTAGGAAATAAAAATCCCTATTTCCTATTTATTTGGCTTTTGTTGTGGATAACCTTTAAATCCTGTCTTTCAAAGTTGTTTGCTTTTCAGTCCAAGGTGAATAAATATGTCTACTGGCTATGAGATAATGAAACATTTTTGTAAGCGAGGTAGAGATATGCTGGAGGTGAATGTGAAATGATTTCACTATATCAAAGCTCTTGACTTCTATGATCGCCAAGTTGCTAAGCACTAGAAAAAGACTGCATTGCAGCAAATAGAGAGCATCTTCAGTATCGGAACCTTGAGGGAGATTGACTAGCAACAGAAGGCCTTTCATTCTACATTGAATTTATTTATATACTGTAGGAATCTGTTTGTCAAAAAAAAATATATATATATATATATTAGTAAAATGGTTTCAAATAAACATTTGCCATTCAGTGACTAGTTTGATAAGCATTAGGACCTGATTCTCATTCGACTTCAACGTTAGCATGTTGCTAAGCTAACAATGTGACACTTTAAAGAGTTAGCTCACCCAAAAAGCTGAAAATTTTGTCATTAATTACTCACTTTCATGTTGTTCCAATCCAAATCTGATAGCTTTCTGACCCCAAAAAGAAAACATGTGCACAAGGAAATGTGCATGTGTTGTGGTACTGTCATTGAAGAAATAGTTAAATAAGTAGTTATTTTGGCACACAAAAAATAGTCTTGTAGATTCATAAAATGACGGTTTAACCCCTGATGTCACATATACTATTTTAACGATGTCCTTAATACCTTTCTGATTATGTTCCTTTCGGATTATGAATATGGTAGCATGGTAGTAGCATTGTTGTCTATATTCAGGGTCAGAAAGCTCTCAAATTTCATCAAAAATATCTTAATTTGTGTTCTGAAGATGAACAAAGGACTTACGGGTTTGGAACGACACGAGGGTGTGTAATTAATGACAGAAATGTAATTGTTGGTGAACTGTCCCTGTAATAAGCATAAAAATACATAGCACACAAATAGTAAAAATTTGAGTACTGAATAAAGTACTAAAACTGTATATAGTGCCTCTGACTAAGTAGGCAGCTCAAACAACCAAGTTCCAAGTTTTTGGAACAAAGCTTACAAATATAGGTTGCATTGGCACTAATGATCTTTACAGTCTACTTAGGCTTACAATGCTTTTGGGAAAAGCAGGCCTGATCAACATTTGCCAGTAAAACCAGTAAAGATATATAAAATCCAGGAACATGTATGGCACTTTTACCGCATATGTGTTTTAAAGATGGTTATATCTCTACTGGTTTTGCTTGCAAATGTTGATCAGGGCTGCGTTTCCCAAAAGCATGGTAAAAGTACCATACATGTTCCTGGATTATATAACTAGATTCAAAACAAGGAGAAAGACAAAGCGAAAGATAATTACATTCTAATGAACAGTTTCTAGAGGACAAATTCTAGCTGATCACACAAACTACACGCACACATTCTCACACCCACACACTCACTCTCTCACACACACTCACTCTCTCACACACACACACACACACACACACACAATGCATTTCTGCACCCATGTGTGGATTAAAGCATTGTCCTTTACCAGACATTGAGAACAAAACAATAAAGCCATTAAAATGATTTTCAATGACAGTGGCAGGTGTTCTCATAAATCTGCTGGATTAAAAAAACACACCAAAAAACAGAGAGATACATCTTAGCAGAGGGATAGCGTGATAGACTTAAATGATCTATAGTGAAATAACTTTTTATCTTTGAGTCTGTACAGGTGAACAGATAAGAAATAAGGTAGAAAAAATGAAAGAAAAATGTGTGTATGTGTGTATATATATATATATATATATATATATATATATAGTATATATTGCAATTTTATAGTGTTGGTAGTTTTGGTTATTTTTACTTTGACAGTTTGAAATGTGGAAGATAACAATGCAATGTCACAGGCTAATTGCAAAGAGCAAATGAGAGTTATGGGTTTTAACTAAATTGAGCAGGCTGCATTTACATGATTTACCAATGCTTAACAAATCATGAACACACACTTAATGCCATGCCAGTGTCAGGATTGTGGACTGTTTTGTGTGTTTTGCTAGAGTGTGACAGCCAGTGAATTATGCTGAGCTTTACCGATGATGTAAAGTGCTTTAGGCACATTTAGCAAACTTTGGTTAAAAGGTGCTTATGGTATACAAGACCAGCCTTATCATAGACCTCAGGCAAGGAGTTTACAAAATAATCATAACAATAAAAATAAAATGAAAATATTTACTTTAGGGGGAAACTGTGCAAGACATGCAACATTGTTTTCAAATAATTATATCTTGAATTCAATTTATTTTCCCTTCCAAAATAGTGTCTATTAATTTGTATTTAGAAAACAAGTCAGAATAAAAATATACAAAACCCACACTTAGGACAGTCTTCTGAAATATTGAAAAATGCTCTAAAATCTTAAAATGTGCTTTTACATCTCAAGTAAATTGAACCTTTTACAGGCAAAAAAGGACAAAAAAGTGATTCATTTTGCAGTGTGGGTGGGAAATGTAACAGTGAGGGGTACATATGAGGTAAGATAATGAATGAAAAACGTTGAGGTTATTCAGTGTCGCTGTTCTTCTGTTGCAGTAATGAGGAATGCTACAGGCATTAGCCGCAATGAATCACCAACTGCACAATGAATTGTTATATCATGCCACTCCATGCATGTAACGTTCAGAGAAGGTAGAGGTGAAATAACAGAACACAGATGTTATAACGATACAGTATATTCATATTTTAATATGGTCCCAGTGTTGTATACTGTATGGGTATTACATAATTATATGCATACATAAATAACTAGTAATATTCAGTTATGATGAAGAAATGATTGCACAACTCCGACTGTTCAAGTGTGACAAATTAAGAGTTATGAATATATTTGGATGCAGTATGACATGAATATTAGCTGTAAAGCTAATCACTCACCGATTTCATTCCCACAATGCTTTGCTCCACCTTGGTGACATAAGTGACATGGTCTTCATTCGATAGTAATTCCCTCAGCTGAATACGCTCATATATTCCCACCACCATGTCCCGTGGAATATCTGCACCATCATCAACCCCTAAATAAAAACACACATAAAAAGTGCTGAGTATATATACATAATTAATAAATATCATATAAAATATTAAATTAATCACATTCCTATTGTATTACTTTCATATTCTCCATTGGTCAACAGCCTTTGACAAACAATGTTACACTTTTGTTGTATTGATTTATTTACACTGTGTCTGGACGAATGTTTATATTTTCCATTTAGTTGTTTTTTCTTAAGAAAAAGTGGTTTATCTAACCACTAGGCTAGATGTGCATTATGAACATAATATGTAGCAAAGCAGATTAAGACTAATGAAATTTAGGAAGACTCAATGTATTTACATCAGGGAATGTAATGCAAAACCAGATGAGGAGATGAAGAAAATGAATATGGAATAAACTTTTTTTTTCTTACCCTATGAGAGAGGGTTGAATGTACGGGGGATTGTGGGATTGACAGCAGAGTGGAGCCAGTGTCAAAACATTTAGAAAACCTTGGTTTGATGGAAATGAGAGACACAATATGAAGAGTTGCAGCCAGTTACTGTAAGGTGCAGGCAGCAAATGCATTTTGAGGATATCAAACTATTGTAATATTGGTAAAACTTTACAATAAGGTCCCATCAGTTAATGGTATTTAATGCAGCGTATTAACCAACAATGAGCAATACATTATTTAGTTAATTTTAAGGTAATGTTGTTATCCGGAGATGCCAACAAATGAAGCCATATTATAAAGTGTTACAGTAATATTGTTAGATATATATAATTTTTTTAATTTGTAATTTTATGAGTTCAGAGACAAAAGTACAGCAATGCAGGGTGCCATAGTAAGATCTAAGCCAATGTAAAGAGTGTTTCTGTGTCACAGAGTAATGAAATTGAAAGTTTACACTGTGAGATTAACGAGCGCTGATGTCACTGACTGTTTTCATTAAATTAATGTGCTTTAGGGCGCTTTCAATAGCATCATACTTTGTTGCTTAATTACGTTTCACCCACTCACTTAGTCAAGTGAAAAGATCCTGACCTAACTTATGATGAAGGGAAAGTGGAAAGTTGTGTGTATCTTGCTATCATTTAGCATGCTTAAATGCTAAATGATAGTTGCTTTGTCATGACACTCAACAAGAGCAAGGCATGAGGAAAAGGAAAACTTTAGTATATTTTAGTTATAGGTATACAGGTTTCATGTTTTATGTTTGGTCGACCGTTCATTTATTTCAATAAATTTAGTCTTGCTTTTAACCAACATTCTTTTCTATTTCTTCTTGTCTCACCTCTTAGGTTGCGGATGAAGTCTTCCAGCATCATTTTTCGATCAGGTTTGATATTGGGACTGTACATGTCCGTGTTGAGGAGGATGATGGCAAACGCAAGGATGAAGATTGTGTCAGGATTGTGGAACTGCTGCACCACGTCTGGGTTACACATACAGTACCGCTGGCTGAGAAAAACATGATACAAGAAAGAGACAAACAACAGCTATGTTTATTTAACACATTTTCATAAATAGAGCCTTCTGTTGCTTATGTTTCATAGTCATGAATCATTTGTAAATGTGATGGTACTTGGGTAAAACCAGCTTATTAAAAGTGTTGTTTGCTATTTATTTATTTATTTTAGTGCTGCCAAAGATTAATCACGATTAATCACATCCAAAATAAAATGCTTTGTTTACACAGTATATGTGTGTGTACTGTGTACATTTAATATGTATATATTAATACACACTCATGCATGTATGTATTTCAGAAAAATATGTTATGTTTATATATTAAATATATTTATATATAATATTAATAATATGAATTTAACATATAAATGTAAATACAAGTAAATAGTTTCTAAATATATTCTGCATTGTGTGTGTTGTGTGTGTTTTTATATACAGGTGCTGGTCATATAATTAGAATATCATCAAAAATTTGATTTATTTCACTCATTCCATTCAAAAAGTGAAACTTGTATAATGTATACATTCATTCCACACAGACTGATATATTTCAAGTGTTTATTTCTTTTAATTTTGATGATTATAACTGACAACTAATGAAAACCCCAAATTCAGAATCTCAGAAAATTAGAATATTGTGAAAAGGTTCAATATTGAAGACACCTGGTGCCACACTCTAATCAGCTAATTAACTCAAAACACCAGCAAAGGCCTTTAAATGGTCTCTCAGTCTAGTTCTGTAGGCTACACAATCATGGGAAGACTGCTGACCACAGTTGTCCAAAGAACGACCATTGACACCTTGCACAAGGAAATAGGTCATTGCAAAGAGGCTGGCTGTTAACAGAGCTCTGTGTCCAAGCACATTAATAGAGGGAAGGAAAAATGTGGTAGAAAAAAGTATGCAAGCAATAGGGATAACCGCACCCTGGAGAGGATTGTGAAACAAAACCCATTCAAAAATGTGCGATTCACAAAGAGTGGACTGGCTGGTCAGTGCTTCAAGAACCACTACGCACGGACGTATGCAAGACATGGGTTTCAGCTGTCGCATTCCTTGTGTCAAGCCACTCTTGAACAACAGACAGCGTCAGAAGCGTCTAAAGACAAAAAGGACTGGACTGCTGCTGAGTGGTCCAAAGTTATGTTCTCTGATGAAAGTAAATTTTGCATTTCTTTGAAATCAGGGTCCCAGAGTCTGGAGGAAGAGAGGAGAGGCACAGAATCCACGTTGTTGAGGTCCAGTGTAAAGTTTCCACAGTCAGTAATGGTTTGGGGTGCCATGTCATCTGCTGGTGTTGGTCCACTGTGTTTTCTGAGGTCCAAGGTCAACACAGCCGTATACCAGGAAGTTTTAGAGCACTTCATGCTTCCTGCTGCTGACCAACTTTATGGAGTTCCAACAGGACTTGCCACACAGTGCCCCTGGTTTAACCCATAGAAAATCTATGGGGAAGAACAATGCAGAAGAGCTGAAGGCCACTATCAGAAGTATTGAGTGCTGTACATGGTCATATGGCCAAAATCCTGTATTGGTCTTAAATATTCTAATTTTCTGAGATACTGAATTTTATAATCATCAAAATTAAAATAAATAAACACTTGAAATATATCAGATGAATGTATACTAAATAAATATTTTATTTTGAATGCGATTAATCTTTGGCGGGTGCTAACTCATTTATTTAAAAATGTCCCTTGTTCCTAACAGATACTACTCAAATAGATGTCTAAAACATGAACAAAAATACAAATTCATAAGGTCATAAAAGTCATGATGCTTAATTAACTTCAATTAATTTATAAATCTATTTAGTTTAGACTGCATCTGTTAGAGAGTCACCACAGTCACCGCAGTCTCCACTAACGACACTCACCAGATCCCAATCCCCTTTCTAATCACCGCCACCTGTCAGCACTCATCAACAGCACTATATCCCTGCACTCCTCCCGTTCACTCACTGTCTGGTCTCAAACATTTCATGTTGACTTACCTGACCCACTTACCTTTTGTCTACTTACCAGTTTCTCCAGTGTTCCTATCCCCATTCTCCACCGCTCATGTGCTCCACCATCTCCACGCTCCGCTGTTCCCTTTGGATCCCATCGAAAGATAAAAGGACATTATCACTCAGATAAGCTCTTAGAGGCTTTCCCATTTCCCACCTGCTTACCTGGACATTCTGCCCATCTCATTCCCCTCTGCTGCTACTCAATAAAACTGTTGTTTGTATATCACTTACCTCTGTGTCCTGTGTCTATGTGCTGACAGAAGACCAGTCCAGAACCAAAGACCGGAGATGGAGTTCCTGAACCCTGCCGCTGCGGGATGCCATCGAAGAGCTAGTCAGTGTTCTTCAAACAGCTCTCTCTCCGGTCAGTCTGCCTCTGCCAGTCCCATGGCCATCCCTGCAAACTATTTTGGTGAGACGGTTGAATGTAGCGGATTTTTACTCCAAGTTTCTCTCTACATAGAGATGCAAGCCCAAAAGTTTTCCAGCGAACGGACTAAAGTGGCCTTCTTGATCTCCCTGCTAACCGGACGGGCATTGCTCTGGGCACGCTCTTACCATTTCAAGGATGTCTTCTGCCTATCCACCTTCCGCCTCGGATCCCTTGGATCCTACTATCTCTACCCTACCACTGCTAACGGGCAATTTCATCTTGAGGATGATTGGCTATCTCAACATTTCCCTGAAGTCAGATGGGATAACAGCGAGATTCTCTGATGGAGTAAGACCTGCATCCAAAACTGTCTCTCCAACATCACTGTACCCCTGTTTAGTTACCAAACTAAACCTTGTGAGGTTCCGACAATCCCATCTGACTACTCGAACCAGGATGTGTTCAGCAAACAGGCAGCCACAAAGTTACCACCGCACCGGCCATGGGATAGTGCCATTGACCTGCTGCCTGGAGCAGTACTCTGCAAGGGTCGAAGTATACCCCCTGTCAATCCCGGAGTGCAAGCTCATGGAGGATTGCATCAAAGAGGCTCTCCAACAACAGTTAATTCGTTCTTCCACCTTCCAGCAGCCTTGAGCTTTCTCTTCATGGGCAAGGATGGAGACTACCAGACCATCAATGATCACACTGTCAAGCTCCCTTATCCTCTTCCCCTGGTCCCGGCCACCCTCGAGGAACTCCGTGGGGCCCGCATCTTCTCAAAGCTGGACCTGCGGAGCGCCTATTACCTTGTTCCTATCCGGTAAGGCAATGAGTGGAAGACGGCGTTCATGACCCCCTCAGGCCACTATGAATATCAGGTCATGCTGAATGTCCTTTCCAATTCCCCGTCCGTCTTCCATGGGTTTATGAACGAGGTGTTCCGGGAGTTCCTCCACCGTTTTGTCATTGTGTACATGCACGATATCCTGATCTACTCCAGGAACCTGGCTGAACATCGCAATCACGTGATGCAGGTGCTACACCAAACTCAGGAAACACCACCTCTACCTGAAGCTTGAGAATTCTGAGTTCCACCACCCCACGGTCCAGTTCATCGGCTACATCCTCAGTGCGGATGGGATCCAGATGGACCTTGGGAAGGTCCAAGCCATCCGGGACTGACCCCAGATTCAGTCAGTCAAAGAACTTCAACGATTCCTCGGCTTCGCAAATTTCTACCGGAGGTTCATTCAGAACTTCGGTCTCCTCTCAGGCCCCCTCACTTCCATGTTAAGTCAGAAACCCAACTCTCTGTCCTGGAACTCCGAAGCTCGAGCTACCTACAAGAAGCTCCAGGAGGCCTTCTGCACTGCTCCCATCCTCTCACATCCATAACCCCAACTCCCATTCATAGTGGAAGTGGATGTCTAAACCACCAGTGTGGGAGCAGTGCTGTCTCAATGCGACGGAGAGCCTCCTCGACTCCACCCTTGTGCTTACTTCTCCAGGAAGCTTTCCCCAGCGGAGCTGCTCGCCATTAATCTAGCACCGGATGAATGGAGGCACTGGCTGGAGGGAGCTCAACACCCCTTTACGGTCATCACTGACCACAAAAACCTGGAATATCTCCGAAGTACCAAAAGGTTAGGCCTGTCGAGGGTTTGTATTGCACTTAACTTTTGTGTCCTGTGTCTATCTGTTGACAGTATCATCTATTATCCATAAAAATATATAGGGTTTTTAGAAGCCCCATAAGATTACAAATAAGTGAAATGCAATTAAAACGGTAGAAAAACCCGTCATCACAGGATATAAAATCATAGTAATTATCATTATTTTTATAGTGTAAGGAAAATGCAAGTGGTTCCTGTTTTATGGTATTGTGAGAGGTTTTCAGGAATTGGTTGCTAAGATGTTGCTTAATGGTTGTTTAAGTCAAATGATTCCACTACTGTAGGACTGATATTCTGCAAAGGTTTCTTGATATGACTCGGCTCTTTCCACTAATCTAAGTTTCAGGGGTCTGTTTGTTTTAACATCTGCCAGGTGAAAATCCCAATTTTAATCACTTGTACAAGTAATTACGCAGTTTTCATCATTTAAATTGATGATTTTAGACACCATTTATGCAATACTATTTATCCTAGACTCACTGTAAAAATGTGCCTGTGGCAACATATCTGCAGAATTACATTTAGTTGCTTCTTCTTCAACCTTTTTGTGACACTTTAAAGTGAAATGTCTTGTGAAGGGGGCTAAAAAGGTATTTTTAAATCCAAAACAGATAAATTTATCTGAAACAGTAAATATGGCAACGTTTTATTGCATTGGTTGTTGTAAATAATGCTGAAGTTTGGAACTAAAAATAAATCTGGTAAGTTGTGTTAAAAGATTAATTCACCATTGTGCAGAGTTTAATGTTCTAAGCTAAACCTTACCCTTAACGTTACTGATATTGTTAACAAAAGCAAATGTGAGATCAAAATGTATTTGCTGAAGCAACCATGCCATTTAGCTTGCTTCTACGTCTTTGATATTTTTTATTTGTAAATTGTTTCCTATTTCCTATGTTTCCTTAACCTATTACAATTATCAGCTATACCAGGTGGGATAATGAGCAAGTTTACCATGTTAGAAAAGCCATGCATATTGAAATAGTTATGTAAAATACATATTAAAATGTCAAAACATATTATTGTGTAAGAAACTGTGTGAAAAACATCTTTATTAATCAATAATCTGCCCTGTAATCATAATTTTAGTGTTCATTTCAGCAGGAAACTGCTGTGAATTGTATGTATACGCACGTTTTTCTATCATTTTTCAAAGATTTATGAATATATATTTTTTCCATTTATGTCTGTAGGGCAATAGTAAAAATGAGTGTATCTGACATGTTTAACATTTCAGGTTTGTTCAAAACTCCCAGTATTAGCAAGAGTAATAGTGATGCTTACTAAATGCTTACTAAGCATCACCACTATCGATGAATGGATTTAATTCATTAAAGTATTATGAATAATGAATGTTATATTTCATATCTATTTACCCGTTCACTTGCTCTTTTTTTAGGTATGGGAAATATCAAAGGCAATGCAGGAGAGACAGCCAGGAACAAGCTGGATTGTGTTATTATGCAACCAAAGTTATTTATAAACCAGTGTCTCGCAGACAGATGTAGACGTGTGCAACACTCTCACACACACACACAACAGTATAAGGATCATCAGCAGTCTTGTTATTTTCAGTGCTGAAAACAAAAGCATATTTGGCTATCAACCTAGAAACATTGATAGCTGCAACTGCTTTATGATTCAGAATCCCAATAAGGGCCTCTGCTGCATTTGAATGGGAAGTAATTGTTCTAAGAAGATTATTATTTGGATTATCAGACCAGCATTGTCAAGAAAACCTATGCAAACATTTGTGATAAAGCCGAAACATTGTATACTTGTAAATATTTTAAAAAGTAAAAATGACATATGCACATACATTAAAACGTAAACTAAAATTAAAATCAAAACATATATATATATAATATTTTTTTTTTTTTTTTTTTTGCGTACAGATATAGGTTTTCAATTAATATGAGCTAATTAAAGTCACATACAATTTTTTTTTTTTACATGTATGTTATTCTGCACATACATTTCCAAAAATATTTACTGTCAACTATCCAACTGCTTTTCAAACTAATCTTTACGTCAGTGAAATACAGCGCTGTGTTACTTGAAAATGGGATTGATTTATGGAAAGCATTCAGCAGGCATTTTTATACTTCAGCGTAGGGATGAAAAAGATAATAAGCATAGGTATCCCATCAGCCCCTGCTCTTATCTTCCCCTTCACATATGAAGGTGGCTGGAGTCTCACCTGAATGCCTCTATCAGTCTCTCCACTTTCTGCGCTTCGCCTTGCACACGTATATGAGCCTGAAACTTCCTCAAAGCCTCATCCAACTCCATCCCCGAGAAATCCATCTCATCCACCACACAGCTATCAAAAAGAAGGAACAGACAGAAAATGAAAGAGGGAGAGAGAGTGTGTAAGAAAAACAAGGTATTAAGCAGACCCATAAGATGAAAGCTCACATGGCTCTACGGTCAGTGGATATTTGAGGTTTAGCCCAAACCTTTGTGGAACAGTTTGGGGACATCCTTTGATATTTTATTTTTAACTGCTGTATTGCTACTGTAATACTGTTCAATTCGGGGTAAGTAATTTAATACTTTTATCCATCGAGCATGCATTAAATTGATGCATGCTTGACAGATAACAGATTTTTTTTAATGATCAAATGTTACAGTAATGACATTTATAACATTACAAAAGATTTATATGCAATGCTATTGTATTTCCTTTATGCATAGCAATGACTTCTGAAAAATATTATTATTTTATTTTATGCAGCTGTGGTGATACTTCTTACAAAAACATTATTTATTGACATTTTTACTAAAAGGTCACACTAACCTCTCAATCAGAATTAGAATTTGTAAATTATTTAAATGCACATTTTATGAAAAAATTGCAAAGCACAACTATCCAGTACTTAAAATATCTAATACTTATAATGCCTATATGGATCAAATTTGTCAGCAGAATAAATTACAATATGCATGTGCTTTTATGTCAAATAGTCATAAATGTGGCTTCTGTTAATGATAATAATGACACATGAAATCAAAAGCCACTCTTAGTGCCCAAGACCTTTGTGTAGTGAACCTTAACATTAACACATATACAGTACTGTAAAGACAGGGCAATGGGGTGTCAATAGCCTTCAGGAGACATCACTCACAGATGATTTCAACCCACAACCAGGCCCAGAGTAATAGCATCTCAGCTAACAAAAGCAATGAATTCCAACTTACATTAATAACTTTAAGGCTTTTTCTTACGAATGCACCAAACTGCCTTTATATTAGATAATTCATACAAAAAATATGCAATTTATTGCCGTGCCATTGTTTCAGTCTTCAGTGTCACATGATCCTTCAGAAATTGCTCTAACATGTTGATTTGGTAATATTGGTAATATACAGTGTTTTGCGAATGTATTAATACCCTTCATTTTTTCACATTTTGTTATGTTGCTGCCTTATGTTAAACTGCTTTAAAATACCCCCCACACACACTCCATACACCATATTCACAAAAATAAATGTATTAAAAGTAAATGTATTAAAATAAAAAACTCAAATAACTAAATATTTAGCTGAAGTATCTTTACAACCTCAAGTATTTTTTGTTTGATGCGAAAAGCTTTGCTCATCAACATTTGGCAATTATATGCCATTTGTCTCCTCACCTCTTCACCTCTCAAGCTCTTTCAGGTTGGATGGGGCAGACGCATATTTGCAGGTTTCTCCAGAAATATTTGATTGGGTTCAAGCCCAGGCTGTGAATGGCTCAAAAGACATTCACAGCATTTCCTATGCCACTCTTGCTGTGTGCTTATGGTCACTGTCCTGTTGGAAGGTAAACCTTCTGCCCAGTCTGAGGTTCTGAATGCTCTGGACTAGGTTTTCATTATGGCTATCTCAATATTTTGGTGCATTGAGCTTTTCCTCTACTCTAATGAGTCCCTCAGTACCTGCTGCTTAAAAACACCCCATAGCATGAGGCTGCTACCAGCACACTTTACTTTTGGGATGGTACTCTGCGGGTGATGAGCAGAGCTGGTTCCCTTCAAACATGATGCTTAGAATTGAGGTTCATCAAACCAGATAATCTTGTTTCTCGGAGTCTTAGGGTCCTTTAGGTTCTTTTTTTGTCAATTCCAAGTGTGTTTTCTTTTGTCTTCACTAAGGAGAGGATTGAGTCTTGCCACACTGTGTTGCAGTGATGTTTGTCCTTCTGTAGATTTCTCCTATCTCCACATATGATCATGAAGCTCAACTAGAGTGACCATCAGGTTCTTCGTCACCACTCTAACCAAAGCCCTTCTCCATCAATTGCTCAGTTTGGCCAGGAGGCCAGCTCTAAGAAGAATCCTGGTTGTTTCAAACCTCTTCCATTAAGCCTACATGCTTCTGTGACCCTTCAATGAAGCAGAACTTTTTTCTGAACTCTTCCCCAGAACCACAGAAATGTTCATCTGATAAAAATATATGTGGTCTGTATGGGCGATAAATAATTGATAATTATTTTTACTTCCACCAATGTTTGCATGTGTATTATGCTAAGCTGCCAGCTGGGGGTTTCAGAAAGAGAAACGGCTGTCGATTTGTACATAGAGCAGGTGCAGAGAGAGTAAGACATCTCTGCAGGGAAATAAATATCCAGGAACAGTGAGGCAATCTGTTCCTCTCTCCCTTTTGGTAAAGTTGCTGAAGAATATCCTTTCAATATGAAAAACAGACTGTTCAAAGCTGAATAACCAAATGAACATTAGTATACAATTTATAAACAAACAGATATAATAAAAACATAAGCATAAATGTACACACTATTACATGCCTTGAAATCTACAAGTATTTCTTCTATAGTCCATAATTTACATCTCCTTCATATGAATGGGAACATGATTATAGCATGCACAAGTAAAGAAAGTCCCATAGCAATCACTAAAATAGCTATTTTAGATTATTTATTTTTTCTTATTCTCAGCAAGCAGCTTCAAAAGGGTCAAAATGTACTCAGATAATGCACTGCAGACAATTAATGTAAAGTGTGCACAGACATGTTGTAGAAAGATCATCAATTTCCATTTTCCAAACTGATGACCTATATAGGGTCCTGGAGGCTATATCAGCATCTCAGGCCAAAAACGAAGAAACACACACTGGATATATGGCCAGTTCATTGCAGGGCTAACAAACTAATGAATCCAAACCTCTGAACAATTGTTTAAACCTCCACTTCACCAATCCTGCATGTCCTTCAATACCTGAAATCGATGTTACGGGATACATTCAAAATGTGTACTATTAAGGGTACTCCATGATCAAGGTTGGGAACATTGGTCTAATAGATCAGTAACAGCATCTCAAAGGTCTTCATCAAATGAGAAACTGATTTATGGGCTTTAGCGTGCTATGCTGCCTTTTCTTTGGTACAAAAACTGAAAAGTCTTGCAGAGTTGTTTGGATCATCAGGCTTGAGGAAAGAGAAAAGAAGTGGTGAACATTTCCAAAAAGCTGGTTTGCACATTTTCTGAGCTCCCTGTGGCCGATTACAAAAGAATCTGGAGCCATGCCTGTAGCATACACTTATTATGGAGACGATACAGTTGAAGCAACCTTGGGTTAAATGTCTTGCTCGAGGGTACTAAGGGAATACTGTAGATCATGTCCAGGTCTCAATCCTCAATCCTAAGCTTTTGTCACTGTGTCACACCAACTAATGTAAATCAAACATCAAGTAACATTCCCATCCAGCACATTAAACCTTATGGTGATAGGGGAATGTTTCCCCCTGTAGACCTATTCAGGTTTTAACTATTTTGTGTAAAACTCTCCTGTCGTTTAATCTGGGCACTCATATGATTGATTAAATCTCAACATATACTTTTTGCAAATGCTATGATGCATACAGTCAAACCCCTTGCCTTTCAAAATACACTCCATTTGATAGCATGCATGTGGTCAACACATGCACTATAACAAGTTTTATCTTTGTTCAGTGTCTGCACTATTTTTCTCTTGAAGTTATGACTTTTAAACTAAGATTGTGGTTATCTAATTGCCCACTTACACACGTGCTTGTCAATGTGGGTGTCTGTTTTTGTAGCCGTCTCTGTTTTTTTTTTTTGCCACCTTGTGGAACAACAGATTAGTGCAAAACAAATACAATTTGCATGAGCTACCTGGGCATACAAAGTATGAGCGATTACACAAATTGAGCTATGTGTACAGTACGCATGTACTATTTGGTTACAAAATGTGCATCATGTGCACTGTATTTGGACCCTCACATACGCATAAAAAAATTCTACTTTGGGCTTTACTCTAGTAATAGAATGGGTTTTCATGCCTTGCTTTGCATGACATTGTCAGGGAGTAACGGCATCTAACTTTGCCTGGGCAATATTGCCTCTCTCACTCTGGAGAGAAGTTAATGCACGCTTGGAGTGTTTACTCGGTTATAATTTGGGGATATTGGGAATAAATGCTCGGCTTCTACATGATTTTTATTATCTTATGCCTTAATGAAGTCAAGACCTGGATGACAAATAAACTCTCTGCCATTGAATAAAAATAAAACAGTAAGTGCTTCTACTGGAACCTGCTCCTAATAACAATTCCATTAAAACACAGTTATGTTTTCTAAGTAATAACCTACACAATCATGCAAAAAGTCTACTTTGATCATGTTCTCCAATTTGACAAGCATGTAGATGCAGTTGTAAAGAGTAGCTTTTTTCATCTCAGATCAGTGGCTAAAGTGAAACACTTTCTTTCAAGTAAAGACCTTGAAATTGTAAGTAATGCACTAATTCATTCTCAATTGGATTACTGTAACTCTTTGTACATTGGCCTACCGAAATCTACACTGTCTCGGTTACAGATGATTCAAAATGCAGCAGCCAGATTCTTAACAGGAACCGTCCTTGCCTCATTGCACTGGCTCCCTATACAACTTAGAGATGACTTTAAGATCCTTCGTTTTGCATACAAGGCATTGCATAATTATGCCCCGGATAAAATGCGTGATCTATTTATGCCAAATACAGCCTCTAGGTCATTAAGATCTAGTGATCAGTTACTTGTATCTGTCCCCCGTTCATGTTGTAAAACAAAAGGTGATTGAGCTTTCTCAGTAGTTGCCCCAAAGCAGTGGAACAGTCTACCTCTGAACATCAGAGCTTCTCCATCATTGGACACTTTTAAATCAAGCTTAAATACTTATTTTTACTCTTTAGCATTTGAGTGATGCTGTGTATGTACTTTGAATAGTTTAAATAGTGTTTTATGAATTTACATGTGATTTGTTTTTGATACTTGTTTTATTTTCTGCTGTCTGTCTTCTCCCTCTCCTAAATTATGTGAACTGTCCCTTTAAGTCAAGAAGATGCATCACTTCAAAAACCTCATATGTAGTGCACTGTATATACACACACAGAGGAGAGAGAGAGAGAGAGCACTGACTCTGCTAAGAGGTCTCAAGAGTGTATCATTTCCAAGTGCAAAGCTCTGCTGTTGAGCTCAGCAGCCAAGGGAGATCTCATTAAAAGATGCCATGACTCTCCAAATCCAAGGAGAAAAACACACAAATACTTCCATTTAAAAGTGTAACTATTCTCTCTTTTATGATATTGTTCTCTTTTACGCACACAGTTACATATGCTCATTGCTCTTTTTGAAGCTATGATTCTAAAAGCATTTTTATATACTCACTCTAACACATCTTTGTTAAACGGCTTCTTGCTGTTGCCAAGAAACTCGCCGATCATCTGTCGGCTCAGCCCCTTCCTCTGGAGCAGGAAGTGTGCCACACCTATAGGTGTATCCGGAATGAACCCACGGGAGATGAGAAACTGGAGGCCCTTGTCTGGATTTCTGTTTGATGCACAGAGAAAGAGATACATAGAGAGACAAAAACTATTAGCACTGTTAAAACTTTAACCCAAGTATATAACTACAGTATTGGATAGGCATTAACTTACAATTTTAATATAAGAATTTTACAACAGGATTTGTATTGTAATTGCATTTGATTATACCAAAAAAATAAGAAATCTACCAATTTTTTGCGATTCTGTTTGGTGGCAAAGTAAAAAATAAACAAACAACTAGTCAAATTAATTTCATAAATAGCACATCTAAAGCATTTTTATGTCAAAGACACCATCATTTGATTTAAAAGGGAAAGATCATAAGCGGATTGGTTTAGTCACTACACAAAGCTATTGTATGACTTCACAAGATGGAGAAAATAGTGCATTAGTTATGATTTTATCATGCTCTATGGTGTTTTTTTTGTCATTTTGGAGCTTGATAGGTCCAATACTTATTATACAACAACGATGTTCTTTAAAAAAAAAAAAATCTTCTTATATGTTCCAAAGAAGAAAAAAAGAATAAGAAAATAATTTTTTATTTAATAATTTATGTATTAATTTCTTTTAATTGAACTATACCTTTAAAAATATAAATATGTAAAATATATACATGACACTAAAAAAATGCTTTATGTGTCTCTTGTTAAAGGAGTTTCAATCTCAAACAGTCCCTCAGACACTTTCTCATTCAAGCCAGGTGGGCATTAATAACCGCTATTTTTCTATCCAGTGGCTTATCAATAACCAGAATGTCAACGCTTTCCTGCCTTCAGACAATAAAAGTGACTACGGGGGACAGAAAGAATCTTCTCAGCTGTACTTTATAGAGTTGCATTCTCATCGCTAAATCTTTGCCCTGGGAGAAAAAAAGTACAAGGATTTATAAAGGGTCCACTAAACTTTCATTCATCCACATGCTGAGAGAACCATGTATTTCTGGTTTGCCTGACAGCGTTCTACAATCTCCCTATTTAACTCTACCTTCCCTATTCATTACAATGATTTACTCCTCATAATAAATGTACAACCCCTGCCGACGCTGTCTTGTTTTTCTGAGGGGAACATTATGTAGTTTATGAACAGCCTGTTTGTCAGTTACAATAAAAGGCCTGTCACTGTGTGTGTTTTTTAAGAATTGAAATGATATGCAATAGTGTGACTTTAGAATATATGTGGTTCTAAATAGGTTGTGCTGTTTTTATTTTGTCTATTTATCATGATGGAAAAACAGTGTAACGATGGGCTCATCCTTAAACAAGTCAAATGGCCATAAAACATCTCTAGAGTGCACCTGTCTTTTTAAAATGGTTGTAATTCTAGCAGAAAACTATTATAGGTTCAAGGCTTCTTTATTTGTCACATAATAAGTTATACAGGGTATAATTAGAAGTGAAATGTAATGGTGATATATGATGCATAATATATTAATTGGTTAATTATGTTTATTCAAAGTAACACATGTAATTTCATTTTAGAAAGTTTAGCTCCTTCCATTGACATGAAATGTATTTCTTTCTTTCTTTCTTTCTTTCTTTCTTTCTTTCTTTCTTTCATAAAGTAGCAAGAGCATATTAAATGTCAATTTAATTTGTAATGTCCTTGACTTAATTAACTTGACATCTGTTATATGGTGCCATTAATATTAACAATCTTGTTTCACTTCTGGCTTCTATCAGGTGAGAGAACTTTTCTCATGGGTGGCAAAAGTTGAATTAGGACTCAATTAATGTTCAGTAAGCACAGCAAACCTTAAAACCGCTGCAAATGAGTAATAGAATAATGAAGAGCGCATGCATCTGAGAAGGTTGTGTGGAGGTTGATGTTACTTGTGTCACCCATGGCAGGATCCTCTACTGCTTCTAACACCAAATCTATACTGTATTTAACATCATTACATGGCTTTATGGAATAGTTGATTCTGTGTGGTCAGTTGCGACATTCCAAGGTGTGTTAACAACTGTTGTCAATAACAAATATTCCGCTCATCCGGGTATTGCAGACTCACTCTCTTTTGTTTCATGCAAACTCGACTGCTGCCATCTTGTGTTTCTGTTATAGCTATCAATTGACTTTAGTATTAATAATACTGTAATTTTTTTTGCTGATTTCATATTTCTTGATATGCAGGACGGTTGTTTTCTACACTGCAATAGCTTATAAGGTGATAAACGGGTATGATTTTAAAAGTCAATATCTCTTATCCTCATAATAATTTAATGTATACCTTAAATGTTTGCCTAATTTAAACTTGTTCATTTGTCTTGGACTAAAGCCACTTGATATCAACTGTTTTATTCATGGAAGCTTTGCACTTATGAGCTAAAAAACTATTTCAACAAAATACATAACAAAAGTAACACAATAAACAATCTTAATATATATATATATATATATATAATAGTAAATAAAGTAAAATAACACTGATTCATGTCCTTCATTTATAAATCAAAACTGCCTTGTCGTCCATGCTTTCTGCCAAGACTTTTCAAGATTCTAACAAGATCTTAAAAGATGAAAACACATAATGAATGATAAAGCATTTATTGTGTGGAATTTATTCACCATCCGGCAACACTTTATTTTAAGGTGTCCTTGTTACACAATGCATGTACTTAATATCATAATAGCAATACATTATGCATAATTACATGCATGTAACCCTAAGACAAACCCTAATAATCCTAACCCTAAAGTAAGTACATGTAGTTAATTAATATTACTCAGTACATAAATGTATAATTACAGGGACACCAGAGGCTTCATGCCCATTCAAAGTGAGCGGGCACGTGCCCCCTCAGATTTTTGTACCAAGAGGATTTTGAAAGCAGCTACCAAAAGTAAAAAATAAAAAAGCAGATTGATATTTGTTATATTTGATACAATCACATTGTATCGTTCATGATTAGAATATTCAGTGCGTCAAATCATCAGCTGCTAAATTCAAATCTGCATTCACAGGCTGGCCCTGAGCCAGAGATAGACGCGTTTATACAGCTTTGTACATTATAACCAATCACACACAATTCTGTTGAGCTTATGAATGCAATGACCAATCAGAGACGTTCAAATGGGTTCCTGGCGCGCGCTCACTGACTGAATTCCCTGGCGAATTCTCTCATCAGAAACAACAAAGTGCAAAAGTGTGTACGATGTAAGTAAGATATAATTTCACAGTTCAAACAGCTTCAGCAATTATAATGGGAGTTTTTGAGACTGAAGTCTTGATAATGAAATCTGATCATGTTTTTTGATAATGTAATGTAAATGTCCTTTGCTGTGTTTCTGTACAATGAAAGTGTTATAATTAATAACTTAATTAAATTCACGCTAAATACAAAGTCAGTTATATAAAATAAATTGTTAAGGCATGACACCCATATGAGCTACTTAAGTAAAAAGACGGATTTAATGTGTAGTTAATGTGCCATTCTACAGAAATGGTATGGCAATGTGTTAAATGTATTTATTTATTTTCTAACACATTAGATTAGACCACATTCGATTACCTTTTGATTTCATGAATATACATAAATGACATTTGTTTTATTTAAATTTTTTCATTTATTTACCCATATAAGGCAGGTGACACTAGTGACAGTATAACGCCATTGAACATTTTCATGAAAAATGTATTTTACAAAATGGTAAATTTTGTAAGGTATCAAACCACATGTTGTCAATCATGGCATACTCACTAAATTAAGTAGTTTAATCCATTTGTAATCTAGTTTTTTTTTTACAATTCTCTAACAATTCTCGTTTGGCACTCAACAGAGGTAGTCGCTTATATTTCACTCCCCGCCCTACCCTTTTTTTCCTCCCTGCTTGCTTCTCTTGTCTCGTCTCATCTCATCTATTGAAGAGACTCTCTCTGCACGGCTCTCCAAACTAGAAAATTATGGATTTGATCAACTGGTCTCTCAGCGCGATTAATACCATCTTCTCAACGAGAAGTCTGGGTTCTGGGGAACCTGTTTGTCCTGACGGGACGTTTGCGGCCGGATATACGAGGGATGCGTGGGAGAAGTGGCAAATCGTGTGTCTGGCGGCTCTTTCCGTTGAGGACGCTGAGGATATCTACATTTTCGGCACCATGATAACAGGTATTCTGCTGATTGGATTAGGCTTTACCCTGGGTTATCGAAAAATTCGGAAGACGGGAACAGCTGTTCAAAGTCTCACAAGGCTGCCCGTTTTGATTGAAGCTGTGGGAAGAGCGGTCAGCAATGAGACTGAGACTATAAACCAGAATATGGATGCCATCATGATGAAATTAACAGCTTTGCAAGTGAAACTTGGTGATTTCAGAGATCAGAATGGACAAAGAGAATGAGCTGTGGAAGTTTGCAGCTGTTACGCCCCAAAAGTCACAACAATTCAATCTTATCTTTTCTGGCTCCCGTGCGGCGCTTGGCCAAGGCCAGGCCAAGGCCGCGTCTGGATAACTACCCTGAGAGAGTGATGCAGTGTAGACTCTCTTGCTCCCATCCCCGACTACAGACATTACTCCCCTCCCCCATTCAACTGCCTCTGTAACGCTTTGTACCGCCACTAGGGCGAGCAGGTCTGCGACCGGCGCCGTAATAAATGGCACTGGACCGGACGGCTGCTTGCCAGAGCTGGATATGTTTCCCCTGTTGCAAGTCATGTGTTTATGGTATATGTGCTTTTGAGCTGAGGTGTTTTTTTTCTGTTCTCAGACTGTACTCCAAATGGAGCATAGTCTGGGGGTTAAATTTTCTTTTTTTTCCCTCCTCTCTCTCCTCATGTAAAAGCTGTATTTTTCTTAATACCCTGTCTTCCTGTTCTGTCTACCCCGTTGTCATATGTATGTTGTGTATGTATGGACAGGTTGATGGCTAATTTCGCTGGTACTTGTACTAGTGACAATAAAGGGCTACTACCAGGGGCGCGGGAACAGGGGGTGCTGAGGGTGCTGCAGCACCCCCTGTTTTTTCTGTGGGCAACTGTAAACTGTTGTGAATAAAAAAAATATATAGGCTATAAGGTTGCTCCGATGTTTATAACATTTGGTTTACATTGGCTATTTTGCTATCTATTTCTATGTGATCAACATATTTACCATTTGCCCAATAATTTAACAGTTGTAAGAATTAAAGTTATCAAAGTTATTAAACTGATGCAGGGTTATTTGATGCGCGCGTTGCGCACATCCTGCCAAATCACGCACGCAGCACTGCCAATGCTTGCTTTTATGTTTGTGAATGTTATGTTTGTGTTGGATCTGTAGGTTGTGGCTTAAAGCGGAACATGGAAATATCATGGATGTACTGGAACTATTTTTTTTTTGTTCTCAGCGATATGAGTCTTTCCCTTCTCCCCAAACAGCTTATAGCTACCTATTAAAATAGTTCAGTTTTGTATGTAATGGAAAAGTGATTAGACTATGTTTCGTTTTTTTTTTTTTTCAAAAGTTAATTTAGAAAAACCTTGGGAGCATTTTGTGTTCGTTAAATGTTTTTTTCTTTTTCTTTTAAGCAACGACCAAGCGGCCAGCATCAGAGCCTATGCTTGATTAATTTAGCCTTATCAAATCATCACGACTTGACTAAAATAAAATCGATAGATAGGCCTATAAACAGTTCAAGCATATCACAGTGTTAGTTTCAATGTTTAACCTATATAAATGTGCAATATCCGACACTTTGTGTGGAGAGCTGAAGCGAGCTTTACAGGACATGGAGGATTTTTGTCTTACAGTAAAAACAACTTAAAACAACTTAAAATAAATTACCTTTAAAATAATAAAGGTAAGAGTAATATATCATTAGGAACTGTAAAGGGTCTACTTTTATTTGTGTGCATTCACAATATAGGAAAACTTTCTGCCGGTTTTGAACAAGAGCTTCAATGATGAATCGAAACTCAGCAACTCGAAACTGGCTCAGAGATATGATAAATATATCTATAGAAAGCTTTAAAATACTATTTTAAAACGAAATAATTCAAAGCAAAAACTCTTCATTAGCCTATGTAATCCGTTAAGATGCATATATTTCTCTCTGTGTGTCCAATGAGGAGATGGCGAGTCATTCTTCCCGTCACCTCACCATCTCAAATATAAAAATAAGGGAAAGCCTAAAACAGGCCCGATTATAATTTGCGTTTTATTTTATAATTGTATTCAATAATAAAAAAAAAGTATGTAAATCTTTGTCCTTGAAATTTAAAGGATTTGCTGCAATGCAATTATTTATTGGCCTATCTTTTTAATCCATGCAGCAAATGCTTTAAAAACAGCTTTAAAATTACTTTATTGCATTCCAGATGCTTTTAAAATAACTTTTCACTATAAATTTTAAGGGTTTTTAAGCTTGAATGTAAAACATTGCTATGAATTCATTGTAGCCATTCCCATTTGTAAAATAGCTAATTGCTGTCTAACACGATCTCATGAAAGTGCGTAGGCTATAGCACGATTTTCTGTTTCTATTTGGCGTAATATTTATACGCAGAAATTGACTGCGTATAAATTGACTGCGCAGAAATTGACATCGACATGAAGGGAAAAAAACGAATATAAAAATATAATAATATTGATGATGATGATGATGATAATAATAATAATAATAATAATAATAATAATAATAATAATATGCAAATATCACGGAAAAAGACGATCAGTTAATGGTCACACACAGCTAGCAAGACTGTGGGATGGATAAAATGTTTTATTTTATTTTATGTACTTTATGTAACATTTAGCCTATTTGTGATAAACTTAATTCAAATGCTGTGTAAAGTTACATTGCGTGCCATTGCCTACAGTCCAGTAGCAGTCCAATAATTAAATTATGTAATAATTTCTATAAATTAATCCATCTCTGATAATCCCGGGCTGCTATGGTCACATAGATTTGTTTACACATTAAACTCGTGGTCATGAGAAAAATATGTCGTTCCCTCAACATAAGATGTTGTGGCCACGAGAAATGGATGTTGTTTCCTCAACATAGCATCTTGAGGCCATGACATAAGGATGTCATTACCTTGACAAAACGATATTGTGGCCACGACATAATATCATGTTCCCACAAATGAATATCTCGTGGCCACGACATATTATCACGTTCCCATGCCTCAATATGTCGTGGCCATGACAAAACTAAGAGAACCAAAGAGACAGTGATATTGTGAGCAAAGGAACTTACTTTTAAATAACAGTACCAATTAGTCTATAATGTGTTACAGTTTGGAAGTAACTTGCACAACATTGATATAAAAACAAAAAACTATGACACCCTAATATGCATTATTCAACTTTATGCCATGGTCTGTCTGAATGCTCTATTCTGATTGGCTGGCAGGTGTTTATTAAATACGTTTAACTGCACAGGTAGTTCCAGGTCAGTTTAATCACCGTTCCATATTAATGCGATGCTTTAATTGATGCACACTAACCAACACGCATCACTCGCTCGCACACACACACACACACACACACACACACACACACACACGAGAGAGAGAGAAAGGTCGAAGATAAGCGCTGCACATCGGGTGGTTCTTCGCCTGCACGTCGTGCATTCAAATCGTTTAATTCATATAAAATATTGTATTTGTAGATGTAATATGCTATTTGTACTAAGGGTAAACTGTCTGAGAAAAGATGGCTTGGAGTAAAAATAGCCTTTTGGTAACACGTTTGGCTGTTTGCACTTAGTGTGAAAAGACACTGCCATTAAATAAACCAGTAAAGGTGTGAACAGTATGTGTTAAGGGATTGTATTTTCTAAAAGTACACAGGGCCAAACGTGCTTCCAGTTGAAGAAATACCAATCTTCACATCCAGAGTCCACCTGACACCCAACTAACATACAGTGCTCAGCGTAAATGAGTACACCCCCTTTGAAAAGTAACATTTTAAACAATATCTCAATGAACACAAAAACATTTTCCAAAATGTTGACAAGACTAAGTTTTATATAACATCTGTTTAACTTATAACATGAAAGTAAGGTTAATAATATAACTTAGATTACACATTTTTCGGTTTTACTCAAATTAGGGTGATGCAAAAATGAGTACAGAATGGGATCAGGTGAAAACTCAACTTAGAACGTTATACTCACTCCACTTACCAACCGTCTTTCGTTCACACATCAGTGTCCTCTATATGTCCTTGACATGCTCTTCCCATTATATACATGCTCATAGAGCCCCCTAACCATTCTCCTTTCTTAATTATCTGTTTAGTGAAAGCAGATTCTAGTCCCAAAATCTCTCTCTTAATCCAATCTCAGATTTCAGCATCTCATGTCACACACACACACACACACACACACACACAAACACACCTGCTTTAGATTCAGTCTGAGCTGCCACAGGTATTAGGCTACCCTGTAGAAAATGAACTGCTGGAACTAATGACAACCCCTCTCTCTTTTCACTCACTCTCTTGGAGCAAAACCTCCATTTGATTAAAAATTGGCTTATCCTTATCTGCCGGGGTGTTTGAGGAGATGAAGTCTGGGAAAGGGAGAGACTGGTTTATTTATATTTTGCTTTCTTTGATATTATTAAAAGTTGGGCTGTCGATTAATTAGAAGATTTAATCAAATTAATTGAATCAATTGCACGTTTATTCAAATAAACCACAGATATCTGTATTTGATGAGATAAGCCCCCAAATGAAGATAATTCAAAGAAAAATCAGTTCGATCTCAAGGTGATGTATTTTACGAGGTGGCTAATTTGTACAAATGCGTACGACCTAACTCGTACAAATTCATACGAGTTTTGCTAAATCGTACGTATTTTACGAGTTGCACAATTCGTATGAATTTGTATGAAGGACCTACACCTAACATACACTGGCTAAGATACATCTATTTTAAAATCTGGAATCTGAGGGTGCAAAAAAAGCAACCTATTGAGAAAATCGCCTTTTAAGTTATCAAAATGAAGTACTAAGCAATGCATATAACCAATCAAAAATGAAGTTTTGATTTATTTATGATAGGAAATGTAAAAAATATATTAATGGAACATGATATTTACTTAATATCCCAATTATTTTTGGGCATAAAAGAAAAATCGAAAAGTTTGACCCCTGTATTGCTACAAATATACCCCTGCTACTTATGACCATACCTGTCAACATTTGGGTACCAAAATCTGGGAGACCCGGAATCCGGAGGGAAGGGGGCGGGTGGGGGGATGGTGGAGTACAAATAAGTACATACATAATAAGTAGTTACTAATAAAAATTTAAAGAATAGGCTAACAACGCGACTTACTCGTGTTTATTTTATTATTATTATTATTATAACTGTTCCATTTATATATTTTTTTAAGAAATGAAACAGAAAACATTACATTACATTGTAGCATTGTCCTTGCTAGATTCTAGATTCAACTTCCCGCATCTACTACTTGCGCAGAAATCTAGAGCGCAACTGGGTTGTAGGTTGCCAGGTTGAGGTCACAAATGGTTTGAAATGTGTGTATTGTGTCTATTGTGTGAGGTGATGCATTTCATACAAGATCTGGCAATGGTACAACCTTTTAATAAAATATTTATGTGATTATTCATATAACTAGATTTGAGTCATCCAAATTACGGGAGTTTCTCAGGAGAACAAAACGGGAGGGGGGCGGGAGATGGGTGTGAAATACGGGAGACTCCCGGGATAAACGGGAGTGTTGACAGGTATACTTATGACTGGTTTTGTGGTCCAGGGTCACATATATAGAATAAAAAGTAGGAATAATACTAGGCCAGTTTGTTATATGTACTCTCTAGATGCAATGTTAAATCTGACTTTTCAATTAATTAAACATGCTTCTGATTTAAGCCTCACCCAAGCTTGATTCTTGTTGAATTAAGGTAGAGACAGATAACTTTTAGTACATTAAATAACATAATGGCTTTACTGCACCCATAGTAAATAGTATAATAAAATATTCAAGTGGCATTAGTTTGATTTCCATATAACTGAAAACAAGCACTGGTCCACAACAAACTCTTTCACAAATTAAGTTTGACAGTGTTTCTGAGGCTGATCACATTATATTTTTTGTATTTTTCGTTAAATGTTTTGTCAATGAACAAATGTGTTACATGATCTTTTAGCATCTCCACAAATGAGATGTATGTACATTTTTGTAAACTAAATGAACACTTTATTTCACACAATATTAATTTAAACTTAAATAAAAAATATTATTACTGAAAACCTAAAACACTGACAAAATTGTTCCAAAGGAGAACGATTTTGAACAACATGAGGCTGATTTAACGATGACAGTATTTACATTTTTGGGTGAAACAATCCTTGAATGACAGATGAAGCTGTGTCATTTGAGGGATTTAACCATATGTTCAAAATTCTCACTGTACTTTCCTTTATTTAAAGGAAATCTGATGAGCGGGTGGAAAAGAAACAGCCTCCCACTCAGCTTGGCAGCCGGTATCGCCCTCCCAGCTGATTCATAATCAAGTGCACACATGCATTCACTCAGCCCTATAAAACAGATTGTAACTTATGTTACATTCTACTGTGAATATTGTCACCATCAACACAGAGCAAAGAAGGTTTCACTTGATGAAGGATGAAAATAAATGATTAGATTATACACCTTCCCTTTCGCAAGATGGATAAAGAGCAGCTGTGCGTAAATGCAAGGTTATTTGTCAGTTATGTAAGTTACCACGTCAGGAACATGCTGTTAGATGCTTTCTGGAAATGTGATTTTGAAGCCTTTTTTTTTTACCGGTCGCTCGTGACTCGGCTCCTTGCATCTTCTACTTGTATTTGTCTCTGCTGTCACACACACATGATTACTTTCAGTACAAAAAGCATTCATTAAGATGCAGGAACAATGCGTTTAACCTTGGACGCTGTAACAGCAATGAAAGGAAAAATAAACTGAAGCTAGTGCATGGAGATCTTGGTTAGTTTAATATGCTACAAAAAAAAACTGCATCATCTGAATAAGCTTTTCACTTTTTAAAGCCACATTGCCCCAATGACTTTTTTATAACTGATTAAGAACATTTAATTAGGCCCTCTATCTTCAGAATATTTCTCTCACTTTAAAGGAACTACAAATGGCACTGAAGTGCCATTACAGTAAATGTAGAAGTAAGGGTAAAAGTCATCTATTTCTTCAATTATTGGAGTGGGATCTTTATTTTTTTAAATGAGACTGTACAATAGGAGGCAGGATAAAGGATCTATGTAATATGAAGTGTATTTAACCACTCTGTACTAACATAATTTGATACATTGTGCTTATTATGTACATTTATGTTTTTACATTGTGATTACATTTAGTTTAAAAAGTGAATGCATATGATTACATCTGTAAATACATTTCTGTAATAGCACCTATAATCACGGTACAGCATGAACACAGTACATACGCTGTACAATTTTTTTTCATGTAATTTTTTTCCATTTATTTATTTATTTAGTTAGTTTGTTAGTACATGGCAGTTAAATACACCTCATAAATATAAAGTTGAACCAAAACAGCTATGTAACCTATGTATAATAATCATGAAAGTTATTGGATACAATATGATACTTATAACTGGATTTTAGTTCAGTAATGTTTACTGCATTTATTGGCCTTGGGGAAATATAAATTAAATTGATTAATTGTCCTAGTTTTAATATACTAATATACTTAATATACTAAGATATTTAATTGCCCATATTGTTGCATTTCAAAATGCGTCAAAACACAATTCAATATGCAGAATTCTTAGCAAGAGATCCTATTTTGTGCAGCTGTTGTCATATACAATTAGTTTTATCTTTCAGGATAATAACTGTCACGAAGGAGCAATAGTTTGAGAATAATCTTGCTGAATCACACTTCTTTAAAATGTCAGCATGTTGTAGCTATGGGGATGCTAAAAGATGCAATTTAATGGAACAGATGTTTTAAATGAACTCTATTATCCCCTTAAGTGCTGAGATTTGTTGCCGCCAACTATGTACATTTACAACGTGTTAGTCATCATTAGCATATGCATTTGCTGAATATTTCTGACCTTAATCTGTTATGTTTATGATATAATCCAGCACAATCCTGATTTAACTTTTCCCATCAAGCACCTCTGTGATGTTTTGCGTATAGAGAGCTCTTATCAAACTCTGCCTCAGTCTCTCTTGGCTGAACATAGAGAATAGACATGCGGGAGCAGAATTTTAATTGGCAGCGATGTGACACTGCAGAAATAAAACCAACAGGATTTGTAAAGTGGAACTGAATTTCTCCAGCTTTGAAAAACAGATGTCCTTGTTGGAAAGATGCACCTGGGTGATAGGACAGTTCTTTGGTATGCTGATATCACTGATATCAATATAATATATATATATATATATATATATATATATAACAGTGCTCAGCATAAATGAGTACTCTTATGAAAAAAAATATAATCTATTCTCAAATTTTGGATGCTGGATGGAGAGTGATGCTCAACTTGTCTTTTCAGAATTCCCCATAGGTGTTCGATTGGGTTCAGATCAGGAGACATACTTGGCCACTGAATCACTTTCACCCTGTTCTTCTTCAGAAATCCAACAGTTGCCTTAGATGTATGTTTATGATCATTATCATGTTGGAAAAGTGCACGACGACCAAGGGTACGGAGTGATGGTAGCATCTTCTCTTTCAGTATAGAGCAGTACATTTGTGAATTCATGATGCCATCAATGAAATGCAGCTCCCCGACACCAGCAGCACTCAAGCAGCCCCACATAAGGACACTGCCACCACCATGATGTTTCATTGTAGGCACCATGCATTTTTCTTTGTATTCCTCACCTTTGCGACGCCATACAATTTTGAAGCCATCAGTTCCAAAAACATTTATCTTGGTCTCATTACTCCAGAGTATAAAGTCCCAGTTTGCCCTGGCAAACTCTAGGTGGGCTTTTTTGTGCCTGGGCTTTAGGAGAGGCTTCTTTCGTGGATGGCACCCATGCATGCCATTCCTCTGCAGTGTACGCCGTATTGTGTCACGGGAAATAGTCACCCAAGTTTGGCTTTCTACTACTTTAGATAACTGCAGTGAACTTGCATGTCGATTTTCTTCAACCCTTCTCATCAGAAGACGCTCCTGTCGAGGTGTTAACTTCTGTGGACGACCTTGATGTCTCTGTGAGATGGTTGCAGTTCCATCTTTTTTAAATGTTTGTACCACTTTTGCTACAATATTCTGACTGATAAGTAAAGCTTTGCTGATCTTCTTGTAGCCTTCATCTTTCTTGTGTAAAGAAATTATTTTCTTTCTGTTTTCAATGTTGTGACATTTCTCTTCCATGTGGGGCCATTGCTGACAGCATGAAATGGGAAGGGGTTTTCTTTAAGTAACACCCTTTTATAGTCAACTGTCTGCTGAACACCTGTGTAATGAATAATTAGACTCACCTGTGGTTGAATTCTTGTTAAATTAGACATTTGTAGTCTAAAATTTAGCTTTGCTCCAGAGACTTTCAGTGGGGTGTACTAATTTTTGCATCACCCTAATTTGAGTAAAACTGAAAATTGTGTTCTCTAAGTTATATTATTAACCTTACTTTCATGTTATAAGTTAAACAGATGTTATATAAAACTTAGTCTTGTCAACATTTTGGAAAATGTTTTTGTGTTCATTGAGATATTGTTTAAAATGTTACTTTTCAAAGGGGGTGTACTTATTTACGCTGAGCACTGTATATATATATATATATATATATATATATATATATATATATAGATAAAAATTTAATCTAGATTAATCTTGGAATTAATCTAGATTAATCTAGATTAAAATGGCTCATTTGAATTCTGCCGAAGGCATTCAGAATATGTGTGCTACCCAAATAATGACTAAAAGTAAGTCTTTGAGAACGGGTTTCTCAAGCCAGGTGGCGCATTAGACCAGGGGCTCATCTCCTGTTTCCAAAATGGTTCAAAATCACAAACTTTAATCTCTTCCCGTCCCAATCCCATGAAAAAACTGGAGGAAAATCCTTCCACTCCCGGAAGAATGACTCCCATTCCCTCCCACTCCCGTGTTGTTTTTTTTTTTTTTGATAACTGTCAATTACAGTAAAAATATAGTACAGATCACAGTCACCTTATTAGTTGAATAAAAACCCAAATGTCGTTTTGTTATTATGTTGAACTGAAAGCCATCTTATGCACAGTGTTGCACAGATTACATTTCATGTAAATCATCCATGCTAACACACAATATTTTTATATATAGCAATGCAGGTTATAGAGAAGCAACCTTACCCGACTATAAAGATCTTTTGCTTAAAATAGATAGCAAAATAATTTCTTTGTTACATACAAATAAACATTTCAGATGAAAAGCCATATTTGAGGTTGATGAATGATAGGTGAGCGTTTGGATGTCCTGCCCGATTGTATTACCACAGACCAGCCCTTAACAATCTGTCCATCACGGACTGCGAGCCTCTAGTTCGTCGTTCTTGCCCCTACAGTGCAATTCGGGTATACATCCGCTAAAATATCAGGGTGAAAGTCATCATAGCTTGCGTATAGACCCAGCTCCCAATCAACTTTGAGAATAGATTAACGGCGATATTGTTTTATCGCCGAGTCTCACGTTAACGCAGCACGATATATATATATATATATATATATATATTCCACCTTGATGGAATATGCAAATTAGTACATAAACAATGTGAAGTTAATAAACATAGCTAAAAAGATTTAAAACAAAACATACAAACAAAAAATATTTCAACTAAAATAAACATGAAATTAATTGTAAAAGTTGTTGAGGAAAACATTTTGTAATATAATATATAATATACTGTAATATACATACATTTGTGTATACATATGACATCCATCTTAAAATTATTACATTTTCCTTGAATGTACTCTATATGCAAGATTTCAAATCAGACATTTATTGTGATTTCTGGGGGTGCAGCAAAATAATATTCGAATGCCTTCAGGGAGATTGCCATACTGCAGTCATGCATGAATTTGAGAAATTATGTTCCTTGCTAGTAAACCAACATTATCTTGATCTTAGCTAATCCTTATAAAATCCATTATCTATGAATAAACAAACAAACCGGTCCTGTATTAAAAATAAAATCTCAACAAAACATGTCTCAGATTAGGGCTCTGTGAAATGAACTTGAGGAAATTAGCCATTTGGATCAAAAAATGTATACACAGCTGAGACAAATGCAATGTATAATTAGGTATAATAGTCAGCAATGCAGGAAACAGGATAGAGAAGCAACCTTACCCGACTATGAAGATCTTACTTTAAAATAGATAGCAAAATAATAAAACATAAAATATGTTAATATTTTAGCAATTTTTTAGCAAAGTTAATAACAAATTATAACTCTGAATAGTTGGTAGTCACAATTTACCTAAAAAATAATGTTTTCCAAACACTGTTTTCCCTCATCTGACACACCTGATTCAACTCATCAGAGACTATAAGACCTGAAATGGTTGTGTCAGTAAACAAAGACATCAAACGGGAGCCTCTTGGACAGGTTTCGAAAGCACTGCTATTTAGTTTTAAAATGCAAACTATTATTGAGATGTTATTTATGGCGAGCTCATAATCTGAAGAGTGATGTTGAAGACCAAAAGACAAAAGGTGGAAGTAAAAACTGAACAGCACATGTTTAGGGGCTGTAAAATGGCATTCAGAAATGGTGGAAACATAAGTAAAAAACAAACAGATATAATATGTACCCCTTTCATATATATATATATATATATATATATATATATATATCTTCCTTATGCACAAAATCAGATAAACATAATAGTCTCATTGTTGTAGTGTACTTTTAATTAGGCAACTAGACCAAATTTTAAAATATATTTATGTTTGCAATGGAGCAAAATGAGATTAGGGAAAAAGGAGTGAGACAGCACTTTAAATAAAAGCAGTGCTATTAATAGGGTCAGACAAACCCAAGGTGACAGGCATCAGGGAGGGGTGTTAACCACAGCTGGAGACAGATCTAGATGACAGGAGTGAGACGGAAGCGAGATGGCAGTGAAAACTAGAATTTGGTTTTAAAGAGCAGTCCTCGTGCAGCGATATTATTGGCAAGTGAGGACAGCTTGATAAAATGAGAGAGAAAATGGTTTTATAGCCTAAAATATATGGCATTAGTCACTTCTAGCAAATGTTATGTAAAAAGTTCTGCAACCATAACAATCAACTGGAGATAAGAGGTTCTCAGGGTACTCACATGTTGAAGAGGTTGAGGCCAATACGATATAGGCGTTTTCGCATGACATCAGTAGAGAGGGTAGGAGATTTGCAACTGGTTGGGTTTTCGCATTGGTATCGGGGCAAGCTAAGAATCATGGCCTGTAAAGCCTCTTTGGACGAGACCTCAGAAGCCGACTGGGCTGATGTGGATGTACTGCTGCTACTCATCTGCTCTGAGCTATTGTCCGCTGTGTCTGACTCAATTCGCTTAGCTTCCAAAACCTCTACAGTTGGGGTAACTAGCGTCTCTGCAATATCTGGTGGAGACAAAGTTTCAGAGGTTATTGCTGTCTCTGCCGGAATTGCTGGTTCTGGAACTTCCTGTTTATCCAGCACCAGAGGTGGAAGATCCTCCCCAAGCTCCTCCTCACTTGGTGGAGGAGCTGGAAAGTCACCATCAGGTATTTCCTCATCATCCTGCTCTAGGGGAGGAGGAGCTGGATCCTGTGGAGATGGTGGTGGTTGTCCTTGTTGAGGTTGTTCCTTTGCATCACTGACCAGAGGCTGCTGTGGGCTCTCAGTAATTATGGCCCCCTGCTGGACACAATTACCGAGAGAAACAGAGGTGGAGGACTCCATAACGGAAGAGGACACATGAAAGTTCTTGCTGTCAATTTGAACTGTCACATCCCGGAAGGCCATCATCAGCTTGCTGGCACTCCGGGCCAAGTTCTCAGAATTGTCTACTTGGCCTGTTCCGCTATAGAATGTGGCAGGGTCTATTGGGTCACATTCTCTGACTGTTCCTGCCAACCCAGATTTGCCACCAGCTGTACTAAAGGCCTCTGAGCTGAACTGGTAGGTGCCACCTTCTTGGAGTGAACACATGGTCTTCATGCTCCAGTTGCTAAGTGCATCATCAATGGATTTGGCAAGAGACTGGACTTGCTCATTGAAGGAATCTTCGAGGTCAGTAAGGGAGCCACCTACCGTGGTAGGCAGGGATGGGGACCGGACAAGGGGGATACTTGCCAGATTGCAGCCTTCAGCCAGTGCCCGTTCAGCTGAGATAC
The DNA here is from genome assembly GCA_027564155.1 of Gymnocypris eckloni scoliostomus. Classification (NCBI taxonomy): domain Eukaryota; kingdom Metazoa; phylum Chordata; class Actinopteri; order Cypriniformes; family Cyprinidae; genus Gymnocypris; species Gymnocypris eckloni. The sequence goes on along the minus strand of CM050432.1, from coordinate 21,460,505 downwards.
CCTCTGTATTTTGCACCCGCAATTTTCGCAGGGATATACGGCGTGGCAAGCGACTTTCGAGGAGGGAGTTTCGGATCTTCTCAAAGTTTTTGCTGAGCTGATACTGGCGAAAGGCCGTCTGGATCTTGCAAGCAGCACGGCGTGAGATGAGGTGGCCCCCATATTTGTGCTCTAACATTTCGATCTGCAAAGTAAGAGATATGAAACAAGGTCAGATAAGGCAACACTATGGCAAGCCCAGACAAATATCCACAGTAAGAGATGACAACATGAAATTAAATCAATAACAAGACTTACTACAGGTTGCTAAATATCATGTCATGCTGAGACAAATCAATTTTCCAGTCTCCAACTGCCTTTCATGTAGAAACTCTTAATACAATTTGCCAATGAATGCCAATACACTGTATACAACAGTGAAAGCAATTACCCCACAATGAATAAAGAAACACTGATGTCGTGTTAAAATATGCATTAACAGTTGTGTTAATTAGACTGCATTTATGGTTTAAGAATTAAAAAATGTTTCACTCACTCAAAATATTCTTTTTGAATAAACTTTTGATTAAATAATTTGTGGACATAGCAGGTGAAAATATAGCCTGTGTTAGGACCTTGCAAAACAAGAATAACCCGTATTATAGTGCATGAGAATGTTGTCTATAGTTTTACACAGCTAAAACTTTGATATTACTACTCACACCCTTTAGAATTTTTCATAGCTTGTGTCCCTTAAAAAAGGACATACCTGGGAACCGAATCAAAAGGTAAATCATCCTCAACTAAAACTTTCAGAAATTATTTTGAGTACCCATGTGGTCAATCAGAACAGATTTGCCTTTGCCTGCCACCTTTTATCCATCCATCTATTTTTTCGGAAATCATTTGTTCTAAATAGGGTTGTAGTAATGCTGAACCCTATCTCATCCTCTCGTGCCATAGGGTGGCCATCACAGCTGGAATGATGACATATCATGGAATGGAATGGAAAATGACATATCATTTTCAAATATGTGTTTTTATTAGATTTCCCCCCATGCCTGTTCCAGCCTATTATCACCTTTAAAAGCTACAAGATAATGTCCAAAAATTGAGTTTGGAACTTTGCATATGGCTGCTAATGTACAGTAGATGCACACTTGTTCATCACAGCCTGATGAAGGCATTACTATATGGTCTTAAGGCAATCTATGAGGAACTCTGATTTGATAATTTTCCATCTGTAGCCCCCGATATTACCTTCCAAGCTGACAAGAGTAATAATTTGTTCCGTTAGACAAGGATTCTTTCTAGAAAGTGAATACAAGGCCCCTAGCTGTTATCTGAAGCTGAATTTCACCTGCTAGTCTTCTATTGTGCTCTCATCAGCTGTTAGTGGTCTTGTCCTTTCCTGGGTGAGCTCAGATTAGAGGTCATTAAAGTCCTGCCATTTCAAACAGTGTGATAAGAGAGAGTGAGTTGATTCAATCAGTCATTGTTACAGATTCAAACTCCCTGAGAGAAGTTTGAATAACACGGAAAAGCCATCTTATCTTAGTAATCTACATTTGTCTCAGCCTAGGTTAGAAAGGAGAGATATGTCTGGAGAATATTACGTTTTGAATAGGGTCTGGGCTCGTAGATACAGCGTTTCTTATCAGAAGAGGCTATGAGCTGGGAATGCTACTGATAGTTCCCAACCTGTATTGAATATTCATTATTTTTACCTAGAATTTTCAATTGGTGCAGACATACAACAATAGACCCTTTCTTTAAAAGTAAATATGGACCTTAAAAGAAATAAACAGGCTGTATTTGAGTATGAAGCCTCAAACCTGGAATCATATCAATAGCAAGGGATAAAATAGCAGTGGTGGCATTGGACACAAGATGGGATTTAAAAAAGAATGCTATAGTTGCCAAGGATGTCTTTTTTATTTTCATACGTTGCATGTGCCTTGAAATATGAGAGTGAATAAATCAAGGATGTCGCCACTGTTTCACACAGCAGATATATGTGACATTCAGAGCTATTTATTTTCTGAGCTTTTGAAAGGTAAGACAGATAAATGACAGTATGGTTGAAACACAATGAGATGACCTATACAGAGAGGATACGGAGGCTAATTTGATTGCTGGGATCACAAAACCACAAAGATAGCTGTGATCTCTGTAACCCTGAGGTGTGGTAAAAACACTGGGTGTGCAACAGAGCAGGGGCATGAACGAGGGTGAGAGCAAAAGACAAAGAGACATGAAGGCGTGTAACGAATGCAGTCCTGGTGAAAATCCACCCATTAGCCAGCTGTCAGGTCCACTTTCGATCACTTCACTAAGCGGTGCTGGGCAGAGAGATCATTCCATAACCACTGCAGCCATAAAGGAAGGGGGTATAGCAATGACACTATCCCTATCCCTATCAACTCAGCCCAGGCAAATCAGACTTGATAGTTGGACCAGCACTCTGTTCAAGCTCACTTCTTCACCATCCCAGCAGAAAATTACAATCACACATATCCAAACAAGACGGCTTACATAAACTACACAAGAAAGGTGATGGAGGTGGTGAAAATCCTACACTTCAGGAGTTTTGAAGTCATCATCTGATTGGTTGAATTCTACTGAATTTCCAGGATACTTGTGTGCCGTGTTCTGTAACGTTCCCTCTGGAAACAAAGATGCTGTGGTGCCAAACCCCCTCACAGTTGTGTTTCCAACTGTGATGATGAGCAGTTATCAGCATCAACTAAATGCTGGCTTTCCAAAGGGATGCTTCCATGCCCCTAAACATGACGCGGCACAAAAAAATATGACTGGTTGCTTTATGGCCTCTCGGGCAGTCCTTGGCCATTCAAAGCGGCCAAGTTTCCCAGACCTTCTGCTTTTACTCTAAAGGTCTGGCTATGCAAAACTAAAAACATACTAGACCCCTATATGATTCCCTAGACTAACAGTTTATATGGTTTTCTAATTTGAAATTCTAAAATATTTTGGCAATCCATCAATCCAACATTTCGTTACATGTTACAAATTGTTGTACATGTTTCAACAATTTGTTTTGATTATAATAGCTAACAATTACCTAGGCTAAGCATTCACCATGCAAGCTATTACATCTAATAATACTAATAGTAATAAGCCTTCATGGAAGTATCTTCATACTAGATATTGCAATATCCTGTACTTACAATAGTAGTTTATTCATTCATTCACTTTATTTATAAAACACTTTACAACTCCTCTTGAGACCAGAGTGTTGTACAAGATAGCTGCGATAGTCTATAATAATTATACCTATGCAATGTATAATGATGTTTGTCTAATGTGTACATTTGTGGTATATCAAAACACAGACTGCTGTCGATGATGGCATATACCAGCTGCCTGTTGTTCTGGTACTGTCCAGCTGTGACTATACATTTTGCATGGGACACACTATTGAAATCAAAAGGGCACCTGCCAGAAAAAACTGCTCTGTATATGCAATATCATTGGCTCAATTGATCATATAGCTGCTTTTTGCCACATCATATTTGTTAAATCTGTTCATATTTGGTGATTGACATTAGTCTCTCATTTGCATTGATTTGTGTCTCAAGGATACATGTATATTTATGAGGCCATCAGCATAAGACAGGATAATCAAAGGTCTCATTGGGTGGTTAGGCACACCTTCATTAGCATAAAGAGGCAATCACACAGAAGAGGTGCTGTAGTAGTTATCTGTGGAGCCATCAGCCTCCTAGAGATCGTGTCTAGAGTCACTAAAGCCAGATTATCAACACTCAGACTTTGCTGACAGTGGATCACGGCTCATAGCATTTAGCTCAGCATTTCAGCCTTGTCAGTCAGGATAGTTCTTAAAGGATAGAAAGTATAGTGATATGTGCACACCTGTGACTGCACATCACTGGAATTTCTAAAAGACGTTCCAGTGTTACTTGGAAATTTGAAAATTGACAGTTACGATTCATTAATGTTATGTCGGAATTACTTTAACTTGAAAAAAGCATCCAAATCGCAAGTATATTTTGTGAATGCTTTTTATGAAAATTTGTGAATGCTTTTTATGAAATACTTATACTAAGTTTAGTTATGAATGTTATTTATATCAAATATCTTTTCTTATAAATAATAATAGTAATTTATCAATAGTAACATATTGTATATATATACATTTATTTAAAATATGTATTGTTTTTATACCAAAAATACTGAAAAATCGCTTGTATTACTCTTATTTATTTCTTAAGTTTTACATTTTGCATCACACACTAAGAATGACTAAAGAATGACTAGGTTTTGATGTGCCCACTTTTCAAATTATCATTTTCAGGCTGGAAAAATAAATAAATATATCAGAAAATACTATCACAAGATAGGGAACACAGGATAATATCTATTTTCACTGCTTTCAACATCCATGTCATGGCATCAAATCCGCTAATCTACTTTTTTTTTTCAAACATCAGCAGTTCAGAGACGAGAGTGAATGTAAACACATCAAACTTTCCTGTGTGTCGCTGCTCGGAAATTCTGTCAGAAAGTTTTGCAGAGGGGATTCGGATTAGTTCTATTTATAAAATTGTAGGCTGAGATATGGACCCATTTCTCATGAATAACCATTTTTCATTAGTCTGGGTTCTCTGAGTGATTGCAGTAAGAGGAAGTTCACCCTAATGCATCACATGCTACAGATAAACAGTGTTTGATTTGTAGACCAATGCCCTGGCTTTCATTGAAGTCTCTGAAGTGCTTGTGGAAACCAATAACTCTGAGAGTGAACAGGAATTCTCCAGAAGTGTTGTGAAGGTGATCAGTCATTAATGTCCTAATTCTGAGTTGGCATTGGACATGAAAAGACGTTCTAGTGTGCTGACTAATGTGTGTCAATTAACACCTGGAGTACAGCACTCTACAGGCTAGGCAGACTTCTTCAACAGCCAGATGTATGTACTTGTAAATACATGACATGACATGAATGCATTTACATTTAATGGTAATGCACATGGTCAATGCTAAACTAAACAACATGGTACTAAAATTGGCAGTCTTAGATGTACAACTGTAATTTTATCAGCATTCTCAGTGTATTTCTGCACAGGCCTACGCATCCAAATGCCAGCAGCTTTAGCTTTGGTAATTTTCAGCTCTGGGATTTGGGAATATTATGTCTGAACAAAGCTATAACAGTAACAGTTTGAGCATGTGCAAGTGGGGGACACTCCAAATAAGGGCTGTTGTCAAAAAGATTGAACCAATCCAAGCTGATGCTACTGTTTATAGAAGATTCTCGCAAATTACATATTAGTGGTTGAGTGTGAATAGCAATGTGTATTAATATTATTTATTACCTAAATTCACCTTATAGATTTAATTTAATAAAAAATTCTAAAGGAAAGTGAAAATATTCTATCTTATAAAAAATGTATATATATATATATATATACTATTCATCTATGTTTTGTTCATTAATTCACTCATTTTAAAATTTAGCTAAATTTGCCCCTAGTTTTTCACCAACACTAGTTTGAAAACCCCTGAACAAGGAACTCTACTAAAAGTTTCAGTATATGGATTTAGGTCATGCATTTATGTTTAGGATAAATCTGTGTGCTTGTACGTGTGTGTTTGTGTGTCTTGAGAGATAGATACTGGTATTCTCTAGTACTTATCCGCAGTGTCTGACTCTGCACCCTTATCTGCCTTCAGGAGAGATTTCACACCTCTACAGACAGAAGATCAATAGCATAATGCAGACACAGAGAATCGTACAAGAGAATGCATATACTCATCTTCTCAAGCACAAGTGCTGGTACACACACACACACACGTTTGTACACAGCACAGTGTCTCACACTGCAACCACATTTTTATAAACAAATTGATTTCAAAACATCCACATGCCACTCATTATGACTTCTGCCCAGCCCTAGATGCTATTACAATTAATTATTTATTAACCAAGCGCTTAACCATCTTCAATAACTATATTCCATCTTTAACAAACAGCCTTTCCGTCACCTTGCAAACCAACTTACAAAACGTTCTCCAAATAAACTTTCGAAAGTAAACAGAATTAAGAAGTGTTCATCCATCATACTTAATTAATTAAACAAATTTGTTCAATAAATGTTAAAACTGTGCAATGGTTTGCCCATGTTTTTTTATGTGCACGTACATTTTAGACTTCAGCGACAGGGGTTCCTCATAGTGATGTGAATGAATATTGAAAGGCTAACTGTCTAATCTAATGTAATAGTGTGTTTTTGATTTTGTGTAATTGAGATAAGCTAATCAGTGTGGCACAAGAAGAAATTAATTAAATCAAATTGGTTGATTAATGGAGGGAAAAAGTGAATAAAGTAATGGGTATTAACTGAAACTCATATTTCTTGACTAATCGGCCAATACTGCAATGGCCACCCAGACTGACTTGTCTACATTTGTTTTAACTAAATGAGGTCCACACACATTTAAAGTTTTGAGAGAAATACATACAAAGTACATTAAATAAGTTGTTAGCTTATCATGTCTTGACAAAATGGTTAATAAACTGTATTGTAATGTTTTATCAGACTATCCTGAGGGACAGATAGATGATTTACTTGAGTAGGTGGACGTGTAATGGTTGATGAAATAAAGAAAATGAATTGATTCAACACTCATTCAATGGAAATTACAAGAAACATTTTCTCTTCATACAGATTAAACCACTAGATTTGAACATTTTATGGTAGTAATACTTCCTAGTATTGCATCAATTTATAGTAAAAATACTTAATAACATGCATAGTGGCGATGAAAAAAAAACCTAATTTGTTCTATTTGGATGAGGGGTCAGAAGGTAATGGATGGTGTTAACCAATTTTATATTGGATACTGATATGTTTCAATACAGTGTCTGAGCAATTTATCAACCTAAAAGTGGCAAACGCGAATAAGAGCAAGTCTGCAGGGGTTAAAACAAACTGCCAAATTGTAAAACAGTTTGTTGTCACGCTACATTTATGAACTTGTCACAGTATGAACCTGCCAATAACAACCTTTTAGCAATGTTTAATTAAACAGTAATAACATGTAAAACATTGAATAGAATGTATTGTAGTTAATCATTTTAAATTGTAAATGTTAAATTAATAGCGACAACTTGCCCCAAAAGACAATTTCAACATGGAAGAAAATAAATACATTTAATTAATTAAATAATTAATTGGATAAAAATAAATGAAATACAATATTTTGATTAAAATGTACTTTGACTGAATGTATATAAGTGTGGTATTAGCATGTTTCCGAACAGCTATTATGTTTGTGATATTAGCATTATTATGATATAGAATTATAGAACTATATCTAATAATTCTAATTGAAGATTATCTATATTGAATAAATTAGGATTATTTTAAACTAGATGTTTCAACATGCAAAACCCCATATCTAATCATATTTGTTTTTCTCCCAAATTATCTGTAGTGCTCTTTCAGAATTAATTATATTTCAATATAATTCGATTTTGTACTTATCTTAAAAGCAGAATAAATTACTGTCAGTCATTTTGTAAAGTAAACATAATTATATTAGATATTTCGGAGCAAAAACAGAGGGGTATGAGTAATGCAATTTACAATATGAACACTCAGCAAGAAAATGACACAAATGAAGGATGGGATTTTAAGAGAACCTCTGTGTTACCATGACAACACAACCCTTTCTCATCCTCTCCTCCCATCCATCTCTCTTGCTGTCCCTTTTGCTCTCTCTGTATCTGTCATCTCAATCTACTTCTCTCCAATGTACCCCTCTCATGAAACCTCTGATAGTCCCTGAATGAAGTTGCCTTGGTGTTTTCTGTTCAGCCATAAAATACTGTAAAGAAACATGCCTGAGCTCTAATTGAGCCCCAGTATAGATATAACTCTCTTAGTGAGCTGCCATGTAGTCTACTGCCTAGATAGGCTGCATCCTAGAACTTAACAGGTGTATAATTTTGATCATTCTACATTGGCAGCAATAATGAAAAATGCACAAAAAATGAGACTCAACTCACAACTGATTCCAATAATGCTTGCGGTAGCACTTTAGTATAGGGACCAAGTCTCACAATTAACTAGATGCTTATTAGCATGTCTATTATTAACACAATGGCTGTTTATTAGTACTTATAAAGCACATATTTCAAATGAGCATATTCTAAATCCCTAATCTAACTATAAATAAGCAGCAAATTAGGTGTTAATTGAAGCACAAGGCGCAGTTATTGGTTTGTTAATAGCAATAATTGAATAAAGTGTGACCAAGTTTAACATTAGCATGTTGATAAGTTAAGAGATGTGATACTCTAATACGTGTAACAATACAGAGCCCACATAAATATTGGTAAAATAGTTAAATAGGTAAATTGTTTTAATTACTGAATAAAAGTTGTAATTGACACTTTACTTGACCCATCAGCCATCTTGGAGGATTGTTGTAATATATTTTAGTATTTGGCCAAATGTGGCTAACATAATACAAGCACAATCATGCTGCATGACAGGGTTTTGGTACAGAATTAGAGAGTTGCAAATCACTAATCGGTTGATAATCAGTCCACAAACAATGCAATAAGAATGAAAGGCAGGCCTCCACAGAATCTGTGTGTTTCACAGAAAGCTAGAGATTTGTTGTGGCTAATTTGAAGTGTATGTGGCAATTTACCAAGAATGTGTTCTTGCATCTGTTTTTGTTGTTGTTGTTGTTGTTTTCTCGATGACTTATGTAAATATCCACTAAACATATATGTTTGATCTTGAATGCATTATCGCTAAAATGCTGTACCAAGTTAGGAATAGTTTTATGCTTAAATAAATTGTTCTAATAACTCTTTTTAATAGTAAATAATAGCTGATGTGGCTACACATTCACCTTCTTTTCAATTTCATTTTGGTGTTTGTAATGCAAGAACACAACTTGAGTGAATGACATCCAATACTCTTCAGCTCCATTTCACACATTTTACCATAATTCCAAAGAATTCAGTGCAGATTCAATGTAGGCCTTGTGATAGGTTAGAAAGCTGATGGAGATAGTAATGGATATGTATGAGATGAGGATGGATGATCAACCTGTAAACATCCAATTCCAAAAGGTCCAGCGGCCTTTACTAACTTCAACACATTCCAACACACACAGCCACTAAAAGCAACAATTGGAAGCACAACAGCAAATCCTCAAGAGCCTGAAGCATACATTCACACGTCCTCAAGACTGCAATCCCACAGCGCCTTGCTCCCTACCTGCTTGTTTTTGAGGTCGAGCGAGAGTTCATAGTCGGAGGTGGTGGAGTGGCTGCATGCTGCATTCCTCTGTACTCTGATTGGCGAAGCAGTGTGATGCAAGCTTGGCCTCCTTCCTGTGCCTCCCGTACTTGCTGTTTCCTTTTCCTGCTCCTCTGTCTCCTTCTTCACCTCTTCTTGCACTGGTTGTGGTGGTTGAGCCTGGGGTTTTCTTCCTCCTGTTCAATCTCTTGCACCCTCACCTCTTCCTTCTCCACTTCTGCACTCTCTCTCTCTTGCACTTCACCTCCATCTCGATCCCCATCTCCCCCTCCTGAATCGACAGATGTCACGGTGCTCTCTGCAACCTGAGGTGCCACCTGGACCTCGGGCTGGGCAGCACTAGTTGAAGTCAACCCAGGTGATGGCGATACAGCAGGTGATGGTGTTGCAATGGGAGAAGGAGGGGGTGGCTCTTCACTGCAGAAAGGAGAAGAAAACGAAGAGTCAGCCTGCAGCCCAGGCACCATTTGACCTTGTCCTCCAGCTCAGGGGGGCGTGGCCTAGGGGTGGGACAATCTCAATCTCTCCCTCCCTTTTCTCTCATCAACTGTGCCCCTCAGGGCAAAGAGAAAGAGATGAAGTGATTGTCTTGGGGCCAAAGCCCCTACTGTCCATTCCATGGAATAAAGAGTTACCAGACAACCAGAGGGGGAGGGTGGGACACACAGTGATTTGCGACACCCAACATGTGACACACAGACATGACAGACACAGTCATGCAGTTATCAGTGTGGTACATTAACTGCTCTTATTTGTGGTGTTGTTCTGTGACCTAATGTAGCGATGGAATTGTTCAGGCTAACTCTTGCAAATCCCTGCTAAACTTGACGTGGAGCCCTATCCACAAACTAGTGTAAAATTAGTGTCAGTTTAGGCATAACAGTGAGAAGCGTTTGAGCCCTCTGAATGGTTCTTTCAGAGAAAGCAACAGTCAGCTGACTACAGATGATAGGAAGCTCAGAATGACACACCATAATTGTCACAATTGTTAGCATACCTAAGAAAAAAGCCAAGAAAGCTTTCAAATTATTAGGCTCCATGTTAATGTAGCTACTGTAAATACACTTTTGTGTGGTATGTCACGCTTCTGACAATGAACTTCATTTGCAGTGTACAGAAGACAAATTGTACCAGACTATGTTGAGCTCATTTTCCCATGAAGGAAAGCGGGGTTGTCCCATACACCAGTGGTCTACCTAAAGCCCCAGATTTAAGACTCTTCAAGCCTTTGAGTTGAATCAGTGGGATGCAGATGACAGTAGGGGCTTTTATTTAGTTTTTGAAGTGGTAGGTTGATATTAATTAGAGACCGTAGATCTCTCTGCTTTCATCACCCTCTCTGTTTAAACTTCTCTCTTTCTGCATGTCACATTAGATCAATCTCTTCATTTATACCCACCCCTGTTTTTCGTTCTGGGTTCTACCTTTTCAGTCCCTTGCAATCCCTACCCACTCACATGGTTCTTTCTTTTAGCATGAGTGAGTGTGATTGTGTATGTGTGAGTCTCTGAGAGGAGCACGCAGGGCCTGTATGCATTTGTCTAAGCGCAGTCTAATATCACAGAGTGCTAGTGGACCAGGACAGGTTATAGCCAGAGTTCTGCTCACAGACAGGCTTTTAAAAGGCTCTGCTGGCATCAATGTATGCATGAAGCAGCGAAACTCAATTATCTTTCCATCCAGATGACACGGCAATGGGGGCGACAAAGCAAAAACGCTGCTGATTGTAAATGGAATCAGATTTGATGTTTGATGGGCAATGTTTTCCCAAAGAACATCACACGAGGATGGCACAGAGATTTAGGGGGGGGGGGGGATTTTAGGAATTTAGTATGAATTAGTGGACAGAGAATTATTAGAGAATTATCAGGCTAAAAACCTGTTTTTAGCCTAAATGCGATTATCCTCTCGATCAATCAGAATTCGTTCTATGCAATCCAACATGACGACGCTTTGAAGCGGTTGTTTGTGCTCAGTCTTCAAACACTTTTGATGGCCTGGATGAGCCAGTGAGACCTACACCTGGGGATAGAAAACGCAGACTGGACAAAGAAAATCACAAAAATAAAGGTGGTGTTTAACCGATTGACACTGAGGCTGTAGCCTTTGGCGTTCCTTGATAGGCGCCCGCATCCGCACCGGAGACCGAGGTTCGAGACCCGTTCGGTGTGATGTGTGACCGAAGTTACATCAACACAAGGCTGGTGCGATCGGTTTATAGTATGAGTCCCTAATGTCATATGTTGCATGTTCTCTTTTTTTTTAAAGACATAAACCAACATAAAAAAAAAGGATGAATTAAAAAAAAAAAAAAAAAACTTTGCATTTATAATCGACAATATTGTTGTTTTATTTAACAATCATTGTTTAACATGTTCAGACTGAGCCAACAGACCATTTTAACAGGATAAATTGAATATTAACAAAATGTATGGGTCTAGGTAAAAAAATGTCATTTTCATGAAAACTATTAAAATGGATTTATAGCGTTTTGGAAAAGAGCTCTTCATATATAGCACATGGACATCCAAAATAATACCTCCAACTTACTAATAAACCAGCATACTGAAACATGACAGGGGTTTAAAAGCTTGTATCCAAGAATTAAACTAGCAATACTGGGAAAATAAGACTCAGTAGACTCTCATGTTGAACATGGATTGTGGTATGAGCACTGCCTGTATCTTGTTTCAAAATGCGTTTGTGGCCTCACAGGCGGGATTGAAAAGGGCAGTAAAGATGAACTCCTTCCAGAAATGGATAAGGTGATAAGACAGGAGTCAGTGAGCACAAAATCAGAACATTACAGGCAGCGTATGCAGCGTGGCACATGCACGCATGATATCCCCAAGGGAAAAGGATTGGAGGAATAAAAGTGAAAAGCGGAGAGCTTGTTCAGGAAGAAAATACTGCTATTTCATTCATCCTCTGAATAAGAGAAAAAAGCATTTGTTCAGGCTCAGCAATGGATAATAAACTACATATTGGAAGATGAAGACTTATGACATTAGATAGCACCAATTTCTTCGACTATTAAAATGATAGACAACAACCAGTGCTAGTCAGATAGTTGCACTAAAAACATTGCTCTGTTTGTTTGAGTATGCTAAACATTCCAACAAAGCAATATTAGCTCAATCAATGGCAGTTTGGGACAGAACCTATTTGGCCAACCAATGACATATGTCTGTTTGGTGCCGCTAGGGGTGCAGAAATTACAAACTTCACATTAAAAGAGAAACTGTGCTCCATATTTTACAATTCCTAGGCACTTAGAGTCAGTCCAGTGGACTGAAGAAGAACCGTGTAAGTTGAATCCATTCTATCTGAAAGTTCCAAAGAAGTGGAAGCTGTGAATAATAGATGTTGAAATAAAGCTTCCTCTCAGCAGGTGGCAAAGCTAGGGAGCAAAAATAGACAGTGCTAAAAACATGTCTGATAAAATGTTTGTGTCTTGCCTTGTTCTTTTTTTCTTGTCAGTTTTATGTTTTCAACTGCTGAAGCAACTGGTTAATAATGTTTATTTTCTTATTTTATGATTTCTCTTTTTTAATCGAATGCCGCCACACTGTTCTCTTGAGGAGAGTCTGATAGAAAAAAGTGTGACAGAAGGGGTGAGAGGATGTAAAAGCAGGCATGCAGGGGAGAGAATTCATCGGGCTGCTTGGAAATACAAATACAAAGTGTGTAAACTGGACAACAAGCATTCCAAGTGAGACTATAAAAAGGCTGGTGCCATGCCATGTTAAACATCCACAAGCACACACAATGATATAGACAGTGTGTGCAAATGTGTGTATAATGGGAATAAGCGACAAATTCTTTGATATTCTGCAGGAGCTGTCAGTCACTAAGGGCTCCAGGCCAATTTTTTTGCCAGTTTTCCAAAAACTTTTGATACTGAAAGCATGATAATTAAAATAAAACTTTTAAGAGCACACTAAGCAGAGATTATATGGTTAGTAATATGTGGCCGGTATGGGATTACTGAAGGGTCATGGAACATGTCATTTTATTTACATATTGCAGATTTGTGAGCAGAAGTTGTCACTGATTGATTGCTCAGTTGTATGGTTATTTTCTTGTGATCATATTTTTGTACTTTGATCCTGATGAAGGAAAATGTGATTTTAGTTATGTAGTGACCTGTTCCAAATTAATGATACATGATACATAAAATAGATAAACTGATAAATAGATAAAGATGAAGAATTAAAAATACTAAAAATGTGACAGTAAAACAGTAAACTAATTGAAAAATTTGTGAGATTTTCTAGCTCAATCAATACCATTTCCTGGGAATCATAGCAGATTAACTTTGAGGAGAGACACAAACGGTGGAGAGGTTTAATACGGGCAAATTACCCAGAATATTCTGTGTTTCCTCAGATCACAGCAGACACCGTAGCTGCAGTACACCACACTGATAGATGGGTTTTGTGCATATTGCACCAACTACAACTGCCTTTACTACTGCGACACAGTGCAGGCATTAGTGAGCATGTGGGGGATGAATCCGTGCTCCTGTAGTTCTGAGGGGTGTGTGTGTGTGTGTGTGTGTGTGTGTGTGTATGTGACTCCCTGCTGCTCCTGCCCCCGCACTGTCACAAAAGCAGCTCAAGTGCCTGCGGAGAGAGAGATACATTTTTTTTCACACAATCCCCTATCGGCCCACAATATGTATGACTTCAACTACAACTGCACTCTTGGCAGCCTTTAAAAATAATAATTATAATTATGAGACTGTGGCTGTTAGGAGGAAATTGTATCAGCCTTATACAAGCTCATCTAGCATGTAATTCCTTACAAATCCATACAGAAGTGTAACTTTGAAAGACCATTTGTAACATATAAATGACACATAATTTCTGAAGCTGTATCATTCAGTTTCAACAGCTGCAAACTTGTCCTAAAACTGCTCAGCACAGTTATCTGTGACACATGCCCTAAGGCCATAAACTCCCTTCCCAGAGGTTCTAAGTACCAACCACCGTCTAGTATGGGGCACCCATTTATTGTATTAATCTTGAGCAGAATCTTTATTAAAGAAGGAAAGGATTACCCAATGATTACTGGAGCCCCACCTGAGGGCTAGGTCAATCTTTAGTCTAGAACAAATTGATGGATAATAAAGACTTTTTTATCTTTTATTTTTTGAACTATCCATTTAAGTTTTTGAAAATGTTGTAATTTGTGACATATTCCAAAGGGCCCCTCTAGGATGGGTCACCTGTTTATTTAATTCCAACTGGCAGCTGGTACATTTAGAAATGTGATTATGCTTTTAACAACCTCAAATTTATTCCTAAGAAAATTACCTGCTCCATACTGGACCCATGTGTTTCTGAAAATATTGCAATTTGTGGCACATATCCCCAAATTCCAAGGGGCCCCAACTATCAACCACCCTCGATGATGGGTCACCAGTCATTTTATTTTATTGTATTTGCTTGCCACTTGCAGCTGATACTTTGATCATGAGGAAGGGAATGTGATTTTTGGAAAATATTACGATTTGTGGCACATGTCCTGGGGCTGCATATATGCTACAGAGGGCCCCATACTTCAGGGGCCTATTTACAGGGGCCTATTGTCATCTACAGTTATTAACATCACCCTTTACAGAGATGTAAATCCTATGAAGGACTAAATAATTGCACAAAGGCAACATGTTTGCCTACAGAGCAAACAGGTCTGTGGACGATGCAGTCAACATGGGACTGCATTATGTTCTGCAATATCTAGACAGACCAGGGGCTTATGTGAGGATCCTGTTTGTGGACTTCAGCTCGGCCTGTAACTCTATGTGTGTGTGTGTGTATGTGTGTGCGTGCGTGCGTGTGTGTGTGTGAGGTAGAATGTTCGTTCCAATTTGCATTTGTGCTCTAGATCCAGGCCTTTATAAAAATGTAAAACATTTCAGATCTATACTGGGGTTACTTTTTTTTTGGACAAATGAAACAAACTTTTTTTCTCTCTCTTTCAGTTTTCGCATTCAGTGAAGTTACTCTAACCCAGAGGTTCTCAATTCCAGTCCTCGCGCCCCCCCGCTCTGCATATTTTGCATGTCTCTCTTTGTTAACACACCTGATTCAAATAATCAGCTTGTTAGAAGTGCACTCGATGCATGAACTGTGTTCCGATTGACATGCTCCCTACACAGGGTCCATTGCTCCCTACTCCCTGAGCAGGGAAATACGCTGAAGTTTACTTCATTTGAACATTCATTCATGGATTTGCACTGCGTCTTCACGCAGACGAGTGTGACATCATATACCTCTGTAAATATATACAATTTTAATTCACGTCTTGCACACTTCAATGCACTTTGAATGGAATATATACATTCGCTTCGAACTGGAATCATGGCGGAATATCCTGTGATGTCCACTTCGCAGGGCACTTATGTTCGAATAGAGCAAGCATCTGAAGCGATAAGAGTAACATACGAAATATGCAGAGCGAGGGGGCACGAGGACTGGAATTGAGAACCGCTGCTCTAACCTATCCCATTTCCCCAGGAAAATCCCTAGAAAATGGCAAGGATTATAAATAATAGTTATCCAACGATGGAAGTGTTGTTACAATTTAATTATCATAATGTCACTCCAAACCTTTTTGATAATGTTTTCTTTGGTAAAATACAAAAGGAGATGAATGCCAGATGTGATGATAGTGACTGTGTCTGTCGAGCTCCAAAAAGTGCATCAGTATCAAAATATCAAAGCACAAAAGGATAAAGATAAGAGCGTTAAATTTAGAGCAGCCCAGTGCAGTGGTTAACCATGGTTTAGAGAAAACTCTAAACTATTTAATAAAAAAAATATCTAAATAGGCTGTCAGACTGAATGGGGTGCTTAAACAAACAGCAATATTTTGACTTCGATATACCTACATTCTGCAATTTAAGAATGTTTAATTCATAGAAAAAATACACCCAGTGCAATTAACTGAAATAATTTAATGTGACCAACATAAGACATTTAGCTGTTTGGTTTTTGGACAGATTTGGCCAGTCTTGGCACAATGAAGGTTGAGTCGAGCCAGAGCAGGTGCAGTCTAGGCTCAATGGAACAGTAGGGACATATAACTTCATAATTTACACGTGAGTCCATTTTTAAATAATACAAGATGTGCAGCTAAAGGGGCTATCTCTGGCTTATGAGCGAACATATAATAAATGATCTAGAAATGATGGCAATGCAACCTTTTCTCTTGAGTTTATGTCAAAACACCACAGTGAAAGCAATTAGGACTGAAGTAAATGATGACAAAATTTTCATATTTGAGTGAACTATCACTAAATGCCGTCCAGAGATTGAGCTTTGTTTTTAAACTCTCAATACTCAAGCACAGCCATTATTAATCAACCTTTGTTAATTCAAATTTCAGTATACACAACTGCGCTAGGCTATTTTTGCTTCCCACACATTTAGGGAGGGAATCGGCCGCTTCTGTGGAGGAGAACAAAAGACAGGAAACATGATTTGACGGTCTGATTATGAGTCAGGATGAGAGGAGGAAGAAAAGCAGCTGTTCATACCTCAAATAATCAACATAGGAACAACTGAAAAAACTGCATACCTATACCTATGAAAAAAAGCACACCTTTACATACAATTAACTGCACTTTCCAGCTTAAATTAACTCTGGTTGGAGTAAAACACCTACAACATTCATTCCTTTTGAGTCAAATTATCATTAAAGTGGCAGATTATCAATGAATAACATGAGTGAATACATTTTGACTTTAATTAATACATTTTGCATATCCATATGGCTTTCTGACATTGTAAACTTGCTCAGTAGCCCACCTGGTACAGCACTGTACTTGCAATGTGCAATTCATTTCTGAACTGCTGTGATGTGTACAACAACCAATGTATTCACAGCCAGATTCATGTTCATCTGTGTAGTATATAAGTGAACATGCTTTTGATGCCATTGGAGATGGACATTTCACTGTGCAAGTGTAGCTAAATGTGAAAGTGATTAAATATAATAATTGTATAATATAATTATAATATAAATGTAATAATTTTGCCTCAATGGTCTGTAGAAAGCTCGGTTGGGTTTTATGGATTTTGGCATTTTTATGCATGGAATATTATGTATTTAACATAATTTATTCTATCATAAATGTATCATTAGTGGTTTCTAATAGATTTAAGGTCAACAACTTTCCGTACATTCCATCAGGTGCATGATTACTGTCTGCTGTCATAGTAAATACACTGGCAGGTGGCACAATCCATACAAACAGGTGGTACACTCAACTGAGAGCACATAAAACACAATCCAATCAGCTCTGCCTCTAACGCTGAAAATCACATATCACAGAGAGTTCAGTCATGTGGGGTCACAGTGAAAAAAATAGAAAGAAACCACAAGTGCTGAAGGGATGATGAAATAATGAGTAAAAATAGTGAGAGCCATAATGAGTACAAAGAGCTGGGAATAAGGGAAGCAACAAATACCAAAGTGAAAAGCATTTGAAATAAAAGGATAAGAAAATGGTAAAAAAAACATATGTGAAAATTGCAAACAAATATTAAAGGGAAGATTTTGTTATGTAAAAATAATCAAGATTGACTGACGGGTAGAAAAGTCTCCAGTATTTGGCATATGCCATTTGCAAGAATGGTAAATGAAAAGTAAGGATGTTTGCGAAAATGTTAAAATGTGTATGTCATGTTCTTATAAATTAAATATTTTGTATTAATGTTAGTTTAGATATATAAGTGTAATGACATTCATGTCACAAATACTACATATAACAAAATAAAATGTAAATTGGCATAACCATCACTTTTTTAACAAAAATAATGAAATTGCCTTTTTCCTTGAATATGTGCTCTACACAACTGTTTTCAAAAATATTTTCTAGGATTTGTTATTATTAATATTATTCTAAATGTCTTGTGATTATTTCATTTGACAGCCTGAAGTAACCTTGCCATGTCATAAAAAGTTTATTGTTTGTGTGTTTGTTTTGTTTTTGTTTTGTTTAACTTGATGCACTTGAAAAAAGTCTCTCACTTTTGGTATTGCATTTCTGCCACAACATTTTAGACGTATTTGTATTTTGTTTTTGCCTACAGTAATTGTACAATCTTATTATTAAAGAAACACGTTTCATTAAAAGTCCACTTGACTGAAAAAACTGAGTGGGCACATGCCACCTTGTAATGTATGAGATTACAAACAGAGTAGAAATTAAAGATGTAATGAAATATTGCTCCAACAGAAACTTTGCTTTTGTCACAGTGGATCTTTGTGTTTTTCTGCATATTGTGGTTCTTTTTTAAGTGGAAATAATTAAATGCATACTTAGCCAGGATGTGTTTAAAAAACCAAAGGACCCAAGTGATATGAAATCCCTAGCCAGTGAAAAACTACATTTCATTACTGTAAATTACTTCATTCAGCAGCCCTCTTACTTACAGGCATTCAGAGCTATTTTCTGAGCAAACACTCCTTCTACAATAATAAAAATATATATATATTTTCAAGTCTCTCAGCTGGCGTATTCAGGCTTGTAACATCTTGTCACATCTTGATAACCGTCTTCTTGTGACAGGACAGGAAGTGACACGTTTGAACAACTGACATGAATATCCAACAAATGCATGGCCCAGCGAGAAAGTGACATCACATCAGCACATGTTGGAACATCTTTGATGAAGACTGAATCATGATTTAGTTGACAATCAGCTGCTCTCTGTGTGTAGTGAAGCAGATGCATTTGGCAGACTGTGACTCAACAATTTATTAGTGGGTTTGAAATGCAATTGGTGTGTCATACTGGGGGGAAAAGGACACGATCGTGAAAAGCAGCTCAGTGACTCAGTGAACAGTATCACAAGCAATGCTGTTGTCTCTATGCAAATCACATGAATGTACAGTACAATGTTGATCTATGCAGGCCTGTCACTGCCAAATTTATGTTTTTAAAACCTGGGGCAAATTTTCAAGTATTCCCATTCATTCATCTCAATGGCGGTTGTTCAATTCTGTACATTTTATATTCATTCAAAAACAAGCATTTATTTTATAATCCAGTTTGATGAGATGGTGTAATGCAGCAGACAATGAAGTGTTGAAATGCCTGACCTTATTAGACTTAATTAGTGTGAAACAATTAGTTGTATGAAAGTGTGACTCCCGAGACTAGCAATGTACAATGGATTTTTAAATGTAGATGAGCCCTTCTTAATTTCTTAATGTGCATACACATAACACAATCCTAGGGCCCTATTTTAACGATCTAAGCGCATAGTCTAATGTGCACGGCGCAGGTGCACTCAGGGCGTGTCCGAATCCACTTTTGCTAGTTTAATGACAGAAAAATGGTCGGCGCCTGGGCGCATGGTCTAACAGGTTGTCCCTATTCTCTCAACGAGTAATGGGTGTTTTTGGGTGTAACGTGCAATAAACCAATCAGAGTCTCTTCTCCCATTCCCTTTAATAGCGAGTTGCTCTCATATCAGGGCAGATTCTTATTTAAACGGCAGAATTTTAAGGCGCACAGACTGAACACGTCTACAGAGAGCAAACGGATCTGCTCATGCGCGAGCCCATATAGGTAGGCTAATTTTTATACACACAATGACTATCAATTATGACATGCATTACATTTTTATATTTATGTAGCCTACACAATTTTATTATTTTACACTGTATTCCTTAATTTTTTTTTATATTTGGCATGTTTGTGTGATGCTACCAGGGCAGGATTATCCAATGGGCATTATGGGTACGGGCCCATGTGCACTTGGGGCCCAAGAGAGGGGAAGAAAAAAAAATTGGCTTGTCTTTACGTTAAGTGCAAATAGTGCGCTTATTGGCAAATGCTATTTACAGTAACTCCGCCCACCAATGCCTGGTTGACAGTCAAGAATAGAAAAGACACAATCATATGAGCGGTTTCTGTGGTGTAGGCAGTAGAGCATCAAAATATTAAAGTCTTTTGATGTGATTGACGCTAAATCGAATCCGCATTTTGCCGAGCTGTGTATAATCACTTTCACTCAATGGGCTTCATTCATGAAACATGATCAGAACGAACTTTTGTATAAATCGATCATGAAGCCGGTCAGATGTAGAATAAACTTTGGAATCAATGAACATTTTCTTTTTCAAAATGTTAGCTGGTTAGTACGCCTGCTCCTTGTGTAAACGTGGGCGTAAAACATTCTGTGTTCTTTTTGGCAACCTGATGGCACTACGTTTTGACGCACTGCCATATTTTAGAAGTTATTAGAAGTTATTTTTATTAATATACTGCCATGGATATTCTAGGGATGATATTCTAGGGATGGGCAACTGGCGGCCAACTTTCTTTTAGTATGGCCCGCTGGATCATATTTGACTCGAATGATCAATTTTAAAACATAAGTAAAGTAAAGATCTCCCCGTATTAATAACATTAGTAGGATGTGCATTCTAATGTAAACATTCACTAACATTAGCAAATAATAAATGAAAAACTGACCATGAAAACAGTATTTTCCAAACAAGATGGTACACAGATGATCGTTTTACCAAGTTCAAGGTGATACCTATGTATATCTTTGGATCGTTTGAAAATCTGTATTTTTATCTAAATCGCCATCACACCGCGGAGCACAAACAACGGGGAGGCCAGAGTTGCACTTGCCTCAGATTTCAAAGGTAAAATTCAGTCAACAAAACAAACAAAAGTCAGGCTTTGCTGTTTGTATTCTGCCGCTATATTCTGCCACTCTGAAAGCGAAACATCATATTTTTAAATGTGAACCGGACCCCGGTGTATCGAAAAGAAGCTATGCTTTATAAAAATCTAAACAAATAATACATAAAATGTTATTTAATATTATAATTGATTAATAATAAATGTTTAAATTTAAAAAATAATTGATACTTTTTTGACTAATCCCTTTCCCTTTTCATTTTAAAATCTGAAATATAAACTGCAGGTCTTAAAAAGGTCTTGCAGATAGAAAGTTATATTATAGTACCATTTGGAATTTATTTATTTTTGATTAAGCCCTTTTTAACTATCCTCAGTTGCTTTGCCACTAATAAAAAAATAGGACCCCGTACAATAAACAGACAATGAAATTGAGATGTTCACATTGGCTTTTTGGGAAAATTTTGGTCATTTGACCACAAAGTTTATTTTCTGAACTAGAATAACTGCACAAGTTTTATAGTTAATAAAATATGCGCAAATGCATTTACTATTTAAACAACGTGGCGCAGGAAGGAAAGATGAGAATTGCGCTGTGCTTTGCTGGGCCCCTAGTCTTATTATGCATGCTTATTGGTGTGCAAAGGTAAAATAAAGTTAACTAATAGCCAAATAGCTCTTCATGAATATGTTTGGTTGCACTTAATACAGTCTTTCTAAAACTTAGTCTAGTAAATTAATGCCTAATAGCAAATAAAATAATTACAAAATTACATTTGAAAAATAAGTACTTTTATTATAATACATTAGAATGCAGTCAAGGTGCAACTGACCTTGACTTGACTTGAAACACCCATCTTTTACCATCCAGTCAATTCTAGTTAGATAAAATAAAGCTCTGCCCCATATTTTGCCTTCTTGAATATACGGTTTTACATCGACATATCAATTAATAGAAGTAAAGCAGGTTTTGAATGCCATCTCATGTTTATTTCAAGCTGTTGTAAGCGATGTTATCCTGCTAACTTTTGCTAGACTTCAAACATGAGCTTTCTACAAAAAAATAAAAAATCCCACCCTCCAAAGAGATGTCAGCAAAATCACTGACATGCAGAGAACCACCTTCAATTTTTCTGACTCGCTGACTGGAACACGCTTAGGGCTGTTACAGGCACAAGTGTGTATCCTCGGAACACCTATTTTACATTACATTTATTAATTTAGCGGATACATTTATTCACAGGCTCACTGGAAAGCTGTGCCTCTACTTACAATTTTGCTAACCCCTAAAAATGTATTTATACAATCAAGTCACTGCAAATTGACTGAAATGAACACTATAGGCAGGAAAGCATCAATAACATTCATTCCTTGTACAGTTCTGTGCACAATACTATGTTAGCTTATTATAAATAGTGCATTATTTTCAAAATAATACATTTTCATGTTTGCATCACAAAGCCAGAGCTGGTTGGTTATGGCTATTCGGACGTAATACTTTATCTGGTGAACTATATCACAAAAAGTTTATTCATTTCGTGATATAGTTCACCAGGAAAGTACTATGCTTCCATTGCAGATAATTTGAACACAAGGCTTGTGAAACTCAAGAAATGATATTTAATAAAAGGGTTCAACAACTACAAGTAAAAATTGCATTGCTGCATCATCAAATTAATTTAGGGTTCAAGGTTCAAGGTTTCTTTATTTGTCACATGATAAATTATACAGGGTATAATCAAAAGTGAAATGTAGTGATTTATATCTCATGTTTGCTTTTGTTAAACTATCAGTTAGAACCGGTTATAACATTTTGTTTCCAAACTGTCACAATACGTACAACTATCAACGTAGTAAAATGTAATGAGCAAACAAAGTAATTTGTTTCAGATGATTTTTGACGCCTCTTACTGGACATTTAACTTTTAAAGTGCTGAATAATGTGCGAAAATCAACGTATCTATCACTGCAACAGAAATGTTGGCACATTTTTCGATTGAGTCTGAGTTGGTTCATTCAGTTAATAGTAAACACTCATTTAATGCGGTCATGACATAATTTTTCTCCAGAGTGATTAATCACATGGCATTTGCGACTGTCACGGTGCACACACGAGGAGGATACAGGAACACACAGACGAGGAGTAAACTCAAATAATAGTCTTTAATGTAGACAAACAAGGCTGGGCAGGACAAGGCAAGGCTGACACAGACTGGAATACCGGGGAGTAACGAGTAGACCAGACCACACGAAACTGAACAGGCAGGAACTTAAATACACAGGCTAATGAGACAAACACGGCTGGAACAAACTTAACTAATAGTCACACTAAACAAGGACAGGAAACAAACCAAATATGGACACAAGAGGCGGGAACACATGACACACACGACAGAGGACTGACAGCAACTCAGGTGATTGGCTTAAAAAACGGCAATGCCCTGAGAGTCCTGCGTCAACCAAGTAACTGCACTTGAAATTATTGCGAACGTAAATGGACAAAAACATTTCACAATATGAAAAAGCAATAGAACACTTTTACACTTGTATTCCAGTGTGGTGAAACATATTTTTCCCTTCTCTTGTTTGATTGATGGTACCATAGCAGCTCTTGACTGGCACATTTACACACTATCCGTGTCAGCTGTACTTCCTTGTCTATCAGTTCTTCCTCTGAGAATAGCTTCTCATTTCGTTTTCAATTTGAATGTGCATAGGGTTCCACAATGCTTGCTGCTGGATTATAGACTTCTGTTGTTTGCAGAGACTTTGAGAATTTCAATTACGATTCACTGCCTGTTTCTGGATCATGTCCTAACGGGAAATGTGCAGACAAGCCCAAGTGAATCCATTTCTCATATTATCATGGTACAATCTGGCTTTAGTTGGCAAACACAAGGGTAAGGATCATTTCACTTCTCCAAAGTATTTGCAAATGTGCCACACATACTGTGGGGCAGGTGGCAAACATGCCTGACAAATTATTATTAACAGATGCCGTTCGCAGTTGAGGCCGGCTGCAACAAGCAATAGCTTATAATGCAATATAAGCAATATAAAACAGCCAAGCCAGGCTAACTGGAAAAACCTGCCTGTGGCAACATTGTTGTAAAATTATATTGAGCTATTGGTGTGGCAGCAAATCGTATTTATAGATGTTCATGGTCACACACACAAAGATGCCAATAGGCTCTGTAATCATTAATTCATAATTCAGAAGTAATTACACAAATAATTACACCTACAAACTCCAAAAACAATCAGAAAAAAAGATTTTCTACCTGAAATAACATTCTTAAATGTCTTCAAAACATGTTTGTCATAAATCTCTCATTTTTGGGGCAGATTGATGCAAAACAGCTTCCGCTGGGCAGTTATTTAGCTCTTCCAGGCCTTGCGAGATCGACTTCATCCAAATCAGCAACCAAATCAATCTTCATTATGTCCATATTGATATAGTATGGGTGAGGTGCTTGACCACAGAGAGTCGAAGCCAACACTGCTCCCTTCAGCGTTCAACATTAACCATTAGACAGAGCAGTGGGACGGTTTATCGACTCACATCTTCCTCTCTGCACCTTTAGCTATGAGGTATCTCACAACAGGCCATTAGAAGGAAGGAAGTCTACCAGATAAAGTGTAAACCTGCCGTTGAATCAGGCATTTTGGTGACTGGGGACATTGAGATTTAGTTGGAGGACACTTCACTGCAGTAAAAGTGTCCTGCTCGTTATCTTCACTTCCTCTCATGAGATCTCTCAGGGGAACCAATTTGAGACTGGGAAATGTCAAAATATTAGAAAATCTTTCTTTTTTAAATGATTATTTTTCTGTTTGTCTCGTTCTTTCTCACTCCTCACCACTATTTGTCGGCTATCTGGACGTGTTACAAAGTACCACTTAAATACCACAGTAATTTATCTATAAATAGCTCAGTGCTAAAAAGAGCCAGACATCCATTTATGATGTGGTAGAAAAAAATTCTACAGTAACAACAACCCTAACTCACTACGTATTTCTGGAAGTTTCAAATACAAGTTACAAAAGACAAACGAGTTTCCAGGGTAAATAAAAAGGTGACTTGTTAATTTTATGATAAGGTACAAATGAGACTTTATGATTTTAGCTACTAATACAACAAAATATAAAAGTTATGAATTGCCAGTGATGTACCTTAATATTCCCTATCCCTAAAGCAAAACTCACTTTAAAAGCCTTCCTTCTTACTTTCAAAATAGTTTCATCAGATTTCTAAGAGGAATGCAAATGGCGAAGAATGGAAAATGGTGAATTTGAACATGAATCATTCAAATTGAAGGTCCACTATATGTTCCACTACACTGTTCCAGCTACTGGCTTGATTTTCTTTATCATTTTGTCTGGCTCAAATATAATTTTTTACATTGAAGGAAGGACTCAAGTCATATCTAGAGAACATAATATCATAGAGTCTTGGCGGTAAGCCAGTAAGTGATCTTGAATGTGCAGCATCAGCTGCATTAAACACTACACTTTTGTACACACCATCTGCATTAGAATGGCAGTTGAAGTGCTTCCAAATACTGCACTGCATTGCAGGTGAGCATCTGCGCTCTTTCTATTTAGCAGTCATTCACTTTTCAATTGGCTCCCAAATCTCTAGACACTATGTGAGTGAAAGATTTACTCAAGGCACTATAGAAATAGCTATTGCTTCCCAGGTGCATTCTATCAGTATGCATCTGCTCACCACATCACATAAGGATGTTGGTAAACTCACTTTATTTGAAGAATAAGAGTGTTTGAAGAAGTTCATCTAACCAATATGACAGCATGGTAAGAAGCCATTTATGACTGGATCCCATGGAGTTGTAGTATATCAGGGACCGAATCAGACAAATTTAAGATGCGATCAGAACATGGAAACCTGAGGAGCCAAAATTCAACAGAGGCCCAAGGAAACAGGATGTTCGTCATAAATCTGTCGACGATACCATAGAGCCAGCCATCTGAAGCAAGCCTCTTTAAGTGAACAATTTGCAACATTAAAACAAGGAACACTTATTGATCATTCCAACTCAGGAAGCATGAACGTCAGGTGTGTTCCATGATACAAATTACGAGCTACAGATTTTCTTAGATTGACTTAACCCCAACCAACCAACCAACCAGCTAGCAAGACACATAATCAAAATATCTCTCTCTTGAAATCTCTTGAAAATGCTCTCTGCTCGCTCTCTCTTATCTTCTAACTTTAGCCATGTTTTTTGTCATCACCTTTTGCGCTCTTTGAGCACCATGTGCTCTGGCCTACATGCCAGCTGCTACCATGATGAGCAGAAAACCCACCTATCCTCTTTACATCCTTTTACTTTAATTTATTTTCTTTCTGTTGAGTTTCGTGTGCTAAGTTAAGTTTGCCAACACTGTCTCAAAGTCTGACCTTGAGTGCCCATCTAAACTTCAACCAGCCCACAACTCCGCAACTTCAGTTTAGAGCCAACGCCTAGGGCGTCACTTCAATGATTACTGAACTCTAAGCCAATCAGCGACTTCGGGTAAACCCTTCTCCTCAAAGACTAAGACAAAAAGGGAATCCCTTTAGCAACGCAAGCAAGTAACCTCCAGATTCTAACTGAGCTGGTGCATTTAATATAAAATTTTGCCTCATTGACAAACTCAATGCGAGGGTTAAATAAGTGATTCATAGTTGTTCAGGTCTATGCAATTGCACATATTGCTGTAAACTTGGGATTTCACATTTTCATTCTCTTAAACTCATCCTTTCCTCACTTTCTCCCTTTCTGCAACGTGTGAATGTGTGAATGCGTGTGTTCATGTGTTAGGTTAGTTTATGCCTTAGGTTATATAAATAAAGTCGTATTTATATTGAAAAGAGAGGTATCTTGTGTTTTTGCTTACAAGTTAATGTCTTAAATTGCCGGTCTTGTTACTGTGCTATTAAATAGCGTTTTCACTATATTTTGGATTTTAATATCCAGTGCAGAGTTTATGTTTTACGACTCGTTCAGTTAATTGCTGGCCGAATCATCGATTAGCCGTGAAACAGTGAGTCTTTTCAAATTCCCTATAAAAGCATAAATGATTCCCTTTAAGCTAAATTGACCTGTTTCCAAAACTGTCCATATAATAATATATGGCCCGTTCCCGCAGCCACATTATTATGATAGTGGCTGGTTCTGAAATAGATCTGTCATGACAGCAATAGTTACTCACTAATGATGGGTCGTTCTTGAACGATTTGTTAATTTTGAACGAATCTTTAATGTGACTCGGGAAGAACGAGTCGTCTTGGGGAGTGATTCGTTCAGTCGCATGCACAACATCCGATATGTTCTGTACTGGAATTACGACTCGAAAAGAGAAGTAATACTCTGATTGGCTTTCATCACTCTGTCTCCTCTCCACCAGTAAGCTGGTGTATGGTGGAGCGTTCTGGCGTAATATGGCTGCCGTCGCATCATCCAGGTGGATGCTTCACATTGGTGGTGGTTGAGGAGATTCCCCCTAACTATGTAAAGTGATTTGAGTGTCTAGAAAAGCGCTATATAAATGTAATACATTATTAATTAATTAATTAATTAATTAATCAATTCTCTTTCCGGCTCAGACTGCATTGGTTAAGCTTATGGAGCTGTCACGTGATGAATGAACGACTAAAACCCAAAGACATGTCAGATAAGATGTGAGGAGAGCTAAACATAGACTAAAGACCCAGGTAAACAATTAATTATTATATATTTTTTTTATAGCATTATAGTTTTGTATTGTTTGTAGTGTGATCAACATTTGCATAAGTAGTATATGTGTTCGGGAAGTAACATGTAACATTTTAACTCTATGTTGCTAATGAGCGAAATGGCTCGAAAAAATATTCATTAATTTTGCTGAATGAGACTCAAAGGTCAGAGTCAGTAAAATGATCTGACCTTCCCATCACTATTACTCACAATCAATTCGTCTTGATTTTGCCTTCAAAATAAAAGTATGAGAATGTTTTTGCAGCAATGTTGGCTTTTTAGATCAATTGAGAGCTTATAATTTGAAAAGGTCTGAAAGACATTCAAAAGAGTCTGTGGATTGCTTCGTTGCAGATTAGACAGATCGTCTTTTTTGCATTCACAAAACTAGCTAGGATAACAGCATAGTTGTCTTTACATTTTTTGTTGCCTTTGTCTTCTTTGTATGCCCTATTTTCACTGTCAACTTTCCTCTTTAGACTCTTTATGTAAAAGTGTAAAAGTAGGCTACGTCAAATAAGTATTACAAGAAGTTAGGCTCCATTGTGTAACAAGCAAATTAAAATAATACACATGCATTATTCACAATATGGAAAGAGGAAATAAAAAATTGCTCGTTAAGAGCAAGACCCAAACATGCCATTAATGGGCTTATTCAAGTCCTCTTTTATTCTTTGAGTTATTTTTATTAATTCCGCATATCCTACATTTGTGTGTTTTAGCAAGGCGCTCTGTGTTGCAAGTTGGTGAATTAAGATTAGATTAGTTGTATTTTTCATTAATTCATTACTTAAATAACCCTTTGACTATGTTCTGGCCCGCCATCTAGTGGCAAAATAATTTTTGGGCCCGATACTTGCCGAACTTGAACTTACTTGCCGAACCCTGTTCTAGAGACACAGTGCAAACCATGCGCTATTAACTACTTTGAATCTGATTGAGAAAACAGTTATATTCAAGTGTTTACATGGCTGACATTTTCCTGTTGAACAGAATATTGAACTTACACACCAGCCCTTTTGGTTGAATCGAAATTTTATTTAGATCGAGCTAACCAGCTTGAAATAACTTGAAATATATATATATATATATATATATATAGTATATTATGCATCTTTGTTCATATATATACTTTTTAAAGAACAAGGTGGAAAGGCAAATCATTTTTGAAGCAGACATGTTGACTCTTGAACCAAGAAACATTGGACAGATGTTTTCCCATTTCTAAGCATGACTCAGGTCTGTTTTCTCACTTTCTAAACACATACAGCCACACACACATACACACACCTGAGATTGTCATTTCTTTTAACACCTTCCTGTGAAAGCGGGCATGTCTGCATGTCTTCCCGCTATGGCCTCTGTTCCCATGACAACAGCAAAACAAGCCAGCAAGGTCACAGGTAGCAGCAACACATGAAATCATTTTGAGACAATGTGTCAAAGGAAAGAAGGTCAGCCATTGAAATTAAAGTAATATAAAAGACAGTAATTAAGAAAAAAATAACATGTGGGGTTCTAATTACTAGTGCATTTGAGTGTTCATTAACCTTTGTCTTGAGTGGGTGTTTAACAGCAAATGAAAGCTGACCTTTTTACTCTGTGTAATTGCTCTGTTTAAGTCTAACACCTGACCATATCATTAGAATAGACAAACTGTTTAACTTTTAGCTGGCCTCATTGCAATACATTGCAGACTCCATGTTGGAATTCTATAAGTGTTGTATTGTTTATGGAACGTAATGCATTTGCACAATTACTTGCATGACATAAGCCAAAATTGACTTATCTTATTTAATTTTTTGCATATTTAGTTTGGATTTAATTTGAATGATTGATTGATTGATTGATTGATTGATTGATTGATTGATTGATTGATTGATTGCAGAGTTTAATCATTATTGGGCTGGATTCACATTTTTTCTTAAATGCAAATGTAAATGTCTTGAAAAAATGTCCTAAGACAAATTACCCAAATTAGATTTGCTTGGATTTTATATTACATGAATTTAATATAATTGAATATAGAATTCAATTATATTATCATATACACAATTACAAAACACATTAAATACGTCCTTGGACGTAACACCCCATCACTAAATATTTTTCTCCATACAAAAAAATACAAATCCGCGTCAGCCATCAGCTCCGCACACTCGGGACAGCGCATCAGCAACTACATTGTCTGAACATTGTCTGTGTTTAATTTCAAGATTGTACTCCTGCAAAACAAGAGACCACCGCATCAAACACTGGTTTGAGTTAGACATTTGTGACAAAAACACTAATGGATTGTGATCAGTGTACACTTTAATTGGGCTACAATTGCCGAGAGAACTGGCGCGTTACACAATAAATATTTCACTGCAGTGAATCATGATCATATGAGTCCCTTCGGGCACCGATAGCCGCAACGTAGACTCTCAGGGTGGTAGCGGTCACTCCAGCCGAAAACTTATCTTGTAGGAACTCCAGCACTGAACCAATCAGGCAGTTAACTGGGTCTACAGCATGAACCAAGCAGCAGGATTCGAAAACCTTTCATTTGGAGGAGTAGAGCTTCCTAGTGGAAAGGGCCCTGTCACTATTAATGGTCTCATGGACTCCATCTGAGAGATCAAAAGCCAAGGGCGACCTATGACTGGCCATAGCCACAACTTCCAGATCTCTGGACGTGTGTGCCAAATTCTGCCCTGAAGCTGACACAGCAAGTCTTTCTTGACTGGAATCTCCCACGGATCGCCCTCCAGAAGGGAGACCAACTCTGAGAACCACGTCTGGGAAGGCCAGAACGGAGCTACTATGAGAAGGTGGACTCCATATGTATTCACCCTGCACAGTACCGCTTGACCAGAGGGAAAGCATACAGATTCATGTCCGGCCAGGGGTGCGCTAGCGCATCTATACCCAGAGAAGTAGGGTGAGAGAGAGAGAACCAAAGGGGGCATTGTGTTGACTCCTGAAATGCAAAGAGGTCCACCTCTGGTGCACCGAAGCATTCCCAAATCTGATCCACCGTCCGGCAGTTCAGCATCCATTCTTAGTAGGAGTGACGGCCAAGAGGGGCGAATACCCAGGGACTTCATCCACCAGAGGAACGGTCTCATATGGAGCAGCCCCAAGGAAAGAACCGGGGAAGCCGCTGCCATGAGGCCTAAGAGCCTGCGACACAGGCCCACTGACACGTGACGGCCTATCCTGACGCGGGCCGAGCATGATTGGATTCTTTCTACCCAAGCAGGGGCCAGATGGGCTAGCGGAGTGGGACATATCAAGGGTGATACCAACACGGGGTCTCTGAACGTCCCCCTGAAGGGAGGGACATGTATCCGGCCAAAGCAGAGGAGAGCTCACAGCATCATCGTGCATGGAGGCATGACCTATTGAGGCCGTAAAGGAAAGGACGGGATATACTGATGCGGGGGGAAAGCATTGTACAATGTATGCAACCTGCAGCAACTCTGAGGGAAGAAAACCTGAAGTGTCTCTGACCTTCAAAGTTCGCGAAGAGGAGGAGTGGCCTGCGCTCCTCGAGACGTCACTAGTGGCGTCTAGAGGAGAGCATCTCAAATATGGACGATTACGTTTACGATATACGTTTTAGCGGTCCGTCGTTATCCATTGGGAATCAGGAAGAGGGGGAAGCTCTCCTCTTCCTGATACGCATATCAGGAGCGACCCGAAGAAGCCGTTGCGGGGGGGCTTGGTCAGGCATTTTAAATCTACCCGCTTGCGGGGAGCTGGCGAGTAGCGGAACGACCACGGGCTCCCCAGGCCGTGTACAGTGGGGGATGCACCGGATCGCTCACTCTACCAACTGGCTTCTTTCTGGGGGCCGGGCGCTCCCTAGATGACAAGGCAGAGGCAGAGGCCGGATTCAAGTGCACTACATGGCATGAACTGCTTAAAGGCAGCTGACTGCGTTTTAGCAGCCCTGAACTTATCAACGGCGGGGTTAACCACGTCGCTGAATAAACCAGAGCTGGAGATCGGGGCGTCGAGGAGGAAAGCATTCTCCTTTTCCCAGATCTCTGTCAGATTCAGCCACAGGTGGCACTCAGCCACCACCAAACCTGGCCGCCGCATTAGTGAGGCGGGAGTAGACGGGCTGCTTCCAAGACCTGGAAATCTCGTGATGCAGGTCAGGGAAGAAAAGCAGCTTTCTCCTCACCGGGCGCGAACCAGAGCCACTGAGGAAACGCTCGTCGAGCTTAGACAGCTGGGACTCGCAAGGCTCATCTGGCCAATCTAAGTTCAACTTCTCAGTGGCGCGTGGAAAAATGTCCCCGAGTTCAGTATAGGCCGGAGAAGGCTATGCCTCCTGGCCGCTAGGCAGAAGAATGTCGAGTGACGAGTCTCCGAAGTCCTCAGAGTCGGAAGCTGCAGTATATAAAATATCCTCCAACCCGAATGAAACGGCTCCCTGTGCCTCTGGGCTGGGTGCAAGACAGCCGTGAGAAAACTGGACCGAGAATTTGCGGGGTGACGCCCAGACGATGGAGGGAGAGAAAGTTAAAACTGCTCACTCTCCATAGCCTTGAGCTCCGCATCCGAACCCCGGGCGGCGCGGCAGGCGAGAACGGCAGATTTTCGATCAAAAACCGCGAGTCTAGAGCCCAATGTTTTAAGTGTAAAATTCTCACAGTACTTGCAGTTAGAAAGTCCAAAGATAGTGTATCGCGCATGGGCCAGGCCCACACATCTGACGCACTTTCCGTGCTTGCTCGTCACTCGCGATGAGGTAAGAGCACGGTGGTTGGCACTGCCTAAAATCCATTCCACTCACCGCTAGGAGAATAAAAATTCCAGAAAAGTGGTCACTGAAGAGGAAAGAATCCCAAACTAAAACGTCATCGGGAAAATGGGCCAGAAAACCGCGAGGAGAGAACGCCTCTGAAGAGAGGAAAATTTGAGGGGTAAGATGGTGCGAGCGCGGGTCTATGTCAATCACGCATGACGTAGGGGCGGTATCATGCGCCATCAGCCAATGAATTGGCGTGATTCTATAAGGGCTTCAGACGATTGTCACACCTGGGGGTGTTCCCATTGCGTAAAGCTATGCAGCGTTGAGTGAACCTATGAAAGAGAACTGCTCCTAAATGAATATTAAATGAAAATTATAAACAAACAAAAAGTGGCTCTAAGAGTAAATTATTCAGGGCTACACTGCTACACTAGTGGTACTGTTTATTTTAGATGTACTAGGCTCAAGAGATTTTCAAATTTCTAAATAAAAACTAGTTCTCTGTTCCCAAACACAGTCACAATCAACTAGTTAAGAACTATAACTAGTGTTAAATAAATAAAAAAAAATGCCTTCAACATGTACCTCTTCAACTTTCTGTCTCAACTGGAAATACATCTACACAAGAAAAGAAAACTGCACATGTCATTTTATGGGGTCTTCAAAACACTTCTTCCTGGCATAATATTGTGATGGTATGTGGTAGAATAGGGGTTGAAGATCTAGAAATGCATGACTTGTAACCAAAATAGTGTGATATTCTGTGGAGTAGTTGAACTGGCTTATTGTTTCTCTTTTAGTATTCTTTTAGCACCCAGCATGGTTTTAATAACGAGTTGTTAATTTCATTAATTAACAACACTCTGCAAACCCAGCACATTAAGTGAACCAACTGTCAGAGACAGCAGGTACAAATGTGTTGGGATTATAATCAGACTGTGCTAAATCTAATTACATTTTATGCTATTAATAGTGTTCAAACTAGTAACTGCAGAAAAAGAAAACAAAAATTATGTTGAAATATGTTTAATTCCTAATTTAAAACACACTACTAACTGACTATTGAACAGAGATCAACCAATCAGATGAATCCATGAGAATTGATAATCAAGAGCTTAGCAGCCACTTCCAACTTATTTGCATTGTAAATGATTTTGATCATTTTAAAACTTTTTTGTATTTATTTGTATCTCATGCAATAAATGTTATACATATTGCATTTTTAATTGCAATCATCAATGAATATATGTTGCAGACTTATATTGTACTGTTGTTGTCATCTAGTTTTAATATGCACTGTCGTAAGTGAGTGTTGAATGACTGATTGTCTGTTCAGATACTCGGATCATTATGCTAGAATGTGCAAACTAATTAGCATACTAGATCTCATTAAAGCGTGCCTAAGTGCTGAGAGGAAGTGGTATTCAATTGATAAAGTCAAGAATATGAGTGCTGTCATGCTTCTCAGCAGTGATGAAATGCCATAAAGAACTCGCACCTAATTTACAAGTTGAAAAGCAATACATTTTCATTTTAAATGTGATCTCATGAATACGTAATATTGATAGGTAATTCAAGTCAATATTGTGTAGTTCTAGCACACAATCTTGAAGTTGTAAACTAATCTCTGTGGGGAAAATATTTTTGGGGCAAAATATTTATCGAAATGCTGTTGATATTGTTAAAATTGTTTTGTGTTTAAACTTGAAATATGGTATTTTGAAGTTTATTTGTTGTTTTTAGTGTGACCCTCACTTCCGATTTCTTGAGTTCGTTGGCTATTTTTATGATGCTTTTAACTACCAATAACATAATGCTACTATATCCTACTGTTTAACAAATTTGACCATGTTTAAGCCTATTTCTCTAGAATTCCACAACATAAAAAATCTGCAGATTCCACTTGGGGCTGGGAATGAGTTCATATTTTTTAGGCCAAGGCCTGCTTGGGGTTAATGTGTGGTCTGTTTGCAAGTATGGTTATTAAAAACCAAAGTGTTAAATGGTGTTAAAATATTTTCCCCCTTTGCAAAAAGTAATTATATGAGATTTTGCAGCGATGATAACATTTATATTTATAGATCTGGTAGACACTTTTATCCAAAATTATTACTTTGCATTCATACATTGTATCCATAGACTATGTGTGATTTAATTATTTTTCTTATTGAAAAAAGCTGCTAGTGACTCGTAATAAAAGACCCCACATGCTACTCCTGCCCCCTCGTATGCCATAATAGCTATGCTGTGTGTTCTATATGACAGCCGCAGCTGGTGCTTGTTATTGTGTGTTTTCTTGAAGCAAATTTTCTATCTGTGATTCCCTTCTTCCTGGTCTTGACAGATATTAAACTAACAATGCCTCTCACAGCAATCCCAGAACAAAGAAAAAATCTGCAAACAGTGTCCCAGCTGCAGCAGTGGAAATAACATTATCTGAAGTTTCTAAAAAATATATATAATTTATATTTATAATTTATAATAAAATTATAAAAATGTTTCCTGACATGTAACACTTGTGATAAGTCCTTCATTTGTTCAGTTGCTTTAGAGAAGAAAAAATATATAGAGATATAAAGAAGCTCACATTTTTGTTACCTGGGTTGCCAGCTGTGTGTAACAAAACCACCCCAACTGGTATTCAAAACGATTCCAATCACGGTTGAAACTATCCCAATCAAATTTCTGGGGAAAATAGCTATAAAATGGCATCAAAACTGCATTATAGAAGGTCAAAACCTCCTTCCAGTGTTTCCCCCTGAGCTTTTGGGGGGCAGGGGCCTTTGCTTCAACCGGCAGCATCATTATAAAAGTAGGCCAATTCCACAGTAAAACCGAGGACTTGGCAACAATGATTATAACATACATGCCTAGTAAAAACTGCAATGAGTGGAAAATAAAATGTAAGGAGAAAATATACTATAATAAGGTCTTTTAAGACAACTGACAGGAACATTTTCATCGTTAAGATTACCATATGAAACAAAACTTCACCACCAAGCAAACCCTGAATTCACTTTAATGAGACATTACTTTCTACTTCATGTTAAATAAAATGCACATTTGTTGGTGATTATTTGCTAGAGTGTGTTGTAAATAACTATTTCAAGACTGCAAGAAAAGCAGACACACACAAACACAACAAGAAGCCACTACTCTACGCCATTAACATGCAGAGACACCATAGCTAGTTTCCCCTCAAAGCTGACTATGAATAATGAAACATGGTGTTTATGATGTGTAAAATGACTTTTGAGATCAGAGGTGTTTTTTATGACAATATGCTGATATTGTAAACACTTGGGGTAATGGTTTTTGTCAACATTTCTAACCCAGGACCAAATTGTCTGACTGTAGCTCTTACTATAAACTTTCAGATTGTTTAAAGTTATCAGTATCCTTTTTTTTATATAATACGCTGGATAGACAAAATCCATTTATCTATCTATCTATCTATCTATCTATCTATCTATCTATCTATCTATCTATCTATCTATCTATCTATCTATCTATCTATCTATCTATCTATCTATCTATCACACTTGAGGTTTAGCAAGCTGTTTCAGAATGAGTCTTGTAAAGAGAATCCTTAAGAAGTTTCTGTTATTCTGTTTAATATCATACAATAATGCTGTTATTACATAGTAATTACATAGACTACCATATTACAAATTATTGTAATACTTTTACATAGTAATAACAACAGCATAACACATATGATGAAGTGGTATATTATGAGTGTGCGGAAGATGGCATGAATTAATTGGTGTTTCTGAGCACAGCGGTGTGATGAGGAGAGGAACATGAACACTGATTCATTGACAAACAGTCAAAATTGACAGACAACAGAAAACGAGGACTAATTTTCTCTAAAAGCAAACAACCAGCAACACACGGACAGCCGTCACTACCCTGTCTGAAGTGGTTTGCTTCCCTCTACCTGAGAGGTCCTTGGATTTGGTACTGAATGTTCAGCACTCTTGCTGAAGGAACCGTCCTTTTTATTTTGAAATACAAAATTAACATTTTGCAAATGGGTTTATATTCCATTCATTTAAAATTATTATTATTATTATTAAATTACAAAATTAAATTAAATTCAAATAGGCCAGCACACCCTCATGTTTTAACTTTTTTTCTTGTTTTAAGTTCTTCCGTGTCCTGTTCCTTTTAAGTATGGTAATATCTAAAGAGCACCAGAGTAATGTTGTAGTTAAACAAAGCAGTAACGCTTTAAAATAAGATCCCAGTAAGTACATTACTAAACAAACAAACAATACATAAATAAAAATAGAAGTCATTTTAAAACATTGATTAATCTCAGTTGATGTTAATATCTCAGTTAATATTGTTTCCCTTTTGAAAGTGAGATCAAACCACAGTGCACCATTGGAAAGGAATGACTGTAAAAGTTTATTTTACACTTAAACAGTAAAAAATAAATGTTTGCCTGATAGCCCAAAATACACTCTAAAAATGCTGGGTTAAATACAACCCAGCGCTGGGTAAAATATGGACGAATCCAGCGGTTGGATTACTGCCCAGAAGGTTGGATTAAACATTTAACCCAACAGTTGGTTGAAAACAACCCAGCATGTGTTCTGTCCAATATTTACCCAAATTCAGATTGAATGAGCCATGTTGTAAGACACTGGTAAATGCCAAGTTGTTATTAATCTGCCAAGCTAAAATATTGCTTGGAAACCGCAAACAGCCTACAGGCTAATTAAGTTTATTACTTGCCATCCAAATTCATTACCTATATTATAATTGTTAAATATAGCTATTCATTGATAATTTAAGTCATTTAAGAGGGACAAACTGGTGTGTGCTCTTTGTTTTGTCATGGAAAAATATAGTGGTCTCGAGCAACTTACATTTTTAATGGATAATGAAGCAACCATTCAGTTTAGCCAACAAAATATTTTTTTAAGAATCATGGCTCCTTAAGCTGATCATTTGTGCAGCTGGAGTTATTGAATCTTCTTCTTAACACCCATGAGTGGCCGAGGATTTGAAGCTCATACAAACACGTTCCAATGGATAAATGCCATGTTATTTCCACCTCTGCAGTACACACTGACAAAACAAACCTAAGGGAGATGTGCAATAGCATTTTTCTTCTATTCTCCAGTCTGGCAATCTTTCCGGGTCTAATTCAATATCTTGTGCCCTCTGTGGCGTATACAGTGAGATTTAGAGGCATCTCAGTGGGCGACTGCAGTGTTCCAACCAAACTAACAATGGCCAGTGCTATGGGAGAGAAAGGCCATCATCAATACTGGTTTGCTTTAGTTGCTGTACTCATCTATTCTTTGATCCTTCTCTTTCAATAAAACCTTTCCAAACAACCACGATCCACAGAATATGGAGTGCTTTCCTTAATGATTATTGACAACTACCCACCAATTTAAATCACTCTGAAAATATCCACAACAACAGGAATTAAAGGGTTATAAAGTTTTATAATAAACATGATGGGCTATATAATCAGATAATTTGGAAATTATTAATCTGACGATGGTTTTAATACCTCAATCAATGCTAAATACATAATAATGCTTCATACTACACACCATAACAGTGTCTACAGTTTGTCAAAAACATGTTTTACATTTTTGCTGTGTCGCCCACTGTCGCATCACTGGTTAGCTTATATAACTATATATTAAACATTTACATTTTTAATTTAGCATATGCGTTTACCCAAAGCAACATAAAATACATTTGCTGTTATTGGCTGCTTCACACAGCATTTTTGAACAAACAAATTCCTTCTCTTTGAAACATACAGCGTACAGCAACTTACTTTTATATATTTGTATAATTACTTCCAATGCAGATATGATTACAATATATTAATGAACTATCTTGCAGTTGTGTTTGGTTGTTGCTCTTAGATTTGTAGCTGTTTTTAAAACACTTCAAGTGACTAAAAAGGACAGAGATGGGGATCTCCAGTTGATTGATTTGAGCAGTCAGCGCAAAGCAAGATACTAATCGTGAAACTTGTGTAAACATGGTTATGCTAACAGAATAGGGAATTACTCTGACCAAGGTTTTTGTAGCTTCTAGCTAAGCCAGCTGAGCGGAGCTTGTACCTACTGACAAACATGGCAGTTAAACATTAGATACACGTTTTTCTTTTCGCCTGATTTAGAGGGAAATCATATAAATTTTTGCTCTGTCAAGGTCACAGCTTCCTGTGATAATGGAGACTGAATTTATTGTGGGGAGACAAGGCATGAAAAGACTCACAACCACTTCAAGACGGGTATAACTACGGCAGTTGTGTTGCCTAGCGCCATCAGAAACACAGTCTTTA
This sequence comes from Gymnocypris eckloni scoliostomus, assembly GCA_027564155.1. NCBI lineage: Eukaryota > Metazoa > Chordata > Actinopteri > Cypriniformes > Cyprinidae > Gymnocypris > Gymnocypris eckloni. Next base: position 21,421,723 of record CM050432.1, on the reverse strand, counting down.
CTTTGGCAATGGAGTTTTTGGTCATGAGGCACCAACCAACACCTCCCCCTACCTGGGTACACAGGCCTGAGAGTCAGACTCAGGGGCGTCTGGAGCAGGACAGCAGAACTGGTGTAGAACCGTCTGGTTCCTGTAAGAAAAGAGATATGGTCACGCTAGAGTGTAAAATCTTTTTCCCAGACTAATTATTAAGTAGAACTAAAGTGGGTCATTACAGTGAGGGATTGAACTAGCAGACTTTTGCCAACACCTCAATCCCCAAACAAATAGTGTGAAAATAATGTCAAACATGGAAAATGTGTGATATATTGTCAAGGTGTGAAACGTTTGCAGTAAATATCATACTTTTGTCAATAGGTATTCTAATTTAAGTAAGCCTACATAATGTTTTTTAGCCAAAATAATTGAAAATATATATTTTTTCTTTGCCTGTATATTTGCATACCCCCAAACATATACCTTTGAAATGAATACTAGTGGCTGTAAAACACCAACACCTAATACATTTTCATGTTTGTGTTACATAAACAGCTCCATGTGTACAGCTTTTCTGATCAAGTAAACCTCCTCAGTAGCTCACCTAGTGCAGTATTACACTTGCAATGTGGAGGTCACGATAAATCATGATAACAGAATTTGTCAAAGACTTGCATAAAAGCAAGCTTTAATAGGCTTTACAATAATCAAAATATATAATTGTTTGTGTCACTTTTTCTATTGCACATAATACATATCAGCTGAAGCTCTAGTTAATATAAAATGAAGTACTGGTGAAAAGAATAATAAATAAAAACTAAATGCAAAATTATCATATTCAGTTTTAGAACATAGAAAACAATGTAATAATCTAGTTGCAGATTATACTTAGTGGTGTGCTACTATGGCATAAATAGGATAGAAGCTGACCTAGAACAGCTTTACACAGAAGGATACTAGTGCATCTGTCGTTGCACTCTCACAGTTGACTGTCCTGTTTACTGTGTAATGGAGTGTTAAATGAAGTCATCTATTTGTGGCAAATCACAGAGCAGCATAGCAAAGTTCAAGCTGTAAGGCAAAATACATTTGGTTTTGTACATATAAATGACATCATTATAGACCAAACAGTTAAAAAAAGTAGGTTGTAATAGTTATGTCAAGTCACCTTTATTTATATAGCGCTTTTAACAATGCAAATTGTGTCAAAGCAACTGCAAAATTTCAAAATAGGAAAATAGTGTATCACTAATGTAAAATGACAAGATTAAATGGCCATTTTTCAGTTTAAGGCATTTCATTAATGAATTCAGTGATGTCATTGTCCAGCTCAGTTCAGTTTAAATAGTATCTGTGCAATCAAGTCGATGATATCGCTGGAAATGAAGATTCCCCAACTAAGCAAGCCACAGGCGACAACAGAAAGGAACCAAAACTCCATCGGTGACAGAACGGAGAAAAAAACCTTGGGAGAAACCAGGCTCAGTCGGCAGGCCAGTTCCCTTCTGGCCAGACGAACCAGTAGTTTGTTCCAACTGCAGCAAAGTCAGATTTTAAGGGCTCAACTGGTTCCAGTGGTCTTTTCCCATCTTGGTGTAGGTGATGAGATCCTCACTGGGGATCTGTCTCTGGGGCTCATCTAGGTGTCCTGGTCTCCGCTGACATTCAGGGCTGTAGAGGTCGTCTGTATGTGCTGATCCTAATAGTTTATTGTGCAACATCAAATTAACCTATAGAAATGCAGTCACTGTTTTTTGTTATGTTGCTCTGTCTGAAATGGCAGTTGCATTCATACAGCTGGTGACATGGATGTAATAAACTCGTTGCAAATTATTTTCTTTAGCTATTATGACACTTTATCTCATGTTATTGTAGACGAATTTTAGCATTTAAACCTTTACGCATTTTAAGCATTTAAAATGTAAGCATTTTCACACACAAGAGATTATTTGCAATACAACATTAAGGGCAACAATAAAGTTGAATGAGTAAACAGAGGGTCTTCACAATCACTCCTGTAAGTATGTTTCTCTTTTTTAAACCTGACTAAAGGCTAATAAGCATTTAAACTGCTTGGTGCTTATTGTCTATGAACTAGCTCTCTATTAATTTTTTTTTTACAAAACATAAAAACATTATTTGCCAGTTAATTTTCCATGCCTTAATGTCAGCACAATTCACATAATAAAATACTGTTGTTTAAAGAGAAATGTGTAGTTTTACAGTGGGAAAATACAGAAATAGTAAAATAAGAACTATGTGTTCACTATATATTAACTTGATTATTCATTGCTTCATGACTGTGTTTGACATCATATTAGAAATGTTTATTTAAAAAAAATTAAAAAGCGTTTTTTGAAATTAGATGAAAAAAATGAAAATGAAATGAAAAAAGTCATTTCTAGTTAATTGAATTAATAACTCAAATATTCAAATGCAAGAGTGGACTTTAATCTTTGGTTAGGTCTCGAGTCATCTCAAACATATTTTCATGGTCTTGATGTTGTCATGGACTCAAATCAGGTCTCAAGGTTCAAGGTTCTTTATTATTTGTCACATACACAATCATACAGGGTATAATAGGTAGTGAAATGTTAGTCAGGACAGGTCCGCTCAATGGAAAGTGCAAGAAAGAAAAATAAAACATGATAATAAAATAAAAATAACATAAAAGCAATAAAACTATGAAACAAAAACACGAGAGAGTATATATATATACAAATATGGTGAGAATGAAGTAAGAAACAAATAATGAAATAAAATAAGGGTAAGATGTGCAATGAGATAAAGTGTGCAGTGCATGAGAATGTGCAAATAGGTTGTACCGGGATGTACACATAGCAGCAGTGTGGATGATGGGAATAATGGTTGTGATTACAGTTTATTAAATTGAGTCCTGTGGATGTTATGCTGTTATGAGACTGAGTTTAGGAGCCTGATGGCCTGGGGGAAGAAACTCCTCCGCAGTCTTTCAGTTTTAGCCAACATGCTCCTGTAGCGCCTGCCAGATGGCAGTAAAATGAAAAGATGGTTACCGGGGTGATTCGAGTCCTTGATGATTTTTGCAGTTCTGCTTTTGCAACGTTTGAGGTAGATGTCCTGCAGAGAGGGGAGAGTAGACCCTGAGATGCGCTCAGCTAAGCGCACGACTCTCTGCAGAGCTTTGCAGTCCTGGTTTGTGGCATTATTATACCACACTGAGATGCACTGAGTCAGTACACTTTCTATGGCCCCTGAATAGAAAGTTTTCAGGATAGCTGGTGAGACCCTGAATTTTCTCAGCTGTCGCAGATGGTACAGCCTTTGCCTGGCTTTCTTGACCTGTGTTTGGATGTGTGCAGTCCATGTCAGGTCCTCGGAGATGTTTACACCGAGGTACTTGAAGCTGCTCACCTCTCCACAGGGGTCCCGCTGATCATAAGAGGAGTGTGGGGCTGCAGCTGTCTCTTCCTGAAGTCTACAATCAGCTCTTTGGTTTTGCTCACGTTCAGAGAGAGACAGTTGTCCTGGCACCATGATGTAAGTCTCTCCACCTCATCCAGGTATGCGGCCTCATCATTGTTGGAAACGAGGCCCAGAACCACAGTATCGTCAGCAAATTTAACAATGGAAGTGGAGCTGTGTGAGGACACGCAGTCGTGGGTGTAGAGAGAGTATAGCAGGGGCTCAGGACACAGCCCTGTGGGGCTCCTACATTCAGGGTGATGGAGTTGGAGGTGAACTGGCCGACTTTCACCACTTGTGGTCTGGCGGTGAGGAAATCTTGGATCCAGTCACAGAGTGAAGTGTTTAGGCCGAGGTCTGATAGTTTGACAGCAAGCTTGGTGGGGACTATAGTGTTGAAAGCTGAGCTATAGTCGATGAATAGCAGCCTGACATAGTTGCCATTCTTGCTGTCGATGTGAGTGAGGAGGAGTGCAGTACCTGGGAGATGGCATCATCAGTAGACCTATTTGGCCGATAGGCAAACTGAAGAGGGTCCAAAGTAGCAGGGATGGAGGAGCAAATGTGTTTCTTTAAGAGTCTCTCAAAAACCTTCATGACTGTCGATGTGAGGGCAACTGGACAGTAGTCATTCAGGCAAGAGGGTTTACTGTTCTTAGGCACAGGGATTATGACAGATTTTTAAAGGAGGTGGGAACAACAGAGGTAGCAAGTGACTCATTAAAGATGGAAGTAAACAAACCAGCAAGCTGATCAGCACAGGACCTCAGAACGCGGCCAGTAATCCCATCAGGTCCTGCTGCTTTCCTGGCGTTCACTCTCTTTAGTTCCCTCCGAGCGTCATCCTCTGAAAAGGTGATAGCACAAACATCGCTGCTCTGTCTGCTGCTTCCTGGACGTGCTGATCGGCAGGATCGCGCCGCCATTAACGTTACATTCAAAGCGACCGTAGAAAGTGTTTAGCTCCTCGGCCAGCAACGGATCTGCTCTCACCTCCCGGAAGAGTTATTTCCAGAGGAACAGATGGTCTTCAGTCCCTGCCACATGCGTCGGGAGTCATTGAGCTGGAAATGTGACTCAATTCTCTCCCTGTACCGGCGTTTAGCGGCTCTTATTGCACGCCGGAGAGCATAACACGCTGTTTTGTATTCGCTCATGTTCCCCGACAAAAGACCGGCATTGTATGCGGCAGTGCGTTGGTTAACCGCATCACGGATAGATCTGTCCACCCACGGTTTCTGATTGGAGAATGTCCTTATTGTTACTGTTTCGGTGGCTTGCTCGGTTAGCGTGTTTACGAAGCTTACTGCTACATCCGTGAATTCGCTGACGTCAGTTGAACTCGCCCGGAACATGTCCCAGTCGACGTCATCAAGAGACGCCTGTAGCATAGCTTCAGAGTGGGCGGACCAGCGCGTCACTTCCCTCTCCACCGGGGGTCTCTGAACGATCCGTTGTTTATATTCCGGTGTGAGAAATATGGCCGCGTGGTCTGATTTGCCGAAAGCCGGCAGGGAACGAGCTTTGTAGGCATTCTTAAACTGGGTGTAGCAATGATCCAGTGTATTCAGTCCTCTGGTTGGACAGGATATATGTTGGTGAAAGTTTGGCATGACTTTTCTGAGGTTGGCTTTGTTAAAGTCCCCAGCTATGATGGCGGCAGCGTCAGGGTGCTTGTTGATATAGCCGTAAATTATATAGCCGTTGATATTGCATGTAAACTCCCGGGGGAGGTAGAATGGGCGGCAGATAATGGAGAGATGTTCCAGATGAGCCGAGCAGGAACGCGACAGAATGGAGATATTCCTGGGGTCACACCATTTCTTGTTGATCATGAAACACACTCCACCACCCTTGGTTTTTCCAGCCTCGGCTGTTCTGTCCATCCGTAAAACAGAGAAGTTATCAGACGGCGTTACAGCGTTGTCCGGGACTGAGGGCGTGAGCCATGTTTCGGTCAAACAGAGGATGTTACAGTCTCTGATGTCCCGTTGGAAACTAATCCTGGCTCTAAGATCGTCCATCTTATTCTCCAAGGATTGTACATTAGCGAGCAGAATACTCGGTAGAGGAGGACTGTGTGCCCTTTTCCTCAGTCTGTTACGTATTCCAGCGCGTCTCCCGCGGTGTTTCCTTCGCCGCCTGGGATTATTGAGGCGGCCTTTGTTAACTTCGGTGGTCCGAAGTATCTCCAATGGCCACGCTGGATCCGTGGATAAAGTGTCCTGAAGCAGGTTAGTGCAGTGGTGTCCAATGTCCAAAAGTGTTCTTCTGTCGTATATAAATAGTGCAGACGTTATGCGTGTAAAAAGAGAAAGTAAAAATACGTAAAAAAGTATATTAAAGCACAAATTGAGCGGAGCCATCCCTAACGTCGACTGTACAATGCAGCGCCGGAAGCGGAAGCGGAAGGTCTCAGCCTTAGATGAGCTGGACTCAACCACAAGACTGACCAAAATTCCTACTCGACTACTAAAACAGTACTCATGGACCCAGAGCTTGGCTGGTTAACATGATCCAGATATCCCCTGATGGTATATGTAATTTCTCCATTATGGGTGCAAAAATCATATTTTTCTAATGCCAGCTATTTAAAATTATCCAATAGATAGCTTTCTACAGATATGATTGTCATAATGAGTGCTTGAAATATTTTATGTTTTCTTGTGAATGTATCCACTCATAGGACAAAAGCTACAACTATATGCGTTACAACCCAAAATGGTATACTCTTAAAAATGAAGGTGCTTCAAAGGTTCTTAACAGTGATGCCATAGAATAACCATTTTTGTTCCACAGAGAACCATTCAAATGATCTTTAAAGAACCATCTCTTTCAAAACCGTTTTATTATCTGAAGAGCCTTCTTTAGCCACAAAGAACAAATCACAAATCACTTTTTATTGTAACATCACCACAGCACATGTGCTTTGGTGAGTGAAATTATTGAGAGCGTGCTCCAGACAGTGCAGAAACAATTTACATATAGACAGTACATACTTACAGACTTATCGAGAAAGACAATGTGCAGAATACACATACATATGTAACCCCACGGGTCCACACCATCCTAACTCGTTCTTGCTCCGAGCTGGTTTTGAACCCGGGATTCCGGCGCGGGAGGCGGGCGTTCTAACAAGGAACGCCAAAGGCTACAGCCTCTATCGTCAGTCGCTAGAGCGCCTCTTTTTGAGGTCAGGAGAGTGAGGTTTACACATAGCCCTTACTGGCATACATCCGTTACATATACTCAGTACACACAGTGTACTATTTAAGACATACTTACAATTATCAATACACGTTATGTACCGTATGTACACATTTTACATTATGTACACATATACACACAATAGTATGCGGAAAAAAGTTGCAACAGATTATACATAGGCCGGATACGCAATGTCATGAATGTACATTGCATGGTATTCAGTGTAACAGATAGATTGTTGTGTTAGTTGTTGTGTTAGTGCAGTGTGTGCGTGTAGTCCAGTTAAACTGTGTTAAAGTGCAGTGCATGGCATATTGTAAAGTGGGAGTGTGCTGTAGGGTGTATTAGTTTGTTCTGTTCATTAGCCTGATAGCCTGAGGGAAAAACTGTGAAACAGAAAGGATCTTCAGATGTTAAAGGTTCTTTATGGAACCATTTAGACAAAATAAAGGTTCTTCTTTATATTTAAGAGTGTACATGAAGATACAGAGAGATATAAAAGACAGTTCTGAAAGAGACCAGTTAACCGAGAAAGCCCAACCTCAACACTCCGTTAAGCAGGACATCACGAATGACAATCGGCCATGTCAATTCAAATACCACCTCACACCCTCCGTCCTCTTCCTAATACAAAACACAAAGCATCTGCCACTCAGCTTACTGCGTTAATCTCCAGATATGAGGGTGCCATCATAAATGACATGTCCATAAACACCACCGCATCCTCCATCACACCAAAGCTTCTGCTTCCATTTTTCACCTTCAATGCCGCTGGTCCCTCCAGTCCATCAGAGCAAATAAAAGAGGATTTGGCACAAAGATGGTAAGTAGTATTACTCAAGATGTCATATGGCTGAGTTAATAAAAGTTATGCTGTTATTTTAGCTCTAGAGTCTTTGGACATGTAGCGGGCAGAAATCCCATTTGCTAAGACAAATCATCTTCTTTTCTCCTTCAACCTCTATTTCAACCCTTTAACTCTTCTCCGCAATTACTTGAAGAGTAATTCAGAGTGATTCATTCTGGTCCCTCTTGGAGAAGTACTACTGGATTTGGAGTCAACTCAAAGACACAGCAGCAGGAGGTCAAGAGGGAATGGAACCATCTACCTACTAGACTAGAGGCCAGAAACCATATTGACATAAGTGCCACTTTTAATCTCTCTCGTTGATATATCTATGAGTTTCTTACTTCAGTTTTGTGCAACTACAACTTTATAACAACTACATTTCGTAATCCAATATTTAAATTATGAGGAAGCAACCTTCTCCAACACTTGAAGTAGACTACCTGAAAATACTTCAGTGACATCCATTCATGTTGGTTTATATAAGGTTATGGGTACAAAGAAAAGCCATAATGGTAAATATAGGGCTGCCGATTTGATCTATTAATCAGGATTAATCACTACATTTATAATTAATTATTTTAATTAAGGCAGGGTTAGGCAACTCCGCTTCTGGAGTGTTACCTTCCTGCAGACATCAGTTCCAACTCTACTTCAATGCACCTGCCTATTAGCTCCAAGTTATCCTGAACACCTTGATTAGCTGGTTCAGGTGTGTTTGATTAGGGTTGGAGCTGAACTCTGCAGAATTGTCCTAAATGGCAGACTTAATGTGCACTTGTGTTCTTGCCACCACATGTGCATGTCCGTTAAGTCCACGAAACCCTAGGGTGTCCATTCGTCATTTCAGCTTTTAGAAGCATGCCCACGAGCACCCATTTTGCATCCAAATTGTTCCTTAAATGCACACTTTTGCTGTGCCCAGCAGTCAAAGAGGCATTACGTTATGAAAGTGTGGATTCAGAGGAAGATCGCAAGGGTTTAGAGTGCCATTTGGGACAAAGCCCTAAAGAAGCAGGACTGGCTAGCCCTGAATTATATTTACCCCAAATTAACATTTTGTGTTCTTTTGTATAAGTTATTTAATACACATTTATGCATTTAGCAGATGCTTCTGTCCAAAGCGACTTACAGTGCATTCAGGTGATACATTTATTGTCAGTATGTGTGTTTCACTGGGAATTGAACCCACAACCTTTACACTGCTAACACACTGCTCTACCACTGAGCCACAGGAACACAGTATTTATTTGAGCCATTTTTGAGGTATCACCTATCACCAGAGAAGCCAGCACAGCCCTAGGCATTGTGCCTCACCAATCAATGTCCGTTTAATGTTTGGAGACTCTTCTCAGTAAATATTGATAAATTAAATTATTTGTGATCAATTTAAGTAAATAAAAAATACTTATTAATGTATTTATTTAATGATATTTGTATTTATTTGAAACATAATTTCCTATAATTTAAAATATCTGATTGACACCCTAAATGATAAATCCTCATGGCAAATAAATATTTGCAAGATGCAGGGATAAAAGTGTGGTGGTTAATTAATTACTATTGTTACCAGTCCTTCTAATTGTGTTTTTGTTAACGGGTGTGACTAAACACTGTTGATGTACACACTAGGCCTCAGATGGGAACAGATTACTGGAGCAAGACTTACTGCTGTTGACACGGATAATGTCTTTTTGAATAGAGCCGACATAAATGTGGATTTGGTCAATAGGCTCAGTAAATTAACAGCTGTGTAAATGAAACTTAAGCAAGTATTAAAATCAATGACCTTGAAAAACACACCTGGCCATTATTTAACATTCCAAAGCAAGTGTTACAATTCAAAACGATAGCCAAGCCAAAGGCGGACTGGGACAAAATTTCAGGCCGGGAAATCTCACACTCATCCAGGCCATCCCATACATCCACAACAAATTCTGAAACATGGACAACCCTATTAGCCTTTTTTGTGTGATCATCACATAAAAAGGTCTAAGTCTTTAGTCGGGGCCGTGGAAAATAAGCATTCTCTTTTGAACTGCACCTTCACTTCCCTTTTCCTTTTCTTCATTTTCTCTGATATCTCTGTCACTCCCTTCTTTCTTGTACCTGTCACTTCTTCACCAGCAGGTCAATTTTTATTAACATAACTGTGTCCACCCTGTTACAAAACAACCACCTCATTGCAATTTGTTTGCACATAATGTTGTTATTTCTCTTAAAATTACTGAAATACCCAATATTTAACAAACCTATAATTCAGCAAAAGTATTAAAACAAATTCTCTAAAGTGCCTAAATGCCAAATTCAGTACATTGAATTATAGGTTTTATAACAAACCTATAATTCAGCAAATGTATTAAAACAAATTCTCTAAAGTGCCTAAATGCCAAATTCAGTACATTGAAAATCCTACAAGATTGTATTTTTGGGCTGACTGATATTTTTTGTGTTGCTGTTTGCTCTAGCTCCCTCTCTTTCTATACAATAAATCCATGTGAATATCTGCCTGCTAAATTTATCAATGTCCCTTTCCAATCGATAATGATGTCGTTTAGCACAGTATTCTGACTGATGATGATAATGGGGTGCTACTGACAGCCTAACAGGTGCTAATAGTCAACTAGTAATAAATACTCAACTAGGTTAATAAAGACAAAACTACAGTAGCGTATTACAGATGAAACTGACCTGCACTTGAAGCCCCAAACAGGTTAGTAATTTCGCTGCATTTAATTTTATCTTCTGGCTGTTTCTTCTCCTTCCTCAAGTCCTGTGCATCGACTCTGTTCAAAACCATTTGATGGAGGCAAGGAACAGACAAGAAGCGCGGCGCTGCCAGTCAAGACTAACCGATTTATGATGTATTAGCGATTTATTAGGGAATGCCACATTCGGAAATGATCACTTTGGCACAAAATGAGAAGGCAAAAAATTAAATAATAATGAAAAACACAGGGCAGCAGGCCAAATCAGCCGCCAGCCCACCGGGAAACGTCCCGGTGCTCCCAATGGCAAGTCCGCGCCTGAGCCAAGGTATGCTTGAAATAAATAAACAGTCACTTTCAACAGGATGGTTCTGTTTAAATGAAAAAGACATGCATGAATTGATCAAGAGCACTGTAATCTTATTCAGACTAAAATTATACATTTCAAAGGACCCTGAACTCAGAGGCAGCCCAAGGGCTTTTGAAAAGATGAAAGTCATGTTTCTGACAGCACAAGAAGAAATGCATGGTTTTGAAAGCATAAACACAACATTACATCCAAGACAGTTGAGGTTTTATCACTTTAGAGTTTAAATTGTGTTTTTGAGTAAAATGCAATGTGTTTTCCACATTTTAAACACACCGACTGCCCCTCAAGTGCCCCTGGCAATTTCTTCAACACCACTTTTGATGAAAAAGTGTTCATTAAATTAATGGTCTGCAAAAAGTCTTTAAAAAGTAATAACCAACAATAGGAGTTGGTGGTATAGTCGAAATATCAAAATGTTATATCATGGAAACATTTCAGTTTCACAATATAGCCTAGTTATTTTTGCTGGAAATTCAAAACAAGAAGAAATGCAAGACTACTGACAAGTTATTTTCAGGAAAAATAAATATATTAAAAAGTATATGAATATTTAAAAAAAAAACTTTTACAAATGTTATAACGTTAATAAACTTGATAAGTCTTATATTGATATTATTGTACTATAGATATAAAAATTGAATAGTATATGTTGTTAATATATAACAATGTGGTGTAAATGAATGACCAAGACGCATTACAAATTCAGTTTTTAGGTGAAAATGGTGTCATGCAAACACCCCCTATAAGACCAAATATAACACTTCAGAAAGGATTACAGTAGTTTCGACGGACTCGCTCAAAAATACAGATTTTCACAAACAAACTTCTTGAAAATCTGTCTTGAGGCATGTTTGAGCCCCATCTTACAGAGGATTAGGCCTGGTGAGTGTAATCATTTGATTGTGTATGTGTGTTGATGACAGGGGTCTAAAAGTATTTCAACAAAGCCAGACTTAAGTAAGCTTAAGTATACAGCACTTTTTCAGGCACCCTAGATGACATAACCCAACATTTGTAAAATTGCATTAAAATAATATTTATTTCTGTCTTTTTTATAATGCCAGAGGGCAGTAGAGTAGACTAAGCATAATCCACCTTATTTGTTCTGTAAAAATGGGCGTGGCCATTTGTAAATTGTATGGGTCTTGCTTCCGGTCTCATTCGCATCCAGGTATTTTTAGCAGTACAAAACCACTAGTTTTGATGCTTGATATTGCAAATTGGTGTCTTACCATATTATTTGAATGAACTATCTTAAGAGCACACTGATTTGTAGTGCAAACAGTTTTACGTTGTTTTCTTATAGCGGCTAATGAACTGGACATCTCGCCCATAGGCTTACTTCCATGTTGAAGAAAAAGTTGAGTAGAATTTTACAATAAATGTGGATAACAAATTATCCAGACTAGACACAAAACTTGCAATTTTTACCCTAGCAAAACCTAAGCAATTTATGGTATTATTTTGTCTTGTTTGTGTATGCATTTTTGACTCACAAATTGACAATTTGTGCAAAGAATATGAGCTTTATAATACTATAACTTTACTATACTATAACTAATATGTTTAACGATATGTTTATAATAGGCATGCAAGAATTGGTCCCTATACTAAAGTGTTACCAAATCTTATCTACTGTTCTACTGAAGAAAAAAAAGTAATCTATATATTGGATGGCCTGAGGGTGAGTAAATTAACAGCACATTTTCATTTTGGGGTGATTTATCACATTATTTTTATTATTTTTATTTTATTTTAAGATGTGTTATACTTGTATAGTACAATTCCATCAAATTCAACTGAATGACCCCTAAATATTATCAAATATCTGAATAATAAATATTATTCAGACGAGCGCTAAATATTTTATTTACAAAATGTAAAATGCATTAAAATACTTATATAAGTCGCTTGATGTCATGCACTAAAAGTATTCAAATAACGTATTTCTCTATTTATTTTAAGAAAGACTTTTACACTAAAAGCTTGTTTTCGATATTAACATTTTTTTTTTTTTTCTGCAACAAGGTCATCATCCTGTGAGCTTGTGACAAACCAGCCAACCTAATGACAATTCAGCCAAGCATTAGTATTCCAGGTGATCTCTAATGATCTCTAAAACGTTTAGCCCCACCTTCCAAGGTTAAACCTCTAACTCCTCACTAAACAAATGTATAAAGCTCCAGCTGATCAACACAAACTGTTCAGAGCTTTAATCTTCCCACAGCTCTGGACTGCATGTATTACATGTCCTGTATTCATTCTTTCTTGACAAATCATTATTTTGACTTGGTTCTTTTCAATGAACCAGATGAATTGGAGTTAACTGGACTTCAGAATTTGTTCATCAGACTGATGCAGTGGGATTGTTTCGTGAGTTAGTCTTTTGCAGATTTATAGCTCATATATGACCCATGAAGATGATTTGGCCAATGCTATTTTGACAGATATTTGTCTACAGTAGATGATTATTAAAACATCTTAAAAACATGTGAAATGTCACAGAATGTCTTGTAATGACATTTTGTTTAATCTTTAAATAAAATAATAAAAAATAACCAATTTGTAGAAATTATTCATACTTACACTAGGTAAACTACAGTTGTTATTTCTTTAAAAGGAAAATTAACATTCAAAATAACACGAGGTCAAGACAAAGAGGTCCATAACACCAGACAAAGCCATCCATTAGCATTCCCTAAAATCAATTTTACACTTTTAGAGACCTACAAAAAACTGGTAAAAACATCATGAGTTGTTATGCTCTATGTTGTTGTAAAAGAAAACAAATATATAATTAAAATAATAATTTTGAACGGCCATGGGTCGATATTCACTTAGATAAAAGGAGCAAAAAAGTGGTAAATGTTCATCAATTAAAAATAATTTTTAAAATAATAAATCCAAAGCAATTAATGGATTTTAAATCAGAGAAAGTAGATTCAAATCGTGTTGAATTAGCTTTGGCCTTTCTTGTTCTCGTTCTCATTTACATGGCACTTACAAATTGGTTGAGTATTTCACAAGTTGACAGCAGAGCATGTGTGGAATCTTGTGAAGATGTCTTGTATCAAATCAAGCTCCACTGTTGTGGAAAAATTATGATTATTTGGCGTCACTTTGATTGACTGTAATAGGAAACCAATTATTAAGCTAAGCCATAAGTTTCTTCAGGACACCAAAGAAATGAGACCTATCAAGATGACATTTGCACTGTGTCCTATCCAGACACAATGAGACTATAATTTGTCTTTACACAAACTGCAGCACGGTGTGACACTTTGACAGCCACTATGAATATATTTTATGTTGGATTTTGGACCAATGAGATTTTAAAAACTCAAAGACGAATAGCTTAGGTTGGCCAAGCAATTATTTTCACGCAGACGCAGACCATCCAAACAAACAAACCAAACTAGAACATATAGACATTAGCCTCTAGCATGAAAGAATCTTTAAAGTACCATCTGCCACGGCTCACATTCTCAGCCGAATTTGTCCTGTTGAACAGAGTATGATGCATAAATCATGTTACTCAGTCCAAAGATTTTTAATCGTTAAAAATAGACAAGAATAGCATGTGGATAGTCCTGTGGGGATCAGCTTTTAAAAATAGACTTAGCCACATCTCTCAAATTCACAAGCGTACAAACACATACTCTCATTCAGTATTAAAGCACTAAGCCTCCTTGAAAGGTTTGCATCAGCAGGAAGGCTAAAGCAGTCTCGCAAGTTTCTGCATTCTCCCCCCAACACAAGCAAAACAGAGCAGGGTTGAGGAACGGCCAGAAAGAGTTGGGACATTAATAATACTTTAAGAATTCAGGAGATGGTTTATGTAGGAAACCAAAAGTTTGCGCCTTTTACACCACTGTGCTATGACGTAGGTTTTGTAAGCACAGTTTGGAAACCATCTTCTTAAGACTTCCTGGATATTTTCTAGATGCTTCTAGATCATTTTTTATTGCTCTTAAAATAACTCCCAACTCGGCCACTAAAATCTAAAGGTAAATGAGGTTTTATTTGAGGTAATAAAATGTAAAACATTTTATAATACACATTTTAAAAGAAGTTTAAGACCATTTTTATAACCAATCAAGAATACAAAGTATTAAAATTACACCGAAAACATTCAATCTGAAAAATTGAGGATCATCCTCACCTGTCACGGCCAATCAAGCTCCCCATAAGAACATGCACACTCCACACTCTCATTGTCTGGTCTCAAAGTTGTTTTGCATGACTTACCTGACTCCCCTCTCTGTTTACTCACCTCTAATTACTCCAGCAATCTGCTCCTGGTTCTCCAGTGCTCCACCAATCCTCTGCTCCGGACTAGCCTCCTGAAGGAAAGGAAAGGACACATTACCTCATCCAGTTAAGCTCCCTGTCCGTTTCAGTTACCTGAGTACTTGCCTGAAAGTCGATGTCTTGTCTACACCTGCCTCAGTCTTCAATAAACTTGCTGTTATATTGACTTACCTTTGTGTCCCATCGTGTTTGATGACAGAAGACCAAACTGTTAACTTACAACACAGCAGGATGAGCTCCATTTTATTTGATCCAGCTGAGCTACTACTCCAGTTCTCAAGATGGTTGCCCTTTTGAGGAGTATGTGGAGGAATTTATCGGGTTCTTTCGCTTAGTGCCCTTGATTGATGAGGTATTAAAGACCCTTTTCTGTCTGGGACTTGTACCTACACCAGCTATCTTGCTCAGTACATTCACTATGTGATGCTGCTCTGTGGTTCTTCCCTCACCATGGGTGAAGTGGATGAATCCCCCATCACCACTCAGTCACTAGCTTTAGCCCCGATGAGATTACGGCTCTTAAGTTTACCCTCGAGACAGCTGTAGATCCCAGTCCCAGAGTATCCAGTTCTTAAGTCACGGCCAGGAGCGCCGTTCCCAGTCCCAGAAAATCCAGTTTTCAAGTCACGGTCAGGAGCGCCGTTCCCAGTTCCAGAGAATCCAGTTCTCAAATCACGGCCAGGAGCGCCGTTCCCAATCCCATAGAATCCAGTTTCCCATTGAGCCCAGGAAGGGCCACAGATCCTAATTCCAATCATCCTTCGCCTTCACAGGTATCAGCCAGCTCTGCTCCTCCAGAGCGCCCTCAGGTGTCCGCGCCTCTAGCTCTGCCCTGGATAGGTTTCTGATCTGCCGGCTCTGCCCTCCTTCCTTGGATCTCCGTTGTTTGGAACTGGTCCTCTGTTCTTCCCCGGATCGGTCTCCACGCTGCCTCTCTCTTGTGTGGCATCGAAGATAGTATTTCGAGAGCAGCCGGCTGACTCAGCTGGTGCAGTTTCTCCAGAGCACCTGCAGGAGTGCTGATGACGACACAGCTGTTTCACAATTGGCCAAATTCACCACATGACGACAATGACGTGTGTTTCTAACATCTTCAATTCCAAAACTGCTCACAAATCTTATTTTACTTGGAAAATATCACAGTCATGTAAAAGAAAATACTAAAGCTAAGCCAAACTTTGAACATTTTATAAAAAAGAGATTAAACAATATAGTACTACATTAGATCATATTAAGATCAAACAACAGCTTTTTGTTACTTTAAATAGTTGTAATTTTACCCCTGGCATGAATTGTTTCACTTTACATATTCTTATGAATGTTTATTTGTTTTTGTACTTGTTGTGAGTTGTATATGCTTGAACAAACCTTTGTATAATGTTTGCATAAAAATACTGCTCACAAATCTGTTTTAGAACAGTAAAGTATTTTTACTGTATAGTCGCAATGTTATATTGAGTCACATTTAATAAAAAACACTGATAAAAGCAAATATACCCCCACTTTATTGGTTTTTAAATAGTATATGTTTATGTTTAACTTTATTCTTGAACAGATGGCCTTGTATTAAGGACTATATAAAAAGTGTTTCTGTTGCTCATGAAAACATTTCTGAAATGTGTGTACATTTGACAACTATTGCATGTTATTCACTTCATCTGTGATAAGAGTATCCAAACATCGCGAGAGCATCACTACTGGGAGCAGAAAGTGTCCAACTTCATGTTTCTGCTTTCAATTCCACCCCCGACTCCAAGCGGCGACTCTCGCCTATAGGTCTGTGCGGCGCTGCATGAAGTCGAACACACCTACAGTCACCAGTTGAACCACCTCGGCACTATATTTCCCAACACTCCCTTGTTAATCACGCACACCTGGAATCTATCAGTGGATCCTCCTCACCTGTCACGGCCAATCAAGCTCCCCATAAGAACATGCTCACTCCACACTCTCATTGTCTGGTCTCAAAGTTGTTTTGCATGACTTACCTGACGCACCTCTCTATTTACTCACCTCTAATTACTCCAGAAATCTGCTCCTGGTTCTCCAGTGCTCCACCGATCCTCTGCTCCGGACTAGCCTCCTGAAGGGAAGTAAAGGACGCATTACCTCACCTAGTTAAGCTCCCTGTCCATTTCAGTTACCGGAGTATTTGCCTGAAAGTCGGTGTCTTGTCTACATTTGCCTCAGTCTTCAATAAACCTGCTGTTATATTGACTTACCCTTGTGTCCCATCGTGTTTGCTTACAGTAATAAAGTCACATTGTAAAATATAATGCCACAATTCTAAAAAAAAAAATTAAGTTACAAAAGTAAAAAATATACATGAAATTGTGAAATTTAAAGGCACAATTACCAAAAAAGTATAAATGTGCAAAAATATGTAGTCATGATATATAAAGCCACAATTTTGAGATTAAAGTCACAAATGTGAAAAACAAAGACACAATTGCTAGATATAAATCAACAATTAGGAGATACAATTGCAAAACAAGACAGAATCATGAGATTTAAAGCCATAATTGATAAACAAAGTTGCAAATATGATATAAAACTGCAAGTTGAGATATGAAGTCACTATTGTTAGATTTACACTTGCAATTACATTAAATTAACTGATTCACAGAAATTACCCTTTTCTCTAATCAAACTCTAAATTAGAATAAGACGTATTACAAGCAGGATTATAGCAGAACATCCCCATCTTAACATTTTCATACTGCATCTTCTACTATGATGGTCAGTCGTGATTCAGATATTATTCGGTTTGAAATCAAAATAACCTATTTTCATCTGATCAATGCAAAGGCAGCACAAAATCCGCTTTGGCTTATTTACTATAAAATGGTGTTTAAACAGACTTTCTAATGCACTACCACATGCTCACACTATTGATTTTGTGCAAAAAATGAGCACGGGTTGACAGCGACAAAGTCTGACTTGGTTTTCAAATATTGAATACTTTTTAGGAACCAGCAGACACACTGATAAGAATGTTGTCAGAGATTCATCCCTAAAACTAAGCTGATCAGTTGATAGGAATGTTGCGGCAAAACCAACAAAGATGTTGATCCATGCACATGTCCTACTTGGCAAAATAATGCTAAGCCTTTAGCACTACATTCACAAAAGACCAGAATACACACACAGACTAAAACCAGCCTCATGCAATATCGACACAAGGCAAATTATGATGTTACGGTTGCGGATGCGTGGGTTTCCTATTGATGCCACTGGTTCACCCTTCTGTCAAGCATGCGGGATGCACACAGCTCATTATGTTTGTCCGCCGCTTCTATTTTTGCCTTTTAACAGCTGTGAGACTGCAGACTTCAGGCTGATTATGTGCATTCAACCTTTTGGGGGGAAAAAACAACAACAACAGCCACAATAGATAAATACACACAACTGTCAGCCAAGAATGGTTGGAGTTGGAACATTGAGTTAACAAGATTAACACTAATGAAATGTATTGTTGACAGGTTTTTCTTGTTTGTTTGTTATTTTATTCCACTAACAACTGTAAAGGTAAAAGAAGCATCATGATGATAAGTTCATTGTTTTTAATTAACCCATACTGGGCAAGTTGAACAACCAACTAACAATGTTTTAGAAAAAAAAAATGTAAAAAGAATTGAGTCTGATAATCTAATTACCGAATGCTTCATATTCATCACATGGTATTAAGGTTATTTACAATGTTTTTTGAACAAGCAAATAAATATAGCTATACTTCCTGTTTGTTGATAAGTTTAACTTAAATGCTTTGTTTCGGATAGAATCCAAAACTACGGGAACATCTGAAAATTGGAATTGAAAATCTAGCAGAAATTGAAACAAAAGAATTTGAAAAATTGTAAGCTAAAGCGGTAACACTATAATAAAGTTGGTAACACTTTATCTTAAGGATCAATTCTCACTATCAAATAGTTTCTTATTAGCATGCATATTACTAGCATGTTGGCTGTTTATTAGTACTTCTAAAGCACATATTAATGTTTTATTCTGCATGACCATATCCTAGACCCCTTAATCCAGCCCATTCAATACCTAAACTTAACAACAATCTTACTAACTATTAATAAGTAGCAAATTAGGAGTCTATTGAGGGAAAACTCAAATGTGAAAATGTGTTCACTATTCTAAAAAGTTATCAAAGTTTAATTTAACAAGAGTTAACTACATTAGTCAACATGAACTAAAAATAACAACACTTCTACAAAATGTATTAATGTTAATTTCTACATTTACTGATATTACTTGGAATGCACAATACACACTTTTGTAAATGATTTATGAAAAATAATAACAATGTAGTTATCTGTTTTTGCAACTGATCTCTTCATATGGTTCATTGTTAGCTCATGTTATCTAATGCATTAAACAATGTTAACAAATAGACTTTATTTTAAAGTGTAAGTGAACGTTGAACTATAGGCCATACTAGAGAGTTTGAAATAGAGACCCCAACATACAATATTGTAAATTTAGCCTCTCTGTTAAGGTTGTGTAAAATAATAAGAAAACTAAAAGATCCAATAGGCACCTTTATAACTTTATTAAGTTGCAAGTCTGAGTGCTAATTTCTTCAAATGCCTGTAGGCTTATTAAACAAAATTGCAATAAAGCAAATTATTGTGGTTATACAGGAAGGGCATGCACCATTGCAGTTTAAGCCCTGAGTCATCACCATATGAACTGATGACGTAACGAGGAGTTCTGTAAGGTCAGAGCCCTAAGGGCGATTAGCACTGCACAACTGCACTGCAGCACTGACCACATGTGCATGCAATCCACAGATGCAGTCCCTTTCAAACGCCAAATTAGATGTTTCTGATATTTTTTTTCTGGAAGCTAACTTCATTCTCATAAGATTAACCATATTTTAACCCCCAAAACTATATATATATTTTGGTCCAAAAACAGAGCCTGTTTTTAGCACCAATCCCCAAACAGCAGGTATTTTCCCAGTCACAGTGACAAGTTTTGTATGGCATTATTAAAAAATGTTTTTCATAAACATGTAAAAACTGAATTTGTCAAATTTGACCTTTAAGATCATTATGAATATATGGCATAGTTAATCAGACATTTGGACAAAACCACGTTAAAGGGGTCATATGATGTTGCTAAAAAGAACAGTAGTTGTTGTATTTGGTGTAATGCAATGTCTTTATGCGGTTCAAAGTAAAAAAAAAACATTACTTTGCATATACTGTACATTTTTGTTGCTCCTCTATGCCCCGCCTTTCTGAAACGCCCACATTTTTACAAAACTCATCGCTCTTACGCCCCTTCCAATGTTGTGATGACTTGTCCCAGCCTTTTACAGTCTATGGTCCCGCGAAAACAACTAAAACAATAAAACCTGCTATAAATTAGGCACTTGTTGCATTCAGTGAGGACATAATGATTGATTATAATGACATATGCGGTCTTTTTACGTGTTGCGCTGCGCTGCGTAAACATAACACCATGTCTGCATTTGTGATCGTAGAAACACCAAACAAGCACTATCTGCATCTGCAATGCTCAAAACTCGCGTTTGAATAGTCAGTAGTAAATTCTTTAAATATTGAAACGTACTTACAGGCTATGAGTCAGAAGCAGCAGACTGTCCTTGCAGCGTTGGAATTGCCCACTTTATATCCCAGGATCAGGAAATAGTCCTCCATAAAATTATTTTTAATTGTGTCCTCTTTTGGAAGCCCAAACAAAGTACTTTCGCTTTCACAACGAAACACAGCATCTCCAGGACATGTAGCTGGCCGCAGCAGCAATAATGCAGCGAGAATAAAAATCACGCCCCCTTTCTTTGTGAATACATTTGGGCGGTGTTTTGCAAATCTCCCCACACCGTGACGTAGACATGTTGGGGTGTGTTTGAATGAGCCATTTTAGGAGGGCGTGGCAGAGTCTTAACTTTTATAAAGAATATCTCTTTGGTTTTGAGACTTTAGTTTTTGCAACTTCAGGGATCTTATCTATGCACAAACAGCTTTTAACACTCAAAATAGAAAGGGAACTTTTAAATCGCATCATATGACCCCTTTAATTTTTTTTTACTAATTAGACATTCCACAATTGAAAAGTTGATGCCACCTTCCTGGTGCCCATGCTGAGAAATGATTGCACTGTTGATATGCCAACATAGCAGTGATTATGTCAAGCTCTTCCATTTCCATAAAGCATTGGTTATGCAAATATATTTCATCTTCCTCCACTGAAGCATTATTTGAAAAGGAATATTAATTTCTATGTTAAAGACGAAATGCAGATCCTTGAACATCCAACAGGATTTCTCAATGTGTAGGGGGACTTAAAAATACCATTTATAATTCACTCTTAGAGCATGAAAATAAGCTTGAAAATAACAATAGCATACAAAAAGATGTTGTGAAATGTATCATCTTTTAAAATAAGAAAACTTAAGAACTTCCTCAAAAGGTTGCAAAGAGTGTGTTTTTACATTGTGTAAAAATAAAATGAGTGTACGCTGCTGTCAGTCGCATGGGCGTCAGTTGTGTAGCTCTCAGTAGCTTTGCTATTTGTAGCACTGCTGGCAGTGGCATTGTTATTGTCATTGGCACTACTGTAAATGGTGTTGCTGTCAATGGCATTATTATCAGTGATGTTACTGTCAGTAGTGTTGCCAGCAGTCAGTAGTGTTGGTGTTAGTGGCATTGCTGTCAGTCACATTGGTATCAGTGCTGTAGCTGTTGTAGTAAAAATACCAGTTTAATATAGAGCTATTGTTTCAGCTCCGAATTAGTTATTAAATATTTAATATGGCTTGATTAAAGTCATATTAATATTTAACCTACAGTTTACACCTTATTAAGTGCTTGTCCAGCAATCACTAAAAGGTACATTCTGTTACTCTCAATTACAATCTCGCCCATTCCGTGGCCCGGTAGATAAACGAGATTGATAATTTCGTTAAGTTTGAGCTAGGCTGCGTTATCTTTAGGGCAAGTAAGGATAAAAATACTTAAAATCACATTCCAGAGACAATTCTTTATGAAATGAAAAACGATTTATTCGTGATATTGCTATTCTAACATAAATGGATTAACTGATAAGACATAGACATACACACACATAGGCATACGAAAGTTTTGAGGTTAAGGTTTAAAGAATGACATTCTTTACTATTTCATAACTTAACCAGCCAGCCAAAAGATCACGAACGAATACGTATGTTTCGTTACTGCATTCAGATCGAATTTTAACCAGTTCAATCAGGATTAGAAATTCAGTTTGTACTTGCTTGAATGGGTTTAAAAGCAGGCTCGGAGTGGTTTCGTTTTCCCGCGTGAGTTCAGTTCTTTGTTTCGGGCGTCACGTGTTCAGCTCGGCTCCTTCGGTTGTTCTCGTGTGGAGACTTGAGATGGCTGCGTGACGTCATCGGGAAAGCTCTCCTCACAATCGTTGACTTCGTGGCTCCGTTACGGCTTTGGCACGGTCTTAGACCCCCTCCGATGGTTGGTTTCGTTGAGAGAGTCCAGCGGGCCGGCTTCCAGGTCAGCCTTGCGCGCGTTTGAGCGCGCCGAGTTCAGGAGCGCCCGAGAGTTGCAAGAGGGAAGAGAAGAGAGAGCGCCGCCGCTCATCTTTTCAACTGTCCGGTTTGACGCCGCCCACCGCGGCTGATCGAACCAGATTGTCCGTATGGGGCGGAGCTCCACCCATGTCCATGGTTTTCTTGCAAGGCATTTTCAATGGAGAAAAGAATAAGTTTTGATCCCTGTATTAACTTTTATCAAGTTTACACACTTATAATATCACCACATTCGTTATAGTACTGATTCATGAAGTTTTGCAACCATTCATAAAAGTCTAAACACTGCAGCCTACACATTCCAGGTTAAAGCACGATTAGAAATCAGCCCACGTTTTCTTAAATTAATATTCATATTCCACAAGCATATGAGAGAAAGAGTACACATTGATATCCATATATCTTCTTTGTGGATGCTTTGCAAGTCATGAAATGAACGAATGTCTTTGAGAAGCGTTCCCGCACATTCCTTTTGTTCCACAACAAGAAGAAAACGCGCGCTTTTGCGCTGAGGCGGAGGAGGGGCTTTTAGAGGGCTGCTGATTCTTTAGCTGCCCCCCTTCTGGTGACTTGTAGAGTTGAATTCCTGCCGCTATATATGTTACACTGTCAATAGCACTACTGTCAGTGGTGTTGCTGTCAACAGCATTACTGTCAGCAGCATTGCTTTCAGTCATGCTACTATAAATTGTGTTACTGTCTTTGTTGTCTTTTCGGTCTCACTGTCAGTAGTGTTGCTGTTAGTTGCATTACTGCCAATAGCGTTGTTGTCAGTGCTGTTGCTGTCAATGGTGCTACCATTACTGTGAGTATCATCGCTGTCAATGGTGCTACCGGAAGTGTCAATCTATTGCTTTGTTGTCAGTGGTGTTACTGTCAGGTGCATTGCTTTCAGC
This sequence comes from Gymnocypris eckloni scoliostomus, assembly GCA_027564155.1. Taxonomy (NCBI): domain Eukaryota; kingdom Metazoa; phylum Chordata; class Actinopteri; order Cypriniformes; family Cyprinidae; genus Gymnocypris; species Gymnocypris eckloni. The sequence continues at coordinate 21,398,406 of CM050432.1, read as the reverse complement.
AACACTGGTGTCAGGGATATAGCTGTTAGTGGCATGGTCATTAGTTGTGTTGCTATCAATAGCATTACTGTCACACTGTCAGTGGCATTGCTGCCATTACTCTCATACAGACAGTGGTGTTGCTGTTAGTAGCAGTGACTGTCAGTAACATTGCTGTCAGTGTTATTGCAATCAGTAGCATTGCTGTAAATGTCGTTGTTGTCTGTGCTGTTACTTTTACTGTCAATGGCATTGCTGTCAGTGGCTTAGTTGTCAGTCACATTCATGTCAGTGTTGTAGCTGTCAGCAGTGTCACTGTAAGTGACGTTACTCTAGGAGGAATTGATGTCAGTGGCATTGATTTCATTCACACTGGTATTGGTGTAGTTGTCAATATATATATATATATATATATATATATATAAATTAGTCGTGTCAAAATTAGCACGTTAATGCAGGCAATTAATATTTTTCAGTTTAACACGGTAAAAATATTTAACGCAATTAATGCAGGGACAGGGCTAGGTTTGGCCACCCCACTCACAACTGTTTATTCAGATGCAGAACGTCTTTACGAGCCCATAAAATGGGACACTTTTCAGATGCGCACTCCAACTTCACTTCAGCGCCAGGCGCGTGTCAAATGAGCACAGAAATCGTAAGTGTGACAAGGAGCTGCGGTGAAACATCAGTGAACTGCGGTCAGAAGAGTTGTTGTCAGGCCATATGTCAGTAAAAATGAATCTTCCTGTCCTGTCAGCTGTTATACTGTGCTCTTAATTTATGCTCTTCAAGTCCACACACAAATGTGCTGGCACATGCTGTATAAGGTTATATTAAAGCGCTGTGTCATATTAAAACCCAAATAAAACTACGAGTATGCAATGTTGTAGTTATGTCGTCAGTTAAAACAAAAAAAGGCAATTAAACCTACCTTTAAAACTGTGCATGCAAGTATTTATTATTTATGAGTCAGATGTAAAGCAGTGTCAGCTCTGCATCAAGTTCAGCAGTAGCAGTTTTTAAAGTAGCAGACAAAATAACCAGCTGCTGTGATGTCTGTTAACCAAATAACAAAAGGAAAAAAGAGGAAATCAATAACTTCTGTAGTTGTAATCTTTATCTCTATTTAATGTAGAGTTTAGTGTTTGATAACTTCATTAAATTAGGCTATTTGAAGGGGGTGACTCAATACCTTTGGCAATATAGTGTATGTATATATATATATACTGTATATACATTTATTTTTTACTGCCTTTTAGAATTCCACTGCTGTGCAACCTTTCGAAATTGCCATCTCTCTCTGTCCAGTGCAGCAGGGAGTGCTGCAAATGTTTGAAAGTCACCTTTGCATAGTCACCTTTTCACCCCCTCCCCCCACATTCCTCTCTCTGAGCACGTACAGCTCTGACTAATGGTGTGCAAGGATTTTTCAGATGCTGCTGCTGACTGCACAGACACGGAAAAAAGGAAAAAAAAAAATGAAGCAATCTAAAAGCACTCAATAGAAAATGTGATATTCATGATTTGGGTTTCTGCCACGCAAAAAGCCAGAGCCAGTCACCCTGTCATAACCACATAGACGTGCCTGGCATCCACACTGTGAATATCCTAGCACCAGTGCTAGGGTTGAGAATCGAGAACCAATTTTCATTCCATTTTATGTACAAATACTGGAACCGAATGATGTTCATGATGTTTGGTTCTTGAGTGTTTGCATTTTTCTGCTGGTGTGGAAACAACACCATACTAAAACACTCTGACAGTCTTCTCTACAGTAATCTACATTTGTCACCAACACCACGGAAAATGGAATCATGTTTTAGCTTAGTTGTGACCTTGAACTCTGAACTGCGTGATGAGAAGGAAAGGATGTGACAAAACAATAACAAATATATATATCGCATCTTCCTATTGCAATGTGTCGCAAATTAATCTGTCAAAAACAAATCACAAATTAGCTCACTCACACGAATAAGTCTGAAGCAGTTGCTATATTAACTATATGTTAGTGAGTGACTCACTCAGTGAACCTCACGTCTTTCTTCTGGTCATATCTGAATCAAAATAAACCATGAACATGAGCAGGATGAATAAAGCTCAGAAATGTCAGCCGGGGCAAGAACAAGACTTTGCGGTGAGTGCATGTGAGAGTGCTGCTTAAATGTATGTGTGTGAATGAGGTGCAGGTGTGGTGAGACAATCAAGGCTAATGAGTGAATGGTGACAGCTGTGTGATTGGTGTAATGGTGGATGGGAATGTGTGAGTGCATTGCATGATGGGAGATGTAGTCCATGGGTGATGTGCAGTTGTAGTGAGTGGCAACCAGATTCATGACAGAGCCCCCCCCCCTAAGAGCGGCTTCCAGACGCTTTACACAAAGCATAATCCAGGAGGGCGGTGGAGCGGAGGTGGAACCGGGGGAGGGAACGGAGGGCCAGGTCCATGTGGAGCCAATGAGACAGGAGCCCACCAGGGCGGGGCTGAAGAGACAGCAGAGACGTGAAGTGACACTGGGTAAACTGCTGTGGCGTGACGAGATTCTGGCAGGTCGGCGGAGACGTGAGGTGACTCTGGCAGGTCGGCGGAGACGTGAGGTGACTCTGGCAGGTCGGCGGAGACGTGAGGTGACTCTGGCAGGTCGGCGGATACGTGGGGTGACTCTGGCAGGTCGGCGGAGACGTGGGGTGACTCTGGCAGGTCGGCGGAGACGTGGTGACTCTGACAGGTCGGTGGAGACGTGGGGTGACTCTGGCAGGTCGGCGGAGACGTGGGGTGACTCTGGCAGGTCGGCGGAGACGTGGGGTGACTCTGACAGGTCGGCAGAGACGTGGGGTGACTCTGACAGGTCGGCGGAGACGGGGTGACTCTGGCAGGTCGGCGGAGACGGGGTGACTCTGGCAGGTCGGCGGAGACGTGGGGTGACTCTGGCAGGTCGGCGGAGACGTGGGGTGACTCTGACAGGTCGGGCGGAGACGGGGTGACTCTGGCAGGTCGGCGGAGATGTGGGGTGACTCTGGCAGGTCGGCGGAGACGTGGGGTGACTCTGGCAGGTCGGCGGAGACGTGGGGTGACTCTGGCAGGTCGGCGGAGACGTGGGGTGACTCTGGCAGGTCGGTAACAGTAACACATAAGTAAGTTATGTATGAACGTCAAAAGTAGCCCACAGAAAAAGTAGCACAGAAGCTAAAAGTATGAATGTGCAATACTTTGAAATCATTATTCAGTATAGGTGAAGACCTAGAAGAATAACAGTACTATTTTCACAACACAGCAGTGTATTTATGACTGTGATAATAAGATATTTTATAATTTGCAATATCAAACAGTAAAACAGAATGTTATTGTACATGTAAAATAACTGGAAGTGGCTAACACAGGATGTCTCGCATATTCAAGTTACAAATGGACCAGCTCATTCTTATATTAAAAATATGGTGGATAATATAGTTAGAATTAATTATTTGGGATTGAAAAAATAAATAAAATAAATCATAGAATTATTAAGTGTAATATGAATGGTATAGCTATGTATTTCCTTCATTTCTATCCAGGATCACAAGTCTTGGCACACACTGCTATCTTGTAACTCATCAGAGAAACGGGGAGCCAAATAGGAGCCAAGGAGCAGATAGGGAGTTGGTGTATGCCCGCAGGCGGAATATGCAAGTGTGTGTATTCATAGTTTTAGTAGATGTCAGTATGTGTGCTCAAAAGTGTAAGTCAGATCACTTGGGCGAGCACCATGTTCTAATTGAGGTGAGAGCTGGCAATGTTGTGGGTCGCACCTGAGGCAGCACTTCAGACTCAGAGGGATGCCCAAGAGTAACCTGTACCTCAAGAGCCCACTCCACACACACATAATCAAACAGTAATTAGAATTAGAAGCACTGAAATGGAGGGCAAAGTTACAAACTGTGAAGGTGGTTTGCAGCTTTACAAAATGTACAGATCTACATATGTTTACCTCATGATTATATCCCCAAAATGGCATGGCTACAAGTCTGTTTTGTTATACTTTGTATTAAGACAGTATCATTTATTATTAGGATCATTATGGTTATGGTCATGGCTACTGTAGGTAATCAATGGAACCTTATTGCAAAGATGTATCAATACCTTTCCTCTCAATAATTTCCCATTCCTTCTTTACTGTCTGTACCAATAAAATAGGAAAGAAATTAAATGAGTCCCACAAAATCAAATTACCACACCAATGATTAAATTAAGTGAAATTAGGACACACTTTCATCTCCTAGCTGTCATCACTCATCAGGAACATTCTGAAAACCAGGCATCCTCCACCTTCCCTCATGCCCTTATATCTTTCCATCACATCAATCCCATTTCAAGTAGAAACCTTTCCTCCCTCCTTGAAGGGACATGTGTTCTCAGCAGTACAGCCAAATTAGAAAAACAACTTGTCCTTATTTTAGACAAACTTCAAAGCGGACTTGTGACCCTGTGTCCCTGGCAGAAAGGGAAGACAAGAACCTGTCTGGAGTTGATTCAAATGCTGCTTTCAGAGCTTGTATTCAGCTTTCAGAGCTGATGCCACTCGTAAGGGGAAGAGAACAAACTTTGAGGACATCTTTAAATATTCAGTGAGGAGAATCTGGAACTGACAGTGCTTTTTTAACCTTTAGAAACTTAATAAACTTTTATAAATAATTTTAGGTGAGTGTAATTTCTGCACCACTAGTGACACTGAACAAAACAGTATGTGTTCTATCACTGTGTGGCTCAGTGGTAGAGCATTGCGTCAGCAGCGCAAAAGGTTGTGGGTTCGATTCCCAGGGAACACACATACTAATGAAAATGTATAACCTGAATGCATTGTAAGTCGCTTTGGATAAAAGCATCTGCTAAATGCATAAATGTAAATGTAAGTATAACAAATAATAATGTCTAGGTTACATACGTAACCCCCGTTCCCTATCTGTCGGTCACTACGAATTATGTCGTGACGACATAGGGGATTTACCTGGAAGCCCGAAAATCTCTGACTAAGAGAAAACGCCAATGAAATTGGCTAGTGGATTTGCATACCTGAGCCACTCCCGTGCATACGGGTATAAAGGTGACAGGTGCATCCACTCATTAGATTTTTCGAGCCGAGTGGATGAAAAGAGTGCTGATCTCCACAAAGCCGTTCAACTTTATTTTGTTCCCGGTTGGCGTACGGTGCGATCAGCGGAGTCCCTCTAGCATCAGCGATCCCCATGGGCACTTCAACTGAGAGAGCAAATTCTAAAAGAGCAAATCACGGACGATCGCGTCTTTTTCAAGATGCCGTTTCGTCCGTGTCCTTCTGGTTGCGGTCAAATGTGTTTACAAATGTGTCCACTGCAGCTCAGTATACGCAACAATTGAAGATATTAGAAGACATGTTTGTCGTAAGAGATTTATAGTAACAATATAGCATATCAACATGATGATGTAATTATTTATATTTTTAGCTTTATTGCAAGGCAAGTTTATTTATATACTAAATTTCATACACAATGGTAGTTCAGTGTTTTAAATAAGAATGGACGCAAGGGCAGTGACCGTAACATCGAGCATATTTTGCAGTATTGAACACGTATTTATAGCGACTTCATCAGGCTCCAAAAATTATTCAAAAAGAACACAAAGAATGGTCTTCTCAGCTGCCATAGTTGCAACTCTTATGCCATCAGTAGAGGGTGTTCAACGCACCATCGTTTCTGTCTAAACATAGCCCTGACTAGGCCAGGCAATACAAATGCGCTGTAAGTACGTTATGATTCTAGCTTGAAAAATAAGCTTTTTAAATGCTATTTGAAGATAAGTAACAACATTCATGGGGCAATTAATTTCAGATTTTTGTTGCTGATTTGACATGTGTGAGTTCAGCGAACAGTTTGTGAGATTTCAGGATTCCCCCATTCAGCGTTGCAAATATGGTCGCTGAATGAAGAGACTTTCCTCGAAAGGGAGGTTTTGTTAAATTATTCATTTTAATTACTTTTTTATGATTTAATTAATTGTCAGCTTTTCATTAAACTCACAAACCCTCTGCAGTTTCTTTACGAACCCTAGTTTGGGAAACCTTGATGTAATGTAATGTTTAATGCACATCATTTCAAGTTTTCTTACCCTTTGCATTTTTACATCAATGTGGTACAAGATACTGCTATTTAAATCAATGTGATACACGAGTTAAATCAAAGGTAATCTGATTATATTACCTAAAATGGGTAATGTAACGGAATATGTTACTAATTACAATTTTTGTCATGTAATCTAGAATCAGTTACGGATTACAATTTGTAAGTAATCTACCCAGCTCTGCTGGTGCGTCAGTATGTCCCAGGATGTCCAGTGATTCTTACAAGGAGGTTCCAGCTGTAAATCACTGCTTGGAACAGTTTGAGATGGTATGGGACTCATCTCACAGCCATCTGAATTTACAATCTTCCTCCGCCGCTGCTCATAGACAATGGGCTGGTTTATGCTGTCCGTAAGACCCTGAACTCCCTGCACCATGTGGATGGTTGGCCCAACGTCAGAGGCTCTAACCATCAGGAACAGTCTGTGGATGGGAGGGTACTGTCACAGTTACACCAGGCCCTCCTTCCTATCACAGTCTATTTACCCTCACAATTACCCGAATACTCTATAAGGACTAGAACACTATAAACACTTAAGGCAAACCCTCACTTATTCTCTGGACTCATTATGTATGTTGTCATTGTCGGACTTTCTACTAACCTGTTTGTACCTACCTGATTCTCCCACTTTGTTCTCCCTTATTGATCCATCCACTCCTCTACACACTACTTGCAACCATATTCTGTGTTACTCTCCACACATATCACCACTGTTTATTTATGACTGCTCCATCAGTACTCACCATGTTTCGTTGTTATGATCTTTTGTTTTTCAATAAAAGCACTGCTGATGATTTCATCTCCAGTCTTGTTTGACATACAGTGGGGCAAAAAAGTATTTAGACAGCCACCAATTGTGCACGTTCTCCCACTTAAAAAGACGAGAGAGGCCTGTAATTTTCATCATAGGTATACCTCAACTATGAGAGACAAAATAAGAAAAGAAAATCCAGAAAATCACATTGTAGGATTTTTAAAGAATTTATTTGCAAATTATGGTGGAAAATAAGTATTTGGTCAATAACAAAATTTCATCTCAATACTTTGTTATATACCCTTTGTTGGCAATGACAGAGGTCAAACGTTTTCTGTAAGTCTTCACAAGGTTTTCACACACTGTTGCTGGTATTTTGGCCCATTCCTCCATGCAGATCTCCTCTAGAGCAGTGATGTTTTGGGGCTGTCGCTGGGCAACACAGACTTTCAACTCCCTCCAAAGATTTTCTATGGGGTTGAGATCTGGAGACTGGCTAGGCCACTCCAGGACCTTGAAATGCTTCACGAAGCCACTCCTTCGCTGTTCGGGCGGTGTGTTTGGGATCATTGTCATGCTGAAAGACCCAGCCATGTTTCATCTTCAATGCCCTTGCTGATGGAAGGAGGTTTTCACTCAAAATCTCACGATACATGGCCCCATTCATTCTTTCCTTTACACAGATCAGTCGTCCTGGTCCCTTTGCAGAAAAACAGCCCCAAAGCATGATGTTTCCACCCCATGCTTCACAGTAGGTATGGTGTTCTTTGGATGCAACTCAGCATTCTTTCTCCTCCAAACACGACAAGTTGAGTTTTTACCAAAAGTTCTATTTTGGTTTCATCTGACCATATGACATTCTCCCAATCCTCTTCTGGATCATCCAAGTGCTCTCTAGCAAACTTCAGACGGGTCTGGACATGTACTGGCTTAAGCAGGGGACACGCCTGGCACTGCAGGATTTGAGTCCCTGGCGGCGCAGTGTGTTACTGATGGTAGCCTTTGTTACTTTGGTCCCAGCTCTCTGCAGGTCATTCACTAGGTCCCCTGTGTGGTTCTGGGATTTTGCTCACAGTTCTTGTGATCATTTTGACCCCACGGGTGAGATCTTCATGGAGCCCCAGATCGAGGGAGATTATCAGTGGTCTTGTATGTCTTCCATTTTCTAATAATTGCTCCCACAGTTGATTTCTTCACACCAAGCTGCTTACCTATTGCAGATTCAGTCTTCCCAGCCTGGTGCAGGTCTACAATTTTGTTTCTGGTGTCCTTTGACAGCTCTTTGGTCTTGGCCATAGTGGAGTTCGGAGTGTGACTGTTTGAGGTTGTGGACAGGTGTCTTTTATACTGATAACGAGTTCAAACAGATGCCATTAATACAGGTAACGAGTGGAGGACAGAGGAGCCTCTTAAAGAAGAAGTTACAGGTCTGTGAGAGCCAGCAATCTTGTTTGTTTGTAGGTGACCAAATACTTATTTTCCACCATAATTTGCAAATAAATTCTTTAAAAATCCTACAATGTGATTTTCTGGATTTTCTTTTTCTTATTTTGTCTCTCATAGTTGAGGTATACCTATGATGAAAATTACAGGCCTCTCTCATCTTTTTAAGTGGGAGAACTTGCACAATTGGTGGCTGACTAAATACTTTTTTGCCCCACTGTATGTGACAATATATATATAATATATTATGCATGTGTGTGTGTGTGTGTGTGTGTGTGTGTGTGTGTGTGTGTGTGTGTGTGTGTGTGTGTGTGTGTGTGTGTGTGTGTGTGTGTGTGTGTGTGTGTGTGTGTGTGTGTGTGTGTGTGTGTGTGTGTGTGTGTGTGTGTGTATGCGTGTGCATGTGTGTGAGTAACGGAGGCCAGTGAGTAGGTGCTGTGTTCAAGTAAACCTCACTCCCCTGATCTCAAGAGACGCCCTAGTGACTGATGATAGTGACTGCAGCCATTTAGCCTCCTGGTTAGCATGTCCATGCAGTAGATCGAGGGTTTGAGACCCGCTCGGAAGCAGGCAAGTGGGACCTGTTACATATATTTATATATATGCTAAACTGTGATATTTTCACAAGGGGAACATCTCCTTTTATATTGCAAAGAATAAAAAAAGTAATGTGGGTTTGGAAAAACATGAAAACATATCATCAGTCATTTTGTTTGCAAAAGACAGATGTAGAAATTACACATTTGTAAAACAAAAGGCAACAGATATTTCCGTAAAATTAATTAGAGCCGCAGGATTTAGAACAGTTAATAATTTTATATTAAATGTCATGGTATCCAATGGTAAAAATCTTAGATTCCAGTGCTTTATGGCATATTCGGTGATGCTGCTTAAAAGCATATTCTTAGTATTCCAGTCATTCTGTGTTTCTAGATATTTCAGCAAGCACAGATGCCAAATACAACAGATGGCGTTCAAACCTGAGCGTGTGTATGTGTGCTTTGAGGTCTGTGACATCAGCTGAGAAATATATTAAGCTGTCAAACAGAAAATATTGGCCTACAGATATGTAGGCCTCAACTAACAATTAACATATGCATTATTGAAATTAAGTACTCATCACATCCAAGTCCTCTAAATGCCTCTATTACAGCATACTTCGCCCAATATGATAAAAATAATAATAAATACAAACATACATAAAGAACACTGCCTTATAAAACGAGCTGGCGGAGACATGTAAAAGAGCATATGGATATTAGTTTTTTTGGGGGGGTTTTTGGACATGCATTCAGAAACTTTACATCTTGCTGAAGCATGCCATTTGTCATTCTATATGTAGTTAATGAAAATCTGGAATTGAGAACCGCTGCACTAGACTCTCACTGATTCTCAGTAGACTCTCACTTAAAGGTTTTGGACTTCAAAATGTCTGTAGCAGTTGAAATTGGGAACTAAGTTCATCATCTAATAAAAAGTGAGTAGGCCTACATGTTGTGGTTAGATACCCAGATGTATGAGATACACACACACACACACACACACACACACACAAACAGGTTGCACAAAAGTCAATTCCCTGGAAGTATCCAGTCTAACCGACATTCCCTGTGGCTTATTTATTTAATCCTTCCATTTTAACCTTCGAGTGTGATTTATGACTGCCATTAATCGTAGGCTGCACATTAATTCCACAGCACACAGATTCATCTGACCTGTGCCCTTTCAGATCCCAGCTGCGGTGACTCACTATGTCATCTGGTATATGCAATTTTTGTTTTATTATTCCTTATGTGGAAGGTTTTATGGAGATAAAGCCTTAAATCAGAAATAGAGCCAAACTCAAATCAACTCAGTTGTGTCAGATTCATATTGCAAAGCAAGTGTGTGTTGCATTCTCAGTGCAGCTGAAAGCAGTACTATAGTGATCATTAGCATAAACTCCTCTTGAAAACTGCAGTTAGCTTTCACTTTCGAATGTTTGAAGAGAACCTTTTGAGTAAGTTACAAGTAAATCTTATAAATATGATCATAACCATCTAACTGAATAATAACATCTGGTTTACTAGCACCGACATCTGAGTGGCGCTAAAAGGTTATTGCTTTGTCGCATTTAAAAATAACACACCACCTACAATAAATGCTTCCCCAAACCTAACTGTTTAGGCACAGTTAGTGTTGACACAAGCAAGTGTGAAAACTCAATTGCTGAAGCGCCCATGCCATTTTTGAGCTTTTTTATCACAAGTTTTGTTTCCCAGGACTCATGACCAAGGCCTCCACAAGTGTGATGCTTTACCAGGTGAGATACCATACAAGTTTGCTATGTCAAAAATGCAGCACATACAGTATGGAACTGACAATGTGATGCAAACATCAAAATGTTTTTTGCAACTTGTGTTTATTTCAGCTGAAACCATAGTGAATCGTGTGTATAGGTAAGTTTTTGGAGTTTAGCAAAAATGTAAGTAGAGTGTAAGGGACCAATTTTTGAGTGAAAGCAGAAATGCGAGTTTAACATTTAATAAAAGCAATTATATTACATTTTCTGTTAAGATTCTGTATTATTGGAGCTGTAATGTTGTTCTCGTCATTTTTAAAATAATTTCATGGTTTTAGTAGAACATTGTCATGGCAACAAAATAGTTTTAGATACAATTTCACACAGAAAGGGTTAGAAATTGATTTTTTCGCACTAAAATCATGTTTCCTTCCATATTATTTATATCCTGTGGCTATATTATTGAAACAGTGAGTATTTTACAGTTTATGTCTTCAGCAAGTGATTCACTGTAAGCCCGTTTTCTTATTATTTTTCTTTTATTAATGAAAAGGAATGACAAGTCAAAATCTGTTATTTTTGTAATCAACATCATGCCGCAAGTGCTGTTGACTAAGCTTATAATGAATTTGGAATATCCCTTTATTATCTTCCATTACTCAACTGATTTGGTTTAATAACTTTCTACATTATTCACTTTATTTTAGTCCTAGATTTTATCTTAATCAGGTTGCGAGTTAATACCTAGAGACAATTATTTTACTATCTCGTGTGCACTTTCAGATTGTAAGTGTCATCAGTCCAGTTACACCACAACATCATAGCAGGATAAAGCCGGATATTATTTGTTCAGCAGATTCATAGAAAGAGCCCTAAATAAAGCCTTTGATGTTAAAGAGGATTTGCTGAGGCAATCAGCATGAGTTGGTTTTCTGTGAGTTGGTTTGGTAAAAGCCAGTCAGTGTGTTAAAAGACCCAGAAAATCTATAGAGTACACTCACGTCCAATTAATTGTCTGTGTATCATTAATATTCATTATTCTGCAGAAGCTTGTGTAAAGCAATCAAATCAAATAAAAGATTTCTAGGTCTTTGTACTAGGGTACATTAAAGTGTCCCTCTTACCCTTTAATTGCACATAAGTACTGAATAATAATGAAAACAGTGTTTTAATATGTATTCCCTACCTTTATTGGGAAATAGCCCTGCTAGGAAATCACAGATATGCTATGGAGGGTTTAAAAGGTTAACATTTATTTCTAGATAGATATTTTATCCTCTTGGAGATCATAATTGCCAGATTGCTTCTAAAAATACCATATATTGCTTTGTGCTATTTTGGAGTTCTATAAATTCATCAAAATTGTGAATGATAGAATGTTTCAATAGATGTATACATAAATGCGATTACAATAAGAATTCTGTACACTTTAGTACATTTTGAACATTGTAAAATGTCATGTCAGTTATACCTTTTGCTAATGCTTCATGTGTTTGGATCTGAATATATTTGTTATTCAAGTAAAACGTCGGCCTGACAGAATCGGCCTGACTATCGGTAACATAAAAAATGCCATTTAAAACAGTCAGATATGGTAAAAATAGAATCTTAAAGCACCAACATCTAACATCTTGATTTAAAAACGTACATGTTTTGCATACTATGCTAAATTAATATGCATTATACAAATTATCTATATGTAATGCTTTATAAAGGTATTTATGATGCTAGGCTATTCTTAGGCCATAGTGTCAATACACTGTAATATAATACCCTGTGCTAATACATAGGCTAATACTTTAATTGTTTGCAATTTTATTTTTTTTACTCTATCTGATATTATATGAAGCATTGTGAGTTGCATTTCATGTATAGAAGGTGCTTTCGAATTAAATTAATTAATAATAATAATAACCAAGAATGTATAAGTAAAAATGTGAATAATCTAAGTAGTTATAGTAGTATAATAGTCAGATAATATTAATTAGACTGTATTGTTTCTAATTAAACGTCATATGAATCTTTATATGTACCTTTAAAATTATTATCATTGCATTCCGCTTTTTTACTCTGTAATGTACCGATTTCTGAAAGCATGCAAATGCCGCATGATCACCCGGTAATAGAGTGTGTGATGAACTGTTCGTTTCTCAGTGTGATTGTTACTCACTCCGGTTTTCTGGCGAGCCCAACGGACCGACACAATGTCGAAGGAGTCTGCGGAACTAGAGACTTGCAAGACGGGCTCCTCTTCTCGTCCTCCGCGGACTCCGGGCTGGACAGGGTCGCTTTGAGAGTCGGTGGGGACGTGGGTACGAGCTGCAGATGCTGCGGGTGATGGATGGGAGCTGCCGGCGGAGGCTGCGGCTGTTTGGACGGATGCTGCGGATGCTGCTCGCTTTGACCGTGAGTCGCCGAATGCTGGTGCGGGTGAGCGGCCGGCTGAGGGCTGTTGGTCCGCGGAGATGGGTGGTGATGTTGGTGCGGATGATGGTGGTGATATTGATGCGGATCTCTCAGCTCACGGTTCTCGCCGATCAGATCCTCAACCTTCCTCTCCAGCTCGTCGATGCGCTGCCGCTGGGTTTGAATCAGACTCTGCTGGTTTTGTACAATAGTGGTCAGTTCTTTGAGATAAAGCACGGCTTTCATTGGGTTATCTAGCAAGCTCTCCATTACTATAATCTCAAAGCTTCAAGCCTGCTGTATCAGGATGGAGTGGGAGTCTTCTGGATGCAGAGAATGTACTGTGGCGTACTGATGCTCTAAGGATGCTAGTGATGGTCCTGGTGCAGGGGAGACTGGGGGAGGAGCTGCGGAGGGTGATGATGTCAACGCTCTGACCAATCACAGAGAAGTGTGTTTGCATGCAGTACACACTTTCCAATTGTGACATCAATTTAAAGATAAACTAGAAAGTTTTTTCCACATTAAAAGTTTTAAATCTGCCTTGCCTCATGTGCAGTAATCTTCAAGTCCCCATCGTATTTACCTTAATATACCTTTGTGAAACGGAAGTAAACTTCTAAAGTATTAAAACAATTTACCAGAGTAGGTTACATTGTATTTCTGCAGAGGAAAAAAGAAGAAGAAGGAGAAGGTATAGGCACTTAAAAGAATAGGCTGTTCGCCTGAACCAACTCTACATTTGTTACCTTGAAATATCAGTTTCAAAATCATTTTGATGATGGCTGTTAGAGTCTAACAAGACGGTGTCTTCTGTTTCTTTCACATGCCGGAACGAAGACAATGTCTTTTTTGAATGGATGTCAATGGAGGCAAAGCTTAAATACACAGAACAGAGTGAGGCAAAATAGTTTATCATTTAATGAACTGACAGCCTATTGGCTATACTACACTTTAAAAAATTTGTGTAAGTTTTACTGTAAAATTTTGTGAAAACTCTACTGAAACAAATGTTAATTGGTTAACAGTATATTCCCGTACTATAAACAGGGGAAAAAAATTGAAAGATCTAACCAGACATTTAAAACGTAAAATTCGTATTTTTAGAAGTAAAAATAACAAATCGATGTATAATTTACTGTCAAAAATGGTAAACTACCATTCCCAGAATTCCCTGCGTGACACTCCACATTTGAAGGCATTTTGTTTAAACAATCATTTTGTTATAGTTTTTGTTATCAGTTATGTGCATTTGGCCTTTATGTTATCTTCTGTTGTTTAATGAAAGTTTATTGCATTATTTAAGTATCATGTGTGTTATGATGGTGTTTGCATGACAACTCTGGTATAGCTATCCACTGTAAATACTATAATGTATTTACAGCAGTGAGTTTCACTCGCTTAACTCTAGTTGACTTAAAAGTCGCAAAATTCACTAAATTACACACAGATGTTTTTACATTATTTATATTAAATACAATGCGTTGAAGTACTTTCTTGACCCACTTCAGTGAGAATTAAGTACATCTACATTTGCGATTTCATAATTCCTTTGAAACGTGGTTAATGTGTACTGAAGAATATTTATGGTAAACTTAAATATAATTGAATGCAATTTCTATTGAAACCTGTATGAAGTATATTTGTAATTACACATGCACATGATATAGTTGCAATTTAGTACATTTACATCAACATCAACTTTAAATGCAATAGCAAATAATGCTCTACAGATAAAATGAGCTATACCAAAGTACTAAACTGTGATTTATTATGTTAGTCAATACATCAAAATAAGTATCTTTATTTTAAAGCATGGCATATTATTATTAAAACATAATGGTTTATAAATATACTTTACAGTAAAAATGTATAATTTAACATCATTGCAAAGTGCATTTTTAGAACTGTTTAAAAAACACAGTCTACATGAATACTTCCATACTGTAAAAGAAAAAAAAAGAAAAACTGCCTTGGTTTATCTTCTGTTTATCTTCCCTCTCCTATTAACAGCGTAAATATCTGATTCAGGCTGTCCACCTCATTTATGCTTTCTTCCAGAGCTTAAATCTGAGTCACTGACTATACCAGCTGCTGTTTGATTATGCAGTTTAGCATTGTGAATTATCATATTATCAGTGTGAATGACATTGCACACAATCCATGAATTTATCACTGAAACATATGTCTTCTTTTATTTCTAGTTTTTGTGAAAAGCAAAAACTGATTGGTCAGCTGCAGCATTTTGTTTTTTTGTTGCAAAAGTGCCTATTTCACCATTCCTCATGAAAGTGGATAAAATATATTTGTGTCTCTCTAGCTCTCTCTTTAGGGTCATCGGAGCCTATCCCAGCATCTCGGGTCACAGGTGGAGAACACTCTGAATGGATGGCCAGTCAAATTAAAGGACTCACACATATTCACACCTATAGGAAAGCCATAAAGCCCATGTAGACACAGGGAGAACATTTCAAGGTTGGTTCAAGGTTCAAGGTTCTTTATTATTTGTCACATACACAATCATACAGGGTATAATCAGTAGTGAAATGTAGGTCAGGACAGGTCCGCTCAATGGAAAGTGCAAAAAAATAATAATAATAATAATAAAATAAAAATAACATAAGTAATAAAACAATGAAACATAACACAAGAGAATATATATATAAATATAGGTGAGAATGAAAAGGAACAAATAATAAAATAAAATGAGTAAGATGTGCAATGAGATAAAATGTGCAATACAGTATACTGTGGATAATAAATATTAATAAAAACACGGATGTGCAAGAGAATGTGCAAATAGGTTGTTGTACCGGGTATGTACACATAGCAGCAGCAGTGTGGATGATGGAGAATAATGGATGTGTATACAGTTTATTAAATTGAGTCCTGTGGATGTAATGATGTTATGAGACTGAGTTTAGGAGCCTGATGGCCTGAGGGAAGAAACTCCTCCTCAGTCTCTCAGTTTTTGCCATCATGCTCCTGAAGCGCTTGCCAGATGGCAGTAAACAGAAATGATGGTTACCAGGGTGATTCGAGTCCTTGAGGATTTTATCAACTCTGCTTTTGCAGCGTTGCACACATTTGCACACAGAAATGCTTCCTGGCTCAATCAGGAATAACCCACCATAAAATGATTGCTATATGACTGACAAGCACTATTAGAAATTAGGTCAGATGAATTTAAGAACTCAATAAGTTTAAATTATTTTGACAACAAATTGAGTTTATGGTTCATCTATTGTAAAAGCGTTACTCCATTTGTCATGAATCTGGTTGCCACTCACTACAACTGCACATCACCCATGGACTACATCTCCCATCATGCACTGCACTCACACATTCCCATCCACCATTACACCAATCACACAGCTGTCACCATTCACTCATTAACCCTGATCGTTTCAATGCACCTGCACCTCATTCACACACACACATATAAGCAGCACACTTCCTTGCACTCACTGCGAAGTCTTGTTTTACATCGGCTGACATTCTGAGCGTTTCCCCTGTTTTTACCTGGACTGCCTATTTACTCTGACCGTTTGCTGCCTGCCTTTTGACCCTACCTGCCTTTAGATATCCTCTCTGTCTGCCACCTGCCCCGACCTTTGCATTGCCCCTGTTGTTGATTCTGCCTTGCCTTCATTACTCCTGTTACTACCTTTGACCATTGCCTGTCTGACCACCCCTTGTCTGTATTAAAGCTGCAATTGGATCTAACCTCACTGCCTCTTCGTTACAGAAGACTTCGCCACCTCAGATCCAGCGGCTTTGTTTCGGCTACCCAGCCCAACCATGAACTCCATAGACCAACTCCTACAGCTTCGCCAGGGAGGCCTGTCTATTGAGGAGTATGTTCACCAGTTCTGTGAGCTGACGTATCAGGTACCGCTTTATGACGAAATTCTGTTCAAAGACTTATTCCATTTCGGGCTCAATAGACAGATCAAATCTCTGTTTCCTGGAGGAGAGTTTAAGGGCAGTTTGAGGGGCTTCATTGACTGTGCATTGTTGTATGCTGGCTCTTCCTTCACTGTGGGTGTTGCAGAGTCCGCTCCAGAGGCCGCTCCGTGCCAGGAGCGCGCAGAGGCCACTCCGTGCCAGGAGCGCGCAGCATCCGCCTCCAGAGGCCGCTTGTGCCAGGAGCGCGCAGCGTCCTCCAGAGGCCGCCTCCGTGCCAGGAGCGCAGAGTCCGCTCCAGAGGCCGCCGTGCCAGGAGCGCGCAGAGTCCGCCTCCAGAGGCCGCTCCGTGCCAGGAGCGCGCAGAGTCCGCTCCAGAGGCCGCCTGCCAGGAGCGCGCAGAGTCCGCTCCAGAGGCCGCCTCCGTGCCAGGAGCGCGCAGAGTCCGCTCCAGAGGCCGCTCCGTGCCAGGAGCGCGCAGAGTCCGCTCCAGAGGCCGCCTCCCAGGAGCGCAGAGTCCGCTCCAGAGGCCGCTCCGTCCCAGGAGCTCACAGAGTTCGCTCTCCAGTCGGTCCCGCCCAGCTCTCCTTCGTCTCCGCTGGTCCCGCCCAGCTCACCGATGCCTCCGCTGGTTCCGTCCAGCTCACCGATGCCTCTGCTGGTTCCCTCCAGCTCACCGATGCCTCCGCTGGTCCCGTCCAGCTCACCGATGCCTCCGCTGGTCCCTGCCAGCTCACCGATGTCTCCGCTGGTCCCTGCCAGCTCACCGCCGCCTCCGCTGGTTCCATCCAGTTCCGCTCTACCCGAGCGCCCCCCAGTGCCTGCTCCTCGCCAGCGCCCCAGAGAATCAGCGCTTTCCGAGCACCCCCGAGAGTTGGTCCAGTCCAGCTTATCTTCGTCTCCGCTGGTCCCGTCCAGCTCATCTTCTTCTCCGCTGGTCCCGTCCATCTCACCGTTGTCTTCGCTGGCCCCATCCAGCTCGCCTCTGCCTCCGCTGACTCCGTCCAGTTTGGCGCTTCCCGAGCGTTCCCGAGACCCAGCACATCCAGAATGTCCCTTGACGTTCGCGCCTGCAGAGTGCCCCCTTGAGGTAGTGGAGTTCCCCAAGAACTTTCTGGAGGGGAGCTTCCCGCCATTGCTCACTAAGACCCCGAACCCGCCATGGCCCATGGAGGCCCCGGATCTTCTATGGCCACCTAGAAAACTCACTACCCCGATCCTTAAGACTATATGTGCTCTCTCTGCCTCTTGTGTCTCCGTTTCTCCTAGGTCCCAGTCACTGCCAGGGGTCTCATCTGCTCCGCCCTGGAGGGCGCCTGTCTCGTCTGCTCCGCCCTGGAGGGCGCCTGTCTCGCCTGCTCCGCCCTGGAGGGCGCCTGTCTGCCTGCTCCGCCCCTGGTGGGCGCCTGTCTCGCCTGCTCCGCCCCTGGTGGGCGCCTGTCTCGCCTGCTCCACCCTGGTGGGCGCCTGTTTCGCCTGCCCGCCTCGCCGGTCGCGCCCCTGGTGGGCGCCTGTCTCGCCGGGTCCCGCCCCTGGTGGGCGCCTGTCTGCCTGCTCTGCCCTGGTGGGCATCTGTCTCGCCTGCTCCGCCCTGGTGGGCGCTGACCTGCCAGAGTCACCTCACGCCTCTGACCTGCCAGAGTCACCTCACGCCTCTGCTGACCTGCCAGAGTCACCTCACGCCTGCTGACCTGCCAGAGTCACCTCACGCCTCTGCTGACCTGCCAGAGTCACCTCACGCCTCTGCTGACCTGCCAGAGTCACCTCACGCCTGCTGACCTGCCAGAGTCACCTCACGCCTGCTGACCTGCCAGAGTCACCTCACGCCTCTGCTGACCTGCCAGAGTCACCTCACGCCTCTGCTGACCTGCCAGAGTCACCTCACGCCTGCTGACCTGCCAGAGTCACCACGCCTCTGCTGACCAGAGTCACCTCACGCCTGCTGACCTGCCAGAGTCACCTCACGCCTCTGCTGACCTGCCAGAGTCACCTCACGCCTCTGCTGACCTGCCAGAGTCACCTCACGCCTCTGCTGACCTGCCAGAGTCACCTCACGCCTCTGCTGACCTGCCAGAGTCGCCTCCGCTGACCTGCCAGAGTCACCTCACGCCTCTGCTGACCTGCCAGAGTCGCCTCCGCTGACCTACCAGAGTCACCTCACGTCACAGCGGTCTACCCAGTGTCCCTTCACGTCCCTGCTGTCTCGTCCGCCCTGCCCTGGTGGGCTCCTGTCTCATTGGCCCCACATGGACCTGGCCCTCCGTCCCCTCCCCCGGTTCCACCTCCGCTCCATCGCCCTCCTGGAGTATGCTTTGTGTAAAGCGTCTGGAAGCCGCTCTTGGGGGGGGGGGGGCTCTGTCATGAATCTGGTTGCCACTCACTACAACTGCACATCACCCATGGACTACATCTCCCATCATGCACTGCACTCACACATTCCCATCCACCATTACACCAATCACACAGCTGTCACCATTCACTCATTAACCCTGATTGTTTCAACACACCTGCACCTCATTTCACACACACACATATAAGCAGCACACTTCCTTGCACTCACCGCGAAGTCTTGTTTTGCACCGGCTGACATTCTGAGCGTTTCCCCTGTTTTCACCTGGACTGCCTATTTACTCTGACCGTTTGCTGCCTGCTTTTTGACCCTGCCTGCCTTTAGATATCCTCTCTGTCTGCCACCTGCCCCGATCTTTGCATTGCCCCTGTTGTTGATTCTGCCTTGCCTTCATTACTCCTGTTACTACCTTTGACCATTGCCTGTCTGACCACCCCTTGTCTGTATTAAAGCTGCAATTGGATCTAACCTCACTGCCTCTTCGTTACACCATTGCATTAGTTTGAAACTGTTATGACCCGCTACAATTATTATTCTCTAAATTAAACTTTAAAATTAAAATGTTGTGATACATAAGTGTAGAACTGACCATTACTTAACCAGTTTAATGTCAGCATGTGAGGGAGATCAGAGATATCAGGGATATCAGAGATCGTGGATTAGGGGTCGACCGATATGTGTTTTTCAGGGCCGATACCGATTATTACAGATCAAGTAGACCGATAACCGATATTTTGAACCGATATACGTGTCTGGTGTAAAAATTAAAATGAATGCCAAAATTAATAATAACAAGAGCTCTGACAAAAAAACGTTCTTTAAATGCTTTTAAACATGTCTTTAATTCTGAAAACTGTTAATAACAACAACATTAAATAAACAGTAATATTAATAATATTAATAATAACATAAGTACAGAGATCACCCAGAAGCATTCTGTAAACATTTTGTAAAACTTAAAGTAAACGTATTTAGCGTATTGTGTGATTATTCTCAACAAAAGTTGTAATAATTGTTGTAGTTGTATTACGTTTACAGTAATATATTCGGCTAAACCGAACTTATATTTTGACAGGTTGCCATGAGAACCTTTTAAGTTTCTGTAGCCTATGTATATATGATATGACGATCGTTTTACTCAAATGAAACGGTCAAATGCTCATCAAGTGACTCTCCGAGCAGTTCTGGGGATGTTGTTCGTGTATTTATGTCCTCATTTATGCTGAAAACACCGCGAGCAGCACGCCCTCGAGTATGTATGTGTGCAGTAAATGAAACCGCACGTCTGTGTCATTCATTAACAGAGATGCAGAACATGCAGGATTCATATTTAAAGTGTAGTCCATAGCGCGAGTCGATTTAAGTGTACTGACCTACTTTTGATTAATTCATCCAAACTTCGACACATTCCGTGACATTCCGCGTTATACGGTAAATTCCATTATATGACTGCATTCCGCGATTCCGCCCGCATTTTTCGCATCGCGACATCATGGGTTATATTGAGGTGTTTTGCAACTTCAGCAACGCCTGCTGCTCCTTTACCTTTGAGAACTGATGCGTGATCACTGAGGCAGCTCCAGTTAGCAAGTGCTCTCGTGTGAGACTGCCTTCAGTTATCCGCGTTGATTGGTCGGACTCGTGACTCTCTACATATCAGATGAGCGGTGGGCGGAGATTGCTCTCAGAGATTGAGAGATCGCCTCACTCTCACAGAGTGTTGAGATCAGACAGACTGCATCGAGCCAAATAGTGCATTTAAACATTAAATAGTTTCACCTGTATTATTTATTCACCAATAAATAATGTCACCTGTAAATAGTATGTTTGTTTGCATAAAAAAAAAAAAAAAAAATTATTGGCAAATCTGTTTTTAAAATGGCCGATACCGATAATCGGTAAAATGCTTAATATCGGCGCCGATAATCGGCCAGGCCGATAATCGGTCGACCCCTATCGTGGATATCTCTGATATCCACGATCTCTTTGGGGAACACACCACACAATGCATTAACAGGAACTAATGATTTCAAACTAAGGGCTTGTTGACTAAAATCTGGTCCCAAATGAGTTATTGCCTTTCCTGAGTACTGGCTTAGTTTAGGCTATATTTTAACCCTGTTACATATGCTGTCATTTTTAATGGTATTTGGTTTTGATATTCATTTATAATGTCCCATATTATGGTAACAAGATGGCAAAAATGCAAACTACTAACAACTTAGAGCAAGTCATGTAATATTGACATTGATCTCCTGCTCAACATCTCAAATGAACAACATTGTATAAAGGTACCAAGCACCAATTTCCAGTCCCTGTTTGACACCTTATGAACATGTTTTTATGCTTTCTTATGGAATGCAAAGCACTTATGAATACTTTGAAATAGAAAACTCAGTTTTCCTTTTCCATGTCGGATCTCTAGAAATAATGGCAAATGCTGAATGACATCCAAGAGAGCTGAATCATATATGCTCACCGACCTTGAAACTCACAGCAAAGACCAGCCAGGCCGTTTCTTCATGTGATCACTCCAGGCTCATAAAGAGAAATTACAGAGTCGTCCAGCCAACAGAATATCATTTTTGAGCATATTGGGCCAAAAATGCTTTTTGCAGTGCTACCGGAGAATAGGGCATCTAACTGGACACGACAGATTCAGTCTAAATTGAGCTGTGATTAAGTTATGTCCGCTCAGCCAATGCCCATTTAATGTACACTTTGGCTTCAATAATTGATGTTGCTCATAGAAAACACTATGAGCCAAAAGTGAACTACTGAACAGAATGCTAATGACTTAGCAAAGTGCTAATTTGGTATCACATTTTAACAAACTGGGTACACCTATACAGACATTTTACAGTGTGCTGTGTACTCCATTACTTTTAACTGAGAGATCTTTGGCATCAATACACAGGCACGAAGGGCATGGAAAATGTATTGTCAAGACATTATATATTGGGTTATAATTGTGTATAGAGTGGGGCTCAAATCCGGACCTCGATATCCACTTTTCTGCAGCGATTAGATGTAACCTGTATTAAACACACCTTTCTACAACTTTGTAGCAATCCTGAAGAACTTGATGAGCTTTTTCAGGTGCGTTTGACTGGGGTTGGAGCTAAACTCTGCAGGAAAGTGTATATCGGGGTCCAGAGTTGTGTATACCACCGTTATGACAGACAACCACATCAATTTTATATATCGCTAGCCCTAAACCTAACTGTTTGTCATTGTAAAGGGCACTACAAGTCTTCAAGGCCAAAGTGACTGATTTGTGTGAGGAACCGACCCAATCTCCAGCTGTACCATTTAAATAACATACACAATGTCCACTGAAAAGTATTACAAAAGGTTTGATTTGTGAAATAGCATTGGCTCTTGTGTGTATCATGACTGATTGTGTCATGCTAATGTTCATATATATATTCTGAATAAGATATGACTGTGATAATGGAGCAGGGAACATTTTGAACAATTGAAATCTAAAGTTATATTCTGTTTCTCACAGATATCATATGCTTTCAGAAGACATGTAATACAACATGAGTGGTTTGCAACACTTTTCTGCTGTTTTCTGGTCAGTTTTTTTTCTGTAACTCTGACTGTACTTTTATTTGCTGTTATGTGTTTTATATTTCTGAGAAATAGTTAGGTTTAGGGGTAGGGTTAAATTCTCAATATAGAATATATATATATATATGTAGCACTCTCTTCACTTCACGGAGGAAGAGAGCTCTGGGTTCGTAAAATAATTATATACACAATGTTAGTTTCAACCAGCTCTATGGAGATATTACTCACCCTTCTCTTTGAACTGGAAATAAACAGACAACAAAACGTTGAGAATAAACAAATTGGATCCTTTAATTCTCTTTTAACCTGATGAAATGTGTGAAATTCAAACAAACGTGAAGAAAAATAACAATCCGTATTGATGTGTATTCCTGTTACATCAATATGACAGAAATGAAAGTAAAATTACATTCTTCAAATAGTATTGTATTCATTAGTATTACAATAGTCTGAAAGAAAAGAAAATTACATTCTATAAATTGGAAAAAAGTGTACTTGTCTTATTTCAACTCACAATGTAAAAAGAGGTATAGATTAGCTCTTAAAGGTCAAAAATGTGTAAAGCAACTAATCTTTCTACAAATGTAAATAAGACAGCTTAGTTGAAAAAGTATCACAACTCTAATGAACTTTCTAAAGAATCAAATCGGGAAAAAAGTTCACTTGATTACTCCTTTCAATGTGCGCATAATTCACTCAAAAGTTCAAGTGGTGATGTTCACTCAAAGTTCACAATTTTTAACGCCTTCACTGAGTGTTCATTCAACAACTCAATATAATTCCATGGAATTATCCGTTCAAACGTTTAGTACTAATAATCACTGGGCCCAGACTCAATGTCAACCTTAGCCGGCAAGAAAATAAACAAACAAAAATAACCCCCCGTTAGGCCTGGGCGGTGCTTGGGAGCGCTGTGGCGATCAACAAAACGCTCTTCTTCACTCTACTACTGAGCAACTATAAACAAAAGTACTCACGAGCCGTTGCTAGGTTACTTGGTCCGGACAATCGCGATTCGCGATCCGCGAGGAGAGCTGGAGCAGATGAAAGGATGGATGAGAAACTTCTCCAGCGTTGTCAGCAGGAAACAGCGAGTGTCTCGGGAACTTGACTAAATGAGGAAATTTAGCACTGTTCAAGAGCCTCAATCTCTGGTTAATCTTCCATTTTCCCGCGATGACCGAGCTCAGTACACCACATACAAGGGCAAACTGACTCATTAAACACACACATGACGTACAATCTCGACAGTCTCTCGATACTTAAACTCTTAAAAGATGACGAGAGAAAAAACTACACTTTAAATAAAAGTGCAATGAGAATAAAAGAAAAGAAGAATGATGAGCAACACTCAGCGTGTATCTCTCAGCGAATTCTCCTCTCACTCTACCTTTTTCCCCGATCTCTCAAAAAACGATATCCTCCGCCCCAAGTTCAACCCTCCCACCAATCACATTTTCCTCCCAGAAGACAGGCATGTTACAAACGAATCAGGCTTTGAATAAAACACAGGTAACACATCAAGTTAGATAGACATGTGTTGAAGCCACGTTTTACCATGTACATTTCAACCAAACCATATAAAGTCTCCAGACTTAATTTAAAGAACAAAACAAAATGTCACAATATTTACCATTTTCTACATCCTCCCCTTCTAAAAGGTCTGGATGTCCTCATCAGACTATAACTCTGCATGTGCACTAAATCGCTGTAGGAAACTTACAAATCAGCAAGTCATCTGAATGCAATACAAGGCAAGAATGTCTTGTATTACTCATAAGAGATTTGAATTATCATACCTCTATGCACTATTGTTATTGGTCGATCTGTCGGTTTTCCTGGTTCATCATAGCTTAGGCGGATGACAGGTTTTACTTTCCTCTGTGCTCTACGTTCACAAACAGATTCCTCATCCCTATCCATGGTACCAGAAGAAAGGACGTCTCCCCCTTCTAGTCCTGGGTCCACCCCAGGGTCATGGACAGGAGATAAAGGAGTATCTGCTGCTTCTCTCTGAACTAATTCATCTTGTCTGTCTTCTTCCACAGGTATATCCTGAACCAGGATATCATCAGCCGGAGCGGTTTCATTTTGCACAGGTAAGTTATTACCAGGTTTGGACAATCTGTCTCTCAAATCTGAATGCTCAAATATAAGCTGAGGCAAAGTACAAAAATCCTCATCTTCTGATTCAGAGATGTCTTCACAAACATTTTGTACACTCTGTGACTGGTTGCTTTCGTTTGGCTCTTCCAACCTTTCAACTCGAGATGCTCGGGTTACTGGTCTTTGTTTCGTAATTGGTTCCTGACCAATCACCGGTAACCTCACCATGTAACCAATGGGCAGAAGATGGTCACGGTGCAAAGTCTTTACAACACATGGACCACGTTCTGGCTTTACACGATACACAGGCAAGTTGGGAAATTTTCCAACAACCTGGTAAGGTAAAGAATTCCACCTGTCTTTTAATTTGTGTTTCCCTGTGATCCCTAGGTTGCGTATCAGCACTCTATCATCAACTTCAAGAGTTTGATTTCTGACCCTAGCATCATAAAGTCTCTTGTTCCTCTGATTATTCTTAGTAGCTGCCGAGGTTGCCAGCTGATATGCACTCTTCAACTCACACTTCATTTTGTCTACATACTTGTTGTACTTCACCTCATCTCCACCATGTGGGGAGATACCAAAACACAGATCAATGGGCAACCTCGCTTCTCTACCGAACATTAAGACATAAGGAGAAAACCCAGTGGCGTATTTTGGGTGCAATTATATGCATGCACAAGCTGGCTTATATATTGACTCCACCTTGATTTCTTTTCTGGATCAAGAGTTCCCAACATGGACAGCAATGTGCGGTTGAATCTTTCAGGTTGTGCATCCCTTGCGGATGGTACGGGTCGTTCTTGACTTACGGACACCGAGCATTCCCAACAGCTCTTTGATCATTCTGCTTTCAAAGTCACGCCTTGGTCAGAATGAATGCGGCTGGTAGTCCGTAATGTACAAAGAACTTCTCAAACAACACTCTTGCAACTGTCAAAGCCTTTTGATCTTTTGTAGTAAAGGCTTGTGCATATCGTGTGAAGTGATCTGTGACAACCAACACATTTGAGATTCCTTTCGCATCAGGCTCAATAGACAAAAGTCTATACACACTAAGTCCAAAGGGCCTTTACTTGTTATATGTTGCAAGGGCGCAACTCTTTGGGGCAAGGTTTTCCTAGCCACACACCTGCCACATGTCTTGACATACTGAGTGATCTCAAAGGCCATTCGGGGCCAGTAAAACCGGTCTTTAATGAGCGCCATGGTACGCTCAGCTCCAAAATGACCTATATCATCATGCATGGCTCTTAAAACCATAGGTCGGTATTTGGCAGGCAGGATCAACTGACACACCCTTTTGTTTGCTCTCTGCACAGCTCGATATAAAAGGCCATCCTTTATTTGAATCTTAGGGCTCTCCCTCTGAAGTACAGAAACCTCAGGGTCCTTAGTTTTTAAATCTGAAATGGGTGTTCCAGTCTCCATTACTTTCAACACCGGACCAATGGCTGGATCGGACTTCTGAGCTTCAATCAAATCTTTCTGACTTAACTGCTCCAAGGGACCCATTTCAAGATGGGAGGCAAAAGAAAAAACATCAGGGATCGCATCAGGAGGAGCACCCAACTGATCAATAAACCGGTGGATACATCACTCAGCAACACCAACCTGATGACAAAAGCCTTTACACCGGATGGTGATATGTCCTCCATTCCTCCTGAAATCTTGTGCATTCCTGGACAACAGGTCTGCATCGATATTGCTCTTTCCAGGTTTGTACTGAACGTTGAAGTCATAAGTAGTTAATGCGCCAACCACGGTGACCGGTAGCATTGAGCTTTGCCGTTGTCAGCACATACGTGAGGGGATTATTATCCGTCCTCACCGTAAACTTGGCACCATAGAGATAATCATGAAACTTATCTACAATGGCCCATTTCAAGGCAAGAAACTCAAGCTGATGTATGGGATAGTTACGCCAGAACGACTTAATTTCCGACTAGCAAACGCCACGGACGGAATCCTTCTGGGTACTCTTGATTAAGCACTGCTCCCAACCCATCTAGACTCGCGTCCACATGCAATATGTAAGGTTTGCTTGGGTCAGAAAAGCTAACACTGGAGCGTTTGTGAGGCAATGTATGATCTTGGTAAAAGACTCATCACAATCTTGATCCCAACGGCTACCAAAAGAATCTGACTCCTGAAATAGTGATGCTTTTCCAGAGCACCTGTTTTCCCTTTCTTTTGAGATGGAGGATAACCTTTGGTTAACTCGGTCAATGGTCTGACGATGGAGGAATAATTGGCAATGAAACGGCGATAATAACCGCAGAAACCTAGAAAGGATCGAAGACTTGAGGTTGGTAGGTTTCTTCCAGTTCAATACCGCCCTGACCTTCTCAGGGTCAGTCGCAATCCCTTCAGCCGACACAATGTGGCCTACATATTTTACCTGTGCTTGACAAAACTGGCACTTTTCAAGTGATATTTTGAGACCACTTTCTTCCAGTCTATCCAACACCTTTAGAAGGCGCTCCTCATGCTCCTCAAGTGTCTTTCCGAACACAATGAGGTCATCCAAATACACAAGACATTGCAACAAGTTCATATCTCCCACTGTGGCTTCCATGAGCCGCTGGAACGTCGCAGGGGCTCCAGTAACCCCCTGTGGCATTCGCTCAAATTGATAAAAGCCAAGTGGACAAATGAACGCCGTCTTTTCTTTATCTTTCTCTGACATCGCAATTTGATAATATCCGCTCCTCAAATCGAGGACAGAAAACCATTTGCTTCCTGTCAGACAATCAAGGGCATCATCAATACGTGGCATGGTGTATTGATCTGGAATGGTTCTGGAGTTTAATGTACGGTAATCAATACACATACGTACACGCCCATTTTTCTTTCTGACTATGACGATGGGGGAAGCATATGGGCTACGGGATTCTTTAATTATCCCAGCTGCTAAAAGCTCTTGTAAATGACGACGAACATCATCAATGTCAGCAGGCACAATACGCCTAGACCTCTCTCGGAATGACTTAGAGTCACTCAGTCTTATCTGGTGTTCAACATTCTTGGCTAGCCCCACATCCCATTCATCCAAAGAGAAAACACTGGTTCTCTCTGACAGCTTTTTAACCAAGCGTGCTTTCCAGGCCTCGGGGATAGGTGAACATCCAAAATTGAACAGTTGAGGATCTACAAATGTCTGTGGTGATTTTGATGTCTGTGGTACAGTGGCTATGTCTACAGTATACACTTGGGCAAGAAGAGTACCAACTGGAATAGCAGTTTCCTTTTGAGACTCATTTCGCAATGGTAACATGAAGTTATTTACATCCAGGCTGGAAGGGGTGATAACCAGGGGAAACACCAGCACACCCGCAGGAAGCTTGCTCTCTTCTGAAGACTCCACTATCAGAACGTTATTTCCTAATGGCTGGACTTGTTCCACCTGACAAACAGCATAGCTAGTGCTACGAGGAGGAATGGCCAATGGTCCTGGACCCAGCCACTTCACAAATCCTAATGTATCCTCTTGGGCTAGGAAACAGGATTGCATGGACTGTTCTTGAGTTTCCAAATCACAAGGTGAGATTCTTAGAGATCGAATAATACCACCATCATCTAAGTCCTTACACTGAGTCAGCAGAACTCGAAGTTTGGGAGTATTGGTGCCAAGAATAACAGGCACAGAATCAGGGCTCTTGGGATCTGGACACACCAGTGCCAAAAGTGAGACTCTCTCTTTCTCTACCCCCTCAGAAGTAGAGAATGCCACATCAACTGATACAAATCCCTTATAAGGGTAAGTAGAATCACTAAGACCCCATATCGCAAGGTCAGTAAGTGGCAGAATTGGAATGTGAGGAATGTGTTGCTTATACCAACTCTCAAACACGATTGTGATCCGAGAGCCACTGTCAAGAAGGGCTTTGCATGGCTGATCTTCAATAGTCACATTAGCAAAAGGAGATGGGCCAACTAACCCTTCTGGTACAGAGTTGGGCTTACAAGAGTCTACTGCTCCTCGTCTAACAGAACAATTCTCCACAGATGCAGAGGATTTTCCTTCTGGTGTTTTTTCACCTTTACCCTTACGAAGTGCACGGATCAACTTCTGAATGACTTTAGGTGAATTTTCAGGAGAGGTGCACTTGGTGGCAAAGTGACCATCCTCACCACATCGGTAACAAAAAAACTCAGAGGAACTATTTGAAGACTGTGACTTACGATTTTGACTTGAATGGCTGTTACCCTCCTTCTTTCCTCCTTCTTTGAACACTGAAGTACCATGTGAAACAGTCAATACACTGACTTGTTCTTGAAGCTGAAACACCTGTTTCTGCAAAGCTTCAACATCACTTTCCATTACTGAACTGGAACTTTTTAGGAGTTCCAGCCTTTTGCTCATGTTCTATTTCTCGCTTTTGGTTAACTCCCCAAACCGGGCATGCAAAGCTTTTATGTCGGCTTTTAACTCTTGTATTTCAGAGGGTGTTGACTTGGGTTTTCTCTAACCTGAACCTGCCTAACAGTAGGATTCAACTTGCGTCGGAAGCCTCATATTCCTCCTCCTCTCTAATCTCATTTAACAACTGCAAAAAGGTAGGAGGTTTTTCTTTTCTCTCCCTTAGACGGAGGTGTACCAATGTCAGGTCAGACTCAAAAGAACCTCGCACAAGCTGTTCAAGCCTAGCTTGGTCAGTACGTTGAAGAGATATACCTCCTCTCTGCAAGACCTTTCTGAGAGCTCTTTCTAACCTCTGCAAGAAATCCGAAAGTTTTTCACCGGGCTGTTGGTGCATAGACCTGAAGGCAAAATACAGGTCCTCACCAGACTCAGGGGAGCCAAACGCGTTCTCCAATGCTCTTAAATATTCTGGAGCATTTGCATCCAGGTTATTCAGCCTCACTGCCTGAATTATATCCAAAGCAGGACCTTTCAGGCTTTCAACAATTCTGGTGCGCTTTTCCTTGTTTGAACAGTTGCACTCCTCAACCATCAAGTAAGCCTGTGCTAGCCAGTGCTCTAGACTCTCTTCCCCAAGGGGGGTAGGGACAATCCCAGAAAAAGTCCGTAAACGCCGAAACGCATTGTTGTCGCTACTGGGCTTCATTGTTTTCTCTAATAGGTCTCCAACGGCTCTGATGATGCTATCAGGGGAGCTGCCTTCCATGGGCTCTCTAGAGAAAAAGGCCTTAACATCAGACATAGTTTTACCCTCTTCCTTCATCAACTTTTGAAGTTTGGAAGAAAACGTCTGCGGAGTACTCACCGAATGGGTAAGTAGAATTGTTTTCCAGGGGCTTTCCCCACCTGGCAGTATAATCTCAGAGGGAGTGTGATCAGGATCTACAGGCAGACGGCACTCACATAGCACTAAATTACTACCCAGCTTTGAGTGATATTTTTCAGCCCTAACACGTACCCTCCCGAAGGCTTTCACTGTCTGAACAGCATCTTCAATGTCCGCTACCTCAATGCCACTTGGCACACCACTAAGGACTAAACCATGAGAGGGATCAACACGTGACTCATCACACCATTCAATTAATTCAGCGATCAAAAATTCTGAATGAGTAGCCATACTGCTCTAACTTTCCTTCTCAAGAACTAAAAAAAAAATGCATCTGGCTAAAGAAAATAAAAGGATCCCAGCGGTGCCTCCAATTTTTATGTAGCACTCTCTTCACTTCACGGAGGAAGAGAGCTCTGGGTTCGTAAAATAATTATATACACAATGTTAGTTTCAACCAGCTCTATGGAGAGATTACTCACCCTTCTCTTTGAACTGGAAATAAACAGACAACAAAACGTTGAGAATAAACAAATTGGATCCTTTAATTCTCTTTTAACCTGATGAAATGTGTGAAATTCAAACAAACGTGAAGAAAAGTAACAATCCGTATTGATGTGTATTCCTGTTACATCAATATGACAGAAATGAAAGTAAAATTACATTCTTCAAATAGTATTGTATTCATTAGTATTACAATAGTCTGAAAGAAAAGAAAATTACATTCTATAAATTGGAAAAAAGTGTACTTGTCTTATTTCAACTCACAATGTAAAAAGAGGTATAGATTAGCTCTTAAAGGTCAAAAATGTGTAAAGCAACTAATCTTTCTACAAATGTAAATAAGACAGCTTAGTTGAAAAAGTATCACAACTCTAATGAACTTTTTCTAAAGAATCAAATCGGAAAAAGTTCACTTGATTACCCTTTCAATGTGTACAATTCACTCAAAAGTTCAAGTGGTGATGTTCACTCAAAGTTCACAATTTTAACGTTCACTGAGTGTTCATTCAACAACTCAATA